>OZ007554.1:135318238-135918238 GCA_963931855.1 Philhelius festivus | reverse complement strand
GTAATACCCAAAGATTGGCAATTGAGAAGAACCGGTATGCAAATAAACAAAATAAACAGGATCAATTCGATTTTGAAATTTCGTTGTATCGTGTTGTGTCAAGAGGATGATAAAAAGTCACCGCAGACATGTTGTTTGTGTTCATTGTAACTTTTTTAAACTTACGTATTTATTTGAACTTTTTTCATTAAATTTGTAACTTTTTTCAATTATTCTATTATAAGTTTAAATTTGAAGCTTGAGGTAATTTTGCAAATAAGTGAAAATAATATTAAAAGTATTGAAAAAAAGTTGAAATAAATAAGTACATTTAAAAACAGTTAAAATGAAAACAACAACAAGAAAACTTCAGAATCGAAACTAACTATTACGCAGAGATGAAGAGAAGAACGACAACTGAAAAAAGTTATTCCGTGAAAAAGTTGAAGCCTGCCGGATTCGAAGAACCAATAAAAACAACAAAAAAATGAAAAAAAATTAATTTCTTTTAGCAAACCCTTTAAAATATGAGTGACACAAGTGCTCTCTATTGAACTAGCGGATAGTTTTCTTTCTGTTCAAAACTTACCCTTATTAATTTAAATTTGCATTTTTCTTGGTTAGTGAGTATTTCCTTTCGGATCGAAGAACATGTTTCGGTTTATTCCTTAAGTAGAAGTAACTTACAAGAAGGTTTACACTTTAGATGAACTTACATACAGTAAGAAATGTTTTCGTAAGTTGAATGAAAGTTGTACTTAGGTAAGCTACTACAAAACCGTTAATATTAACTTACGAAGAAACTACAACTGCGATCGAGTGATCATCGTTTTTATTGTGAAAATAAGTTTTCGAAAGCAAGTTGCCGCTGCTATTGTTTTAACAATTTTGAATAACAAACTTGAATAGACTACGAGTATAAGAATAGTCCCACTATTATGCACATACATACACCTCAAAAAGTTCTAACATTTCGTATTTAGTCAACACTTAATGATCTATAACTCATAATACATAATAACCATAATCACCCCGATTACCGATGTCGTAAACGACAGCGAAATATACGACCTGACACGATCTGCATTCCATAAGTCGTTTCCAACTTTTGTCACTCGTTTTGTTGTCAACTGTAAATGTCCAACTTCGTTGAACACTTTCCTTCTGCATTCTGTAAGACGAAAAAATACGGAGTCTAAGAAAAAAAATGACGATATCTCTCGTTCAAAAATTTACACACGACAGAGACATAGAAGGTCGCAAAACTGCAATTATTCTTGTTAAATTATTTATTTTATTGAATTTTTTTACGATAAATAAAACAAGTACATATTTGTCTAAATTTGTTGTACTATACTATGTACTAAAATGTTGTAATTAACAAATTAAAACCAATTTCAGATGCTCGTCGATCTGATGAAGAGGACGAGCAGTTAGGGTTTTTTTTGAAGGGGATACAAAAAACGTCCTCCAGTAAGAGATGGAGATGCTTGGCAAAAGTTTTGAATCGCTTATTCCATAATTATAGACAAATTCTTAATGTTTTTGCTCTTATTATGTTTGGGGCGAAGAATATAATCCGCAATTTAAAGGAAATAGGGAAGTGGTTAAACCCAAGTGGAAATTTAATCAGTGTATCCCAGCTTAATTTGCTTGCAAACCCCTTGTCAACTTCATCTGAGCCTGCATTAACCCAAACTCAGACAGATGCAGGCACTTCACTTAAGTATTTAGAAGCAATCGCTTTAAATATGGAAGATAATTTGGTCCTTATTCGGAATTCCCCCCACCAAAATGCAATTTTTTTTTAATGAATCGATAAAAAAAAGTGTGCTGTTGATAAAAAACATCAAATTATGGAGGAGAAACACTTTTTTATGGTAAAAAAGTGAAGTATATAAAAAAAACTGCATTTGTTCATTAATTGAACATCGAGCAATAATATTGTATGTAGACTTTCCTTTGAATTTGACAGATGTTAGTTACTTTTTCATCGTTTTTAAATCTGTTACAAAATCATCGCGTCGAAGAAGTTATGGAATGCCATTTAAAAAACGAGACGACAGATAGGTAATTGGGGTGAATATTAGCCATTAACATAATAATCGAACGAATTGACGTGATAACGAGATTTGTTTACCAAAAAATACAATTTTTCTTCCCGTAAGTTGAAAACTTATCTTACTTAGTTGTGAAAGCTGTAAGAATTTCGTAAGTGAGAAAAAACGTTCTTACCCTTGAAAGTTATTCTCTCAACTTGCAGCTTACGAAAGTTGATAAAATTTACTGTAACTCACTTACAGACCTATTTGCACTAGTAATATTTTTAGAAGATGCTTCAGGTGGTCCGAAAAAGTGAAAGAGGACACAAAATAACTTAAAGAGTAAGACTCTAAAGAGCTTGCGAGGGACCAAGCTGTCTGGAAGAAGTTTGTTTTTTTCAGGACTTAGTTTATTTGGATTGCAGAGCCATTATGCAAGTAAATATAATCGTACAAATACTTGTTTACTCACTGTTTCATGATGACATCTATATAAACTTATATTGAGTAAGTTTGATAAATATTCTTCTAGCTGTTGCTTTCTATTTTCCATAGACTCTGCAGTTACCAAAGATTCTGGACGATTTGGAAATCGAGGCAATTTACGTTTTTTCTTTATTTTTTGTGCCACTGTTGTTTTTGATGCAATTTCTTGAGTTCCTCCACTTATTGCTACATTTCTACTTTTGCTTCCAAGATGTTGGGTTGACTGACCATCCATTTGTATTGCAACAGTTTTTATAGTCGCTCTCTTTTCCTTATGGCTTCTAATGGGAAATGGAATATTCAACGAGGCTCGAAATACCATAAGCTGTTGATGAAGACTATTAAAATCCTTGTATCGTTTTTTAATAGTCCATGTAAACGGACCATGTGTGAGTTCAATTGTGTATCTAAATAAATGCATTACAGAATTATAAATGCATTTCTTAAAAAAAATATTTTGATCAATACTTACAAATTTGGACTTAAAAAATGTGTTGTTATGCTTCGTTCAGTATCAATAATCTGAACTTTAACTTCAACACCTGGAATAAATATTTTTCTTTGAAAAGAATTGAATTTCACACTTGAACCATAGATGGATATAAACGGAATGTCAGACACAGTTTCTCGACCATCCGCTTCTTCCTCATCTGTTTCTTTGCGTTCAACTAGTACTGGTTTGTCACCCACGTTCGATAAAATAGTAACAGAATCAGGAAATGCTAGAGTTTCATCATACTCCGAATCAACCATAGAGAATTGAAATTCAGGAATACAACTTGTACTCTTAACTTCGTCATCTTCATCATTTATATTTTTGACATTGTCTTCAGATGTTTCGATGTCATTAACTCTTATTTGGTTTACAGTTCCATCGTCATTTACCATTGCTAGATTGGAAGTTCCAGTGTCGGTGTTTTTTGCGTGTTCTATCCAAAAGAAAAAAGGAAAACTTGATAAAACAGATATCTAAACGATAAATAACATTTGTTTCCAGAAACACGTTCATAATTTAGAACTTATGTTCGTACATGGTTAGAAAAAAACAAAAACAAAGTAACTACTCATAAGCACAGCGCAGTGTTAATGAAATAAATTGTCTGGATATTTTTGGATGATGTGAATGTGATTCGAACAGGACGGTGGAATTGACCGGTGATTTCAAAGTCAACATTACCCATCCCAACACTCAATTTCAGTCATAGAAAATGGGAGCTCTTGGATGCGCGCCATTTAAACAATGTCATATTACACACTCATAGTCATTTATAGGTCTTTGAATTATAGGTATGTAAAAAATATATACATATCTTATAGACAACTTGCTTTATTCAATTATTACATCTATCCGTCCTTTTTGAAAAGCCATTTACAACCGGTTGTGGTATTTATTTTAAAAATAATGAAAAAGCAAGACCTATAATGCTATCAACTATAAGAATAAAAGCATACTGGTGAAGTTCAAGGCGACTTGAGATGATAAAACACAAATTTGTATTTTTTATGTTTGATACCTTTAATTTTTAATCAATTTTAAAAATAATACTTATCTATTTTTTCAAGGGCTGTTTCTTGATATGATAACAATAATATGTTTTCTATTCACCGATAGAATTTTTTTAATTATTTCGATGAAAATAATTTTGAAAACAAATTGCGTTCATTTTAGATTTACTACATATTTATTAATTTATACTATAAAGACGTAAAACAAATATTGAACTAATCATATTAAAATACCTTTCTGACAAGAATCAAATTTATAAAAAATCATATAAATATTCTTAATTTATTAATATTTAAATTCAATCAAATTAAATATCATTACTTAGAAGAAATTATTCCTTACAATATATAATAATTAATTCCTAGGAATTTAATTAACTACTCAATAAGTAATATATCTTTTTTTACCTAGCGCTGTTGAAATTTTTTTAAAACGTATTTCAAAAGCATTAAGAACTTGGGCATTCTCTAGCTTGTAAATTTCTCTAGAACTATTCAGGCTGTAGGTGGAAAGGTTGTAGTTGGAAGTAGTCTCTTTTGACAGGTTTGGTTCTAAAGTTTTATTTCCTTCCAGGTCAGTCGACTCTGTTGAAACACGCTTTTCGAATAGATATTCTGTTATCGTCACCCAGGACCGGTAAACAATTATTGTTATATAGGTCAATTCGTTCAAACAAACCACGAGTGCGACAAGATGAAGAACTGGACCCAATCAATCACCTGGAGAATATTGAGACAGTGAGAGCTTTAATTTTGCAAGATCCAACAAGTTCTGCAAACAACTATTGGACTGTCTTTGGACTTTCCGATCATTCATTTCGGAAAATTCTCGATTTTTTTTAATTCACTTCTTCAAAAACGTTTTAAATATCTTCTTAAATGTACATTAAATGCATAAACCTGACGTAACACATATTTTTTGAATGTTGAAGAAAATTTGTACATACAAAATTATGTGGGTTTTAATTTTTCTTTGCAATAATTCTTATTTGTTCGTTAGCGTTAGATTTTTTGGCGTTAGATTTGTTGGCGTTAAATTTTTTGGGTTCAAAGTTTTCATTCTTCTAAATTTGTATTTTTTTCTTGAATAACATTCATGTTATGCATTTTTAAAAGATCAAATTGGTTGTACATAAAGGCAGGTATGTCCATCCAGAAGTGAAACGTGGAGTTTTCTGAACAGTTCACCATTTTTACTTGCAATATAGGTACTATAGGGCAAGTTCTGCAATTTGAAAAATATCGAACTCGAGATTTTGATCAAAGTTGACATTACGATAATAGCGAAGACGAATAAAGTGGGTCAGACAATTCCGTCTGCCTGCTTGCATGTCTGTATGTCTGTACCTCGATCTAGAGCCTAAGCCACTGTACCTATTTTCTTCAATCTCGGTAGTTAAAGTTTAGCTCTAAAACTAACGGTACCCTCCATAGACCCGTAATGCAAAATCTTATTTATCCCGAAAACGGCTCTAACGATTTTGATAAAAAAAATTGAGTGTGATATTATGAACATGGACTACATTTTGGTAAACCAAAATTTTGCGGAAAAATATTATTAACGGTACCTGTCGTAGAACGGTTTTTTTGATTTTCGACTTTCTCATTAATGGCTCTAACGATTTTAACCAAAAATTTTCACTAGGAGCCCTCTTAAGCTCAAAATAATATTTTTTGAAAAACCAATATCTTGAAAACGTGTGAACAATTGTTTTTTGAAATAGTTTTCTAAAATCTATATTACCTTCTGTCAACTTTTGGAAGACAGAAAAATACACATGCAATTTTGATTTACACAATTTTCACCTTAAACACTTAAAATTGGCATCCCAAATTATGTTTTAGTAAAAATTTAAAGAAATTTGTTATATCAAAAATTACTTTAATAAAAAGATTTCTTAAACTTTTTTTGCGTAAATTCATACTTTTCGGGAAATCTGACGGAAATTCCATGCATTTGAACATTTTTATCTCATTAAATCCATGTTTTATATTTATAAAATGTATGTATATATTTTAAATCCCAAAGTACTTTTACATAAGAGCAAGTTCGTGCAATCCAGTCGTACATTTTATTTTGTTCAATTATTCGCTGTTTTCTTATCCCTAAAAGCTCAGGTATTTTCTTAAACCACAATAAATTTGTGTTCAAATATACAGACTTTTATGTCATATGTTTAAAATTAACGGTCAATAAGCACATCATTCATTTTTTGATGTATCGAAACCATAAGACGGAAATGCAACTTTTAACGAATTTGATGCTCAGTCAGATTCCATACAACGAATTGTTTCCTATTATCTTCACACTGAAATCATTACGCGGATTTCAATAAACACAATTCTAAGTGGCTTCGAACTTTTGCCAAAGTACACCCGAAGGAAGGTATGTTGAGCCATTTGCTAAGTTAAACATCTTAACTCAGCATGTCATCAGGCCAACTCGAATCTCTGACGTTGCCGGTGAATCTGCCAAAACTGTAGACTTTTTCCTTATTATCTTTCCCTAATAAATACACTGTAAGTGTGTTATCACCTCTAGGCCCATCAGACCATTAGGTCGAATCTGCAAATATTCAACAACTTCCAGTTAGAAAAAAACCTTAAGAGAAGCATTTGACATTACGAGAAAGCCAACTGGGACGGTATCAATAATCATTTCGGGAACTTGAATGTGTCACTATGTTTCCTCAATAGTGACGTTGACTTCAGCACTGCATTTAATATCGATGAATCTCTTCTTCGATGAATTAAAAACTACATTTCGACCCGCTCAATACGAGTTGTACTGGATGATTCTTAAACTGATATTCAAAAAATTAATAATTAATGTGTCCCAGAGCTCCATTTTGTCTCCGACTCTCTTTCTCATGTTTATCAGCGATTTTTCATCAGAAACTTCTTATCTATTAAATTGTTTTGCTGACGAAAGTTCTCTCAGCTTTTCATATTCATTTCTAGGTTCACATCCTTGTGCTTCAAATGTGGAATTAGAACTGCAACATATAATTAGCTCATTAAATTGTTGCATTGGGCAAAAGTAATAGGGAATCAAAAATCAAGTAGAAATAGAAGCACTTGGGTAGAATCCGAAAAGAGCTTTAAAAATGAATGGTGACTCATCGAGTTTACCCTTAAGCCCAATTTCGGACGCAATGTTAACTACAAAGATTCCTTCTTTAGCCGCTTTAAAACGAATGTACATCGATACCGCCTATTAAATCACTTCCTATTTTTCTAACGCTCACACTGTGTTTATCTTTTTATGTTTCATTCATATGTTTCGTTACGCGGCCATTTACCTCCATCTTCGATGAGCAAATCATTCGCATCAAATGAACTTTGTTGCTCAGTGTTGTCTTTTTACGGTTTCAAGTTGTTCCATGCACCAAGTACTGTTACCGCATTTTGAATGTGAACGCATTGGTCACAAAACTATCAAAGAAAAAGTCTGCTCATCAATTCAGTCCAACTTTCCCTGTAGTTGGCCTCTCTGTTCTTTGGCAATGATCGCAGTTCGCAGCTTCAACCCATATATTATCGGGTCTGTTTTATTGACCGCCGTTAACAAGAGCTCCATTTTCAACAAAAGCTCAATCTTTAATTTCAAGTTCGTTTAATTTGAATTATTTAACTTTTCAAGTTTTCCTTTATAATCTCCCAAGTTGATCAATTAAATATTCAAATTATCCCTTAGTCGTTATCTGGGTCTATAATTTATAGAAAAATACTAAAACAGGTGCTTATATTTTTATATAAAAAAATACCGGAAAACGGACTTTTCGATATGAAAATGTTGAATAATAATAATAAATTATTGAAAAATAAATAACGTTAAATATTTCATCAAAACTTCCCTTGAAGAAGGAAGTAAACCCTACTTAAATGTCGGAAAAGAAAATACTAACTTAAATAATTCATTGTATCGAAACCAAACAAAAAGACAGAAATATGAATTCGGAGCCACGACGTTATAAGCAAAATAATGATCAAGCACCAAGTACTAACTGTTGATTTGATTTCAAGCCATAATTATTTCTATACATAGGTACCTAAATGAAAAAAAAAACAATTTGGCCTTATCATTTTTACCCTTGGGTAAAATTTTTAAAATATCTAAAATAAGAGGATGAAATAATTTGTAAAACTATTTTTTTTTTCGAACTGTATTTTTATTTAATTATTAAAACTGAAATATGTTATGTAAAATTTAAAGAATAATTAAAAAAACAAAACGTACGTATCTTTTTTTTTGAAGGTGTTTAAATACAAATTCCCCTAGAACAAAAATTACTTTCGACATAAGGTACTACGTACTCGTATATGTCATGTTAAGAAATATTGAATTCGAGATTTTCATACTTTACTCTACTATGATGATCAAAAAAGTGGGTCTCACAATTCTGTCTGTCTTTCCACCACTGCCTAAATGGCTCGGCAAATTTTGTTCCCAATTTTATAAAATATTTAATTTTTTTAGCAAAATGTTTTACAGATTAAAAAAATAATCTAACATTCACACGGCATTCTGCTTTTATCTCCAATTATGTACTTTGTTTTATTCTTTAAAAATGACATTCGTTTTTAAAATTCTAAGCGTTTTTAGCATAAGAGCAAGTTTGTGTAACCGGGTCGCCCGTTTTATTCACGATAAATTGTATTTGGCAGTGATGTAGTAATTTTAAATTTATGAACTTAATAGCAATAATAACCTAATTTTTAGTTATATTTTTCCTTAAATTGTTTTCAAACTTTCTTAGCTTTTATGTCTCACATATAAACGAGAATTACTATTCACAGCAACAAATGTTTTGCTGTAAAGTTAGTCTTTTGTATTCAATATTCAATTCAATTATTTACAAATAATCAGAAGTTAACCTAACCAAACAGTTTTACGGGCTTTATTTAACTATTGACACTGTCATTTTCCAAATGCAAACATTTCTGTCACAGAGTTTATTTCCCTCAATATTTGATCAGAGAACTTTGTTGATATTGGTAAACACCGACAATGGCACGTTTTATTTTCAAAAACTACGATAATTTTCACAGGAACTCATTGTACTTATTCATTAATATTTATGCATCAACATATTAACTATACTATCTACAACACGGAATAACAACAAAAACAACAATGCTGACGTTGAAAGCCATTAAATTAAGAAAAACGTTTTGATTAGTGAGAAAAACAAAATTGTAAAAAATATTCTAAAAACTTTTACCTATGCTTGCTATTAATTGAGAAATACTCCTACGATGGCGTCGAACCTCCAGCATAGAATTATCACCCATTGTAATTTAAGTTGCACAAAATGCCAATATGGATAGGTACTCTTTTTAATTCCACTAAAGAGCGGAGATATTGATTTTTGTTAGTAAAAATTCTTCAATACACAACTTTACGCCATTCAATATTTTTTGATAACCGATTTACTTTTAATTTACAAGATTTTGTGTTGACCCGATTGTTCACCTGCCAACGTCACTGCTTTGCCGTTGATTCATTAAACTGAATTTAATATTTTACATACACGCATACACTTATATAAACCAAACACTATTCAGAAAGAAAATAAGCAAAATAAATAACACGACAGAAAAGATATAAAAATCAAACTTTTTGTCACAAACATAAATAAAAACGAAAAGATTTTTTCAAGTTCCTTACAGATATTTGTACATTTTGTATGAAGATAGCGAGGTAAATTAGTTTGTATGGCTTTGACTTTGTCGCGTCGTCGATCGTCCGTGCTTTATCGTCACCGAATGGTTAATATTAAGCACTAACTCTTCTTAAGTTTAAATAATATTAGTAAGCTATTCATAGGTATTTAATGGAGAGTGCTTATCAATTAAAACACCTGCTTTTGATTTTGTTTGTATTTTAGGTTGGCATGATATCGTAAAATAGGGCGATAAGGATTTAGGGTGTAACTATTTGTTCGCGCAAAATTGAGTCGTACTCTGTTAAAATGTTCCGAATATAATTATTTTATGTTCGCGATGACTAACCTTAAGTTCTTTACTTTAAATTCTCTGTATTCAGAAAGTGTCCATCGAAGCGCCTACTGCATAATCTGTGGTACGAACTGCCCAACCAATTAAACTAGACGTATACTGGATGACTGAAACCTGATGTGCCATGAACGTACATAGTGTGTACACTACACAACTACACATATGTACATATGAATGTATCTACATATGTATGTAAGTTTTTCCACATTTTCAAAATGCCCTTCAAAGTTTGTGAAAAAAGCTCTAGAATCAATTGTGTTGTTTATGTAAGATCGTATGCCGCTCCGTGATGCTTTCATATAAGAAAATATACTAAACTATTAATTACTATAAAACATAAAAGAAATCAAAGCTTTTTGCCGGAGAAAACCTGATTTATTAATAAAACTACGTAATGTTCATATGTATACATGTTAAAGTTGCTTTAACAAGAATTTATCAAGGTTAGTAGTAATTTTTTCGTTAAGTGTAACTGACTATGATGATCTGTGACGGGACTGGGTATGCTCAGGGTCTTTAAACGATTGTTTTTATAGAAACATGAGAAAACAAACATAAAAGATGAGTTTAAGACTGCACTAGTCGATGGAGCCTCGTTGATCGTTTGGTTTATCTAAATCTCAATATTATAGTACATATACTTGTTATGTTGCTTCCATTTCAACGAAAAAGTTCATTTTCTTTTCATTCCGATGATCATATAAAGTAAATGAAATTTATCCCGAGTCTCCAGGAACAATGATTCGTAGCATAGTCGTTTGGGGCTAAACTCAAACTGTAAGACTGTTTATTTTGCACTTTGGACGGGATTAAAATTCAGAATAAAAATATAGGTAGGAACTACGAAAAATTAATATTATTTTGTATTCCTGAACTTCGAAAACGAGAATATGCCTAGATATGTACAAATAAATTTTTACTTGCGACTTATAGGTATTATAAGGCAAGTTATGCATTCGTAAAAAAAATCGAACTCGAGATTTTGATCAAAGTTGACATTACGATGATAGCGAAGACGAAAGAAGTGGGTCTCGAAATTCTTTCTGATATCTGTTCGACTGCAGCGTAAGCGGCTCGGCCGTTTTGCGTTAAACTTGCTAGATATCGTTTTTTAATTTTTCCTTTCACATGTTTTTTTCCTTTTTTTAGGACCGAAAACATCGGTACCTGCCATACGAATTTTTTTTCGAAATTTTATAAATATTTTTTTTTTCTCAAAAACAATCCCACAGATTTTTTTTTTTAATTATTAAGTTTAAGCTAGGAAATGGTTGAAAAAAAATTTTTCCAAAAAAAAGTTATTTTTGGTACCCCCCTCGGAACTATTTTTTTGGTTTTTTGATTTGCTCATTTTTTTATGCTAGCTAAAGCTCCCCAGCAGTTTGAATGTTATTGTGTATTCAAATTAAAAAAAAAATTGTTGGATTTAAAAAAAAAATATTTTTTTTTTTCAAAATTCAATACATATATTTCAAAAACCCCCATGCTCGATTTTTTTAAGACTTGGAAAAATAAAAGTTCCTTAATATAAGTTACAATTCGGGAATCGTATTTTCTTGAAAACGGTTCCGAGAATTTTGCTAAAATTTTTTTTCCTTGGATTAAGTTTTACGACAGTGAAATTTTTTAAAGAAAAGCTTCTAAGAAGTTTAAACAACATTGCATTTCTAAACTTAGAAATATTTATTTTAATTTTTGAAAAAAAAAACTTTTTCTTTTGGCTCAATATAGTTTTTGTAAGTTTAATTTTTATTTTGGTTTCCCAAAATTTTTTCTTAAAAATGTTTTAAACATTTTTTTAAAATAAAAGCATATTTTCTTAAGAAACCACTACAACGAATTATAATTTTTGTTCTTGCATAAACTAATATTTGCATCCTGTGCTTAGCTCCAATTACTAAAACAGTTGTTTTAGTCATTTAAAAAATGAATCTTATGCTTATGAATAGTTTTTCTCTATACTCTGTCCAACAAAAATTGTCAGTACAGGGAAGATAGGACGTTTGTCTCTCATTCTAGTTGCATTGACATGCATAAGTGTGTCGCCTTGTAAAGCTCTCACAGGGATTCCGTAGCTTACATTATAAATCGCCGCAAATGATAGTAAAAAACGAGTAGGGCTACCGTCTGCCGATTCAAAACGACTGAAAACAATATTCAATTTACCTTTTCCCACAACACCAAGCGGTAAGATAATATGCGCGTTTTTTTTAAGTTGAAAAGCAATGTGACAACACTCAACATACTCATCTTCTTAAAATGTGTTCTCAAAAGCTTCAAATCCCAAAAGCTCCTTAATAAAAACCACTGAAAAAGCTCCTTGCTTGCAATTGAGAATGATACTGGTAACTCTGTTTTGATGTAGATAAAGAGCGCACGATCGTATTGAGCGACACTTAACACTCTTGACTAGGGGTGTCCACTTAAGAAAAACATCGATGCTTTTATGTTTTATAGCTTGAACCAATTCAGTTGGCAATTCTACTGCGCAGGTCTCTTTAAATTTCTTTGCTCTACTCTTTAATTCTTAAAGAGACAGAAAAATCACTGAAAAAAAGAAAAAAAAGATGTACATACCGTCGTTGTTTTCAATGACGCTGCTGCGATCATACTGAAGCACTAGGTTTCAAGGTTCAAGGTTTTTTATTGAACTTAATATATACAATTGTGAAACTTGAGGATAATATAAATAAAGGGTAGAAATTTGTTGGCACATAGGGGGCCTAACTTATAAAATGACTTAAACTCTAAAAATTATGATATTTGTAATGTACATGGTTCAAAATTAGCATTATGAAAAATTGTCTTGGTTTTTGACTCGGGTTGTTCAGTCCCGGTTGTCCAGTATACTGAAGCACTAAGGAGGGTGAGTTTTGTTTATAGCTTCGCTCACAGTAAAATAGAAATGAATTTCCAGCGATGGACTCTCTTTGAATAAGATATGATCATGGTTTATTTTTCTTTTATAGCTTGATGTCTAAAAAACTATTTCATCTCTGGTGAGATAAAAAGAAAAGATTTTTAAGTGTAAACTTTACTTCGAAAAAAATAAAATTAATAATTTTTGTTTTTATTATTGGGACAAATTTCAGTGCACCTATAATAAAAAAATAAATCTTTTGCAAAATGCAATTGGGTTAGACAAGAAAAACTACCTGCGAGCTGCGACATAGTGACATAATGACAAAAAGTTTAGGGATTATTTTTTATTTCTATGTTTTATGATTTGTGGCTTAGTAACAGAAAGGTTCCGGGGCGTTGTGTTTATATTTATTTTTTGGCGTTAGTGTATAATTTGATATATTTTTTTTTTTATCTGTGGGGTTGGGATTAATTGTAGATTAGTGTTAATTAGTTAGATTAGTGTGTACGAGCTTGAAAAATTTTTGCCTACGAGTTTTTAAGACTGAATTTTTGCATCTGAGGGAATTAATGTATTTAAATGATATTTGCTTTGGTTTGCAATTCATTTTTAAAAAAACAACCAAGAATAATACATTGAAATACATTTAAAAGAAATTTTAATGGATCCATTTAGAAAAGGAAAACCTATTGGAAGCCAGGCGCGTAAGATAGTTGTTAAGATATATAATGACAAACTGGAAGAAGCAAAGAATTCGTTTCTTGAAAATCCTGTGAGTTACGCAACAACGCAAACAGTGGAAACTACTGGAATTTCTGAACGTTCATACAAAAGGATTATTAAGGAATACGAAGAGACAGGAGTTGTGCAGTCACCAAATAAAAAAGTGCAGCATACGAAGTGGAAAGCTGGACTAGACGAATTTGACATCGCAGCTATTCGGCGTATAATGCACAACTTCCACCAGGGGGAAAAAATGATGATATCCTTAAAAATGTTGAGACAACGAGTATAGGAAGATCTGGAGTTTAGCTTAAGTATTACGTCTCTCAACAGGATTCTAAGAAAAAACGGTTTTAGCTACAAAAAAACTCAAAACAACCGGAAACTTCTCTGTGAAAGAAATGATATTATACTCATGCGAGTGAAGTATCTGGGAAAAATCCGGGAATACAGAACAAAAGGATATGATATCATTTATTTGGACGAAAGCTATATTCAATTCATAGCTCACATACAAGGCTTGGACTAATGACAGTAGCAGTGGGTTGAAGACGCCAATTTCAAAGGGAAAGAGGCTGATAATGGCGCATGCAGGTGGTGAATTTCAATTTATTGGATGTTCAAAAATTAGCAGAGGAAGAATTTTCAAAAATAACGGCTCAAAATTGTGTGAAAAAGCCATAAGAACTGAGGAAGAATACTTTTCTCACAACCTGACGTGGGACACAATTTCAGATTCAGTTATAATTAATCCAGGTGACGATTCTTTAACCGACTATGAAAGCGACATTAGTTCTTAAAACTAAGTATATGTAAATGAACATTTATTATTTAAATTATATTATTCTTATTTATATATTTTTTATTTTATTATTATGTTTTATATTTATTTCTGAAGTACAAATTTATAATAATTACTTTAAGGTAAAATAAATTCTTAAAAACTCGTAGGTAAAAATTATTCAAACTTGTAAACACTAACCTAACTAATTAACACTAATCTACAATTAATCCCAAAACCCCACAGGTCAAAAAATAATAAATGCATATATCAAATAAACACTAACACCATAAAATAAATATAAACATAACCCCCCCGGAAACTTTCTGTTGCTAAGCCACAAATCATAAAACATAGAAATAAACAATAATCCCTAAACTATTTATCAAAACAAAGTTGAGTTAGGCACTGTAAGATTCAAGGAAAAATCTTTACTCATTAAATATCTTGTGCACCATTTTTGTTCTCTTAAATCCTCTCTCTGCGCAACCGACCGTTGCACATAGGAGTATTTCGATAAAAAACCTGGACAAAATTATTTTTTGAAGTAAAACATTTTATTTTTGTTAGAAATGATTATTTATGCAATGTAAGACAAATTTCAGATATATTTCATACGGTATATAAATAAATTGAAAAAATAATGAAATTAATTAAATGCTTTTTTCCGACTCTTCATCTTCATTGTCTTCACTGTGCTCTGGGAAGAAGCATTTCTATAGTTTCCTTTGATAATTTTTCTTTCGGCTTTGAAGACGATTTTCTGAGGCAACTTTAAAGTGGATTAGAACTCAAAAAGAAACCTATTGAGTATATCGAGGTTGCAGTCTCTCCTTGAGAACTTCCTTGCATAGTTTAGCCGGTAGAGTCTGTATTTCAAAGTTTGTAATATATTTAGTAAAAATCACAACATTTTAAGATTGAAAAAGAAAAGGTGAATATACACAAACCTAAAATGTTTATTTCTAGCTTCTGCTGCTTCTTCAGATAGCTGCCCAATTGGAAGCAGAGCGTTTTCAATTATGACACTTGCATGAACTAATATTTTATGCAATGTAGGAGTCATTGGATACCATGAGTACAACTCCACATAAAGTCTTGCAGTATCCATTGCAAACGACTCAAACTTCAATACATTAAATTTTGTATCCACTTGAAAAACTTTCCAAAATTATTTAAAAACGAAATATTAAATTCAATTACCGTTATTTCAGAGGCAACTTCAGGGTTTTCAAAAAATTTTCTGCTCGTATTGCCGTCATTGGTGTTTCCAAAACCAGCTCGTGGGAAATCAACAATAAGACCAAGCCTATCTCTAAATTATCTTTGAATTTTTCGTATTTTATATACATTTTTGTCATCCTCTGATCTTATTTGCCATTTTTTCAAAGGCAGTTTGTAGGAAATATGTAAAAGGCTCTCAAAAAATCTAATACGAGCATGTAGAATTGAAAGTCCAAACTCAAGAGCTGTTACATAAATTTCATTTCTTTCCATGCTTAAATTATTAAAATCTTTTGAAGTCAATCTGCATATGTAGCACTTTTGAGTTGATGTAGTTTCAGTTATGGCATTACATATTTTTCCATCTACCATAGTGAAAAGCAATTTATATTTTACCTCAATACTAGAAAAAACTGTTTTGTTCAATAAACCAATCTTGTTTTAATGTAATTCACTTCACTTCTAGTAATATCTGTGGTTTCTTTAACAAATTTTTTTCAGAATCGAGGAGAAGATGGAGTTGGATTTTGTCAAATGATTTTTGGGCCACAAACCAAGCGCAAAGGCACAAGTGAACTTTGGAAAATGGAAGCATCTGAATCAGAACTATCTTCGAATTTTTGTTTGTATTGGACTTGTTGGGACCCATCACACCCCCATTTAGCAATTAGCTCAAGGGATTGTCGCTCGGTTTCATTTAAAGTTTGTGTTCCCTTACCTCCTGCAAACTTATTAGCAATCGATGAGTGGTGTGGTCCATTAAATCCTGAAAATGACTCTTCAACTGGATAACAAAATTTTTTACTAGTTGCTGCAATAATTTCATATTGTTTTGCTTCCACAAACATGGAAAGTGCTTCAAGTATGGGAAGTTTTTCGTTTTTTGTTTTGAGAGAAACGCTATAAGCTTTTTTATATTTCATCGCTCTTTGAGGAGTTTTCAAGATTTTCGTCAAAACTTTTGATGCCGTAGTTTTTCCCCGATTCTCTCAATTTCATTGGAGCTGCATAAGCCAGTTCCTCAGTTTGAGCAGTTTCTCTAATTGTTTCCGTTTTTTTTCTTTTACTCCTGTCACATAAATCTTCAAAAGATTTTTCGG
The DNA here is from genome assembly GCA_963931855.1 of Philhelius festivus. Taxonomy (NCBI): domain Eukaryota; kingdom Metazoa; phylum Arthropoda; class Insecta; order Diptera; family Syrphidae; genus Philhelius; species Philhelius festivus. The sequence goes on along the minus strand of OZ007554.1, from coordinate 135,901,513 downwards.
GTCGCCCAAGTTTGGCACAAGACATGTGAATTGTGAAGATCCCTTCTAGCCACGATTAAATAATTTCTAAGAATGTAACTTTTCTGCGACTGGATTCAACCCATTTTTGTTTAAAATCATATAAAAGTTTAGAAACTTTAGCTTATAATTTTTAAGTTGTTCTTGCGTAAAACGACCAGAAAGTAAAAAGCTCTTAAGATAGTTAACTTTTTCATTTATATTGCCGTTACAATTTTCTTCCATAATATTGAATTGATAGTTTTTGGTCACAATTCTTGAACCTGATGAAGCTAATAGAAAAAAATTGTTTGTCTAAGGTTTTTTAACTCCTATTATTGACTTATTGCACAAAAAATTAAGCACTCACGGTGTATTTTGACAGTAACAAGAAAACTGCTCTCCAAATCACACAAAAAAAATTCACTTAAAACAATTCAATAACATAAAACACATCATTATTAAAAAAAAAAACGTATGGCGTATGAGTGTTTTTTTCTCATAGTGAAAATTTCATTCTCAAATAATTTTGTAAATCGCACAAGATCGCACGCAAATTTTTCGAATTAGATTAAAACAATAGTCAAATTTAACAAAAACCTATATTTCAAAGAAGAATGGCAGGGTATACTATAACAAAACACTTAGGCTTTAAAAGCAAAACGTTAAAAATATCCACATGTGGCAGAGTATTTTCCCACTGTCATTTAAACAAACAAAAAAAATTTTATATTTCTGGAACTACTGTTTAATTATTATTTAATACCTGCAATTGAATTTTCCATTTAAAAATTTTATGTTGAAAAGCACACCCACTCACAATCAATCTCTAAACAATACTCACCAAATAACCGCAAATTATCAAAAAAATGCAACTAAATAAACAGTTGACTTTGAACTTGTTTTGTCACGCCACACACTTTACAACAAAAAAAAGAAGTGCATCATATGAACCCATGTATATTTACCGTCCGCTTCGCATTGCATTTACTTCAGAATGTTACTTTTTAGAAAATCGACTTTTGTCCAGGTTTTTGATCGAAATACTCCTATGTGCGTTGGCCAACTGAATTGGTTCAAGCTATATTCGATGTTAGACATCGTAAACCAGCATCGATGTCTTTCGATACATCGCTTAAAAACATCGATGTTTTTTCAACATCGAATACTTTATTTAATGATTTTTTACTTCAACAAATAGAAACTAACAATATGCGCTGACAAAAGTATTATCTGTTATTTTAAAATTCCAAAAAAAATTGATCAGTTTAATTGTTTAATTGTTTTAGATTAGCGTAACAATGCAAATTTCGATTCACAAATCACACTGTAGATGAGTGAGAGCAAGAGCAAGTATATGAAGCAGTCAGGGGCGTATTTACCCTAGGGCTAAAAGGGCTACAGCCCGGGGCGGCAAGGCTGCTAGGGGCGGTGCAATTGGCCAATTTATAATATTTTTTGAAGCGATTGAACTTTCAAAACATTCAAGCAGAAGAGGGCAAGCCGTCCCTAACAATTGTCTAATTTACAATATTTTTGAAGGATAAACAAAAAATACAAAGAGTTAAGAAAATGCGATTTTTTGAGTTTTTCAAGCATGACAATTTATCATGTCACTCATGTCACTCACTTTTCCCACCATTTACTATTCTTATTTTTTATAAACGATTTTTTATAATGAAAATTCATAGTAAAAATATTTAAAGATACATATGTATCTATTCTTTGGGACAAATTCCAATGAAACGAAAACATTATAAAAAAAACACTTGTTGCCATGTAGCTCTAAAAAAAATGGGCTAGAAAAACATCGGCTGGACGGATCTTAATTTTTTGTTTCTTAACCATCTACAAAGAGTCCCTTTTTATTAAAAAAAAATATATACAAATCCATCAAGCCGGATTCTAGATATAAGGTCACACAAAATTGTATTCTCAATTTCTTTTTAGTTTTGGCTGACTCGTGTCCCTTCCCTTCGTCAATAGTTTTGAACGACTTAAAAAATAATATAATGATTGTTTTTTGTACAATAGTTAGTAATGATGGATAAATAAAAGAATAATTATTATTTTAAAAACTATTGGCGCAAAATTTTAGTCGAATTAGTACGATGTTCAAACTATTTTACTATAATACTAGATTAATAAGACGATTTTGCTAATTTCAATCAAATTTAGCATCGTGCTATCTCTAACATTTTACTAAAGTTAAATACCCCGTCGAATACCTATTTTATCTGTTTAGTATCGTGCTAACTTCATAAATGCCTCTTGCCTGTCTGTTTACTTAATTTTTTGCACGAACTGCCATTGTTTTAGGTGTGTCAGCTTGCTTCGAGTAATGGCCTTTGCTACGAGTATTGAAAACGTGAAAATAAAAGACTACATACACATGAATCAAGCTTAGGACACAAAAATTGTGTTCTCAAAATGAAAACTCGTTCCAAGGCCGAAAACAGAATTGATTCGAAGTTATTTGACCATGAAGATGAAAGAAAATGCTGGCGTAATGTGATGTTCAGAGTCGTCGTAGCTGTCAAATCCTTGGCAACCAACCCGTGGTCTTTCTTTTCGTGGCAAGATAGGTAAATTTGGATCTATACATAACGGGAATTTCATGATGATCTTAGAAGCAATATTGGAATTTGATCAATTTCTTTCAAAACATATACAAAGTTTTGGCAATCCAGGAAAAAGAAACACATCATATTTGTCTTTTGCCACCTATGAACAAAATTATAAAAATTATGTCAGCTAGAGTCACAAAAACGATTATGGAACAGCTTCAAAGGTCTAAATACCTCACGTTGAGCGCTGATTCGACTCCTTACATAAGCTATGTAGACCAGCTTTTATTATGTTTAAGGTATGTTCAAGAGAAGGCAGAACCCGTTGAACGATTTCTCTGCTTTCAGGCCATAAAGCAGAAGACTTGTTACAACCAACTAAGGATACTTTTAAGTCATTAAACATTGACATAGAAAATTGTAGAGGTCAATCCTATGATAATGCAAGTAACATGTCAGGGCAATATAACGGCTTACAAGCAAAAAATAAAGAAAAATGTAAGTATGCAACATACGCACCATGCGCCGCACATTCTTTAAATTTGATCGGATCATCGGCAGCTGATTCTTGCCCAGAAGCTGCAAAATTTTCGACTTATTAAAAAACATACATATATGTTTTTTTTACGGCATCAAAAGAGCGAGCAAAGCTTCTAAATATATTTTTTAATGGTCATAGAAAATGAAAAGCTATCAATTCTTGGTATGTGTATTACTGACCACCTTTTGTGGAATGACCACATATTGGATATTGCTAAAAATGCGGCCAAATGCTTAGGTTTCCTAAGACGATGTAAAAACTTTTTCTCCCCCTCTGATCTGGCCACAATTTATAAGGTTTATATTCGTCCTAAACTAGAGTACAATTCTCATATCTGGTCCGGTGCATCAAAAACATCTTTGCACTTACTAGACCCTATCCAGAATAGAGCTTTAAGGCTGATAGGTGACAGAGCAATTTCCGAAACATATATTTCGTTAGAAAATCGTCGAAATGTCACTTGTCTATCACTTTTTTATCGTTACTTCTTTAAACAATGTTCTATTGAAATAGCGAGTTACATTCCCCCGCTGAAAAAATTTCACCGTAATACTCGTGCCGCTGGAAATGCTCATCAATATACCCTTGAGCCAAACTTTGGACGTACAGTCAAGTACAGAGATTCTTTCTTTTGCCATACGGCTCGAATGTGGAATTCCTTAACCGACTCTGTTTTTCCTCCCCATTTCAATGTCCAGACATTTAAGACGAATATACATCGGTTTCTCCTACTCAATCTCCCACTGTTTCCTAAATGCTCGCACTGTGTTAAACCAACATTTAAAGGGTAGTCATAATCCCTTGAGTGCGCGTTAATTATAAAAAAAAATAATAAGAGAAAAAGAATTGAAGGAAGCATTTGAAGAATATACTTGTGCACTGCAGTGACAAATTGTAGTGCAGAAAGATCGTTTTCCGCATTGAAACGAATAAAAACGAAAAGAATAAAACGAAACCAAGAACGCCTTAAAAGTTTTGCTTTATTAAATATAGAAGCTGAACTGACAAAAAATTTAGATAACGAATCTATTGTTAATGAATTTTGTAATCAATATACACACAGAAAAGAAATTAGAAAACATCAAATATTATGCATTTTGTGTTTTTTTTATTATTATTTTTTATTAGTATTTTATTTTCATTGTTCTAAAGGGCAGCAAAATTTATCAGCCCGGGGTGCCAAATGCTCAAATACGCCTCTGGAAGCAGTACATATACTACGTTTATATGGAGAATTGAATCGGAATTGAATCAGGATTAAGCTCCGTGTATACCTGGATCGGATTGAAATAGGATTTCTCGATCCGATCCCACTAAACGAGCTGAATCGAATCGAAAATATGCTTGTATACCTGAATCGAGGGATCGAAGAATCGAGTGTGTGTACAACAACAGTTTAAAAGAGATTGTCATTTCGATTCCATTTCAATTCGATTTCTCGATCCAGTGCCGCCATATACCTGGATCGAAATCTCAATTCGAAATCGATTCGATTCCTCAATCTACTCTTGTAACTGGTGCAACAGTTCAAGCAGGACAGTGAAATGAAAGAGTAATAGCCAAACCACAATCTCGCGTTTGGTCGGTCGGGCTTTGACATTTTGAATAAAAACAATAGACTCTTATGAGGCAATCTGAAATGTTACCTCAGGCGTTGCGACCGCTTTATATCGTAATATCGTAAACGTCAGACCAACGCCAGGCCAAAGCAAAAGTAGATCTATTTTCTATTCGGTCGGGCGTTTGACAGTTCATTGTCGGCCGTATTTTGTATTTGTTTTGAAAGTTGAAAATTGAAGTGAAATAAGAAGTAATTGATTTTTAGTAATAATTAAATCAAAAAAAGTGTGGTTCTGTTTTTATTTAAATAATTATATTTTTTCCGAAATCTTTAACCCGGCTGTATGAACCCTATTAACTTTGAACCACCAAACTATCAACAATCGGCGGCCCCGGCGTGGATAGCGGCACGGTGCACCATCATGAAAGCATTGGAAGCACATCTTGCGATTCTTTTGAAAAGTTTGTAGGTAATGTATATCGAAAAAGATAATACACTTAATCATAATTAACTTACAGACACTTGATTTTACTCCACATTTGTTTTTAAATGCCTCATACCCAGCATAGCTCACAACACCGAACAAGGAAAAGTCAAGGAGGTCATCAAGATCATCCATATCCATCTCTTGTTTAAGAAAATAGCTTTACAAATTAACTATTTTAAATGCCCAAAATTTAAAATAATAAAACGCACCTATTATATACCTTGTAAATTAATAAACAGTAACAAAATTCATTGGAATATAACAATTAAGTAGGTACTTATCAAAGATGTCATGGAAATGTCAGTCAACGCTCGAGGTTTGAAGCTAAATTTCGTTTTACAAATGCTACGGTCGCGCTTTTTGACACACAAAATCGTATATACGATCAAACGCCCATTTAACGCCGGACCGACGAACGCGAGATTGTGATTTGGCCATAAACCGAAGAAACTACTCAAAGACAAAAAACCAAAGACAAAACAGAGCTGATGCACACATTTTTGCAAAAGTATGCGTGACCTCAGTTGCTCGGCTGTCATTTCCATTTACATAATATCCAAACACAAACTCGTAAAAGAGTAAGAGACCTGAATGAAATTAATAAAAATAAGTCTGTATGTTCTTTGTCATAGTTTTTCAATTTAAAAAAAAAAACATCGATACATCGAATAGAAAATTTACTAGGCAAAACATCGGATCAATCCTATGTCTCGTATGGTGAACATCGAATGGATTCGATACATCGATGTTTAGTGAATATCCCTACTCTTGACAGTATCTCATCAGCAGTGGGATACGACAGTCCTGTTGGGGTGTACAACTTTTTGCAAAGAATTACAACAACAATTCCTTAAGAAAAGTCAGTGGCTTGCTCTTTTTTTAGTGTCATTTTTCCTAACGCATTGTAGTGAGGGTGCATCAGGCGCCACTGCTTTAGAAAAAGCTCTCCCATAAGGCCTGTATTGACAATTTTTGTTGGACAGAGTATAGTAACATTAATTTTTGAAAATCTTAGTCTCTTACATAAGAGAAAGTTCGTGCGACCCAGTCGTGCATTTTTATTTTCTGTTTTAAAAGCGTAAAAAAGAAAATCAAATACAGTCAATTTGAGTGATCTTACTCCAAAGTCAAAGTAAGATAATTCAGGTGTATGCATACGTCTAAGGCCAGGCGCGCACATTCAATTTTGAGTTTCGCAACTGTTTGGTTGCTAAAATGAAACATATTGGCTTATATGGGACACCGCGCTCTTAGAGCAACTCGATTCGAGCAACTAAAAATTGCCTTCGCAACAGTTGATCTGTTTTCTATAAGCACAAGAGAGAAAAGAGTGTGAGCATGAGTAAAGAGTTGCCAGTGCGCGGTTCTCTTTCAACTGGTGATTAAACTATTTGATTTCGATCACAGTTGCCAGTGCGCGACTAGCCTAAGGGTTTAGAATCTACAGTTTTCATAATTCTCTTACTTTGAAGCTGTAAATTCAAATTGAATTGAGTCACTAGTTTGAAGAAAATATCTAACACTAAAAAGATATATTATACTAAATGCAATGCTGGATTTAAGAGAAAATAGTAAATTAATTACTTCACTTAGTGTAGTGTGTTTTAAAAAAGATTTTATTTAATTATTCAATCTTAAAACGAACTTAAGTAAAGGAGGTCTGGTCAAGAACTGATTTATATATTTGCAAATAATCTTATTCTAACTTATGATAAACAATTAACACTTGGCGAGAGATGATGTCATCTTGGAATTCTGGAGTATCCAATTTCATGCATGATCGATCCTGTCCTCGAATATGCTTACTTGACATAATTATATTTTTATCAAAGAAGGCTTTGTTTCTGTGCGTATAACAAATGATGTTTTGACAAGTAGTTTTCTCATGCGTTTCCCATTACATCTTTGTACATTAACTCCCCCCTTTCTTTAGGAAGAGCGTCCCGCTTCTTCTGTGAGTTCTTCTACTTGTTTTAATAGATTATTAAATCGTATTTCTTGTAGCTCTATTGCAGGAATTCTTTTTGATGATCTCATCTTGAAATAGTAGATGATACATAGTGCTGCGGCTATTACAATGATCGTTAAAGTAAATGATGTGATGAGAGGACTGTTTGCGGCTTCATCTTGAAGGAATTCAATTAAATTTATGTTCTCAAATTTAAGATCTTCGTTAAATGATTCGAAATAGTTTTCAACTTCGTATTTATCTATGGTGTAAGTTTTCAAATAACTTTGAATTGCGTATGTTGGATTCTCGTATATTATTCCATCTATGATTGTTTGATTTTGGAATGTTATTAGGTAGACACCATTTATTGTTGTATTGTCAACTACATGCTCTCCCGATATTAATATTGAACCATCTTTTATTATTTCTAAATTTACATTATTTTCTTTTATCTTGTTACATTTAGCTTTTTGATTATTTAGCAAATTTGATAAACATGTATTATTATTGTTTAATCTACAAAAGTTATATCTTAATTCAATTTTACATTGGTTAACATTGATGTAATCATTATTACATTTAGCAATTTCTTTATTAATTAACAATTTCCCATCAATTTGGCTTATGGCCCTTGCTTCGTAAAGCTTACAATTTTTGTTTATAATTGGGTATTTAATTAAAATAACTATTACGTCCTCATTCTGGATTATTTTAAAGTTAGATACGTCCATAGGGTCTGTTATTGTCATGCTACCATGTTCATGTCTAGTTATCTCTCTAATGTCGTGTAAGTTTAATATTGCAGGGTTCAATGTTCCTGATTTTGCTAAGGCAATGGTTTGTACCAAATTCTGTAATTCTATTACAATCAACTTATTTCGTTCTTTAGTTAATCTTAGCTGTGAATCGTTCTCAATTCTATGTAAAGATTCTGATAATTTTTTTATCGCATCAAAAATTTCTGAGTTTGTTACAAATTGTTTGTTATTGTTTGTCCCTAGTTCTGATATTTTGTTATTAATTAATATTAAATCGTCATGGTCAGGTGATCCTGAAATCCACTTCCAAACTTTCCCTATTTCATCAATACCTCGTCTATATCTATTTGTCATTCGACGTTGTCCTAAAAGGGTCTTAATAATTGTTATGTCCGTATCCCTACTGGTATTTAGTATATCGTTTTCAGTATCGTAATTCACGTTTTTGTAATAATTTCTTTCGATTTCTGATTCGGTTTCTTTTAATATTTTCTCAAAGTAAGTAAGGTGTGTAATATGAAAAATAGTTCCGTAGTCATTGTATATTGCTGTATTACCATTTTCCAGTAGTAAATAATTTTCTCTCGTATAGTCGACTATGTCAGCGGTAGTTAGAGTAATTGTTAACATTAAGATTACTGTAGTTGTCTTCATTTTTCCTGAAATAAATAAACATCTAACTTTTAATATTATTCTTATGAATAACTCTCTTTTTTGTTCGTATCTTATTTCCTAAATCTTCTTCGACTACTTGCTTTCTATAACTATTCATCATTTTATTCTTATTTTTAAATTGAAGTATTTTCTCATAAACAACTTCTTTTGGTTTATAGTTTTTAACTTTCCTTTTAATATTGTTTCTTTCTAACATTTTTCCTTGTGCTGTTTCTAGTTTTTTTGGAACATCATTATGATTAATTTTATTGTATAGAATTTCAAAAGGCTTAGCGTTTGTAACTGAGTGTATAGTTTTGTTGTATTGTTGAACTGCTCTAAGTAACGCTTCTGTTGTATTTATTATTTCATATTCTTCCTTAAGACATTTCGTCATTTCTATTAATGTAGAATGAATTCTCTCAATTTGACTGTTAGTGGTGCTATGCCCTGGGTCACAAAAATAAAGTTGTATATTAAGTCTGTCCATTACATTTCTAAATACAACTGATTTAAATCCTCTTTCATTATCTAATGTTATTTTTTTGCAGTTAGGAAAACTCTGTAATAATTCTAAGACTTTGTCTTCCAAGTTAAATTTATTATCTAGGGGTTTTATTAAAGCAAATTTTGAATATGCATCAATGCACGTAAGGTATTTTGTTTTTTCTGCGGAAAATATGTCAATGTGAAGGAACTCTCCCTCTTGTTTTGGAATTGGAGCCTCTCCAATTGGTACTAACTGTGGGTGTCTATCGTATTTTAGTTTATTGCATATATCGCAATTTCTAGTATACTCCTTAAATTGTTTTCGCATATTAGGCCAGTAATAAACTTGGTAAATTTGTTTTATGTTTTCCCGATAGTTTCGATGTGCTCTAGTGTGAGTTTGTAGCACAATTGAGGCTTGGTCCTCTTTATTTGGTATATCAGTTGCAAATATTTTAGTGAATAAAAACTTGTTATTAAAAGTTTGTAAAATTTTGGACTTAATGTCGTATAGATCTTCTGGAGTGCAATGTATTGCGACTACTCCTGGTTTTAAAAATTCTTTCAGAATGATTATTAAATTGTCTGGCGTATCATATTCTATAATATGGCGTACTTTATTTGAAAAACTCTGCAATTTCTCATGTGCAGTGAAAAGTCCTTTAGCTAATAATATTTGTTGTCGGAAATCATCTAATGGTTTATTTGTTTCTTTAATATTATTACCATCGCTACTTTCTGCTGAATGTATAGTATCGTCTGTGGATGTATCGTCACTTAAGTGATTCAAATTTTGTCTGGATAATGCATCAGCAACAACATTAGTTTTTCCAGGTTTGTAAATGATTTTAGGAGCGTACTCCTCTATTATCGAGTGCCATCTCTTCATTTTTGAATTGGGGTTTCGTGGAGAAACCGCGAATGTTAATGGTTGGTGGTCTATATGAATTTCTAAGTTGCCAACTCCGTAAAGGTAGTTCCGAAGGTTTTTTAATGCCTTTTTCATTTGTACCGTAATTTCGTTCCGTTTTATTTAGGGTTTTAGATATAAATGTGATGGGTTTATCATCCTGTGATAATACTCCACCTATAGCATCGTTAGACGCGTCAGTCGTTAAAATAAATTTTTTTTCAAAATTAGGCTGTGCTAATTCCGCTTCGTTAATTGTATGATTTTTTAAATCTTCAAAAGCTAAAATCGCTTCTTTGTCTAGAAAAATGTCTGTCTTCTTGGATATATATTGGGATACTCTCCCATTTGTTCCGGCTAAATATTTCGTTAGTGGTTTACTTATTTTAGCGTAGTTTTTTATAAATTTCCGATAGTAACCAGTCATACCTAGATAGCTTCTTAATTGCCTTAAAGTTTTAGGGATTGGGAAATTCTTTATTGCTTCAATTTTTCTTGGGTCGGTTTTAATTATGTTGTAGCCTACAATGTAGCCAAGAAATTCTACTTCTGTTTGGTAGAATTTAGATTTCTCTAGTGATATTTTCATGTTTGCATCTCGTAGAGTTTGCACAATTGTTTCTAAGTCCTTTGAATGCTTTTCAAGGTTTTCTGAATAAATTATAATGTCATCAATAAAGACGTGACATATTTTACCTACATATTCCCTAAGAATATTATCCACAGCTCTTTGAAAAATACTGGGAGCATTCTTTAATCCAAATGGTAATCTCAAAAATTCATATTTACCATTGTTGACAGAAAAACTAGTTTTTTCTATATCCTGGGGTTTCATTTTTATTTGGTGAAATCCCGATTCTAAATCCAATGTGAAAAAGTACTTTGCTTTTCCTAAATTTGATAAAATCACATTTGTATCAGGAATGGGATATTTATCTGCAATTGTTGATTCATTTAATTTTTTATAGTCAATGACAAGTCTCATTTTTGCAGACCCATCATTATTAGTTCCTTTTTTCGGTACAACCCAAACTGGTGAGTTGTATGGACTTTTAGATGGTGAAATTACTCCATCTCTTATCATTTTATTAACTTCTTTGTTAATAAATCCATTAGCAGAAAATGGATATGGATACTGTTTACTCCATATAGGAGTTTCAACAGTTGTACGAATCTCTGCTCTAATATCTGTTCTAAAAGGTAATCTCATGTCAATTCTTGAATGTGATTCAAAAATTCTTTTCCTAATTTCTTCCTCTAGTTCATCCCTATTTGGGTTTAATTTTATATTACTTATATTGTTACATTCTTCTTCTTGAATGAACAGTTTTTCCTTTTTATTTTTATATTTTAATATTCCTTTTCTGAAATCTATATTAACTTTTGCTTTATTCAGTAAATTACATCCTATTAGTAAATCTGAATCTAAATTGTTTATTTCATAAAATCTTACGTCTCGGTCGAAAATGTATACCTCGTAATAATGAGTAATTATGGTTGAACCATTTATAGTTCTTACTCTTTTTCTTGTAATTAGTTCTTGTCGATTTTGTAAAATGTTTGGGCTACAGTAACAACTTGTTGCTCCTGTATCGATCAATATTTTTAATTTCCTGCTTGGGTTGTTCCTGTATATATAGGGCAGTCCTGGAGCTCTTCTAAAAAAGCTTCCTCGTTGAGGTTATTTATTCGCTCCATCTTAACTGGAGGTTGTGAGCTTCTTTGCATACTTTCGTATGGTCTTTTCTCAGGTTGAAACTGAGGTCTCTGGAATTGTGGTCTGGGAAATTGGGGTTTTTGAAATGTTTTTGTGGGTCTTTGAAACTGATTATTATTGAATCTCTGTTTGTTGTCAAAATTAGTACGTCTATATGCAGAACTACCTAATTCCATTGGTTCTGGTTTTGAGTATCGATTATTATTATAATAATTTTTAGTTGGGAACCTAAGATTGTTCTGATTTTTGTTAAGTGCATTTGAATGATTTGGTACATGGTTTGATTGAGATTTACTAAACTGTAATGCGAAGTTTAGTCTCATGTTGTTGGATTCCAACTCTTGTGCTTTAGCTAGTGCACTTGGTAAATCCTCTGGAGAGAGTGAGAATATTATATTGGATAATGGAGCGTTTAGCCCTGTAATAAAAATTCTAAGAGCATTACGGCGATGTGCATTATTTAACTCTCTTGTTAGTGCAGTATCTGTGCCATGCGTCATTATTGTTTTATTTATTAAAAGTGTAAGCTTTTGATTTACGATATTATAGTAATCTATAATTGAGGTGTTGCCTTGTCTGAGGATACTCAGCTCTTGCTCAATAACATGGGCTGGTCGTTTGTCGGCGTACGAAAAGTCTAATCTTGAGATTATAGCTTCGAAATTTAGAACCGTACCATGGTTTGTCAATGTGTCATTTGCGTTTTGAATGATTTTATTTCTAAAGATTGTGAGGGCAGCAAAGTATTTTCTACTACCTCTAGCGTATAGCGAAATTGAATTATGTGCTGCTTCTCGCCAGCTTACGTACGAATTTGCATTATTACCTGAAAATTCTGGCAATGATTTAATAACGTCTAATGTCTCATTGCAAATTATTTCATCAGAAATTGTCTGTGTTGTGTATTCTGTAACAAGACTTGAGCTTGTAATTGATTGTAAGGTCGCTCTCAGAGAAGTAATTTCTGATTGCAGTGAAGCAGTATTAGCTGCTATTAGTCTTGCGACCAAATTTTCCATGTCTGTGTTGTTTGGCATTGTCACACTTAAGTTATTGAATTTGTTCAGAAGTTCGTCCAGAATGACGAAAATAGTTTTACTTATTCAAGTTTTTAATGCTTGATTTTATTTAAATATAATTTGTTCACTTTAAATAAAATAGACTTAATTCAATATATATATATATTTTTTCAATAGTATATTCTTACTAATATAATTGGTTGCTGCTGCGATGTTCGCTATGATGTTTCTTGAATATAATTCCCACGATGTTCAAATGTGTTGTTTTTTAGTTTGTACCGTCTCTGTGAGCCACAATGTTAATATTGTATTAACGATAATGTTTTTTGTTTTATTTTTATTTTATTATTTTTTTTTCACAAATTATTGTTTTCAATGTCTTCTTTAGCTAGTTTTAAGACTAACTTGATTTTCTTTACTTTTTCCAAAAGATATTTGTTTTTCTTGATCTGTTCCTTTATCTCTTCTGTATTATTTTCACAAGTGTTTTTTAACATACTAAACACAATTCTAATTTTTCCAGCACTTATTTTTTTGCCTTGAAGTCACACTATCATTTATTTTTCACAAAGTTATTATACTTTTCATATAATTTAAAATTTCTCCTATTTATTAAGGATACTTTATTTAATTTTTTCACCTTTCTGTGAAGGTTACTTATTTGTTTTATTATTCGCGATTTATTTTTAACTGGATTAAAAACGCGAGGCACTCGATATTTACCATACTTTATTTGTTCTGGCGTTTGAAAATATCGGTGTTGTGTCACGGTCGCCAATTAATTACTTCACTTAGTGTAGTGTGTATTTAATTATTCAATCTTAAAACGAACTTAAGTAAAGGAGGTCTGGTCAAGAACTGATTTATATATTTGCAAATAATCTTATAGCCCGGTCAAATTAGCTTCAAAAATAAGGGTAAGGTTACATTAATTCGCATAAAGCTGAAAATTGGCATGAATGTTGAGAACACTATTACAAACAATTTGTCAAAAGTCCCCATCGATCCGACGTGTGCAAAAAAAATTATTCAAGGTCAAATGTTGCAAAAATCGGTTTTTTGCATTTTTCAGCTGAACGGCAAGTTTTATCATAAGGTAGGTGAGACAAAAGTTATTCATCATGCAATTATCTAAAGAAATTGTCTTAAAACTTTTTCTCCTAAGAATCACCATTTTGGAGATATAGCGAAGCAAAAAGTTGAAAAAAAATTATTCAAGGTCAAATGTTGCAAATTTCGGTTTTTTGCATTTTTCAGCTGATCGGCAAGTTTCATCATAAAATAGGTGAGACAAAAATTATTCATCATGCAATTATCTATAGAAATTGTCTTAACACTTTTTCTCCTAAGAATCACCATTTTGGAGATATAGCGAAGCAAAAAGTTGAAAAAGTTGTATTCTTCACAATATGCACACGGTTCCGCGCCACCCGTGAAGTAGTACACTTGGCGCGTTTTTTTAAAGGTGGCTTTCCCGGTAGGCCTATTCAACGATCTATTGTGGTCCTATTGAGTTGAAAATTTTGTATCTAATTGAAAAATACTACTATTGGAAATGACGAAAGCGATTATGAGTATTTTTTACAAAAGATAAGTACCAAAACTTATCTAAGCACCTAATTACATTACAAATTTGACGCCGATATTGCAGTGCTTTTTTTCATTTCAAACGCTTTATTCAATTCATTGCCACAGAATAAACAGCACTCTTTTAAACAAAAAACAATTCTGAGATTCACTGTCTCAAATGCTTCATTGTTAATGGTTTAACGAGTAAGATTGATTTTTGAAATCCTGTAGTATCACAACGGACCAAATATTGGTCTAAGTGTTTTGGCTTTTCCGGTCAGCAGCCACCTTAACCTAAGGTAACGTAACCTAAACAAAAAACTGATTCATTTACGCGTGCTCTAGTACGAGGAGGACTTATTATTGATGTACCAGCTTGTTCTTGTTCGTGACGTCTTTTAACTACGGTAATGGTACTCTTCCGAGTGTACTTTTTCCGCCAAATGTTTACTAGAAATAAAGCAAAATTGATACATTTCTCTTACAAACAAGAAACTGCACAAATTCTGTTTGCAATAACTACTTGTTCTTACTACGAAGGAACGCTTGGGACTAATACTATTTTGTTTGGGCCCTTAGAAACGGAGCTGGTATACGAGCGTCGCAGACAGATGCTGCTCAAGGCCGTACGGTCACATAAAATGAGGGACTGGGTTTTCTTTCGAGTTTATATTCTTAAGCCAAATATACATTGTGCAAGTGTATTCGAAAATTCGGATTAAAGTTGCATATACACACACCAAGCATGAGTCTTCAATCTTTTATTTTAACATGGACGGTGTGGTGAGAGGACGTTGCGCTTTGTGAGTTTTTTTTCGGCGAAATTGTGAATATAAGAACATCTTTGAGATTTTTTCAATTTTATCCGAGTAGGTAATTTGTTTTATTTTGTCTGTCCATTTCATCATACATTTTTTGTTTACTATTTTAATATTTCAATCAGTGCTTATGTTGTACTGTGTTCTTATCTCTTCAACGAACTATACGCAAATGAACCAATAAATGCATGGTCAATCATCAATCTTGCATATACACTACTTCAATGCAGGACGCTAGATTGAAAGAAACTCAAAAGATTTTCATTTTGCTTTAATCCTAAATCCAATCTATACGTGTGATTTTTTCACCAATACACTTGCGCGTGCTTGTCATGCATTTGAACAGTGTATATCTGGCTTTAGAATTGTATAATATGTATCTATACGCCACGAAAACTAATATTTTTACTTGTATTACCGTTGTGTAATGTATATAACGGTAATTGACAAACATATTATGAAGAACACAAATTTTTCAACATCGCTGTATCTCCAAAATGGTGATTCTTAGGAGAAAAAATGTTAAGACAATTTCTATAGATAATTGCATGATGAATAATTTTTGTCTCACCTGTCTTATGATAAAACTTGCCGTTCAGCTGAAAAATGCAAAAAAACGATTTTTGCAACATTTGAACTTGAATAATTTTTTTTCAACTTTTAGATTCGCTATATCTCCAAAATGGTGATTCTTAGGAGAAAAAGTGTTAAGACAATTTCTTTAGATAATTGCATGATGAATAATTTTTGTCTCACCTATCTTTTGATAAAACTTGCCGTTCAGCTGAAAAATGCAAAAAACCGAAATTTGCAAAATTTGACCTTGAATAATTTTTTTTGCACACGTCGGATCGATGGGGACTTTTGACAAATTGTTTGTAATAGTGTTCTCAACATTCATGCCAATTTTCAGCTTTGTGCGAATTAATGTAACCTTGAATGTCTATTTTGACCGGGCTATTATTCTAACTTATGATAAACAATTAACACTTGGCGAGAGATGATGTCATCTTGGAATTCTGGAGTATCCAATTTCATGCATGATCGATCCTGTCCTCGAATATGCTTACTTGACATAATTATATTTTTATCAAAGAAGGCTTTGTTTCTGTGCGTATAACAAATGATGTTTTGACAAGTAGTTTTCTCATGCGTTTCCCATTACATCTTTGTACATTAACTTAGTATATTAGTATATTATATTATTCACAAATTACTTTTTATTTTTCGAATTCATCTTAGCTTATTTTGAGGTAGGTAACAATATCATAAAATGTCTACACTGTTAAAATAAAAACATTATTTTATCCGTGGACTTGTTACCAAATTAGGAGGGAAAAACTTAATATTTTGACGAAAGAAGCAAATCGATGTATGTACATACATATATAATCCTCTTGTTCAAACATATAAAATTTCGGCACATTCAGTGCCTCGAATCAAAAATTTGTCTATGTACAGTCAGGTTCCAAAAATTGACTGAAATCGAAATGAAAACGAGTTTCCAAATCGAGTGAATTTAATTTCAGAGATCTAAATTTCAATCGCTTTCAGAATTTTGAAATAACTTGAAGTGAAATTGAAAACAGCTTTCATCTGTTCCTTCTTAGTTGGAAAATACGAAGCTACTTTGTTTTGTTCCAAACATTGAGTTTTGAGTGAAATAGAAATTAAAACGAATTTCCAAATGGAGTGAATTTGTGTTCAGTGTTCACATTTCACCCACCTTTATAATTTTGAAATCATTTCGAAATCACTTTAAGTGAAATTAAAAACAGCTGTCATTTGTCACTTCTTAATTGGCGAATACAAAACTGTTTTGTTTGAAGTACTTTTAAATTTTGAAAAAAGTAATTCTATAAAATATTGTCATGAGTGCTTTATTGCTTACAGTGGCATTACAACGTATCAATTTAACTTTCAATTTTTCAATTTCAATTTATTTTCAAAAAACGGTGTACATGTAAGCCTTAGTCTTTTATAGTACCTACCTAAGAACTGGGTACATGTTTCGACAAAATCTAGAAATGAAATATATTTCATAATTGTGAACATCGATCCAAGTCCCAAGATGGTAGGTACGGAATGTGTGTTGCCGAGCAGCTGCTGCACTAGGAGGCAATGAAGATACATTAAACTTAGGCCGGTATTCACCGAGCGCTCATAACTTAAGAAGCTCATAAACCTATTCACCAAGCAATATTAGTGAAGATCTACGAGCGCTCTTAAAAGTTAGGAGTGGTCCCGACCACTCCTAAAAACGAGCGCTCTCTTCGAAAGTTTGTTCGCTTGTGCGTGTGCCACGCACGCATTTGACTCGAATCCATGTGAGCAATGCCAAGTAGAACTGTATCCATTTGCTGTCAAGACCAACATTCCACAACATTTCACAGTTTGGGTATGCCTGAACAAGAGAGAGTGGCTCTCATTTTCGAACTTCGAAAAACACTTGCGAGTGGCTGGTGAATACCCCACAGAAATTTCAAGTTAAGAGCCTCGTAAAGTTAAGAGCCGTTTAGGAGCGCTCGGTGAATCAGGGATGGAAAATTCGGTACAATTGTACCGAATTCGATACAATAATTGAGTTTGTAGAAGTACAATTTGTCTCAATTCAGTACAATTTCAAAATTTCCATATTTTATGGTATTTCATAAAAAAAAACAAAATAAAATAGACCGAGAGCCGACAGAAATTTTTGGGTGTGATTGATAACAAAAAATAATAAGCATAATTAGATAGGCCTTTTATAGTTATTTATGAATGTGAACGTCTTGCATACTCTAGTGGGCGGAATAGTGCATTATAATGCACAAAATTTGCCATAACTTCAAAATGAACAGCTAAGTGCCCTGATTGCAAATATCGAGGTCCAAGACGTTTTGAAGGCGGCCTTCTTAGTGCAAGAAGTAGCCTATTCTTATCGCGTCTGGCAGGCAGAAGGCTGTCTGTAAAACGTCTTGGTTCTCGATATTTTCAATCATGGGGCTTAACTCTACATTTTGACAAAGTTGTTATCACAATTATTTGGACTTGGAAAGAACTGCATACTTAATGCACTATTATGCACTATTGCTCCCACTAGAGTATGCAAGGCTTTCACATTTGTAAATAACTATAAAAGGCCTATCTAATTATGCTTATTATTTTTTGTTATCAATCATACTCAAAAATTGCTGTCAGCTCTTAGTCTAAAAGCACATAAAAGGAAATTGAAAGCTGAAAACATCATCCTGGCCTGAATGCATTCATTTACCAGAACAATAACTCTCAGCTGTAAGCCCTTATAACTCTTAATTATAGTTTTCATTTCTTGTTTTTATGTCTCTTTATCGACCAGCTTTCTTTCAGACATCGCTTCGGTTTGGTAACTAAACACTAAACTGTAAGCTTTTGGATGTGATTTGTGATTGCGGTTTCTCGTCTGTGCATTTTTAAGATATTTAATTTGTGAATTTTAGTTTTATGTTTCATTTTTTTTTTTGTAAAGGGTGGTCCAACCATATAGTACGATGTCACACCTTAACATCAGTGTTTAAAAAAATTTAACCATGTAGCGGTACACAATTGAGCAGCGCGTTAAAATTGTTGAAGCCTTTTTCGTGATTTTTTTGGTAAGCATAATCGACCAAAAGTGTCCAAAATCGGTAGGATTGTGCGCAAATTTCAGCAAACCAGGAAATGTGAAAACACTTGTGCATGCTTGCCCAGTTCATTCTGCGGAAAATATTGCTGTTGTTCGCGATAGTGTGAAAGAAGAGCCGTCAACCGCGGCTCGTCGTCCTGCCCAAAAATTGAACATCTCACGAACATCACTGATGCGAATTTTGAATAAAGATTTGAATTTACACGCTGAACCTTGTGTTCAACTGACTCAAGAGCTAAAGCCTACTGACCATTTCAAGCGTCCTCAATACGCCGAATGCTTGGTTGAACAGACAGAAGTGAATGGTGACTTTACAAAGAAAATCATCTTCAGCGACGCGGCACACATTCACCTCAGTGAATTCATTAACCAGCAGAATAACCGCATTTGGGCAAATGAGTAATTGTTGAAGAGCCGATGCATCCACAAAGAGTGAATGTTTGGTGCGGTTTATGTGCTGGCGGCGGCGTCATCGGGCCGTACTTCTTAGAAAATGAGGCCGGCCAAGCAGTTACCGTGAATGGTGAATTGAGGATATGGACCTGGATATGTGCTTCCAACAGGATGGTGCCACTTGCCACACAGCCAACGAAACAATGGCTCTTTTGCGCGAGAAATTCAATGGCCGTGTTATCTCACGTCATGGCCATGATAATTGGCCGTCACGATCATGTGATCTGACACCTTTGGACTTCTTTCTTTAGGGATATTTAAAAGAAAAAGTGTACGTAAATAATCCAAGAATAATTCAAGCTAAAGGATGGGATAATTCGGCACATTAACGACATTGAACCTCAATTATGTTTCAGAGTTATTGAAAATATGAACCATCGGATAAAGGTATGCCACCGAAGGCATGGCGAGCATTTGGCCGATATTTTGTTTCACACACAATTTTCATAGATCCTTATATCATAATAAAAAAATACAAAGATAATTCTCTGAAAACTTTCTGAAAACTTTTTGTTTTATTTACAATTAACATCGTGCATTTTCGTTGGACCCCTTTTTATAAGCTGGTGCCGCAAAAATGGACAAGTAAAAGAATTAGTTTCGTCATAACAATACAATAGTTATGTATTTATATTTTTTATAAGAAGACAAACTGATCATTTCTGCTTTGATTTTTTTTTAATAAAATACTTTGTAAAAATTTTAATTACTGATTTTTTCATACAAAATTCGTTTTCGGTACAATTGGCATCATTTCAGTACAATTTTATACCAGATTTCAGTACAATTGAAAATTTTCATTTTCCATCCCTGCGGTGAATACGAGCCTTAGTTTTTTTTTTGACGTCTTAACAAAGTTGCTACATATATCGCAAAGAATCCAGTGACTCATTTTCCTTCCCATTGAACAACGCAATAAAATCTTTTTCTCCGGCTAACTAACAACGTTAATATGATCATTGATATTCGCACGCCTAGCCAAAAAAAAGGAGGTAAGAACGACATGAAAAAATTATGCCACATTGAGCTATCGAATCGATAGGCTGATATAGAAACGAAAACGATTGAATCGTGGATTATACCTCCTGGGGACACCACATTAAAAAAAATGCGCCGTAGCTCTACCTCGGTGGTGGTGTGGAAAAGAGTTTGAACTGTTTTTTTAAATTTTATAATAAACATAATCAAATTTGAAAATTTTCAAACGTGAGTAAATTTCTTTTTTTTTTTAATTTTTGCAGGATATTGGCCATTTTGACGGGTTATATTTCCTACAATTTTTGTCGCACATAAAATTTAAATATACCAAACTGTAGGAAATAAAGTGATATACAAAAAATAACTTAAGTATTTTTCGATCAGATGAACATGAGGCGAGATAAACGTTAAAAACCATTTTTTACTTCAAAATCTCGACAGTTTTTCGTCGATAACTTTTTTTTGGAAAGAGGTTTCAAATTTTTTTCTCAACAAAAGTTAAATAAGATATTTTAACATACAAATCTAAAAAAGATACAGCTCTACATATAATAGGAGCCGAGAAAATCGAGTTCACGCTTTCCAAAAAGCCTTTTTCAAAATTGCGGACAACGCATGGGCGCTTTTTGTTCGAACTTTTTGGATTTACACTCTCCAATAGGTACTCTTTAAAAACAAAAAAAAATTCGACAAAAATCTAGAAATGAAATATATTTCATAATTACAATAAAAAATAAAAAAATAATAATAATAATAAAAATTAATACTAAAAAAACTAAATAAATAAAAAAAAGAAGCCAGTGTTATTCACTTTTTAATAATATATTATAACTTGTTTTAAAGATTTTTGCCATTTGATCCTTATACATTTCTCCCTTCCCGTCACCTCCAAATTTTACCTCTCATCCCTCCCCTTTCATTCATTATTTCTATGTAATATTATTGGTTAAAGTGAAGTATTATTGCTTTCATAAAATTAGTGGTAGAAATATTTTTTTTAATAGTAATAGGCAGAGAGTTCCATAACTTTGTTGCATGAACAAAAAACAAACGCGAATATGCACTAGAAAAAAAAAGAAAAATATGGGGAGATCATCCAAACCCATTAGGAATTGATGACGCTTTGTAAGTGGCTAAAAGATTCGCATCATACTTCCGACTTGATAAACCTTTATTTTCATCAATGCCTCCAAGTTAGTAAAAATAACATTCCTTCACCGTAGTAACTAGCCGTGGTCTTATGTTTGACAGAAGGAAATTTCTAAAGATCAGTTGAAAAAGATTTGCATATCGGTCTTGGTCGAAGCACTGTGTTAAAGGTTTTGATTTGAAAATTTCACATTAAAACCCGGGCAGTGCTGTAATTATTTTGTTCGATTTTTTTAATAAAACTTTCAGGGATTGTGCATTGGAGTTTTGAAAGCCTAAATATATCAATTTTTTTTATTGAACCTGTCCAGGGGACAAATGTGAGACCATTTTCGAAGTGAAACCATATGGTCACGCTAGCACCATTAATGTCCGTATTTTTTTTTTTAAATTGAGTCTAGGGAAAGCAAAATAATAAAACAAAACTATAAGATTTTGACAAATAAATATTATTATTTTGTATTAGACATGAAAGGAAATAATTATGATCGAGTGTGGTACTCTGCGAAACACTTAACACAAAGGCCAGCATTGCTGATATTGTTCAGCAAATTACTGGAAGAATTAATCTTACGAAGACTGAAGAAATTCTGCTGTGAAAATTCAATCATCCCTGACATGCAATTCGGCTTTCGAGAAAAACACTCAACCTTGCATCCACTGGTTAAATTCCAACACGATATCACCACAGCCCTCAACAGTAATCGTGTCACCGTCGTCGGATGCTTTCTGGATGTCGAGAAAGCATTTGATAGCGAGTGGATAGACGGTCTAATCCACAAACTTCATCTTATGCAAGTACCTCCGCCATTAATAAAAATTCTCTTTTCTTTCCTATCTTGCAGGAAATTTTTTGTTCAAGTAGATAACTGCAAGTCAAATATGAAGACCATCAGAGCTGGAGTCGCCTAAGGCTCAAAACTAGGCCCCTTCCTCTACAACTTGATGACTTCAGACCAACCTTCACCAATTGGATGCGAGAACCTCCTGTATGCTGATGACTCGCTCACCTATGCCACATCAATGTCACCTCTAATCGCTGTCCAAAAAGTAGAAACCCACATTAACACACTCTTCCAATTCTACCAGAAATGGGGCATCCGAATCAATACTTCCAAATCGGAACTTGTCTGCTTCAGGAGACCTTCAACTGGTAGAGGCCTTCGCACCGCAGCAATTTGCAGAAATCTGGCCCTAAAACTCCCTGACGGATCCTCAATAGTGGCAAAACCAAATGTCAAGTACCTGGGAGTGCACTTCAACGAGTTGCTAAGGTTTAACCTGCACTCAAGAAATGTTCTGAAAAAGGCCAGCTGGGCCTTTAGCCGTTTGCACCCATTGCTGAAAAGAAGATCAGGTCTTAGCCAACCGACAAAGATATTAATCTACAAGCAGCTCCTGCGACCAGTGATTAGCTATTCCTTCCCAGTCTGGTTTTCCATCTCGAAGACAGCTATGCTAAATTTTATATAAAAATAATTAAACTTAAGTCACTGTATATAGTTAGGCCCCCTATGAGCCAACAAATGTAAATTTTCATGCATATGTAGTATCTTATTAGTTGTAAGCCAAATTGTAAAAAGTATGTTCAATAAAACAAAATTGAATTGAATTGAAGACCAGCATTGCATTTTATACAGCAAGTGCTTATTGCACTTTTGTAGTTGTCTTCTGCACACCGTCTTCTTTTCTCAAGTGGACTAATAAAATGATCGGTTCTATCAAACCGAATATTCTTCATTACGTTTTCTTTCTGGTCCAGGTTGGATTGGGGGCTCGCCGCGCCGTAGTGCGTACAGTAGTAAGCCGCAATAGACCTTTTAAACTCCATTTGTGATAAGGGCTTAGTTCCTCTTTGCAATTGCCAGGCATTGTTTACTGCCACATCGATAAGCCATGTGAAAATGGAGGTCCACCATTTTTTTTCCAACGGTAAGAGATGCGATGGTTATTTACATTTTGATCTAGGCGATCAACTATCAACTCCACACATGTATTCGTTACAGCGTTACCCTTATGCGACTTTAGTCGCATTTTTGCGACCTTTTTTTTGCTGTGCGACTATGCGACGACCTTTTTAAAATTGTTTAAAATTGCGACTTTTTCTTTGCCTAAACATTTACCATCATACTTTTCTGAGAATGTGTGAGTATGATTGTCTTTGCTTTGTTTTCTGTTCGCATTCTCGTTTTCGAAAGTAGTGTTGTTTTCCCATTCCCACCACGGGGCGCTGTCAGATTGTTTTTTTTTTCTCTTACGTGTTTGGCACTGACGACTGACCCTGACATTTCCTGGAATATCTCCTTACCTTTGTGCTTTGTCTGTAACATGTAATGTAACATACCACATCGTAGAGCAATGGGTTGTTTTGCAACATTTTTTTATTAGGGCCAAATTTGAAGAAAGTACAAATTAAAAAATTGATATTATTCTCGAAAATTTAGTTTATTTAAAGTTTCTAAAATATATTCTTTCAAAAATACATATTTTAAACAAAGTTTTTCAGAGTGAAACATCACAAATTGCTTATTTGTGCTCTTATATAGAGGATCCTCTATTTATTATTTTTCAAAATTTTTTATTGAAAGAATGTGTTTGTTGCCGCACCTGGCAATGCCCCAACTTAATTCGAACTTAAATAGAAAAAGTCAAATATATTATTGTAAAATGAGAAAGAAAGATTCATATGAAATCCATATGAACAAAAATTAAACTTAAAATTATTACTCTTCTAGAAGTTGCGCCATAAGGACAGAAGAAAACTAAAACGTAACTTAAAACCTAATATTATAATTTTATTTAAAATTACAGAAATTTAAAGCCCTTTGTATATTCACAATTACATAAAAACTGAATTGCTAAAAATTTGGAATTTCCTTTGTGCGCAACATTTTTTAAATTTGTTTTAAAGATAACCTTCATCTTACGCACGAGGTCTGGATGATTCTTTAATCTGTATTGTACTTCATAAAACAGCAAAGCACACATCAGTACACCTCTACAAGCATTTAAGCAGCATAATTTCAACAAATTACAGCCTTCGATAGCTAACGAATCGCATCACGTGTTTTTGCTGCACCTGCTGAGGACGACATCAGCACCGCTGTTCTTTGAGTAAAGTACGTTATAACCTCAATCCACGACGACTTAAGGTAAGGTTTTCTGAAAACTATTTTGATTCATATACGACTACATACATATACTGCTATAAGTAAATTACCCTACTGCTATTGTGTTAAATCTTATCAAAATAATAAGCTTCAATCGGGACAAAATGCCGAAGTCACATCCGTCAAAGCCTGACGAGGCAAATAATCAGAAAAGCCGTCCCCCAACACCATCTCCAAGTAAGAATACCGGTCTCCAACTCCACATACCCTCATCTTCACAAAATTCTCCTCGCGGCGGCAACATAGGTCAATTCAACTGCAAATCATGCAACGAGGTCGATGACTCGTATATGGTAATGTGCGACAAATGCGACGACTGGCATCATTTTAGGTGCGTTAACGTCACCGCGTCAATATCTGAAAAAGATTGGTTATGTCCAAAGTGCTCCAAGACCGTAGTTGATGCTGTCGATCCTTCGAAAGAGCGATGTGTGACAGGTAAAGAAGGCTTTGTCCAAAAGAGTGACAAGACACTTACTCTCGGAAACAAAAATGAGAAAGCATTATTGTCAAGTAGTAATACGCAGGTCAAGCTAGGTCAGTTACAACAAAACCCGTTTCCTCACAATGGAAAGAACTCAGTGAAAAATAAGTCAAGATCTGTAGGTTCAACGAACTCGGTTAAGATGAGCTTAAGAAAGCTAGAAGAGGAAAGAATTTTAAAAACGCAGCGTGACCAGGAGTATCTCGATGCCAAGTATGCACTTCTGGAACAGCTGTCAGAAGATGGAAATGATGACATAGAACGAGATGATCGTCTTCAAGATTGGGTTAGCGAGCAGTTGGTAAGCAAAGCGGTTGTAACAAAACAGGTTATATTATCCGCTCCGACACACATGCCTCGATGTAAAGATATTTTCCAGAACAGTAATATTCCTCCAAATGACACCTGGATTGAAACTAATCAGCACGCAATGCCACAAAATCAAAGTCAAACGGCTGAAAGACAAAATATCCAGTTTCCATCTTCTAATGTGTTCCCTCAAGAAAACATTACGCATTCAACTAGAGATATGCTAGGTCCTGGCCATTATTATGACAGATTTCAACCCGGCAACGTCGTAAATCTCAGCACTCAACAAATTGCATCAAGGCATATAATGCAAAAAGAACTTCCAATCTTCTCTGGTCGACCTGAAGAATGGCCGCTGTTCATAAGCTGCTTTGAGAACTCAACTCGAGTATGCGGGCTTTCGGATGACGAAAATCTTATCTGTCTGCAGAAGAGTTTGAAAGGCAAAGCACTAGAGGCCGTCCGAGCTCAGTTGTTGTATCCCGACCAGCTATCTAACATCATTTCAACTTTGCGTATGCTATTTGGCCGCCCCGAATCAATTATCAATTCATTGATAACAAAAATTCGAACTGAACCTTCACCGAAAAACGACCAACTGGACTCACTGATTAACTTTGCTTTAGCCGTTCGAAATATTGTGGCTACTATGGAAGCCAGTGGTCTAGATTCGCATCTCAACAGCCCATACCTACTTCAAGAATTGATTCAGAAGCTGCCTTATTAAACAAAGTTGAACTGGGGCATGTACAAAGTGGGAACAGACGTGCCGGTAAATCTTTCCACGTTTAGTAACTGGATGTACAGAGTTGCAGAAGGAGCATGTCAGGTGACAGACATAACCTTTTCGAAAACATCAGAGTCTAAAAATGAAAGAAAGAAAACACATAACATCCCGGTACTGAACGTGCATCAACATCCAGTGTCCACTGATGCAAATAAACCAAATAAAAAGTGCGTTGTATGTGATGGAAACTGCCAACTTGTTGAAAAATGCAGCAAATTTAAGGCACTCTCCCTGAAAGAAAAGTGGAATATTGTTAATCGAAAATTCCTTTGCCGCACATGTTTGGTGAACCACGATCGACGCCGATGCACTTCTGAGAAAATTTGTGGTGCAAATGGTTGTTCTTACAAGCACAACCCGCTGCTGCATAAGTACGTTGAATCAGCTGCTACGTCTGGTGAAGGTCAAAATTGCAACGCCCATGCTACAAAGGAGAATCCGATACTTTTCAAGATTTTACCCGTTACCCTGTACAGTGATAAGAAACAAGTACATACTTACGCGTTCTTAGATGATGGCTCATCGGTTTCACTTATGGAGTCAAAACTAGCGGAACAGTTGGAATTAGAAGGTGAAAGAAATCCATTGTGCCTTAAATGGACTTCAGGTATTCAACAATCAGAAGAAAATTCTAAAATAGTAAATCTACACATATCTGGATATAAATCTACAAAAACCTTTCCACTTCTTCAAGTTCGAACAGTAGACTCCCTTGAATTACCATTGCAGACCATGGACTTTAATAACATCAAGGAACGTTTCAAGTACTTGCAAGGTATTCCCGCCAGGTCGTATCACGAAGTGCAACCTCGAATTTTGATCGGACTTGATTATTGTAATTTAGTTACCTATCAAAAAATTCGTGAATCGAATGTCGATGAGCCCGTGGCTGTTAAAACACGTTTAGGCTGGACAGTATTTGGACCACACAGAAATATTCAAAACGGAATTATTGTTCACATTACGCACATAAGCTGTATTATGTGTGATTGTCAGACTAAAATCGATGAACGACTTGACAAGATACTTAAGGAATACTTCCAAATCGAAAACATTGGCTCGAGACAAAGTAAATTGCCAATGAACGCAAATGATGAAAAGGCTCAAGCGATTTTGGACAAAACTACGATCAACATCGGAAAAAGGTTCGCCGTCGGTTTGCTCTGGAAAAATGATAACACCCTTCTGCCTCTCAACTCGATGCTTCTCACCGGTCCCGATACATTACCTGCGCTTTCCGATGTTCTCTTTCGTTTTCGCCAACATAAATTTGCCATCTGTGGCGATATTAAAGAGATGTTCCACCAGATCGAAATTCTGGAGTCCGATCAAAACGCCCAACGCTTTCCCTGGAGAAACAAAGACACCGGTAAAATTGAAGACTATCTGATGAGAGTGATGACGTTTGGCTCCACCTGCTCACCATACTGCGCTCAGTACGTAAAAAACAAGAATGCTAAGAAATACATTTTACAACATCCAAGAGCAGTGGAAGCGATTATAAAAAATCACTACGTGGACGATTACCTGGATAGTTTGGACACTGAGGAAGAGGCAGTACTGTTGGCCTACGAGGTGATTCGCATACATGAAAGCGGTGGATTCCAAATCCGGAACTTCATGAGTAACTCTAAGAACATCCTTGAGAAGCTTGGCGAGAGGTCAGTAGACTTTGATAAAATTTTTGAGAATCGGAAAGGACTTAACGAATCTGAGAAAATTTTAGGAATGTGGTGGTCCCCATCCAACGATTTATTTTCATTCAGCTGCCGCCTACACAAACTAAGTAAGGAAGTCTGGGAAGGCGAAAAGGCACCCACTAAGAGAGAGGTTCTAAGGACGCTCATGAGTATCTTCGATCCCCTGGGGCTTATTTCAAACTTTTTGGTTCTCCTGAAAATATTGCTTCAGGAAATATGGCGTAGTAACGTGGAATGGGATGAAGAAATAAAATCAGAACATTTTCAAAGCTGGCGTCAGTGGCTTCAACTCTTACCAAAAGTAGGCATGCTACAAACCAGGAGACCCTATCTATTCAATATAAACTCCTATGAAAGCTGCCATGTCGAACTTCACACATTTGTAGATGCAAGCATGTCGGCGTACGCCGCAGTTGCCTATTTATGTGTCGTAAGAGGAGAACAAATCGAATGTAGCTTAGTAGCCTCCAGAACAAAAGTCTCTCCCTTGAAACTCATATCAGTACCCCGCTTAGAACTAGAAGCTGCAGTGCTTGGAGTGAGGTTGGCCAAAGCGATCATAAGAGGACACACCGTGCAAATACACAAACGATATTTTTGGTCGGATTCGAAAACTGCTCTTTGCTGGATCAAGAATGATTGTAGGCGATTCAAACAATTTGTAGCCTTCAGAGTTGGTGAAATCTTGGAAGAATCGAATACCAATCAATGGCGATGGGTTCCAACCGATGAAAATGTTGCCGATGAAGCCACAAAGTGGAATACCAAATTAGATCTTCAGTCTGATAGCCGCTGGTACAAGGGACCTCCATTTTTGTACCTATCAGAAGACAGATGGCCTGGAGTAGTTGATATGTTCTGTACAAATGAAGATGCTAGGGTACTTATCCATAAAATTGTGGATCCATCGCCCGTCATCGATTGTGATAGATTCTCCAAATGGAAGCGACTTAAGAGATCGATGGCTTACGTTCTCCGTTTTATTAACCGTGCAAGATGGGGCAAACAAGTAATGCAAGAGGTGTCTTTAACCCCACAAGAAATCCTCGCTGCGGAAAACTACCTTTACGGACTCTGTCAATCTCAATCGTTTTCAAAAGAGTGGTGCGTGCTGAAGAAAAATAAATATAGCAACGCAAAAAACATAACGCTGGAAAAATCAAGCCCGTTATATCAAACCAGCCCTTACATGGATTCAAACAATGTTATTCGAATTAAAGGTCGTATAGACGCAGCAGAACATGCCAATCATGATTGCAAAAGGCCTATCATTCTGTCAAATAATCATAGGGTTACGCATCTCATAATTCAAGACTACCACGAAAAATTCCAGCATAGATTCTCTGAAACCGTTGTTAACGAAATCCGTCAAATCTACTTTATACCAGCATTAAGAACCACTGTGAAAAAAGTCGAACTCGCTTGTCCGATGTGCAAAATCCGTAAAGCAAAACCGATACCCCCATTAATGGCCGAACTTCCACCTGCAAGACTGAAGTCATTTACTAATCCATTTTCTTATGTCGGCGTTGACTACTTCGGGCCTATGTTTGTCGCTGTGGGGAGACGTCTAGAGAAACGATGGGGAGTTCTATTTACCTGTTTAACTATAAGGGCAATCCATATTGAGGTCGCACACAGCTTGTCTAGTGACTCATGTATTCTAGCTATTAAACGCTTCTCTTCCAGAAGAGGCAAGCCGGTTGAGCTATGGAGTGATAACGGCACTAATTTCAAAGGAGCAAACCAAGAGCTAAAGAATGCAATTACCAGCCTATCCAATAGTAACGAGTTATCGAAAGAAGTCATGAATGAAGGTATATGTTGGAAATTTATCCCACCAGCTTCCCCTCATATGGGAGGGAGTTGGGAACGTCTGGTTCGGTCGGTTAAAGAAGCCCTCGGGCAAATAACAACTACTCGGAACCCTAAAGATGAGCTCCTTCTAAGTATGATGGCCGAAGTTGAGCATATTATTAATTCGAGGCCACTGACTTATGTACCTCTCGATACTGAAACCGAAGAGGCTCTAACACCAAATCATTTCCTTCTTGGCTCGTCTAATGGAATTAAACACCTTTCTGAAATAGATGACAGCGCTGGAGCTTTGAGGAAGAACTGGATTGCCTGTGAAAACTTCGGAAACCACTTCTGGAAACGTTGGATCAAAGAGTACCTTCCCACGTTGACTATGAGGTCTAAGTGGTTCGTTGCCGCAAAACCTTTAGCAGTAGGGGATGTAGTAATTATAATTGATGAAAATAGTCCCAGAAATACCTGGCCGAAAGGAAGGATTATAAAAACTATACCAAGTGGAGATGGCCAAGTAAGATCGGTCGTTATCAAGACGAAAGATGGTGTCTACACACGCCCGACCACCAAGATAGCAGTTCTCGAAGTGGGTCAGAAAAGTGTTGGTAACCCGAACGACACATTCAGCTTACCAGGGGGGAGTGTTGCCGCACCTGGCAATGCCCCAACTTAATTCGAACTTAAATAGAAAAAGTCAAATATATTATTGTAAAATGAGAAAGAAAGATTCATATGAAATCCATATGAACAAAAATTAAACTTAAAATTATTACTCTTCTAGAAGTTGCGCCATAAGGACAGAAGAAAACTAAAACGTAACTTAAAACCTAATATTATAATTTTATAATAATTTATTTAAAATTACAGAAATTTAAAGCCCTTTGTATATTCACAATTAAATAAAAACTGAATTGCTAAAAATTTGGAATTTCCTTTGTGCGCAACAGTGTTCTTGGAAAATCTATTTCTGAGATTGATTATAGAAAGGAAAATTATTTTTAAAAAATTGAAGAAATATATATCGGCATGGAAGCCGAAAATTGCTTAAAGGATAAAAAAATCACAAATTTTGAAATTATTTGCATAAAAAAAATTTACATCAATATTATTTGACGCTTTGCGAAGAAATTTTTTCATGATTTAATGTTAAAGATGAGAGGCTTTCTATTTTAAAACATAGATCCAAAAATAATTAGGTCAAATCAGGATTTTAACTATTTTCGGTTGGTTTTAAATTTTAATAGCTCTACAAATGAGCCAGAAAAAGTGGTAGAGCAATACAAACACCTACAGCTTCAAGCGTTTGACAAAAACTATGGCAACATTTTTGAAATTAAAAATATAGAAGAGTTTTGGTACAAGGTTGGTACTTTAAAAAATAGGTTAGCTGATAACCTATACTTTGACCTTTACGAATGTGTTTGTAAAATTTTAACGTTACCACACAGCAGCGCTTGCGCTGAGCTAGTTTTTTCGAAGCTTACGCTTATGAAAAATAAATTAAAAAACAGTTTACAGAGGCAAACCTGCGAAAATATGTTAGCTTCCACAAATCTGATTGACTGTGATATAAGTGAGTGGGTTCCTGAAAACAACCTAATTAAAAAATATAGAAAAACTTTATTAAAAAAACGAAACACTAATGTGATTTACATATCTTTTTAGGCATTTATTTTAACTTTAAACCTATACATACATATTAATTTATGTAAAATGAAGTCTTTAAATTAGGTTTTCTTTTGTTATTGTAATTTTTTAATGTATACCTATCTAAGTCTTTAAATAAAGAAATTCAAAAAAATATCTAAATTGTTTTTCCTATAGTAAAAAAATAATATTTAGGTATGCGACTTTTTCTTTCAATTGCGACTTTTTGTTCAAAAATGCGACTTTTTCAAAGAATTCGAATTTGCGACTTTTTTTGTAAAAGCGACTTTTTTCTGCGACTTTTTGAAAAATCGTTATTGCACATGGCCGAACTATGCTGATTTTTTTCCAGCTTCTCTCGATTAGCGAGATGCTGATGAAGTTGGAAGAGCCCCATAACATGGTCGAGGCAATGCAAACAATAGAGTTGTCAACCCATTTTATAAATCTTATGCCCGTTTCTTGCATTTTTTTTATATATATGATCCACGAGTAATTCTTGTTAATTTGTTTGTTCTAAGTGGCAACTTGATGGTATTCTACTTTCCTTTATGGTTCCTTTCACGTTGTATCCTCTTGCTTTCAAATAAGTGAGCAATGAAAAACCGGTAAATAAGTTATCGAAGTAAAATGCAAACGGAAGACTTCTTATGTCTTCAGGAAAGTCGTCTATCATTAATAAAAGGAGTCTGAACATTTACCAAAGTGTTCTTCGCACTTCGTGTTAGACCGAGGATTTTTACCTTAATAAATCTCAAAATATACCATATATCCGAATGGAGTACACAGTGACCAAACTTTATACCCAAATCCTTTTATGAATTGTTTGCATCCATATCCATAATAAGCGATCATGCTCTCATCGAACGATAAGTATAGTTAACCAATATAATTACCGTTATGGGTCATAACTTCCAAAGTTTGTCTTTGTTTTCTTCTGGTGCAGCTAAGTTCGGTTTGAAATGAAGACAACTCAGAATTTCCTCAAATCTTGCTCGACGCATCCATTTGAAAATCAATTCATTCCGGAGATCGTCAAAACCACTTCAGTAGCCTTTATAGCTAGGAATTGAGTTGTAACCACTTAACCAGTCACCATTAGAATGCCAAGGAAAGAGCGCAATTCAAGAACTGAAAATTTTTGAATCGGCTTGCCATATTTTTTACCGCATATCTTGCGGAACAATCGCTTATGTGTTCCAATAACTCGTCATCAAAAAAATGCTCAAAAAGTTCGTGAGGCTGACAATACCGGCAGTCATCATAATTCGACTCAGGAAACAATGGAATCCCAGCACTTGACTTATCGTTCGTCCATGTAAACTTTGTTGCTTTATTGGATGAAGGTAAAGTAACATCTGAGAGAATGGGATTAATTTTTCTTAGTCAATTAGCAATAGGTTCAGTAAAATGGTTTCCCTTTCTTCGTCGGTTGAACTTGACATCTCTATTCTCTGCACCTCGATAATTTCAGTTGGTTGATCAATAGAAGCACTTAGTTCAGATTCCTCTAGAATATTTGCAAGGACAACCTCAATTTCTTGATCCAAAATAGATAGGTCTTGAAGTAGAAAGCGTCAATGTGCTGGCCATTTTTCTTAACCAATTCACAACCAGTTCTCAATCGGTTTCCGTTGAAGTCATCGATTGTTCCGCCTTCATTTTTAGCAGCATCATCCTTACCGCTTATATTACCTTCTTCATCGGGTGTTTCAATAAATATACCTTCTATCATATAATCAAAAGTATTCTCATCATCATTCATCTGCTCCACGTAGTCCATTACGTCTTTCAACGATAATTTACTAAGCAAGTTATAAAAATACAAAAAAAAAACACCTTTTAAAAACCGAACTATTGTAGTACCAACGTAACCGTACCGTCACATTCTTTTATAGAGTAAACATGTACCCTGGCAGTATCAGCGTGACTGTATGGTTACACCTTCAATAAGACCCTTGAAAAGTATAATAAAAACTAATTTTTCAGATAAAAATTGTGATGTACTTTGTTGTCAAAGGCTGAGGTTTCGCTCGCCGGTGTCCAGGGTACTAACTAAAGTAAGTACAGAAGCTTTAGTTTAAAGGGGTTTTCTTTATTTACAAATCCAATTCATAAAAATAATTAACATTTATTACATACAGAGGGTTACAATATTAATTTTACTATAATTCTGGTATTCAATCTTGATTTCATCGATGGCTTGAGCTCCGTAGCTAGTTTACTATTTGCAGCGGGTACTGGATACGGTCCTCGTATATTAGTTCTGTAACTGGCTTCTTCAGGAGTTCCGGCTGGTATCGATTTTGACGGTCCACGCTATCTTTCAGCGGCTTACGGTATCAACAGCTTTCACTGGTTATCAACGGCTTACGCCGGCTATCAACGGTTTTACCCGGCTATCAACGGCTTACGCCGGCTATCAACGGTTTTACCCGGCTATCAACGGCTTACGCCGGCTATCAACGGTTTTACCCGGCTATCAACGGCTTACGCCGGCTATCAACGGTTTTACCCGGCTATTAACGGCTTACGCCGGCTATCAACGGTTTTACCCGGCTATCAACGGCTTACGCCGGCTATCAACGGTTTTACCCGGCTATCAACGGTTTTACCCGGCTATCAATGGTTTTACCCGGCTATCAACGGTTTTACCCGGCTATCAACGGCTTACGCCGGCTATCAACGGTTTTACCCGGCTATCAACGGCTTACGCCGGCTATCAACGGTTTTACCCGGCTATCAACGGCTTACGCCGGCTATCAACGGTTTTACCCGGCTATCAACGGCTTACGCCGGCTATCAACGGTTTTACCCGGCTATCAACGGCTTACGCCGGCTATCAACGGTTTTACCCGGCTATCAACGGCTTACGCCGGCTATCAACGGTTTTACCCGGCTATCAACGGTTTTACCCGGCTATCAACGGCTTACGCCGGCTATCAACGGTTTTACCCGGCTATCAACGGCTTACGCCGGCTATCAACGGTTTTACCCGGCTATCAACGGCTTACGCCGGCTATCAACGGTTTTACCCGGCTATCAACGGTTTTACCCGGCTATCAACGGCTTACGCCGGCTATCAACGGTTTTACCCGGCTATCAACGGCTTACGCCGGCTATCAACGGTTTTACCCGGCTATCAACGGCTTACGCCGGCTATCAACGGTTTTACCCGGCTATCAACGGCTTACGCCGGCTATCAACGGTTTTACCCGGCTATCAACGGTTTTACCCGTCTATCAACGGCTTACGCCGGCTATCAACGGCATTCACCGGCTTTATGTTCTGGTTTCAAGGGCTCCTTACCTCTGGTGGGGGGTAGCCAATGAATAAATTACCTTCTTCTACTGGAGCTGGCGGCGGAGTCCTGTCCTCGTTGGGTACCTGATGATGACTGACTTTCCGTGGCTCGCATGACTCTTATTTATATTGCTTTCTCGTGAAAGTAAATGTGAGCTTTATCGTTTTAAAGTTTATTTTCCTTTAGATATGCGGGAAGACTTCTGCAACATATATTTTACTTTGATATTCACCACCGAGGTCGTTGTCGTGCTGCTGTCCTCAGTGCAGGTCTTGCTGATTGTCGATCTTTCGTGCGTGCGAATTCACCACACTGGTTTACTCTGGTTGGTTCCTTTGAGTGGTGTGGGGAAAATGTTATCAACTGATAAGAGGATTTCTTATTCAGTTGTTGTTCACACTTCGTGGTGTACGCATGCTACGGGAGCATGCGGCTGGTTGGGTAAGTATTTTAAGTTTATTATTTGGGACAGGTGCGTAGGTAGGGAGGGGTGCTTGGTAGGGAAGAGTAAGTTCTCATACCAGCATGCGGTCAGCTCTGTTCTGTATCGACAGGCGCGTAGTTCGGGGGGAGGCGGGGTTTATTTGTAATGGTTCATTACAATTCACTCCCCCTTCGGAGACGAGAACTTTCTCGTCTAGCGGTATAACGTTGGGGTAAAAAAACAAGAAAAAAAAAAAAATTAGTCCGGAAAAAATAAAACTTGATAAAAAAAATAATAATAATAAATTTTAAAAAAAAATCAACTGGCTTATGGCTGATAGGTCACCCATCTTCGAGTCCCTCCAAAAACTAGCTCCGCCAACCCTGGCCTTCTTATAAGGGCGATTACTTTCCCCCAAGTCCTCCTGAAAACTAGTTTCTGCCGGCGGTATCTGGGCTTGTAGAAGCTGTGGCTGGTGATGTTGATTGTTTCGAAGGGGTCGGTCGGGATTACCTTCTTGGTGCCAATCTGACGGCGGTCTGTATTTGGAGGTCCCATGGCTGTTGCTAGGCCCGACATCGTGTTTGCCGTTCCCAAAATTGAAAACAGACTGTCGAAGTCAGCATGGGTTGGCAGTTCGTGTGTCCGGGGCCTGTTCGTGGTGTCCCAAATAGCATCATTTGTTGACGTGTTTGTTGTGATCGGTGCTGGTCTCAGTGTCGTCGGTGTCGTCACCTTTGTTGGTAGCTTTCTCTCGCTACCCTGACCGGCTGGCATATTGGCGGTATCTGCTGGTGCTCTCTTTTGTTGCTGGGGTCTGGTAGGCTTTAGCTTTACGTTTCTGGAAGCCAGTTCGGAATCTGAGTTTGGGTGCTGGCGGTCCATTATCATGGAAACTCTATGTGCATGGCAAGGACAATCCCGAGTCAATCGTCCATCTTTTCCACAGCAGGCGCAAAACATGCGAAAGGGGCGGCGGCAGTTTACCCTGGAGTGTCCTCGCTGTTTGCAATTCCAGCAATGGGTTGCTCGGTCGTACTGGTCTGGTGGCGGTGCTGGTACTTGACGTGTTGGGTTGGGCAACATGGGAAGAGTCTTCGGGATTGGTCTTCCGGAAGATGGGGTTGGTTGGCTTTGACTTTCCTTCTGGATGAACTCGAACTCTTCCGCTAGTGCTGTCAGTTCTTCCAGAGTTTTAAAGTCTTTCCGCCTAATATAAAGGTGGTACTCCGGTCTCAGTCGGTCATAAATTCGATCAATACTATCACCAATACGCATCGTGGGATGTTGGTGGATAAGGTATTGAGTTGCATGGATGAAATCTTTGGCCCTTTCTCGCGGTCCCTGTCTCTTTTTGGCGATTTCATCCTCCAACTTGTTTATGAACCGTGCCGGTAAGAAATGTTCTAAGAACATTTTGTAAAAGTCTTCCCAAGTTGTAAATCCCTCTCGGTTTATTCTGTACCATTCCAAAGCGGTACCCCTTAATATTTCTGGAAAGGTACGAAGCATTTCATCGGGGTGTATTTTATAGCATTCGGTAAGCTCTTCAAGTCGTTGCATAAATTCCAGCGCATTTCCAGAGGAATCGAACTTCAGTCCCCATTTTCTGACTATATTTATTACGTCGGCCTCACGGTTGAATGAAGTTATATCAATAGGCTGCGCCACCGATCTGGTAGTATGTACGAATCGGTTTGGGTCTGGCATCTGGGGTGCCACCGGGGTAGTGGCATCGTAGGTTGGCTGTCTCTGGTTAGTATTTTGTGTATAGCGCCAATTTCTATACTCTGGGAGTTTTGTTGCCTGGTCGTACCCGGGCATGACAGGGTATGTGGCGGCGGCGGTTGACATGGTGGGAGCGGCGGTCGTGTAGGTACTTACACCTCGGGACTGTATGTTCGGCACTGGATAAAAATAATTGTTGTAGCCTTGTTGCTCAGGCAACTTATTCACTTCGGTGATTGCTGCTTTTTGGTTATGCAACAGATTTGAGGCTTTTTCGGTAGCAGTTTCTGGTGTATATTCTCGTTCTAAGACAAGCTCTTCCAATTCCTCGCAGAGGTTTTGAGTGGATTTGCGGGTCCGCGCTTCCTTTATATGGGCACTGAATCGAGCGCGTAGTATGGTCATAGTACCCTCAGTGTTCAGGCCTAAGCGCTTCATGCGGTCGATCAATTCGGCTTTATTCAGCAAGTAAATTGCACCTATACTGGCAAAAATATCGAACCCTTCTTCAGTGTCCGACATGGTTACGTTACTGGTTTTATTTTCTTTAATTTTCAGGTCCGGCTCGGTATAATGTTGTTTCCTCTTGTATAATGTTATTTCTTCTTCTTTTATTTTAATGTTGGATTTTACTTTCGGAATAGACCTTAAAGGTCCCTGCTCGGGCGCCAATTTGTGATGTACTTTGTTGTCAAAGGCTGAGGTTTCGCTCGCCGGTGTCCAGGGTACTAACTAAAGTAAGTACAGAAGCTTTAGTTTAAAGGGGTTTTCTTTATTTACAAATCCAATTCATAAAAATAATTAACATTTATTACATACAGAGGGTTACAATATTAATTTTACTATAATTCTGGTATTCAATCTTGATTTCATCGATGGCTTGAGCTCTGTAGCTAGTTTACTATTTGCAGCGGGTACTGGATACGGTCCTCGTATATTAGTTCTGTAACTGGCTTCTTCAGGAGTTCCGGCTGGTATCGATTTTGACGGTCCACGCTATCTTTCAGCGGCTTACGGTATCAACAGCTTTCACTGGTTATCAACGGCTTACGCCGGCTATCAACGGTTTTACCCGGCTATCAACGGCTTACGCCGGCTATCAACGGTTTTACCCGGCTATCAACGGCTTACGCCGGCTATCAACGGTTTTACCCGGCTATCAACGGCTTACGCCGGCTATCAACGGTTTTACCCGGCTATTAACGGCTTACGCCGGCTATCAACGGTTTTACCCGGCTATCAACGGCTTACGCCGGCTATCAACGGTTTTACCCGGCTATCAACGGTTTTACCCGGCTATCAACGGTTTTACCCGGCTATCAACGGTTTTACCCGGCTATCAACGGCTTACGCCGGCTATCAACGGTTTTACCCGGCTATCAACGGCTTACGCCGGCTATCAACGGTTTTACCCGGCTATCAACGGCTTACGCCGGCTATCAACGGTTTTACCCGGCTATCAACGGCTTACGCCGGCTATCAACGGTTTTACCCGGCTATCAACGGCTTACGCCGGCTATCAACGGTTTTACCCGGCTATCAACGGCTTACGCCGGCTATCAACGGTTTTACCCGGCTATCAACGGTTTTACCCGGCTATCAACGGCTTACGCCGGCTATCAACGGTTTTACCCGGCTATCAACGGCTTACGCCGGCTATCAACGGTTTTACCCGGCTATCAACGGCTTACGCCGGCTATCAACGGTTTTACCCGGCTATCAACGGTTTTACCCGGCTATCAACGGCTTACGCCGGCTATCAACGGTTTTACCCGGCTATCAACGGCTTACGCCGGCTATCAACGGTTTTACCCGGCTATCAACGGCTTACGCCGGCTATCAACGGTTTTACCCGGCTATCAACGGCTTACGCCGGCTATCAACGGTTTTACCCGGCTATCAACGGTTTTACCCGGCTATCAACGGCTTACGCCGGCTATCAACGGCATTCACCGGCTTTATGTTCTGGTTTCAAGGGCTCCTTACCTCTGGTGGGGGGTAGCCAATGAATAAATTACCTTCTTCTACTGGAGCTGGCGGCGGAGTCCTGTCCTCGTTGGGTACCTGATGATGACTGACTTTCCGTGGCTCGCATGACTCTTATTTATATTGCTTTCTCGTGAAAGTAAATGTGAGCTTTATCGTTTTAAAGTTTATTTTCCTTTAGATATGCGGGAAGACTTCTGCAACATATATTTTACTTTGATATTCACCACCGAGGTCGTTGTCGTGCTGCTGTCCTCAGTGCAGGTCTTGCTGATTGTCGATCTTTCGTG
Organism: Philhelius festivus; assembly: GCA_963931855.1. NCBI lineage: Eukaryota > Metazoa > Arthropoda > Insecta > Diptera > Syrphidae > Philhelius > Philhelius festivus. The sequence goes on along the minus strand of OZ007554.1, from coordinate 135,862,611 downwards.
CGTGCGAATTCACCACACTGGTTTACTCTGGTTGGTTCCTTTGAGTGGTGTGGGGAAAATGTTATCAACTGATAAGAGGATTTCTTATTCAGTTGTTGTTCACACTTCGTGGTGTACGCATGCTACGGGAGCATGCGGCTGGTTGGGTAAGTATTTTAAGTTTATTATTTGGGACAGGTGCGTAGGTAGGGAGGGGTGCTTGGTAGGGAAGAGTAAGTTCTCATACCAGCATGCGGTCAGCTCTGTTCTGTATCGACAGGCGCGTAGTTCGGGGGGAGGCGGGGTTTATTTGTAATGGTTCATTACAAAATTACTAAATTATAAAAGAATAGGTTTTTGACTTTCGATTGATGTACGAGTATTTATGATAGGTATAGCCATAAGAATAGTATCCACAATTCAAAACTTACTTTTGCTTATCTGCCATATTGCAAAAATCTGAATTTCAAACAATTCCCTCTTTTGAAGTACATGAAGCAACTGACAAAGGAAAAATAAGATCATGGTCACATGTATCAATATTGTAAAACAGCTTAGTTTGATCATTTTTGTCAGTTAAAAACTTAAATAAACGAATTTTTTCTAACTATATTGTGTGTGACCGTGGTTATTCTAGGTGTCTGAATTTAATCAAATTCCCCTAGAAAAATAAAATTCACAGTCTATTAAAGCTGTAAATTTTATAAGAGTCGGTAAACATCGACCAATATTTGCGTCTTAGAAGGGTACGGCAGCATCTAACTGATGAGCCCACTGTCGTACCTGGGCGAAACGCACCTTGGAGTTGAGGTCACTTGAGCTTTTAATTGAATTTCATTCAATCACTCCACTTAAACAGAAATAATTTTCTATCCTAATTGATTTAATAGTCTGACCATGGACATTATTATTCTAGGTGTCTGAATTTAATCAAATTCCCCTAGAAAAATAAAATTTACATTCTATTAAAGCTGTAAATTTTATAAGAGTCGGTAAACATCGACCAATATTTGCGTCTTAGAAGTGTACGGCAGCATCTAACTGATGCGCCCACTGTCGTACCTGGGCGAAACGCACCGAAATAATTTTCTATCTTAATTGATAATTGACATATATTAATCGATGTCAAAGAGGTCTTGGCACAACTGTTCATATAACTAAAAAAAACAAAGTCTACTTCAGAGTTATTGGAAGAAAATGCTTGGCCAAAAAAATCGGCGAAATAGTAAGAAATAGTTTTAGGATCAGCGGATGTGGCATTGCAGTAGTTCAAGGTGGAGGGATAACCATCTAACTTTCTTTTAGAATTAATAAATTGAAAAAAGTGTATCGGGATCTAGATAATATCAGATTGAGCTTGGATGAGATGATTTGAGTAGAGTGACTCAAACAAGCTGGAAAAGTTGTAGAAGACTACCATGTAATAGCAAAGATCATTGTCTGATTTTGACCTGAGAAATTTTTTCCATAGGATATTTCTTCTGTTACGAAGAAGGCGAAGTTCTTTGGTGTAACAGCAAGGAGAAGCAGTAAAATTCTTCTGAGGTATAAGTGGTCTTGATTGTACAAAGCAGGTTTGTATAAGGGCGTGAAAGGTGGTTATAATAATATCAATATTCGAGTCTATAGTGATAAGGTCAAAGTTAATTTTGCCAATCAGCTCGTTAAGTTTATCAAAGTTAGTCTTACGGAAATTATATTTTTGCGATGTGAGAGAGTAAGAACGAATGTTTTCGCACTCAAACCCAAAAGTAACTGAAATAGGTGGGTGGTGGTTGTCCAGTTTTGATAGGATGTGTTTATTTACAATTACTTCAGTATTAAGAGCATTTGTTGAAAAAAAAACAAGTTTAATTGTCTTTCCAAATAATTTTTTTTACTCCATTAGTCTGGGCAAGATTAGGAGACAGAAGTCTATCAACAAAAAAAATTTCTTTTTCAGATATTGCATTGGTAGAAATATAACAGGTCTCGTCTTCAGAAATTTCTCACACTAGACGGGAAGGTTAAAGTCACCTATTAAAATTATATCATCATAATCAATTGCATCTACTAAGATTTGATATGCAGTAGTAGGCTAGGAGGGGGGTATATAGCAGCACAATAAATAAAGGAAATATTTGGATACACGGACTTTTACACAAATTATTTGAAGGCTTAAGATATTTAATCTAACGCCATCAGTACTGCTTAATACAAGCATTTGTAACAATATTTCTTTTCTCTTCGGGTTTTTTCACCTTTATATACTGGGAAACATCAGCTTGTCACAGTCATCATTTAGCGTGGTGTTAGTTGTTAGTAAATAAATATACACTAAAAAACGAACAAATATGACAAACAAAGAAATAATAAATATTAATCTACTATCTGTAGCTACAAAAATAACTACAAGTCAAATACTACTTGCTATAAAAACAATAACGTTACGAGTAGTTTCCAATACTTAATGAGAACGCCCATACAACCTGTGCTTAAGTGTAAGCTTTGAGTAACTTAAATCGAAAACATCATGGTTTATATTAGCCTCATGTTTCATACTTGTCAAAGGCTCATTGAGACCATAATTGGTACGGTGGAAGTCTATATGAAAAATTTCAGAGTTCCGAGAACTGTGGCTTCTAGCTTTAAAATGAATTTGTTCTAGAAGAACCGGTGAATCTATGGAACCAACCAAGAGCTGGTGTAAAAACATAACATCGCTGACTTTCCGGCGTTTTTCTAGAGAATTCATGTTTAAAAGAAGAAGGCGACTGCTGTATGGAGGAAGATGATTTGGGTCACTCCAATTAAGATGACTTAATGCGAAGCGTACATATTTACGTTGGACAGATTCGATTCGATCAATGTGTATTGAGTAAAGTGGCGACCATACAGAACTAGCATATTCTAAGTGGCGACCATACAGAACTAGCATATTCTAATTGGGGACGAACAAAGGTGTTGTACAACGAAGATGTTACAAGACTACAAGAAAATTCCTTACTCCAACGCTTAATAAATCCAAGCATTGAGTTTGCTTTACTGACAATTTTCTCAATGTGGAGTGAAAAGTCTAGATTTTGCGAGAAGTGAACGCCCAGGTCGCATGTTGTTTCTACCTTACTTAGAATGGCTTGATTTATGCTGTAATTGTAACATATTGGGTTTTTTCTTCTAAAGAAGGACATTGATTGGCACTTTGAAACATTTAAAAAAAGATTGTTATATGAGCACCATTCAGAAAACATATTTATGTCATTTTGAAGAGAAACACAATCGGATTGGCTTCTGATGATTTTAAATAATTTAATATCATCTGCGTAGATAAGAACCCTACATGATTTTACAATTGAAATAACATCATTGATTGATACTATGAAAAGAAGTGGACCAAGGTGACTACCTTGTGGAACACCAGAGTCAGCATTAATTGGATCAGAAACGATTCCTCTAAAAAGAACTTGGTATGTCCTTCCCTTCAAATAAGACCTGATCCATTGAACGAATGCAGAAGGGAATCCAAGAGATGAAAGGTTAAATAAAATTAGATTATGAGACAACTTGTCGAAGGCCTTACTGAAATCTGTATAAATACAGTCAACTTGATGACCATCCTCGATAGTTTTGTTTGTAAACGACTCAACGAGATTAGTAACAGTAGATTTCTTTTTCATAAACCCATGTTGTTCGCTCGCGAGGAAAGGTTTGCAGCTGAAATAAAAACTCTTAAATATGATAGCTTCGAATAGTTTCGGTAAGCAAGAAAGTTTGCCCAAGAAACATTTTTAGCTGTATTAATGCTTGAAAAGCGCTTTCAGAGCTAATCTTAGAGCTCGTTTATTCAAAAACACGCTCTAGATCTGCCTTTAGAGCAAACATGGAGCCCAATTCCAGCTAATTTATTGAGTTTGAGAGCTTTTTTTAGCTCCTTAATAGTGGTTGTAAGTATGTTTTGTCAGCTGAAAGCTTTAATATACACTCTTAAACTAAATACAAATCATACTATTAAACACGAAGAGAAATTATTATTTGTATTGGTAAATCATCTTAGCATCAAAATGTATTTAAATAGAATAATGAGTAAGGGTAATAATTAAAAGCCATAAAACGTTCAATGCGGGGTGATTTCTAAGTGCGACTTCATTTTTATCAGAAATGTTGACATTGTAGTTACTTCGAAATATTACAACGCCCTTCTAAAATAATTTGTTTTAAGTGGATAGTATTTTTTTTTATTTTAATTTTGAACTTGAGAAAAAAATATTTATTTGGCTCGTGCACTTTTTTGGATAAAGCTTCTGTGTTTTTCATGATTCTTTTCAAAATGCAGTCATCACATCACTGTAAATAGTTTTCTTTTTCTGTTTTATAAAAATTCTTAAATATTCGCCATTTTCTTAAATATCCATGAAGATATAGCTTGCAGCTCTTAAATAACACTTCAAAAAATTCTTTTGCTGTTAAAGAGCTATTTTAAAGAGTTAAGTATAAAAATGCTAATATGCTTTCCGACAGCTGATAAAAACATTATTATGGAGCATATTTATCGAGCAGTAAGCTTTTAAACGTAACGAAGCTAAAGATTGTTAAGAAACTCTATTACAGAGCTTGTAATGAAGCATTACAATTCTGCCACCCCCCTTGCTACGGACCTGTTAAAAATTAAAGAAAATAATTACTTACTGAACCGACAACATGCTCCCATAGCATGTGTCAACCGCAAGCCATAGCCAGCAACTGATTACAAAGGAGCTTATCAGTAAACATAAATCAATGGCACAATTACACCACACTATCTACGCAAAAACAACAACAACTACTAGGAGTGGTGAATTGATAGTAGGAATTTATTTACGAAAAAGGAAGAACTCCACTGAAGGCAGCAACTGGTCAACGATCAAGAACCTCGATGGTGGGTTTTCGAACAATAAAAGGAGAGATCGTTCGTCCTCTTCCGGTCGCCCCCTTCAATTATCAACTATGGCCTAGAACTAAGATGGTGAGTTAAGGCTCATACAAGAACTGACTACCCTCTTACCGCCCACCTGCAACCATAAGTAATCTCAGTATGAGATAACGCATAGTTAAATATGATGCCCCCGTCGCCTCACCAGTTAAACGTATATGGAGGAAATTAATGTTATGAATAGACAAAAGCGATGACGTAGTGAAAGATAGCATGTTGAGTGTAAATGTGCGCTTCATAACTTTACAACTCACGCATAGTTTGACTGAAAAGCATAATAAAAGACCGCCATACGTTCGACTAAAACACAGAGTGCGGTGGACCATTACCAGGGCAACATCGTGTGCTAGAACGTGGCGAGCTTTGAACGAGGGAACCTCAAGACCGAGTAAAGGAAGGTAATAAAGTAAAATAATTTGAAGAATTCCCCCCACCAGTGGTAAGGGGTCTCAAAACAAATTAACACAAGTTTACCGGATTCGTCCGTTGATTTACCAGATTCGTCTGTCGATTTTACCGGATTCGTCCGTTGATTTTACCAGATTCGTCCGTTGATTTACCAGATTCGTCTGTTGATTTTACCGGATTCGTCCGTTGATTTTACCGGATTCGTCCGTTGATTTACCAGATTCGTCTGTTGATTTTACCGGATTCGTCCGTTGATTTTACCGGATTCGTCCGTTGATTTACCAGATTCGTCTGTTGATTTTACCTGATTCGTCCGTTGATTTTACCGGATTCGTCCGTTGATTTACCATTTTCGTCTGTTGATTTTACCGGATTCGTCCGTCGATTTTACCGGATTCGTCCGTTGATTTACCAGATTCGTCTGTTGATTTTACCGGATTCGTCCGTTGATTTTACCGGATTCGTCCGTTGATTTACCAGATTCGTCTGTTGATTTTACCGGATTCGTCCGTTGATTTTACGGGATTCGTTCGTTGATTTACCAGATTCGTCTATTGATTTTACCGGATTCGTCCGCTGATTTACCAGATTCGTCTGTTGATTTTACCAGATTCGTCAGTAATTCGCCGGAACCCCCTATGATTGCCGGACCCATCTGAAGATTACCAGCATCAAGAGTGAAGTACCAGCCCTTGAGTATCTACATACAATCCACCTACATACAGTGACAAGACGAATACTAACGGATATCTACGAAAGGCGAATATTCAAAGAAGAACAAACCGGGGATACCAGCAAAAAGGGGACATTTAACTAATGAAACTGTATATAAAAATAAATGTAAATTAAGTTAAGTTTTTAGATATTTTGATAAATAAAGGAATATTGACGTTAAAATCTGAAGTTAGTACTACTTTAGATAGGACCCCGGTAAACCAGCGAGCAAAACCTCAGCCTTTGACAAAAGTACATCACAAGCTAGATTTTTATATTCGTTTTCCAAGAGCTGCAATCTGTTTTGAAATAGAACTAGAGCCTTGCATTTAACTCTCTCAGAGCAATTTAAGAACATTTGAATAACATTTAGCTCCAACGATGTTACTTGGGTGGCTATTGGTCTATAATTAGAAATATTACCGCGATTTCCTTTCTTGTGAATTGGTATAATGAATGAATTTTTCCAAATTTTAGGGAAAACAGCTTGTTTTAAGGAGTTTTGAAATAAAAACGTAAGGGGTCTTGCCAGAGGTTTGCAACAATTTTTTAAAATATACGCCGGAATTCCATCAGGTCCACTGGACCTGTCGCGGTCTAAGCCCGAAAGATGGTCTAGTACATCCTCAACTATGATAACAATATCACTCATTAAGCTTTGAGAAAAGCTATTCAAATGAGTAAAATTACTCTCACAAGGTTCAAAATCATCATCACAAAACGAAAGTTTAAAGAAGGAAGAAAACATATTGCAAATAACAAGAGGGTTTTTGTTGGTTTCATCCAAGTACTTCATAGTAGATGGATATCCGTCAGATTTTTTCTTGCTATTAACAAATTTCCAAAAAAGTTTAGGGTCAACAAGAAGTGAAGACCGCATTTTTAACATATAACAAGCATAGAGGATTCTGCATAATGATTGGAATTCTTCATATAACGATAAATAACTGTTGTAATCATCCAATTTATTAGATATTAGGTACTTTTTCCATGTTCTATTTCTTAAGTTACGTAGACTATGAAGCTCATGAGTGTACCAGGGCGGTGTTGTTAGGGCCGAGTGTCTCGATTTTTTTACAGGTACAGATGCAATGAAACATTTAAAGATACTTAAGTAGAAATTGGAAACCATCACATCAATGCTCCCATTCAAAAGTAAGTCAAAGTCAATGTTTGTAATTAGTTCATTGAGTAAAGGGAAGTTCGTTTTCTTGAAGTCAAATTCAAGAGAGCCATCACTATCAAAGTCATAATCAGTTTTGTGAGCATGGGAAATCAAAACAGAAAGTGGGGGATGGTAGCTATCAACTTTCGTCATGGGAATTGGACATAGTTCAACAACACAATTACAAGGGTTAGTAACGAATATCAGATCTAACTGTCGAGAAATACTATTTTTTATACAGCTCACTTGCTGTAAGTCACAAGATATCACATTGTCAACGAACGCTTCCTGCGGAGAAGAGACGTTAGTGGGTATTAAACATATTTCGTCATCAGAAAGAGTCCATTCTAGGTCAGGAAGATTAAAGTCTCCTGCAAGAAGAAAGTCGTCAAGAGGATCGCAAGTATCAGAAATATAGTTGATGGCATTTGAAGCAATATTATATATTTCCAATGGGCTTTTTGGAGGGATGTACATATTTATTATGTAAAGGAATTTATTTCCGATACATACTTTAACACAAATAATATCAACTGAGTCTGTATTAGGGATTGAAAATATACAGCTATGAAAAACGCTTCGCACAGCAATGATAATTCCACCATCCACGGAAGCTAAGGGATCAGAATATCTATCTTTACGGTACACCACAAAATCGGTGGAAAATAGTTCATTATTTAGAAATGTTGAAATATTCAGCCAAGTTTCTGTTAACGCAATTACATCGAAATCAGATGCATGAGATACTAAAAGAAATTTTTGAGTTTTCGACCGAAGTCCCCTCACATTTTGGTAGTAAAGGGACAGGCGATCTAGTTTTTTGAAGGTTTTAGTACATTTTTAACTTGCGAGGTCTTAGGTTTAAATTCTCTTACAATGACATTTTCAGGCCAGAGTTCAGTACACATTATCTTTTCATACAAACAAAATTTCGTTGTTAGTTTGAAGGACGCAAACGGACTACATTCTTTATTAATCTTTTGGCATTTAAGTTTTTTAACATCAATGTCGAAGTCTTTTAAATGGTCGATTATGTCTTTGATTGAAGTTTTCGGCTGAAGACGTGAGACGTAGATTTCTTTCGGCTTAGGCAAAGCAGAGAGGCGGTTTTTGATAATAGGAGGTTCGATGTTAACTATGGGAGCATTTGAAATGATAATAGATGGTTCGATGTTAATTATGGGGACATTTGAAACGATAATAGGAGGCTCATTATTAACTATGGGAGCATTTGAGATGGTTCTTGGACTATCAATAGTACTAAGCAGACGTAGATGGCAATTCATTCAGTAACTCAGATCTTGGTGATTTTATAGATGTAGGTTTCTTTTTGGATGGATTTTCTTTGAAAGGACTAACTGACCTAGAGCGTTTTTTTGTTTTTTGGTTTTTAGGTATGATAAACAACGATGAGTTCCAATTAGAATTTATTGCCAGGAGAACACCACGGCCTTATGAAGAGTTACCACCTGAGACTAGGATATCCTTACGATAGACGCTAAAATCGGAGGTAAAAAGTTCACTGTTATTAAAATAGACTGTTCGATACCAAAATCACGCATTTTCGATTAAAAAAAACTTCGTGCCAAACCCTATATTCGGCAGAAAAATGAGAGACAAAAATATCCATTCGATGATTTATTAGTCTTGAAGCACCAATGATATAATCTTCTAATGCTGTCTGATCTTCGCAATCGCGAAGAATGCATAGTTCAAACAAAATCCTTTATTAATAAACTGATTTACTCTCAACTTAACTACAATCTGGAAAAAAATTATTATTTCAATGATTATGATAGCTTGGAAGCGATATCCTTGATATTTAGAGCAAGATGCGAAATGTGAAATCTAAACGAATCTCCATTCACATTGCATATCTATTGTCAAAAGAAGATTATATTCCACTTATTTATTTCGAAAAGCGCTATTTGACAATGGAAAAAAACAAACAACATTCTTAACGGATATAATTGGGAGGCACTTTAAACATATATTGACACATCTTTTTCATATCAAACATTATCATAAATAAATTTATATATAGTTAAAACCAAAACAAACTTCTTGTTTTTTGCTTTTCTTATATATTAATACTTTAAAAGAAGAACAACATTTTAGCGCGTCAATCAGGCAGACGACAACGCTGTTAACCAATTTTTATTTTTATTTTATCTTATTTAATTCTTGTTAAACTATTACCATATGTAAGAAATTTTTTGATACTTGAAATACAATTATATATCTATTTTTCAGTCCGATACGCGTTTGAGCTATGAGCCCCTATGCTTATCATAATAAATCTGCGTCAACTACAGCAGCCGTGAGGATCGTAGAGTCATTTTTTATAATTAAAATTGAAACTTCCAGATTTTCCAAGAACAAACATTCTAACGTGTTGGTCATCCGCTGCTACTAAATACATAATTAGAAAAATTCCATTTATTTAAAAACCGTCGGCTTTATCATTTCAATCCTTTGGGCTCTGAGCTGTGGGCATAAAAGTGAATATTTGGTGCAATAGTTAATTAGATTGTTAATTTACAAACAGTAGTCTTTCCCATCAACAACTAAAATGATAAATGGGCAAGTAAACTTAAAGTATATTAATCGCGAATGTACTCGTATGCTTTAATAAAAAACAAACATAAATTTTACGGAAGGACAAAGTTTCTCTTTTGAACTTATATAGTCTTTTGGATTTCGAAACAATTTGTTCTTAGGCTTTGTATCATTATCAATTTTTTCTAATATAAAATCAAATTGATTTTTATTCATCCGAAAGTATTCATAGAACTTCAACGATACAAAGGATGTACTTGGTAGGTACATTCGCTTCCGCATATACTATAACTGCAACGGAACATTGCCAATAGTAATACATTTTTTTGTAGACACAATTCCATAATTGTATTAAAATCACAATTTTCACTTGATTTCCGGTTTATATTCTATTTGTGTTTTTTCCTTACTTAGCGGATATACAAATTAAAGTTCTATTTCAATTCACTGACAGAAAATTTTTCAATGGTTGCTTTAACTGACTTGTCAAAAAAGCAAATTCACCTTTCCACTGATTTGTTTTAATAATGCAGTTATAATTGGGGTCTAAGGCTATTTTTTTTGTTAATGAATTGCTCCTGAACAACAGTTGGGGCTAAAAATATGGAAACAGATCTTTTTACATTTAGAAATGTCAAAATGGCAAAGTTATTCGATGATTTTAACTTTAATAAAATGTTAGGGAAAGTAAATAAAATTTTGAGCCCATATGATTTTCATTTCAATCACATACAGTGATGGAAAAAATAATACAAACAAAGCTTTACATAATGATCAACCATTAATAACTATGTACATATAATTACGTCTTCCTCGGTTCTAATTTTTATATTAATTGCACCTAACATGACTTTGAAATGGTGCAGCCGTTTCTTGTCATTAGCTCTTTGTTTGGACTTAACGGTAAAAAAAAAATGAGCTAAGTGATAATTTCGCCTGGAAAAAATAATAGAAACAAGGTGAGCATATTTTCCAGTTGTTTTTTTCTTTACATCTTTACCACCTCACTTGCATTCTTCTGCTTTTTGTTGTTTCCATGTGCACTTGTGCTTTTGTGCACTTAGTTTTTGCTAGTGGAATTCATAGAAATTAATATACTCGTTAAAATATGGATGAGAGAACACTAAATGATCTGCTGGAATGTTCTGTTTGCCTGGAGCGCCTGGATACGTCCTCGAAGGTTTTGCCTTGTCAACATACCTTCTGTCGAAAATGCCTTGAGGTGATTATCGCAAGTCGACAGGAACTCCGATGTCCGGAATGTCGCGTGTTAGTTGATATAAAAATAGATGAGTTGCCACCCAATGTATTGCTTATGAGAATTTTGGAAGGTATGAAAAATGCAGCAGCCAATCAGCACAATATAAACAAATCGCCCAAAATTATGAACGCTCCTATTATGCATCATGAGGCTGGACAAATAATAAACCCTCTTGTTGGTGGAGTAGGGGGTATGACCATAATGAGTATTGTAGACCAACGCGTACCAAATGTAAATGCAACCCAAAAAGATAAATTCATAAAATGCCAAGCTACCGATCAAATGATACAATCAGCACCAACACAGCAACAGACAAAAAATAACAGTATCAATGGCTTACACCAACAACAACAGCTACATCAATCATTTCCACCAAATCCACAACAACATCAGCAACAACAACAACAACAGCAACAAAACCCATCAAATGTTAATAATGAACGAGGATATGTGCCACGTGTGTTTGCTCTCTATGATTTCCAGTCAAAGGAACCCAACGACTTGTCCTTCAAGAAAGGCGATGTGATTCTTCTTCGGAGGAAGGTCGATGCTAATTGGTTTGTTGGAGAACTAAATGGTCGCGAAGGAACATTCCCTCTTAACTATGTTCAGGTTATTGTACCATTGCCTGTGCCACAATGTATAGCGCTGTATGACTTCAAAATGGGACCAAACGAAGAAGAAGGTTGTCTTAACTTCAAAAGAGGCACAATGATACATGTGCTGCGGCGGGTTGACCACAATTGGGCCGAGGGCCGCATCGGATCATGCATTGGAATCTTTCCCATAGCATTTGTTGAAATGAATGCCTTGGCTGAACAATTACTCGATGGCAGCATACAAATCCAAACCACAAACAACCACCAGCAGCAGATGACCAATACAACTCCTAGAAATCTTCCTCCAATACCTTTTGAATCCAGTGCAAATGATTCGACCAGCAGTTCATCCACAGTTACTACCACAAGTCCAAATTCGACCTGTAGCAGTAATTCAAGCTCGAATTCGATTCCTAGTAGTCCCGGTTCTAACCCTACTTCGCCACAGAACAATCCGGTTGTCAAATATCGGGATTATAAGGATAAGAGGCATTCATTGAATGCTCTCACTTCGGGAGCAGGCTTGAGTATTATCCAATCGAATCGCCACTCGGCTGAAATTTTAAGTGTTCCGGTCGTGACCACCATTGGACAAGAGAGCAGCTCGAGTCAGATGCAAGGTGGAGGATCTGCTTCACAAAGTGCAAGCACGTCAACAAGAGGCTTAAATGTTGTTGGATCAACGATGCGAGAACAAGCTGCAATACCAACACAAAGTAGGGTTAATGTTTTAAAGACTGGAGGTCATCAGAATGTTCCACCGTCACTGCCATGGGGCTATCTGGCGTTGTATCCATATAAACCTCGAAAAACTGACGAGCTGGAACTTAAGAAAGGCTGTGTGTACATCGTGACCGAGCGGTGCTTGGATGGCTGGTTTAAGGGCAAAAACTGGCAGGATATGTCGGGTGTGTTTCCTGGCAACTATGTGACTCCCTTGCGGAGTCGAGATCAACAGCAATTGATGCATCAATGGAAATTCGTTCAGAATAGCCAGCCATCATCCCCGCAAATTCAAAGCCCAAACACAAATCAGACGACAAATAACGTCCCAGCACCGAATCCGATAAACATTTTGGAAAACATCAACATTCGATTGTGTCAGATGTCCAGTGTACCTCATCAACCGCCCGAGCTTCCGCCACGCAGTGCAGGTGGTGGACCTTCTACTTCGTCGTCTTCTTCGGCATGGACAAAACCATTAGGCCATCATATGGAATCATTTTTTGGTCGGAAGTCAATAAACGGGCAACAAACGCAACAACATGCTGTGTCCTTAGCAGCACAAACGGGAAAAAGACTAGCCAATAAAGACTCAAAGGAAAAGCATATTTCGCAGGAGAAAGAAAAGCAGAAAGATCAACAACATACACCATCTTCTTCATCATCAGCTGTAAGCCTGATGAAAAGACTTACCAATATAAAACGTTCCAAATCGCCAAGTTCTATCCATGTGACTAACAATCAAACAGTCAACACGTATTCCATGGATAATCCATCCTTTGAGGACAGTGTAGCCCCAACTAACCACACTGTGGCCATGACACAGCAAGCAACTCCACAACAACCACCACCACCGCTTAACGGATCAGATGAGCGTCTAACGAACAGCAATGTAACTTTGCATCCTGTACATGTTAGATCTGGATCTTGTCCCAGCCAGCTTTTGCAAAGTCTACCGGTTGAATTAAATAGTGGAGGTGGGTATACTCCCAGTGAATCAAATCAGTCCTCTTTTGGATCGCAGAGGCTTAAAGGCAACAAAGAACGACCACCGTTACAAGGTCTGCGAAAACATGTCGATGGTACTTTTCGACTGGCAACGCCAGGTGGCGGCACATCTTTACTAATAAGCACTTCATCCAATAACCCATCGAGTAATATACTTTCGAACAAGTGTCAGCAGCCAGTGTCCACATCTGCCGCACAACTACCTGTAGTTATTCATCATAGAAAATCACAAAGTCTTGATGCAAATACGATTTCAAGCCAGATGATCAACAATTCGCCAGGGGGAGGAGGTAGTGGAGCCGCAAAGGGATCTTCTCATATTCGAGAAAGGTTCCGATGTATAGTATCGTACCCACCTAATAGTGAACTCGAGTTAGAATTGAATGTTGGGGATATTGTTTATGTCCACAGAAAACAAAAGAACGGTTGGTACAAAGGTACACATTCTCGGACGAATAAATCGGGATTGTTTCCGGCTTCCTTTGTGGAACCTGATATATAAATAAGTTAACTTTTAAATTTTATTTTGTTGGAACATTTATTATTTTTAATTTTATTAAGGTTTTTTATTCATATTAATACTGCTTTAAACTGTTAAAACCTTTTTTAAACCCATCTCTAACAGGCAACAAAGATGTACTTTGACTTTCAATTTGACTTAAATTTCGTTTTTTATTTTTATTGAAATAGACATTTTATAGTTTGCTTACTAGTTTTGCACGTGTTTCAGTCGTTTTAATAAAAAAAAATATAACAGTTATTTTAAACTTTTATAAAAATGGGTCGTGGATTGCATTGTATTATTACTGAGCGCAATTTAATAAAAAACTTCAGAAAAAATGGGAAAATTATGGAAGAAATAGCACAAGCATTAAATTGTTCAAAAAAGAAGATATTTTTAGCTCTCCATTCAAGTCCAAAGCCAGAAACAACAAACAAGAGGCAGAAAACGAAAGACCTCATCGCGGTTTGATAAGATATTGGTACGACTGTGTAAAAAAAGCCTTTTTCTTCTTTAAGCGACTTGAAAAAATTGAACTAAATGCGCATGTTTCAAGTGGTACAATAGGAAACCGACTAAAAGAAGCAATGCTTCCTGGAAGGAGTCCCAGAAAAGTACCATTCTTGAGCAAGAAAAATATTCTGCAGAGGATGAATTTTGCAAATAAACACCCCCAACGAGCAAATTGGAATAACGTTTTATGGTCGGATGAAACAAAGACAAAATTTATCTGGTTCCGATGGCAAAATGTATGGGGTGGCCGTGGCGCGATGGATATGTGCTCGCCTGTGAACCTCATGATCACAGGTTCGATCCCTGCCGTCGTCTATGTCGTTTTAATTCCATTAAAAACCTTCTAAAATTGTCATCAATGGTTGCTGGTTTACTCATTACATGTTGTTCAGGCATAACACTAACAACATGTAAATGAGTTAAACTAGTATGCCCAACAAGGATGAACACGAATAAAATAATGTGAATTATAAGCGACATAGAAATAAGACACGACATTCTCTGCTTAGTTCAGCCGCCATCCCTGGAGATAAAATATCTGAGACAACAACCTTCAGTCTCAGAACATCGTGCCACACATCTTTCCTATCTTTCTTTCTCTTCCTTAATTTCACGCCCGCGCTGTGTTCAAACATTTAAAGGGTAATCATAATCCCTTGAGCGCGTGTAGATTATAAAAAAAAAAAAAAAAATGTCAGATGACCTAAGAACGCAGAATTCGATCCAAGGTACACAAAAAAGACTGTTAAACATGGTGGAGGAAATATCATGATTTGGGGGTGCTTTTCAACATCTGGGGTTGGTCCAATTTTTTCGATAAAAGGCAAAATGTGTGCTATTGACTACGTCCGAATCATAAATAAAGTTATGGAATAACTTTGGTCTATAATACAAAATGTATGGTATTCCATACCTTCCGAGACATGCGCCAAGTTGGTTCATTCCATGGGGCGGAAATGTGAAGCCGTCATTAAAAATAAAGTTGCAACGACCAAGTAATAAACGAATATGAACCAATTTAACTGTTAAGTTACTCTTTACCAAAAAGAAAAACACAATTATAATATTGTTTCTATTATTTTTGCAAGGGTAAAATGGCTGTTCATATTAATTTTAATTTTTCTCATTACTACTTTTTCTTTTTATTAATAAATTTAATATTGTGTATATTTTAAACTTTTTAGAGACTTATTGTATGTATTTTTAATTTTCAATTTATTTCCAATAAACTGTTTGTTTTTAAAAAACGGCACAGAAGAAGCTTGTTTCTGTTATTTTTTACATCACTGTACTTCCGAAAACATCCTTTATCTTTTCAGCTTAGATTGAGAATTCTCGTTTCAGATGGGTAATATTTAATTTTTCGACAAAATTCTTAGTTTGAATACAGATATTTATTTCCTGCAAGAAAATAATTTCATAAAATACGATAGTCATAATCATAATCATCTGTATCTCCTTACTTCACTTCTCGCAAAAATCTTACGAACAGGAAAATATATAGAAAAAGAACAAAATAACCAAAATAAATTTGTCATATCCTCCACCTTTTTGTGCCCGATGCCATAACACAAACATCTGAGTCGTTGTAAAAATCGATATTATAAAATATTCTCTTACTAACTACTAGTTCTTTAAGCCTAGTACGCAGATCGGGAAAAATTTTGTCTCCAATACGAATTTTTTTCTGGGACACATTTTATCTTGAATTTTTTTCCGAGCAGTACGCAGTTCGCCGCAAAATTGATACTTTTGTGCATTACTGTACTTTAATATGTAAATAAACTTTTGATGCTTCTCTTAAAAGCATTAAGAGGAGATTCCAAAAAGGTATCAACGACTTTTGTAAGACAATCCGTTCCATAGATACACTCCAAACCCTTTCACTGTTCACTTTTCAGGTGCTCGAAAAGTATACTATACTCAAAAGATTTGCGCCTGTCTCTTTGGATTGGCTTGACCTAAAAACATGGTTGATAACTTTTTGGAATACGCACTTAATGCTTTAAAAGGAAGCATCAAAATGTTTTAAATAGAAGCAGTTTTGGAAAAATCGCTCCTAGAATTCGCATACTGATTCTATATAATGCGTATTCCAAGATAGACTTTTTTCAATACTGTTTTTATGTAAAAGCTGTTGGGTGATTCCGCTGAAGACGATTTTTGACACCAATTTTTGAATTACAATATTTTTTACTTTTTTTGATAAATATTCAAAGTAGAAATACTATATTTAATAATAAAAACAAAAACTGAGACCTAAGTTATAGAGAACATTTTTGTTTGCGCTTGGCAACATTATCATATGAAGAGTCGGTACGAACTGTAATTATTACAACTGGTAACATACGCTCAAAATAGCTATTTCCGACAGTTTTAAGTTATGCTTTACTCAATAGACGTATGAAGCAACATGCAATTTAATCGTTTGCATAAAAACATGAACGAATTTGTTATTATATTTTTAGCATTATTGATTGCAAATAGCCATTGTAAGTTGTAACGAAGTTACATATTTCAGCCGCTGCGGCACGCCAACGCTACTACTCAGCTACTTTTATAAAGCCGCCTTTTCTGCTCAACCCGACATCAGAAAGTATACACCGAAGGTACAGCTGAAAGTACAACAAAACTATTGCCTACCTTAAGGCGCCCACGGAGATGTAGGTACACACAACACGCATTGGAACTAAGTCGTCGATGATACAACAACAAAGTAGGAAGAAAGCATTGTCGGTGGCACAACAACAAATCACGATGAATGCATTGTGTTTGTCTTTTAGGTATTCACATTTGCTTACGACGATGGATGTGATATAGGGAGGTAGAAAATCGAGACCAAATCGGATTTTCTCTCGCCTATTGTTGTTGGGATACCAATTTAGAGTATCAAGGTTACAGACTATCCCCGAAACACGCTGATAGGGTACGTGGTGTGCTATTCAGACGTTTCAAAGCTTTTTGGCCCTGGCCGTAAATTGTGTGTGTGTTGTTCTGCCTTCTCGGTATCTCCCCTTTAGTTTGTCTTAAACTTTGTTTAAGGCTAAGGATTTAATCCTACCCGTTTTTGTACCCCGCTGCGATTTGAGCCGAGGCTAGAGATTAATCTCACTACCAATTTTGCCTGGCACTTCAATCAAAGCTAAGGAATTAATCCTACTTGTCTGACCGTGTCTTGTCGCTGCTTTAGGCTAGGGATATAATCCTGCTGCGTTTTGCCTATAGCTTCAGTCAAGGCTAGGGAAGTTATCCCACCTTCTGTCACCGCCGCCCCTTGTTTTGCCCCGAACGTTTGTTTGAGGCTAAGGATTTAATCCTACCCCGTTTTGTACCCCGCTGCGATTTGAGCCGAGGCTAGAGATTAATCTCATACCGATTTTGCCAGGCGTTTCAATCAAAGCTAAGGATTTAATCCTATTGTCTGACCGTGTCTTGTCGCTGCTTTAGGCTAGGGATTTAATCCTGCTGCGTTTTGCCTATAGCTTCAGTCAAGGCTAGGGAAGTTATCCCACCTTCTGTCACCGCCGCCCCTTGTTTTGCCCCGAACGTTTGTTTGAGGCTAAGGATTTAATCCTACCCCGTTTTGTACCCCGCTGCGATTTGAGCCGAGGCTAGAGATTAATCTCATACCGATTTTGCCAGGCGTTTCAATCAAAGCTAAGGATTTAATCCTATTGTCTGACCGTGTCTTGTCGCTGCTTTAGGCTAGGGATTTAATCCTGCTGCGTTTTGCCTATAGCTTCAGTCAAGGCTAGGGAAGTTATCCCACCTTCTGTCACCGCCGCCCCTTGTTTTTGCCACGAACGTTTGTTTGAGGCTAAGGATTTAATCCTACCCGTTTTGTACCCCGCTGCGATTTGAGCCGAGGCTAGAGATTAATCTCACTACCGATTTTGCCAGGCGTTTCAATCAAAGCTAAGGATTTAATCCTATTGTCTGACCGTGTCTTGTCGCTGCTTTAGGCTAGGGATCTAATCCTGCTGCGTTTTGCCTATAGCTTCAGTCAAGGCTAGGGAAGTTATCCCACCTTCTGTCACCGCCGCCCCTTGTTTTGCCACGAACGTTTGTTTGAGGCTAAGGATTTAATCCTACCCCGTTTTGTACCCCGCTGCGATTTGAGCCGAGGCTAGAGATTAATCTCATACCGATTTTGCCAGGCGTTTCAATCAAAGCTAAGGATTTAATCCTACTTGTCTGACCGTGTCTTGTCGCTGCCTTAGGCTAGGGATCTAATCCCACTGCCTCAGCCTATAGCTTCAGTCAAGGCTAGGGATCTAATCCCACCGTCTCACCCTTGTATATGAAATACCGTGTTAATTATTTAGTTATATAAAAATTTGTGAACTATATGAAATACCGTGTTAGTTATTTAAGGATTTGATACAAATGTACCAGTATATGAAATAATTTGTTAGTTAGAATTAAGATAAAACTGAATAAAGTCGGACATTATTTGGAGTTCTGAACTTTCAAAACCGAGTTTTGTGCTTTCTTCGGACTGACCCTGGACAAGCTGACGCTACCTCAGCCTTTGAATAAAAAAGCATCACAAAGTTTGTTGCACCCGCGATATAAAAGATATAAAAGTTTACTTTTTTGGCAGAAATAAAGTGCTAGCGTTTTGAAACTTTCTAAAAGTAAGAAGAAAACAAAACTAAAATTAAATCAGTCGTTATTAGGAATATATTGTACGTTGAACGACAAAAAACGTTGATTTAAATTGGTTGCACCCGCGATCCCAATATTAGGATCGCGGGTACAACTTACTGACTACTAACATTATAACGTGATTTATTGTATTTTATTGATAAAATATGCTTTGAATAATAATTTCTTGTGTTCACGTTTTTTTTAACTATGTAATATAATATTTTGTTCTTTTTTATTTAAAAATATATGGTTAAATGGAAGTGACACAAGAAAAAGAGACTGCTTTACAGAAAATTGACAAAAAATTAACAAGTATGCTGAGCTTCATGCAGAAAAAGGAAGTAGAAATTTAATGTGGAGAGATGTATTGAAAGGGAAAATGAAGGCAGATACAAATTTTAAAATTCTGACCAGAATCAGACAAAACGAAAAAATGCAGTCAACACAAAAAAAGGCAGGCACTCATTACATCAGTCCCTGTAGACTGAAAAAGTCGCACAACTGTAACGTAATCGCCCAAGGAGTCCCACTAACATAGTTGAAGTGTTAAAAATGTATTTAAAAAAAAACTGGTTCCACCAAAGCAATATCTAAAAAACTGAAGGATGACAGGTGATTTCTATAAAAGGGAAATATTAGCAGACAAGTGCCGGGTATAAAAGATGTGAAATCGATTAAGTCGGAAGTTAAGAATCGATAAGAGTACAATGGCCATAAGCATTCATGAAGTTGAGTTTTCGATGTTTTTATTGAGTCAGAAGACGAAGCATTAAATTCTAAATCTCCAACAGGGTCTTTTGAGCCCCCTATATTACCAGTAGATCCATGCTCTAAAATACCGTTCTGTTTTTACAGCAGCAGTATTTCCAAAAGTTATTTCCGCAGGTTTGTACCTTCTTGCACCAGGTAGGCTGCAATATCACAATATCGTTATGTGGGGTTATCCTTAACCGATATCGATGTCAATATGCTCCAATTAGAAAGCAAAATTATTGAAAAAGTAGTTTACATACAATTACAAAAGTATTTAGAATCTTTTAATCTAATATCCCAGTATCAATCAGGATTCCGGAAAAATCATAATTGCGAATCTCTTCTTAATTTGATTATAACTAAATGGAAAATTGAAATACACAATACAAAAATAGTTGTTGCAGTTTTTTTGGATCTGAAACGAGCTTTTGAAACTGTGGACAGAGACATTCTCTTGCTAAAATTGGAAAAGTATGGAGTAAGAACAAAAGAACTAAATTGGTTTCGATCATATTTACATCAAAGACGGCAAAAAACTAAAATCAAGAACTGTTTGTCAGACTCTATTTATGTAAATCACGGAGTTCCTCAAGGATCTCTGCTTGGAGTTCTTTTGTTTTTGGTTTATATCAATGATATGGAAAAAGTAGTTGAATTTTCTAAGTTAGTATTGTTTGCCGATGATGCCCTTCTCTTTGTCTCAGGAGACACTGCAGACGAATGCATTCAAAAAATTAATTTTGATTTAAAAAAATTGCAACAATGGTTTAATATGAACAAATTGAAACTTAATATCAACAAAACAAAAGCCATGGTTTTAAATGGTGAATTACAAAGTGATATTCATATTAACGATACAAAAATTGAAGTCGTAAACGAAATGAAATATTTGGGTGTCTTGATTGATAATGGTTTAAATTTTAATTCTCATGTTGATTTTATTTGTAAGAAAATTGCAAAAAAAATTTACTTTTTGGGTAGAATTAGAAAACGAATTTCAAAATCAACAGCTATAAAAATTTACAATATTATAATAAAACCTCACTTTGAGTATTGCTCAAGTGTCTTATTTATGTGCAATAATTCTATGATAAATCGGTTGCAAAAACTTCAAAATAAAGGAATGAGGGTTATTTTATTATGTAATAGATTAACACATATAAATGATATGCTAACGCAACTATCGTGGATAAATATAAATCAAAGAATTGTTTTTAATGTACTATTATTCATTTATAAAATGAAGTTTAACATGTTGCCAAATTATTTAAGTGAGAGTTTAATATATGTTAATGAAGTCCATTCATATCCACTTAGAAATGCAAATGATTTTAGGTTATTAAATTATAGAAACCAAAGAACCAGAAACATGGTAATGCATAAAGGATTATCTATATTTAACAGCTTGCCAAATGAAATAAAAAATGAACAAAATGTACATACTTTTAAAAAGCTTGCCATTGTATTTGTTAAAAATAGATTTTAAGAAAAACTTGTAATTTTTAAATAGCTTTTTTAAGCTAAATAAAGCTAAATAAAAAAAAAGAAGATGGAGTACTTCTGACATACATATATGTATTTTCGAAAAAATATTGAAGTACTTGAAAAAAAAAATATAATTAATAGAGAATGGTACTGACTTGTTATATTGTGCCTTATTTTATATTTTTTCCAGTTCTTTAAATCAGTTTACTAATTTAAGTTAGACGCGTTGCACCTGCGATAATTTGATGTTGCACCCGCGATTGATTTAAAAGTTAATACTTCGTTGCTTACTTTTGTTTTTTATCTTTATTTTTATTTATTAAGTTAATTGAATCAACGTCGTTCAATATATGTAAGAATAGCATGTTTCACAATTAACAGAATTTGTGTTTTTTGTACTATGATCTAGAAAAGTTGGGCCGATTCTGTTGCACCCGCGATCGCACTTTGAAACCATTCTTCTGCCAAATTATTTATTATATTTTAGAATTTTAAATGGATTAAATATAAATAGGTGAAAATGTATCCCTTCAAGTAATAATGTCATTAAATATTTTGCTTATTTTATTATTAAATGTACTTCAAATGAGTCTAAATGTTGCACCCGCTATAATGGAATCGCCCTGTTATTGCTTCTCTTGTAAGCATCAAGAGCAAATTTCAATGAGCTATCAATCACTTTTGTAGGACTATCTGTTCCACAGATGCGGGCCCTCTTATCAATCCCTTACACGCTTGGGAGAAGTCAGAGACGCCGTCGATTACATTGTCTCAATAGAGCTTTGTAAATGGACATCGCTTCTGCCAGAAGGATAATAAGACCCAATAAAAAATACAAAAATATCCCATTCAATAATTTGTGTTTTAATATCAAAATGAATTGAACATTTTTTGATGGTGCCTTCCACAAGCCAGCTGCAAGGGCCGTGAGTCATGACAAACACAAATACAAATAGCCCTAAATCACAAGTCGACGGGCGTTTTCCTAAATGAAGTTTTGCAGCGTGAATTTGCACAATATGCACTTGCTTCAAAAAATAAAGTTATCAAATTCGCATCATACATTTTAGAGCAACACTGCATTTAAGAAAACCCATAATAAGATCTTCTCAAATTTAGTTGGTGGTGCCAAGTGCCAAGTCGAGCAGAGTCGAAGAGCTTCAATCGACATCATTTGGTGTGTTTTCGGATTGGCTTGTGTATGGGCTGTAGTTCTTGATGATTTCAGGATGTGATCAATTTCAGGATCTGAAAATGTTTCTGTGAAATTATTGTTGCATCCTAAATAAATTAAATTGATCAAAAATATGTATACATATCATATAGATTTCTTTAATTCGACCAATCACTATTATTTGCTATAGATGTTCCACAATCGTCACCACACAATTTGTAGAGCCTACAATTTACCAATTTTTTCAAAATCTCATCGACGGGACTCAAGACGATTGAGTTACTCATTTTTCTTTTTTAATTCTTTGGATTTATTAATTTCCGTCTGTGATTCGGAGTCGGATACATGACATAATTTTGGTGGGAATAATTATAAAGGAATTAACAACATAATCGCACAAAATAGTGCGCACAGTAAAAGCGATTTTGTGCGGTGGTGTTGTTTAAAAATTATGAAAAAGTTGACCCACACATTTAACTCCTTTGATTTAAAGTCAAAACAAACAATACGAGTATGAACCTTTTCGCACAAACTCGCTTTAAAAAGTGGTCAGAACAGTTTGTGAGCGAGATGCTTGCGATGGGTGTGCGAGAAACTCGCAACACTCGCATCTCGAAAGGCTTATCGCATCTCATCGCTTTGTCGCAGTACTGTACGCGCAGGCTAAGTTTTATATACAATGATACCAAACAATATCAACATCAAGCACGGTTCTGAAAATTTATGTATTTTATTGATTTTTCGTAGTTTTATACTCACTCAGGTGTCAGGTGACATGAGTTTTGAGAGTAAGGCTGAGTTCGTAATTGCTATGTTTGTTGCCCCTGCCCTGCCTAAAACATGCTTCGAATACATTTATGAACACAATTACAACAGCATGTGTGCAGTCATCATACTTTGTTAAAAATGAGTTCATAATAATTGCCAAACTAGCAAACATAGAAAAAGTCAGATATGTAGGTATGTACAATAAATATTAATTATTTTTCAGGAACTTTTATTTGGTTTCCTAATGTTATTTTAAAAATGGCTGGTAAAAACGGAAGGAACCAATTTTGAAAAAATGGGGCAAAAATTGGTAAAAAACAGAAAATTAAGAAACCGAAGACGAAGGAAATTATTTTTGAATAAGAGAACCTGCAGAATGATGTTTTGGCATATTCCAAAAAATACAATTTTCCTCAAAACGATCAAATACCTCATCTAATAGCTCTGGAGGAAGTTCAACATTGTATCGAGATCCATAAACTTCATCGAACTGATGGAAGTAATCCCATGAGGAAGCCTCTCTACGGCTTAGTTTATTTTTTTTAGTCCTATGATAGGAAGCTTTCAAATTTTGAAACTTCCTTACAATAAATATCCTCCCTATCATACGGAAACGCGGTCAAAATAGTTTTAATTTCTTGGAAAGCCTTTTCCATAGAACGTTTTTCTTCCTGCGCCCAGCTTAAAATTCAGATTTCATTCTCAAACGTCTGGAAATCAATAGTTCGATATCAGCATCGGACCAGATTTTGACCTCGTATTCAATCCTGTGGATGGATAGTTATTAATTTCTTACCAAAGATGTAAAAATCAATATTTGTACGATTATAAATTAATTTCAAAAAAAAAAATTACCTACTCACATTTGATCCCCTGCCATTTTCCTGCAAATTCAGCAACATAAAAAAAAAACACATGCCAAATTGACCGCATGTTGACTGTAAGTTTACTTTTATGAACACAAGTTGCCATGCTCATGCAGAGATGATGCTGTTTGTTTACAATTATAAACGCAATTTTTGCAGTACTGCGGAAGTTTTGCAAATACGAACTCAGTCTAACTTGCTATTTTTTTTTTTAAATTACAGTTGACTTGTTGGACAACTTTTTTATAATGAATGTGCCTAATTTAAGTTAAGTAGTTAAGGTACTTTACTTGTATTAACTTCAATCAACTTCAACTTAAAGCATAATAAAACATAACACGACTTACAAATGCAAATCTGCGTTTTGCATTAAGATACTACGAAAAATACACCAACAAATTAATAAATTTGGTCGACATTTAAAAAAAAATAAACATAAAAAACCCCAATCCCTCAAACACTACTTCCATAAAACTTTGTGGTATCCATTTAAAACATCCTCATGATAATTCCCAGTATTTTCCTGAAGTAGTCCACTTCCACTTTAATCCAATCTGATTTTATGCTCAATATACATTATGTACATTTTATCAAGAAATCTCGAGTAACACATGTACGTATAACGTATACCTAAATAAAGTGATGTGAAATACAAAAACTTGTAAGTGAACCAATATGTACATAATATATTATCTGTTTTAACTTAAAAACTTTCATTTATAAAACATATTTCGATGATAACTAGTAATGTAATTCGTCATTTAACTATTAGTTTTCCTTGATTTGAGTAATGTGATTAAAATCTATACACTGCACACTCTGGTTAATAATATCTCGTGTATACATATGTATGTACATATACATTAATTTTATCCTATAAAATAGTATTTGCATGAAAAGAATATGTTGTGTTCCATTCCAACACTATTCGCCATATTTTTCTTATTATTAAAGTCTGCTCGGTTACTAAGGGCCTAGGAGGCCGGTTATAGCGTTCAGAAAAACGCATCAGGAACAAATTTCTTTTGGATAAGTTAACGTGTTATTATACGATTTGAAATACATATAGAAACAATACGAATTGATGAGAAATAATTTATTCACAAACAAAATTTTCCTTGCAACGAACATTTTTTCTAAAAAAAAAAAGAATTTATTAATTTTCGTTCCAATTATGCGTGTTTCATATATCAGACATTAAAACATTAGGCGCCAGTTATAGCGATCATGAAAAAGCATCAGAAAAAGTTGAAACAAAATAAAATTGAATACTTCTTCGTGATGGTCTTTTACAACAAAAAAATTCAGTCTGTTGAAAATATATCATGATCTTCCATTCATTTTCAACAGCACCATCATCCTTTTTAATGTTTTAGGGACCAGTTATAGCTATCATTGAAATGCATCATTGAAAATTTGCATTTACATTTTTAAGACGATTAAACAAACTGTAATGACTTTAATTGGTATCAAAATGAAGCTAATGAGTAGCAGAATTCGTTTACTCTTTAGGCAAGGCGCGCACATTCAATTTTTAGTTGCACAACTGTTTGGTTGCTTATAGAAAACAGATGAACTATTTGGTTGAATGTCCGCGCAGGTGCATATAATTATATGTTACAGAAAATAGTGAACTCATTTTAGGCAATCGTTTAGTTTGTGTCGAAACACAAACTTTAGTTGCTCGAACCAAGCGGTTGCGAAACTAAAAATTGAATGTGCGCGCTTAGCCTTAAATTATAAAATTTTAATTTAAAATTTCTTTTAAATCCACTTTTATTATTTCACTGATAAAAATCAATTTCAATGAACAGCTGATTTTCGTTTCATTAACTTGGAATATAATCATTCCACTGAATGTGTTCGATCCTCTTTCGATTCTCAAATGTCAGTTTTGCTTCCAATGATGAACTCTAACCTCAAATACATAGAATTGGTTGTAATCAGCCACTCACAGGATCTCTTACTGAAACCAATTTTTCAATGATTGCTATAACCGGCTTGTCAAAAGAATAAAGTCAACATTCCACTGATTTGTTCCAATGATGCATTTCATTGAAAGCTATTACCCCTCACACACGCCACATCGATCAACCTAATCGACAAAGTACTTCGCTTTTGTATAGGCATTTATGCATCAATACGCCGATGTAGAAGTATATGCCAAAATCAGCTGTTAAATGGTAGGGTTGTGAAATTTTAAATGAAAAGTGAAAATGACCGAAAAATATTTGAATTTTAATGCTCCAGAACCACTTTTTTGTGTTGATCAGAGCTTAATTGAATTGTTGCTTAAGGAGATTGAATTTTAATCTTGCTTTATCAGGCGATTTGTAAATTTTAACAACTAAAACCAAATAACATCATAAAAAAATGTGTCGACGAACTAGTTCGGTCCTTTTTACACGCCATGTCGGCATACTTCTTCGATTCCCAGAGTTCGCTCGCACTGCTAAGTCGACACATATTCATTTCACACGACCCAAAAACCTTATCGGCAATATGCTTCGATGAAGTAGTTCGTGGTGTGTGTTAGGGGTATATACTGGTGCCTAAGTATTTTCTTCCTGATGTCAGTGGAACAGTAAAAATTAAAACACGCATAATTGGAACGGGTATATACTGGTGCCTAAGTATTTCATTTTCATTGAAAACCATCATTGAAACACAAATCAGTGGAATGGTGGAATATTTTTTGAGAAGTCGGTTATAGCAATCAATAATTTCGCTGTCATTGAAAACATCTGTCATTGAAAATAAATTACTAGTGATGGGTACCTCTTTCATGAGGCAATACAAAATGTCGCATGTTATGTTATTGTTTAAAATTTTTTTTTTTTTGCTAACTGCAATCATTTAGGCCTATTCGGCGAGATCTTTTATTCTTCTATTCTGTTATGAATTTCAATACAAAAGTTTGAGATGTCAACAAATCTTTTATGAATTATAATTTTGGTATTCGGCATGGTAAAATCAGCTAAGAAAACTTTTATAAAATGTCAAACGTTCGAACATGGAAAAAATCTTTTACGAATAGCATTTTTGGTATTCAGCATGCCAAAATCTGTTATGAAATCTGTTAAAAATCATAAAAGAATAAAAGACAAACTTCTGTGACTTTTATCATAAAAGATTTCAATAAGTACACAGGTGCATCAAGTAAAAATGAATATTTATCTTTTATTTCGTCAACGAAATGTTCCTAAAAAGAGCAAATGAAAGAAAATATATTAAAACTCATATCATATAAACATATAAGTAGAGTACGGCCATGGTATTCCCAGAAACATATGAGGTAAATTCCTGTTTTATGGTATAGATACCAATAGTGTGTAAGAGTTTACTTCTTTGTTCGTCATCCATTTTAATTATGTCAGATGAAATATTTTACATAATAGCAGCTGATTATGATAACAGATTTAGTTCAGTTTCATAACAGATCTCGTTTTCGAAGTAGCATAACAGACTTTTGTAAAAGTTCGAACCTCTGAATACCAATCATAAAAGATCTTTTAAGGTGGAAATCAAATCTTTTATGATTCATAACAGAAAAACTATAGCAGAATAACAGATGTGGCAGAATAGGCCTAATTTTCTTGTTTTGTTTTTGTTAGAGATATGAGCTATAAGAAAAAAAATCATTTCTTTGGGGTTCGGGTGCGTGATTAGTGTTTAGTCTAGTTTAGTTTATAGTTTCCTACTCGCTGCTTTGCTTTCCATAAACCGACTCTCACAGAATTACTCTATAAGGCTATGCGCGCACATTCAACTTTTAGTTCCGCAACTGCTTGGTTCGAGCAACTAAAAAGCTTGTGTTTTGACACAAACTAAACGATTGCCTAAAATGAGTTCGCTATATTGTGTAACATATAATTAAATGCACCTCCGCGGACATTCAACCAAATAGTTCATCTGTTTCCTATAAGCAACCAAACAGTTGTGCAACTAAAAATTGAAAGTGCGCGCCTAGCCTAAGTGTCTTTTGTGCTAGTCTACGTATCTAGGTACATACATACATATATAACTTTGTATGTTTTATTCAAATTTCATGATCATTAGAATTGCAGAGACGTCATTGAAAAATTGATTTTTTTGTTGAAAATGTCCATTAAAATAGGTATATCCTATGGGACATTTGAGGTGAGACAAAATACCACCTCATTTCGAAAAATGAGTACCTCACACAAACTCATTTTAAATTCGTATCCTACCCATCACTATAAATTACAAAGACAACCTGAAAAATTTTTTGAGGCTAGAGTTGATCATTGAAAAAAAAACTGACACATGAGAATAGAAAGAGAACCGAACACAAATCATTGGAACGATTGTGTTCCACTTTGTTGGAACGAAAATAAGCTGTTCATTGAAAACGATTTTCATCATTGAAAAATTAAATGTAGTTTTATGAGAAATATTTAACATATTTGTTTATTTTTATTTGCAAAAGTAAAATATGTAATTGATTAGCTTCGTTTGTATACCAAACATTCTCAGTATTCATAGTTTAACTATCCCAAAAAGTGAAAATAAAATTTTCAATGATGGTTTTCAATGATAGCTATAGCTTGAACCAATTCAGTTGGCCAACGGCCGGTTGCGCAGAGAGAGGATTTAAGAAAACAAAAATGGTGCACAAGCTATTTAATGAGTAAACATTTTTCCTTAAATCTTACAGTGCCTAACTCAACTTTGCTTTGACAAATAGTTTAGGGATTATTGTTTATTTCTATGTTTTATGGTTTGTGGCTTAGTAACAGAAAGGTTCCGGGGGCGTTATGTTTATATTTATTCTATGGTGTTAGTGTTTATTTGATATATGTATTTATAATTTTTTGATCTGTGGGGTTTTGGGATTAATTGTAGATTAGTGTTAATTATTTAGATTAGTGTTTACAAGTTTGAATAATTTTTACCTACGAGTTTTTAAGAATTTATTTTACCTTAAAATAATTATTATAAATTTGTACTTCAGAGATAAGTATGAAACATAATAATAAAATAAAAATAATATAAATAAGAATAATATAATTTAAATAATAAATGTTTATTTACATATATGTACTTAGTTTTAAGAACTAATGTCGCTTTCATAGTCGGTTGAAGAATCGTCACCTGGATTAATTATAATAGAATCCGAAATTGTGTCCCACGTTAGGTCGTGAGAAAAGTATTCTTCCTCAGTTCTTATGGCTTTTTCACACACTTTTCGCCAGTCTTCAGCCGTTATTTTTGAAAATTCCTCCTCTGCTAATTTTTGAACATCCAATAAATTGAATGTTGTGTTTCGTGAACCTACTCTTGCCTTGACAGTTGCCCAAATATTTTCAATGGGATTGAGATCTGGATGATAGGGTGGTAAACGTAGAACCTCATGTCCCATGCCGTGAATGATATCGTCAATCTTATGCTTTGGGTTGTGTGTAGCTCGGTGTCCTTTTATTAGCTCATACAGTTCAAGTTTCAACATCTGTATAGTATGCGGAATATTCTTTTCGTTTAGCCATTGTATCATCTCGGATTTCTTGCTAGCAGAAGTAATTTGATTTTCTTCTAATTTATTGTGGTACGAGGCGTTGTCCATTACAATAACTGAAGGTTCCTCCAAGTTATTCAAAACTTGTTCTTGGATCCATTTGCAGAAATTTTCGAAGTTCATGTCGTCGTGATAGTCTCCCGTTTTCGTTCCAGATTTGAATAAAAGTAAGGAGTTTTTCACGAAACCTTTGTCACCACCTGCATGCGCCATTATCAGCCTCTTTCCCTTTGAAATTGGCGTCTTCAACCCACTGCTACTGTCATCAGTCCAAGCCCGTGGCCTTGTATGTGAGCTATGAATATAGCTTTCGTCCAAATAAATGATATCATATCCTCTTGTTCTGCATTCCCGGATTTTTCTCAGATACTTCACTCGCATGAGTTTAATATCATTTCTTTCACAGGGAAGTTTCCGGTTGTTTTGAGTTTTTTTGTAGCTAAATCCGTTTCTTCTTAGAATCCTGTTGAGAGACGTAATACTTAAGTTAAACTCCAGATCTTCCTGTACTCGTTGTCTCAACATTTTTAAGGATATCATCATTTTTTCCTCCTGGTGGAAGTTGTGCATTATACGCCGAATAGCTGCGATGTCAAATTCGTCTAGTCCAGTTTTCCACTTCGTATGCTGCACTTTTTTATTTGGTGACTGTACAACTCCTGTCTCTTCGTATTCCTTAATAATCCTTCTGATTGAACGTTTAGAAATTCCAGTAGTTTCCACTGCTTGCGTTGTTGCGTAACTCACAGGATTTTCAAGAAACGAATTCTTTGCTTCTTCCAGTTTGTCATTATATATCTTAACAACTATCTTACGCGCCTGGCTTCCAATAGGTTTTCCTTTTCTGAATGGATCCATTACAATTTCTTTTAAATGTATTTCAATGTATTATTCTTGGTTGTTTTTTTTTAAACTGAATTGCAAACCAAAGCAAATATCATTTAAATACGTTAATTCCCTCTTTTGCAAAAATTGTTCAAACTCGTAAACACTAATCTAACTAATTAACACTAATCTACAATTAATCCCAACCCCACAGGTCAAAAAAAAATATATCAAATATACACTAACGCCATAAAATAAATATAAACACAACGCCCCCGGAACCTTTCTGTTACTAAGCCACAAATCATAAAACATAGAAATAAACAATAATCCCTAAGCTTTTTGTCATTAATCCTATGTCGCAGCTCGCAGGTAGTTTTTTTTGTCTGACCCAATTGCATTTTGCAATAGACTTATTTTTTTTATTATAGGTGCACTGAAATGTGTCCCAGTAATAAAAACAAAAATTATTAATTTTATTTTTTCGAAGTAAAGTTTACACCTAAAAATCTTTTCTTTTTATCTCACCAGAGATGAAATAGTTTTTTAGACATCAAGCTATGAAAGAAACGTAAACCATGATCATATCTTATTCAAAGAAAGTCCATCACTGGAAATTCATTTCTATTTTACTCTGAGCGAAGCTATAAACAAAACTCACCCTCCTAAGTGCTTTGCTTCAGTATGATCGCAGCAGCGTCATTGACAACAACGCCGGCATGTACATCTTTTTTTTCTTTTTTTTCAGTGATTTTTCTGTCTCTTTAAGAATTAAAGAGTAGAGCAAAGAAATTTAAAGAGACCTGCGCAGTAGAATTGCCAACTGAATTGGGTCAAGCTATATAACTGGCGCCTTAGGCCCCAGTTATAGCTTTCATTGAAATGCATTGGAACAAATCAGTGGAATGCTGACTTCATTTTTTTTGACAAGCCAGTTATGGCAATCATTGAAAAACAATGGTTTCAGTAAAAGATCCTGTCAGTGGCTGATTACAACCAATTCTATGCATTTGAGGTTAGAGTTGATCATTGAAAGGAAAACTGACATTTGAGAACAGAAAGAGAATCGAACACATTCCTTTGCATATTAAATCTATGGTAGTCTCATGGAACTGAATTAAAAGTTTCCTATCTCTGCCGCAGAAACGTTAGTATCGCCATATTTAACAGTGCAGAGACTACGTGAAAGGGAAAAATATAAGCAAAAGAAGAGATGCGGTAGTGATATATTTTTGAAAGAGGGTAAGGGAGAAAATCCTATCTGCGTTTCTTTTTGCTGTCAGAATCAATTGTAGGTAGGTATATAAAGTTGTATATTATGCCAGGTGCGAGATGAATACAAGCAAATAGTATTGAGAGTGTATGAGAGTTTTTGTGAATTTTGTTTCATTACTCATACAATCTGGTTTGCTTACATTTTGATACGATTAATCAGCGAGGTTGCCATTTTTACGACTTTGTGATTAGATCTAGAGGCATTTGAACTTAATAAACTTAAATTCTAAATTTGGTTTTATTTCATTTTTGAAAACAAAATAATTTCAAATTATCTTTATTTCGTTATGGTAACCGAAATAGTGCCAAACAGAATTTGGAAATAAAACCGAATTCAGAATATTTTTATTTTGATTTATTTTTTAACAAATGGAAAGAAATGTTAGAACTCCGAGGAGGTAAACCTCCTCCATCTTTAGAGAGATAAGATGAATTTCAATGGTTTGGCCAATTATTTTTGGACATTTGACCAAAATATTTTTGGACATTTTATCAAAAATATTTTTTCAAAAAACTTTTTTCCAATAAATTTTTTTTTCAACATTTTTTTTTAAGAAATTTTGATTTTTCATACATTTTTTTTTTCAAAAATATTTCTTGACTAAAATTTGCCACCCAAGGTACTTTTAAACGTGATTTCTGGCTAAATTAGGCATCTCAGCGAGTTAAAAATCGCATATTCATGATCTAGGGATAGCCACCTATCAGTCCACGTATCGCATAAAACGAAAAACAGATGTTTATCTTTAAATGCAATTTGCGGCTAAATGGAGCTCTGTAGACCCCCCAAAGTTGACATTTTCAAACGTGATTTTTGGCTAAACTAGGCATCTTAGCGAGTTAAAAATTGCATATCCGTGATCTAGGGAGTGATGTATCACATAATTTTTTTGTTAAACATTTTTTTTGGAGGATAGAGCGAGAAAATTTTATCAGCTGTTATTCTCATGGCAATGAAAACGATGAGAATATGAGAAAATTAATTTTTTTAATCTTATGATCTAAAATCGTGTACTTATCTTAAAAATTAATTGATATACAATTAATGAGCAATTATAAAAAAATTGTTATTTGTTTGCAAAAAATGGTTTTAATGCATATAGTCAATTTTTGAATAGTTCTTATATATATACATATACACTGGTATGCATCAATTTTAGAAATTTATTGATTTACATATAATTAATATTTAGAAAATTAAATCAGATAACTTCTTTTGGAAAAAATATTTTGTATGCATATAGAACATAATTGTTAAAAAAAATAAATAAAATGCACGACTGGGTCGCACGAACTTGCTCCTATGTTTTCAAAAGAGTGAGTTTTCAAAAAATTATGAACATTTTTTGCAAAAAAGAAAATTTTTACACGCGTGAATATATTTTTTTTCTTCAAACTTGGTAGATATCATTTTTAATTTTTTCCCCCAACATGTTTTTTTCTTTTTTTTTTTTAAGACAAAAAATAACGGTACCTGCCATACGAATTTTTTTCGAAATTTTATAAACATTTTTTTTCTCAAAAACTGTTCGACAGATTTTAAAAATAAAAATACAAAAAAATTTAATTTTATTAAAGCTAGGTATTGGTTGAACAAAATTTTCCGAAAAATGGTTATCGAGGGTACTCCCCCTGGAACCATTTTTTTGTTTTTGATTTTCTCAAAAACGGTACAATCGATTTTGATCATTTTTTTTTGCTAAATCTCCCCAAAAACATAAATAGAATTGTGTATTTAAATTTTCAAAAAAAAATTCAATGTTTTTAAAGCTCAATATTTCGAAAACCCCATGCTAGGATTTTTTTAAACTTGATAAACAAAAGTAAAAGTCAATATAATCTACAAGATGTGAAAAAACTGTTATTTTACCTAAAAATAAAGGTCCTACCATACAAATGCTAAAAAAAATTTAAAAAATGGTTTTCAAAAATCGTATTTTTATCGAAAACGGCGCCTAGAATTTTATAAAATTATTTTTCTTTCAATAAATTTTTATGATCTTCAATTAAATAAAAAAACATTTAAATTAAGATATTACAGCTTGCACCTACCATAGAACCATTTTTTTGAATTTTGATTTCTCATTATCCACATAACGGATCTTAATGAACATTTTTATAGAGAAGCTTCTAAAAAGTCTAAGACAGATTGCACTTCAAAAAAAATCTACTTTTCTTTTTTTTGAAAATTCGATATCTCAGAGACGGCTCAGTATTTTTTTGTAAATTTAGTTTTTATTCGATAATAATAAAAACTTTAAAGTGTCGTACCAAATTTTTTTCTTAAAAATCTTTTAAAAAGTTTGTATACCTATAAAAACTTTTTTTTTAAGAACGACTTATAATTTTTGTTCTTGCGACCCAGTCGTGCATTTTATCTACATATATCAAAATCGTTGAAGCCATTTTCAAAATATATACGATATTTCTTAATGGCTGCAGATTGAGGTACAAACTTGCAGACAGACGGAATCACCACTTTCTTCTAGATGCAAGTTAAAAGTCATTTTGGAATCTACTTCGATTTTTTTCAATTCACTTCGCTTTTTACTTCAGATTTAAAATAAAATAAAAAAGAAATAAAAAAACATTTAAATTAAGATATTACAGCTTGCACTTACAATAGAACCATTTTTTTGAATTTTTATTTCTCATTATCCACATAACGGATGCAAGTTAAAAGTCATTTTGGAATCTACTTCGATTTTTTTCAATTCACTTCGCTTTTTACTTCAGATTTACTTCGACTTTTTTTCTGAAGTGGTATCGCTGATTTCCACTCCCAAATATTCAATATGCCACCTTTTAACTTAAATACCTACCTAGACCTACATATACATACATACATATGCTACCCACAAAAATAATTTTTTTCTATCCCCAAAAAATACGAAACCGCCAAAAAAAAGTATTGAAACCTTACTTAACCCACAAAAATAATTGTCTTCTATCCCCAAAAAATACGAAACCGCCAAAAAAAAGTATTGAAACCTTACTTTGAAAATATTTGCCTACACCTTTCTTCACCTTTACATGATATAATAAAATCTTTTTTAAGTTTAAGTGGACCTCATGTTCCTTCGTAAATTTTTTACTTAATTTATCAAACACATTTATCAAACTTGGGATGGTGAAAATCAAGGTTAAAGTTCGTACTGAAAACATTCCTGTAAAAGCTATCTTTAACAGGACATTTTAAATGAGTGGTATATTTAATACAGTACCTCTTTTGATTTCCTATTTTCTTTTGAAATAGAAATACTCACCTTTACTTATTAAAATTTATGCATATTTAGAACAAACATTTTGAAAATCACACAGCACAAATTTTTAAAATGCATTTCAGATAAAATTCAACTTCAACACAAAATTCATAGCCTTTTGAAGCAACAAAGTTCAATCTACGAGTACATCCTGTTGTGTAACAAAGTTCTATGTGCATTTTGTTTTTAATTTTTCTTACTACACTAGGTTCTATTTACCAATTAGAACTTTGTGAACTTAGTTTTTTAATAAATTGATGTACATAGAACTCTGCTTCCTGCATTTTTATTGACTTAATAGGAAACTAAAGAAGATAGACAAATATGGATGTAACAGATCGAAAGAGCATACTCAATTTGCTACGACCACATGTATAACTCAGTTTTGAAAAAAAAGTCAGTAAGAACCCTATTGTTCTAAAGTCGCGATTTGCGAATTATTAATTTATTAAAATAAAAAAAACTTATGTTATAATATTGGGTTTTCAAAAAAGTATGAACATTTCTTGGAAAAAAAAAATTTGTATACGCGTGAAATATTGAATATTTGTTATATAAAAAATTACTTTTACGAGTATAATAAAACGATTTACAAACTTTGTCTGCAGAATTTTATACTTTTTTTGGAAATCAGACGGTAATTCCATGCATTTGAAAATTTTTATCTCATTAAATCCATGTTGTAAATTTGTAATATGTATTTAAAATTCAAAATTTTTTTACATAAGAGCAAATTAGTGCGATCCAGTCGTGCATTTTATTTCATATTTCAACTGTTTTTTAATACAAGTAAAATACAAACTTCATAATAGTCCATCGTTCTTAACTTTGTTGGGAGCATGCACTGACAAACTTTTAGCTTTCATAAAATAAGGAAGGTTTGGGGTTCACGGGCTCTTGCTCTATAAGTATACTTTTAACCCTCTTCATGATTGCACAGTGTTAAAAATTAGGTTAAAACTATCAATTTTTGGAAAACCACTCCGATTGCCAAGTGCTGCAATAAAAGTAGGTAAAAACTCAAAATGTTTACCTGTTTAAGATTTTCCCATGTATCAAAAGATGTATGGGTATTTGGGTGCACTTAATGAGTTTTTCTTATTATTATTTTCTTCATCAGGTAAAAATAAGAAAACTTTGTGTTTATGACGCATTTAAAAAAAAAATTGACCTCAAAGTCAAAATTTTGCTCGGGCAAGAAAAATTGAACACCATTTAAAATCGAAATCTGTCAACCCTAAAAACATATCATCTCAATATAAACGTAGTTTTAAAGCGGCCCCTAGACTATCAATATTATTGTGCAATATTTGATATTGCACAATATTATTGAGAGTCTAGGGCTCATATTGAAGGGTTGTGCAATATATTGTACAAAATCAAAATCCTTTTGATATTTATTGTGCAACCAAATTTATTGTATAGTCTGTGGATGTGTTTGCACAATATTTTGTCATTTGTTTTGAATTTTCGTAGTGATAACATCTCTCGGAATTAAATGTCGAAATGGCAAACAATAACAATAAAAAAGAGGAACGCAAATTCATAGTGGAATTAATCGAAGTGTATGAAACTTTGCCTGCTTTGTGGAATGTGAAGTGTAAAGAATATTCCAACAGAAATGTTAAAAGTGATCAAAACGAAAAAATGCTTGCAAAATACCGCGAAAAATATCCCGACGCTGATTCAAAAACTGAACTCTGCGAACCAATTACAGGAAAGAACTAAAAAGAATTTCCATCTGCGTTTGTTTTTTTCTTTTTTTTTAATGAAATAGCAAGAGCAATTGCCACACAACAATAATCAATATCATCGAGCACGATGTTGAAGCACAAATAAAGAACTGTCAAATAATTTATTGTGCGAAATATTGTTTAGTGTAGGGTACCAGTCAATAATATTGTGCAATATATTGTTCAATAATATTGATAGTCTAGGGACCGCTTAAAGGTTGGTATTATACTAAAATAAAATGCACGACTGGGTCGCACGAACTTGCTCCTATGTAATAGACAGGAATTTTAAAAACGAATGTTATTAGAGAAAACTGTTCATAAGGACAACATTAATTTTTTAAATTCTTTTAGTACGAGTAGTAAGAGACAAAAACAGAATGCTATGCAAATATGAATTTATGCAAGAACAGAAATTATAAGTCGTTGTAGTGGTCTCTTTAAAAAAGAGCTTTTATATACAAACTTTTTAAAAGGTTTTTAAGAAAAAATGTTGGTAAGCCAATTTAAAATTTTTATTATTGTTCGAGTAAAAATTAAATTTACAAAAAAAAATATATTGAGCCGTTTTGGAAATATCGAATTTTCAAAAAAACGAAAAACTAGATTTTTTTTTTCAAAAATTCAAAAAATATTTATTTTAAAGTTTTAGACTTTTTAGAAGCTTCTCTATACAAAATTTCATTAAGATCCGTTATGTGGATAATGAGAAATTCAAAATTCGAAAAAATGGTTCTATGGTAGGTACAAGCTGTAATATCTT
This sequence comes from Philhelius festivus, assembly GCA_963931855.1. Classification (NCBI taxonomy): domain Eukaryota; kingdom Metazoa; phylum Arthropoda; class Insecta; order Diptera; family Syrphidae; genus Philhelius; species Philhelius festivus. Next base: position 135,825,141 of record OZ007554.1, on the reverse strand, counting down.
AATTTCAATTTTTTTATTAACTTAAAGATCGTAAAAATTAATTGGAAGAAAAAATATTTTACCAAAATTCTAGGCGCCGTTTTCGAGAGAAATACGATTTTTGAAAACAATTTTTTTTTTAATTTTTTAGCATTTGTATGGTAGGTACCTTTTTTTTCTCACATCTTGTAGATTGTATTGAGAAACTTTTATTTATCAAGTTTAAAAAAAATCTAGCATGGGATTTTCGAAATATTGAGTTTTGAAAAAAAAATTTTGAAGTTTTTTTAAAAATTCAAAAAAATTTTTTTTTTTAATTTGAGTACACAATTCTATTCAAATTTTTGGGGAGCTTTAGCAAAAAAAAATTATCAAAATCGGTTGTACCGTTTTTGAGAAAATCAAAAACGAAAAAAAGGTTCCATGGGGGGTACCCTCAATAACCATTTTTCGCACATTTTTTTTCAACTACTATCTAGCTTTAACTAAATGAATTTTTTTTGTATTTTTATTTTTAAAATCTGTCGAACAGTTTTTGAGAAAAAAAAAATATTTATAAAATTTCGAAAAAAATCGTATGGCAGGTATCGTTATTTTTGCTCTTAAAAAAAAAGAAAACAACGTGGGGAAAATATTCAAAGTGATATCCACTAAGTTTAAAGAAAATCGGCCGAGCCGTTTAGGCTGTAGGTAGTCGAACAGACAGACAGGCAGACAAAATTGCGAAACCCACTTTTTTAGTCTTCGCTATCATCGTTATATCAACTTTGATCAAAATCTCGAGTTCGATTGTTTTTACGAATGCATATGTCTTTCCCTATAGAAGTACATGTACATATATGCAAAAACTAAATACAATGGAGCACCATCAATCGCAAACCCCTCTCTGGCAATATATTGCTACCTTATTCGCTCATTCATATACCTAATGCATATTCTCATTTCTCATAGAGGTCACGTATCCAGCGTTCGGACTTTATTGCGAAAGCAGTAGATCTACTGCACTTTTTTCTTATTTTTTAAATCTACTGCACCACTGCGCTTTTCCTACAATCTACTGCGATTTTTCAGATTGTTTTTGAATAGTAGCACTGATCATAGAAATAAATGTGCTCATAACAAAATGTCAAAATTTAAAAAGATTCTCGTCTCTTAATGCAAGTCTTGTCAGCTATATACGTTTTTAGTTCTACTACTCTTTAATTTGTTCTTGTTTCAAAAAGTACAAATTTGTAGATTGTAAATTTATTTTGATTAAGCTTCATATATTTTTGCTTAAACTATACATTTTCATTATCGAGTAAGAGTGTATTTGTTCACACATTCTATGTAAATGAATCGGTGATTGTTTAGACAACATAACTGAAATTTTATTTTTTTTTTCACATGAGATACAAAAAATCATACATTTTTGGACGTGTAGTCATTGTCATTTTTTTAACCCAAAAATCTTATAAGAGTGTGTGGCAACACTGTGTTTTGCAGAATCTGCATTCTTTCACAGATACACACACAACAAAACAACGTCCTAGACACATTATCTTTTATCCATTCGTTCACCGATCGTCGACTTATAAGCATCGCCCAACAGAACGTTTTGTCAACTAGTTCATTAAGAATTATTGTAATTTTAGTTTAAATAAACATTTGAATATTGTTAACTTAATGGTTATCTTTTCATTTAACCATATTGGTGACCCCGACGATTCCGAAAATAATTTTTAAATTCCGTAAAAAGACTAACAAAACTGAATTTACGCATTGGCCATTGACATCCGAAAAGTTTTTTTTTGTCTCTAGTGTTTCTATCTTTTTCTTTTCGTGTTGGTTTTTACTGCTTGCGCATCAATTAGATATAAACCGCAGATACAGAACACACATACATATAACAAAAAATTAAAATTACAACAGTTGACTGTCGCCACCGACCACCTTTCTTGTCTGGAGCAGCTGCAGAAACATCAAAAATAAAATTCGTACGGAGGAAAGCAAATAGAACCCACAGTAGAAATTTCACGAGTTGCAATCAAACCTGCGCCGTTCTGGAAAGCGAATCCACGGGTCTGGTTCATGCAATTAGAGTCCCAGTTTACAACAGCAGGCATAACAGTCGATGAGACAAAATTCCACACTGCCGTAGGCAGCATCGATGGCAACATAATTTCTCAGGTCATCGACATTGTGGCAAATCCGCCGTCGAAAGACAAATATACCACCCTCAAACAACGGCTACTGGAGCAGTTCGCGGACACAGAAGAAAAGCGCCTCCGTACCTTGCTCAAAGACATAGATCTGGGAGATAGACGTCCATCACAATTATTACGTGACATGAAGGCCCTTGCAACTGAGCAGATTGGCGACGATGTGCTACGTACCCTTTGGTTGCAACGGTTGCCTTCTCAAACCCAGGCGATTCTATCTGCAATTCAAGAAACGGACATATTGAAGCTTGGCACAATTGCCGATAAAATTCATGAAACTTCTCAAACTTCGGAGGTCGCAACGGTTGGTTTCAACACACCTTCTACCTCCATAGACTCATCGAAAATTTCCTCTCAATTGAGTGAACTTTGCACAAGGCTTTCGCGATTAGAATCCTCGCACGGCTTCCAAAGTCGCCGTAATCGAGAAAAACAATCAGGTTCCTCAAGCAGACGTCGTTCTCTTTCCAATCGGAAGAACCGTTTTAATCCAAATGCTGAAATTTGCTGGTTTCACCAGAGGTTTAAGAGCCAGGCGAGAAATTGCAAGCCACCGTGCAACTTTCAAAAAAGTCAGGGAAACTTCCCGGCCGGTCGTTAATGGCGACTGACGACAGTGGCCTTACTAATAAAAATTGTCGCTTATTCATCACAGACCATAAAACGAATATAAAGTACCTTATAGATACAGGTGCAGATCTTTCTGTGTGCCCTCGCACTAAAAAAGATACTGCTCAGGCAGGCACTCATCTGTATGCGGCTAATGGTTCAAAAATTACAACCCATGGTCAGAAGTTGGATTTAGATTTGAGATTGAGGCGAAAGCTAAGCTGGCATTTTATTATTGCTGATGTCAGCCGCGCAATTATCGGGGCTGATTTCTTAACCCATTTCGATCTATTGGTGGATTTAAAGAGACAGCGCCTCATTGACAATAAAACCAAACTAACTGTCCCAGGCAAGTTGCAAAAAGCAGACAGTTACTCAACCATTAAAACTCTTGACAAAAATAGCGCATACTACAGTGTTCTGGCAAAATTTCCATATTTAACAAGACCTACTACCATTCGCAAGGAAATTAACATTCCTCTCAGGGTCAAGCATCAAATTGTGACCTCGGGACCTCCTGTTCACTGTCGAGTTCGAAGGTTGGCACCAGATAAACTTTCAGCAGCTAAGAAGGAATTTCAATACATGATGGAACAAGGAATATGTCGCCCTTCTAAGAGTCCGTGGGCAAGCCCGCTCCATATGGCTCTAAAAGCAAATGGTGAATGGAGGCCTTGTGGGGATTTTCGTTTGCTCAACGCCGTGACAAAACCTGATCGTTACCCGGTACCTAACATCCAGGATTTTACTCTGTACTTAAATGGGAAAACAATATTTTCAAAAATAGACTTGGTCAGGGCGTTTCATCAAATTCCGATGGATCCTCAGGACATTGAAAAAACCGCAATTATTACACCATTTGGGCTTTTTGAATTTTGCAAGATGACGTTTGGACTCCGTAATGCTACCCAAACTTTTCAACGTTACGTCCACGAGGTAGTGCAGGGTTTAGATTTTTGTTTCTCCTACATATACGATTTCCTCGTTGCATCATCCTCTCTAGAAGAACATAAGGCTCACTTGGAACAACTTTTTCAGAGACTCAACGATCACAATTTCGTCATCAACATCGATAAATGCTCTTTAGGCAAAGAAAGCGTAGAGTTTTTAGGACATCTAGTTTCCAGTGATGGCATAAAACCACTTCCTCATAAAGTACAGGCCATCTTAAATTTTCCGAAGCCAAAAGATGTCAAAGCACTCCGACGTTTCCTTGGAACGCTAAATTTTTATAGAAAATATTTACCAAATGCAGCTCATCTTCAAAGCCCACTGAATGATTTCTTGCAAGGTAATCCGAAGAAAAACAAAGATTTATTCTGGACAGCTAAAACTTCTGAAGCGTTTGAAAATTGCAAAAAAGCCATGTCAGAAGCTGTAATGTTAACTCATCCTTGTCCCACAGCTCAATTCTCTGTTATGGTTGACGCATCAGATACAGCGGTCGGAGGTGTGATGCAACAGAGACGCGGTAAGGACTGGGAGCCGCTTGGATTTTACAGCCAGAAATTAAAACCATCGCAAAGAAAATATAGCGCTTATGATAGGGAATTGCTGGCGGTCTATCTCACGATTAAGCATTTCCGTTACATGCTAGAAGGACGTGAATTTACCATCTTCACCGACCATAAGCCGCTGACTTTCGCATTTCATCAAAATCCCGAAAAACTTTCACCTAGGCAAGAGCGTTATTTGAGTTTCACAAGTCAGTTCTCAACAGACATTGAGTATATTCCCGGTAAGGACAACGTGGTGGCAGACAGTTTGTCTCGCATCGACACTCTTGAATTGACTAGTACCATGGATTTCCATAAAGTGGCAATGGAGCAGAAAACTGATGCAGATTTAAAAAAGCTTTTGACCAGAGCAAATGCCTTAAAGTTGCAGCGTTTTAAAATTCCCGGCTACAATGATGTAGAGCTGTTTTGTGACACATCTACACAAAAGATTCGACCTTACATCCCGAGCTCATGTCGCCAAGAAATTTTTCAGAAATGTCATTCCTTATCACATCCAGGAGGCAATGCAACTTTAAAACTTTTACAGTCACGTTGTGTTTGGCCTTCCATGCGTAAGGACACAAAATCTTGGGTTAAACAGTGCATTGCTTGTCAAAGGTCAAAGATTGGAAAACACTGCAAATCACCCATAGGACTTTTTGCTATTCCAGACAATCCATTTGAACATTTAAACATCGACCTGATAGGTCCACTACCCATATCCAATGGTTTCTCGTACTGTCTCACGATGATCGATCGTTTCTCAAGGTGGCCGGAAATCATTCCGATAGTCGACATGACTGCAGAAACTGTGGCGCTAGAACTTTATAACAATTGGATTTGTCGGTTTGGAGTTCCTTTAAGATTAACCACGGATCAAGGCCGACAATTCGAGTCAACATTGTTCAAGGAGCTGAGCAGAATTCTAGGCATCGAACACATTAGGACCACACCCTACCATCCGTGTGCCAACGGAATGATTGAACGTCTACATAGAACTTTAAAAGCAGCAATAAAATGTCATGACTCCTCTAACTGGACCGAAGTCTTACCAACAGTTCTATTAGGATTGCGAACATCTTATCGCAAGGATATTGAAGCAACGGTTGCTGAGATGTTATACGGAACCACTTTACGGATTCCTGGCGAATTTTTCCACGAATCACCTGATACGAAAACAGCTAACACGAATGATTTTCTACAAAGTCTTAAATCGAGAATGAATTCAATTCGACCGGTTGCAGCTTCAAACCATTTTAACAACAAATCGTTTATTTTCAAGGATCTTCTAACGTGCACTCATGTATTTGTCAGGACAGACTCAGTTAAAAAGCCTTTACAAAATCCTTATGAAGGCCCTTATAAAATTATTAGTAGAAACAAGAAAATTTTTAAAATCAATATTAAAAACAGTAATAAACATATTTCTATTGATAGGCTTAAGCCAGCTTATATCCAAGATTCAGAAGAAAGTTCCGAAACCAATGATCAACAGCCTTCATCCTCGAGTCATCCGGTTCACAGCGAATCATCACCACCTTCTCCATCCACTACTCCTGCTGAAGCAACAACATCTAGACTAGGACGCAGAGTGGTTATGCCCGCAAGATATCGCTAACACTAGGCAGGGGGTGCTGTGGCAACACTGTGTTTTGCAGAATCTGCATTCTTTCACAGATACACACACAACAAAACAACGTCCTAGACACATTATCTTTTATCCATTCGTTCACCGATCGTCGACTTATAAGCATCGCCCAACAGAACGTTTTGTCAACTAGTTCATTAAGAATTATTGTAATTTTAGTTTAAATAAACATTTGAATATTGTTAACTTAATGGTTATCTTTTCATTTAACCATAAGTGTTTCGACTTTTAAGCCATTAAGGATTTTTTAGCATGTTTTTTTTCTCTTCCGTAAAAAATTAAAATATCACTTATGTTGATACGATAATTTAAATGTGATTTAACCTTGGTTTCCTTGCTTATAATTTTTTGTTCCATATTAAAGAAACGAAAATCAGCTGTTCATTGAAATTGATTTCTACCAGTGAAATAATAAAAGTGGATTTAAAAGAAAGTTTAAATTAGAATTTTCTATTTTATAGAGTAAACAAATTCTACTACTCATTACCTTCGTTTTGGTACCAATTAAAGACATTGCAGTTTGCTTATTCGTCTTAAAAATGGGAATGAAAATTTTCAATGATGCATTTCAATGATAGCTATAACTGGCCCCTTATTCGAAATAACAATCAGCTGATCAGGAACCAAAATTCTCACCAATAAAGTAAACAAATGCTTTTTTAGAAAAAAATAGGTATTTGTTAAAAGAAAATTTTGTTTGTAAGTAACTTATTTTAAGTGATTTCTCATCATTTCGTATCGTTTTTATATTGCAAATCGTATGATGACCATTAAATTCTTCAAAAGAAATTTTTCCTGATAGCTACATATAACCATCCCCTAAGCTTATGCTATTTTGATTGGCTTAGGTTGTACCTATACAGCCGTATTAATAAAAAACGCTTATTCCACCTATTTTCCATGGTTTTGCTAAACCGTGGAATTGGAGTGAAGCCATGGCTTAAATATTTACATTAATAAAAACGAAATGTTCGAGGAATAGTTGAGTGACGTTTATCAAAAATCCCTTAAGAAAATCTACTACAACAAGTAAGCCATCTCTTTTTTATATTCTGTGTCTGTCTAAATTGATTGTCATATGCTTGTGTTTTATGTCGTTTTTATTTGGCAATCCGGAATCTCTCTCCGATCCGGAATCCCAACTGAATACTTTTTTTGATACTGGTGATTCTGAAGTTTTTTGTGATTGTATATGTAAAACATCAAATATGGAGAATAATGAAAATCAAGAATTATGTTTGTTGAAAGATACTTTTCGCACAATTAGGATACAAAAAATCACAGCTGTGGAGTTTGACGTTTAGATATATGAAGCTGTGGGTGCTTCTGGTTTCGATTCTGATTTCAAATCCAGAAGCAAATTTCTCTTCTTTTCAGAATCAGAACTGTCATTTTTTACTTGTCGAAATCCACTTATGACCTTAAATCCTTTCGTATTTGTTATTTTTTTAAACTGCTTGGCTTTCAAAGCAAAATGAATTGACAAATCGTGAAGACACGCACTTCGCACTTTGGTTTAATTTTTTTGATAAAACAAACCAAGTTTGAAAATTTTATTTCTTATTCCTTCGCTAAACTACCTATGCCGGTGGTTTAGCTTAATGATAGTTATTAAACGTCACTTAGCAAAAAATTTGTTTTATTAATGAAATTTCCCACTTAGTCCAGGACTTAACGATAAACCTCCACTAAACCATCTTTATTAATATGGGTGTAAGAGTTTATATAGAAGCAGCCTTATTTACTAACTCGTTTTAGCGACGGAGTAAAGTTACTTCGACTTTACAACGGCTCTAAACCTGAAAACCTTATTTATAATGAAAATGCACGAGGAATAGCGGTGGAATAAGCTAAACCTGGTTCATAGGAGGTTTAAGGCCGTTTAAGTATCTAAATGTCATTTTGAGATGACATCTTGTGAAATTTACAAAAAGGAGTGTAAGCAATTTTTTTTCGTTTCTTATTTAGACAAAGAGGATAGATATTTTGCATAAATTATTTATATTTTCCAAACGCTCTAACAGTTGTACGGTATTTGGAACGCAATGTGGTTTGGTTGGTACATTCATTTATTGGATTTGAACTTTATACAATCCAATTTTAAATGTATCCAATTTCCAATATGCATACAATGATAATAAAATGAATACTCGTAATAATGGAAATCAGCTTGGGTTTTTGTTTGATTAGAGTTTTGCTAAGAGCAAACGAATTGTGGCAGATCGTCGGTGGATCAATTAAAAAGCAGGCTACCAAAAAACGCAACTTGTGCAGCGGATATATTAAATGGAAAAAATTGGATGCTAAAGCCCAAACAGTGAGATGTGATTCTGCAATCGGCATGTGGTCAAAGCTCGAGAACGTACATATATGATCAAAAGTCAATAACATATTGTATATACATTTACTCCGGCAAAGATTCAACAGCTTTTAAAAAAGGGAAGATGAGAATTTTTGGATTCACATATCAAAGCTTGAAAAAATTATTCAGTAGCTGAAAGATTTGGGTTAGACTTCATGATCATCAAAAAAATCCTAATGACTACCACCGTGGTATAACCACTTCTAAGCCGCAAATAAGTAAACATTAAAGAATTTGCTTATTCGTCTTTTTTTTTTTTTTTTTTTTTTTATAATCTACACACGCTCAAGGGAATATGATTACCCTTCAAATGTTTCAACACAGCGTGGGCGTGAAGTTACGGAAGAGAAAGAAGGATAGGAAAGATGTGTGGCACGATGTTCTGAGACAATAGAAGAGTCAAGAATGAGTGTCCAAATTCAAACTGAATGTGAAGAATCGTAAGGCGATAGTGGAGTTGACTCTAAATGTTTTTGATAATCAATTTTGGTTATCAACTTTTCTTTGTTCTGCTTAAAGAGATAGCTAAAAGTTTACGATTTCTTGCCAGCATACCTTGTGTAAATTTCAATTAACCAAACAGCCCTAAATGTCATTTCCATCAGTGTTGTGCTTTGTTTTGAAAATAAATTTCTATTGTTTTGCATTTGCACTGACAAATTATGTTCCTGCGAAAATGTAAATACATACCTTGCATTAGTTGTTTAGGTTAAGTTGTTTTCATTAAGAGGTGCCACAAAACATTAAATAGAAATGATACACTCTTACATGGAAAGCTCTCGGAGCTGGAAAGGTCCTACAATTCCCTGACAAGCTCTGGGAAAAAATCCCTAAAACTTCGATGGGAGCTGCTGGTGATGTCTTCAAATGCGAATGAGCCGCCAACAAAATCTGATGCAGAGCGGAAACGAGTAAGATACAAACACCTTAATTCGTGCATAATATTTAAGGGCGTCATGAATTATTGGAGACATTCTTATGCAACTAGCTTCATCATATTTCCAACAGGATGGCGCACAGTGGTTTGGTTTGTATGGGAGAGCGGAAAAAAGTCTGTTAGATCTGAACTGTTTTACGGATTTAAATGCAATTTGGCACACATTTTAAGATCAATTTTATACATATTTAATCAACATTTGGTTAAAAAAAATTGGAAAAATAGTTATTGATATTTTTATAAAATTGGAGGGTTTTGATGTTTTAATCTTAGCTGTTAAACGGATTTAACTGAAGTTTGACGCATGTTAAAATTAGTCTTATACATATTTGACCAAAACTTTAGAAAAAATAATTAGAAAAAAAGTCATTGACATTTATATAAAAATGTTTTTATGGGAAAGTGGAAAAAAAAATTGTAAAATCTAAACTTTTAAATGGATTCAATTGAAATTTGGGGCACATGTTAAGATTAGTTTTATACATATTTGGCTAAAACTTGGTTAAGAAAAAATCTTTAGTAAAAAAGTTACTGACATTTTTCAAAAATTTGAGGAAAATTGGGTTGAAAGTTAAAAATTTTTGCAGGCAGAAATAAATGGTTTCGCAAAAATCGAATTTCTCAGACATGGGTCAATGTTTTTTTTTTATTTAATTTTTTTGTTCTGACAATTGGTACCGAAGAAATCAAACTTTTTGATAAACATCCCTGTCAAGAAGGAGTTTTTTGAAACCCGATTCAGTGAGACAATTTTGAACATAACTTTCACATCTGCAAGTATCTGCAGCTGATTTTTTCTGTGCTTAACTTGAAAGTATGGAGCATACGATAGTATACTTCGTTGCTTGGAGTCTTTTGGAGCTTTCTTTTTAAATCAAAAAGTTAAAAAAAAAACATTTTTTCTTAGTACCAATGTTTCATGCTACTTACGAGTATAAAAGGCTTCTTTCATAAATAATAATAATTTTTCTATTTAAGATAGTCAAAAATAGACCAATAAAATGATATAAGAAGTTTCAGAATTTATTTAAATGAACTTCGGAAAAAGGCATCTAAAAGTTTGTTGAAAATAAGGTTCGCGACTTGAATAAAATTATTTTTCAACTTTGAGGGCTTGTAAATCAGAACATACAATGTATATGTTAAAAAATTTTTTGAAATCAAACGCTTGGGCTATCTAAGAGTACTTAAGCATAAAGCTCAAAAGGCTAGATATGACTTTTTCCAAAGACTTTTTTCCGCTCTCAGACCACTGTGTGAAGTTTCAGCCCACTATAGTCGTGAGGTTAAGAATTAGTTATATGTAGAGTACGGTAATCGTTGGATAGAAATTTATGGACCAGTTCACTCGCCTGCAAGATCTTCTGACCTTACAGTATTGGATTTGTTAGTATGGGGAAGAATGAAATAACTTGTTTATTCAACCGATATACTAAATTTAGGTGAATTAGAAGACCGTATTCTGGAAGCGTTATGAAAAGTGAAGCAGTAGCTATCATCAATAAATTTTCGCAGTGAAGTCAAAAACGGGCTCTAGCATGCATACAAAACCAAGGAGAACACTTTGAACACATATTATAACTGTTTTAGTAGACATATAAAATACGAAGTATCCAAGCCCATACAAAATCATTTTTTATACATAAAGCCTTTGGAGCTTAAAGCAAAAAACAATTTTTTTAATTTTACATGTTTCAGGTTTTCCCAAGTATCATAAAATCTATGGTTTTTTCCACAAACTTGTCATTGAGTTTTATTATTGTTACGTTCATTTAAGAAAAATAGTAAAACGGTACGAGTATGCCCAAAGAAAAAAAATTAACATGGGCAAGAAAAATGTAAAATGCTAGAAACTAGATATCTCAAGACTGAGATAGGGTATCATATTTGTTTAAACTCAGTTACAAAGGCTGCTATTTCTTCTAAAAATAAAAGCCTAAATGAAGTTCCTATCATTTGTACTAACAGCGCAATTACCGTTAACATGGGTCAGGGTACACCAAAATAGGCCTTTTCTCAAATATGAAATTATTTCAGGTTTAAGTGGAGTCATTGAATTTAATTCAATTGAAAGTTCAAGCGACCTTAACTCCAAAGTACTCCAGGTACGACAGTTGGCCGATGTTTACCGACTCTTTTGAATTTAACAGTATTGATGCACTGTGAAATTTATTTTTCTAGGGGAATTTGAACAAATTCAGACACCTAGAATGTGTTAATGTCCGTGGTCAGACTGTGATGCTTTTTTATTCAAAGGCTGAGGTAGCGTCAGTGGGTCCAGGATCAATCCGAAGAAAGTACAAAACTCGGTCCTAGAAAGTTCAGAACTCCAATAATGTCCAACTTTATTCAGTTTAACTTAGACTAATATAACAAGTTATTTTATACTAGCATACCCGTGCGGGAACTCCCGCAAGCAAATTTCTTTTTTTTCAACTGAAGTTTTTCAAAATAAATCATGTGTCTAAAAGTTTCTGTAGATTCACTCAGTTTTGCATCGCATTGGAAATCTTGTGTAAATGGAAATCTTGTGTGAAGTACGAAATGTTGTTTTTGGGTGTTTATTTTACTTCTGTGTGTCATCGTTGATCGTTGAACAGCTCTATTTGAAAAAGACGACTTACCACTGAAATAATAAACACGTTTAGCTTAGCCAAGAACTGTCACAACTGATCTTCTGTTCAACATGAGAAGTTAAAAGCGTACGAATTATTTTTATTTAACGTATGCATATACCTAGATTAAAACAAAACAGCAAACCAATAAATCCAATCAAGTCCTTTTCTTAAAGGTAATGGAGCCAAGCGAAGGATATTTTGAAAAAAAAACTAACAAACAATGAGCAAATCACATACGTATGTAACTATCCTATAACAATGTAAGTAGTTAAACCTGTAGGCACATAAAGTTTAACTTACCTTAAAATAGTTTAAATTCAAAGACACACAAATATTTGTCAAATTTTTTTTGTTTTTAATTCGGAGAATTTTATTTTTGTTTTATTTTTTTAAAAAACTTTTTTGAGTGTTTTTATCGTTAGTGCTTAGCTAAATTAATCAAACAATGCTCCTCCTCTGGGCCCGCACCACCAAAGTATGGCATTTCAATGCAACTACTTACTTAAGTATATGTACTACATTTCAGTGCAATATGAAGATAGAAGTAGAGATAAATAATTTTGGGGTGTTTCGACCACCCAATGCCCCTCCCCTGATAATAAAAAAAGTAGCCTATACGGTAATCCAGACTATAACTTTTTTGTGTGTTAAATTTTATCAAGATCCATTCAGTTGTTCAAGCGTTATTGAGTAACAAACATCCATACATCGTAACATTCACATTTATAATATTAGTAGGACTAGGATAATTATACATTTATCATGTTCCTAAATAACTAACATGGTATTTCAAATAATTAACACAGTATTTCATGTAAGGGGCAGACAGTGGAATTAGATCCCTAGCCTTGGCTGACATTTAGGCAAACGCTAATTGGGATTATATCCCTAGCCTTAAACGACGACAGGTCACGGACGGTGGGTAAGATTAAATCTCTAGCTTCAGCTCAAATCGCAGCGTGGTTCAAATGTAGGATTAAATCCGTAGCCTCAAACAAACGTTCGGGGCAAAACACAGAGGCGGCGGCAGAAAGTGTGATAAATTTCCCTAGCCTTGACTTAAGTAAAAGGCAAAACGCAATTTGGATTAAATCCCTAGCCTAAAACAACGACAGGGCACATCTGTCCGTTGGTTGGGTTGGATTAAATATCTAGCTTTGATTGAATGCCTGGAAAAAACGGTAGGTGAGATTAAATCTCTAGCCTCGGCACAAATCGCAGCACGGTTTAAAGTGGGAATAGATCCCTATCCCTAGTCTCAAACAAACGTTCGGGGCAAAATACAGGGGCGGCGGAAGAAAGTGAGATAAATTTCCGTAGCCTTGACCGAAGTTAAAGGCAAAACGCAAATGGGATTAAATCCCTAGCCTAAAACAACGACAGGGCACGCCGCACGGACAGACGGTGGGATTAAATCCCTAGCTTTGATAATGCCTGACAAAAACGGTAGGTGAGATAAATCTCTAGCCTCAGCTCGAACCGCAGCACGACTTAAAATAAATGTAGGATTAAATTCCTGGCCTCAAACGAAGTTTGAAACAAAATAAGGGAGGGTGCCGAAAAGGCAAAACAAACAAGATATAAAATTTATGGCCAAAGCCTAAAAAGCCTATAAACTTCTTTACTGGTACACTACGTACCCAGCAGCTTATTTCAAGGGATGATCTTATGCCTTGGTACTCTATATTGGTACACAAAACACGGTAGGCGAGCCTTCCCTTAAAACATTTGTGGTAACCAGCAAATGTGAACACTGAACATTAAACAAAATCTGCTCACTGTATTTTGTTGTTTTACCAACGATTAGATTAAGAATTTTATTTTTCAATTTGTTTTATATACAATTTGACTTAAAACTAACTTATTACTAAATTAAATCATGTTGGCTCAACAATAGGGGCCCAACGTTCTTCATTTGGCTTTACATAATGCTATTTGCTTACAATATCATATTAATGTTTTCTTAATCTAATTCATGATTTTTTTAATATTAACTAAATAATAATTTTTGATGAGTGGGCGTTTTATCCCCTGTAGTATTGATTGTTGTTCTTCTCGTAAAAGGGTGCGTTGTCGTTATGGATGATGTCTTCAAATTGATCGTCAGTGATGGCTCGGGTGTGTAGATACTTGACACGAGGCTCTAGTTCATGCTGGAGAAGTTGTTGCACTTCTGTGTTAGGATGATCTTCCAAGTTCCTGATGATTTTTCCGGAGAGCTGCAGTAAATACTTGTCCAATGGTATTAACTTTGCTTCTTTATACAGATTCCTTGTTGGTATATATTTCTTCGTCAGTGTGTTACAGTACAGTCCAGTGCAAATGCGGAGCATCTTTCTTTCAAAAAGCTTCATCTTTTTCATTGTTGTAGGTGAAATAGTAAACCAGATGGGAAAGGCGTAGGTCAGAACGGGTCGGATAAGTTGTTTGTATACAAGCAGTTTGGTTTTCTTACTTAGTCCATTTCGCCTCCTGAGAAGCGGATGGACCAAGTGCAAAGAATAGTTGGCTCTCTTCAACATCAAGTCTGCATGCCTTTTGAATTTGAATTTGTTGGAAAAGTTGATTCCTAAGTACTTCGTTGATGATTTGACTGTCACTTCAGTGTTGTCTGGAAGCTTTATTTTGATTGCATCACAGCGTGTTGCAAACGCTCGTCTTCGAATGACAGTCACTGGTGTTCGGAAGCAGATGAGTTCAGTCTTTTCGCTGTTTATCCTCAGTCCCCATTTGACATAGTATTCCCATAGGTTTTTAATGTGCTCTTGCACTCTCCTGGCAGCAATTTCTAGTGAAAAAGCGGTGGCGTATGTGATTGAATCGTCTGCATAAAGCTTCGTCTTTGTACCTGATATGTTGGCTGGTTGATCAGCAGTGTAAATGTTAAACAGCAGTGGTCCAAGTTTTGATCCTTGAGGAACTCCAGCGTTAATTCCTTTGGTTGATGACACATTTTTTTCTACCTGTACATAAAAAAGTCTATGGGTTAGGAAATTTTTGATTATTCTTACCAAGTAATTAGCAAGTCCAAGTTCCGAGAGTTTGAATAGTAATCCTTTTATCCAAACGCTGTCGAAAGCTTTTTCGATGTCCAGCAAACACGCTACAGTGGTTTCCTTTTTGTTGAGTCCAATTGTAACATCAGTATGGAGTCCCAGTAATGGATGTATGGTAGAGTGTTTATTTCGAAATCCATACTGAAACTCCGGTATGACATCTCTTTCTCTGCAGAAAACGTTGAGTTTCTTCAATATCAATGCCTCCAGTATCTTACTCATGCAACTGAGCAAAGAAATTGGCCGATATCCTTCCACATTTGCGCGGTTGTTCTTCTTCGGGACAGGGACCACTTTTGCGGTTTTCCAGGCTGCAGGAAAATAGCTGTTGTTTCGGCAGTTATTGAAGATTATAGTCAACAGGAGTACAGCAAGATTTGGTAACTTTTTAAGCACGTAATTAGAAATCTTGTCGCTTCCTGCTGATTTTTTGGAGTTTCCAGTGAAGATAATGTCAGCTACTTCTTCAGGAGAAGTGAAAACATCTGTCAGCGTCGGCTCCGATGATGGATTTTCCTCGTTGAACAGGGTCACGGTTTCGGTGGTTGATGATATCTTTTGAAAGCGAGTTTCTACATCTTCGATAAAGTCAGGAAGATGTACGGGAGGGCGATCTTTGAAACTATCATGAAAGTGATTTGCAAACGCTTCAGCTTTCTCTGCAGAAGTTGTTGAAACTTCTTGTCCGTGAAGGATGGTGTCTGGAATTGAGTTCGCTTTTCCAACAATCAGATTGATCTTTTTAAACGTGTCAGGTCCAGGTTTGATATCTTCAAGTCTCTTCCTAAAATCCTTTTCCTGATGATGTTTTATGGCCTGGTTGAACATTGTGTTAGTGCACTGTAGTTCTGAGTGTAGTCGACGGTATTCGTCACTTTCCCTGTTAAATGTCCTGTGGAATATTCTTTGGAGGCTTTTGCGGAGTCTTTGCCGGTGAGCATATATTAATTGTATATGTTGGGGTAAGTTTGCATATTTATCTCTGCTGGTACGGGGTGTCTTCTGCCTGTCCAAAGCATTGTTGACAACTGTTTCAAATTGAGCAATGGTGTTGTCGATCTCATTATTGTTGAGATTGTTGACGCTGGAGACTTCTGGTAGGCGTTCTTCAACTTCTGAACGGAATCTTATCCAGTTCAGTTTTTCGTATTGGATTTGGAATTCGGGAATACCACGTTCAGTTGTAATCCTGTAATTCAATCTGACTCTCATTTCAACCGCCAGATGGTCCGAGTCACTATCATGTGCAACACAAGTGAAGTTTTGGAACTCGGGAAGGATGTTCGTAAAATTGGACGTCACTAAAAAGAAGTCTAGCAACGACGGAGTTCTTGGAAATGTGGGCCTATGTTGTGATATAACCACCAATGAGTGAAGTTCAGGGTTGTCTTGCAGCCAGTCCACAATTGCTTTTCCTTGTGTAGATTCCCTGGTGTCCATCCAGAGTGGGTGTCGTGCATTGAAGTCACCTCCAAGTACACAGTACGTATATTGGCTAGCCAGATTGTTGATGGCGTTGAGGTCATGTATGATGTCACATCTTGTTGCGTTACACTTGTTGTATACTGAGACGAGAAGCAGCGTCTCATTATCCGACATAATGATCACAACGGCTGTAGTCTCCATGCAGCGCAGTACAGGTACCCTAACGTACTCGCTTTTAAGGTCTGATTTCAAGAGGATGGCAGTTTCTCTGCCTTCAGATGTCTTGTCCTGTTTTACCAACGTTGCCAACCATTTGTGTATTTTCCATTAATTAATTCAATTAAAAGTTCAAGCGTCCTCAACTCCAAAGTGCGTTCTGCACTTTTTTTAAAATTTTGTTTATACTCATAATCTTTGCATTTATACTATGCCTTCCCATACGTTTGAAGAACATGTTTTCATTTCTGTTGGCATTAAAATCATTATGTGACTGCCATCAATACATCTTATAACTGCAGAATAAAAAGATAAACATTATCAGCCATTTTAATAAACGTGGAATAGCGATGTGTTAAGCCTTATTCCGTGGACTAAGTGCAAAATTTTATTAATAAAAAAAATTCTATAAAGTGACGTTTGCCAAGCTAATCCACCGAAAAAGGTGATTTTAGAGAAGGAAAAAGAACCAGTTTAATTGAAAATATAAGTTAACAGCTAGGTTCTACATTTCACTTTCACTCGAAATGAAATCGAAATCGATCGAAAATAAAATTCAATTCGATCTTATCGATTTCAATTTCGAATATATCGAAATCGAAATAAAGTGAAATTGTAGTGTTCTACAATTCGATTTCAGAGTGAATTAAAATCGACCATTTTCATTTGAAGGTGAATTAGTTAAACAAAAGAGACGCGATTAAAAATGTAAGTAAAAAAATGATTTTTCAAATCAAATTGATAAGTTTATTGCACCTAAAACATTTTTAAAATAGTGGTAAACACAAAAATACTGCGCAGGAGGCAATATTTATAAGATTTATGGAGGAACACAAGGATTTCGCTAGAGGATTCATGAAAGGAGATCGAGTTGTCGCGGAAGCTTTGTGGGACGATTTAAAAGCCGACCTAAACAGCCATGGTCCACCGCAGAAGGACGGACTGGCTGGAAAAAAGTAAATAACAAAAAAAAAACATCTAGGATCATTAAAAAAAAGATCATGGTTTAAATTTTGTATTGAAGGTTTGGACTGAATGGAAGAGTTCAATAAGGAAGAAGTTATCCCATGACAAGGCCGAAGATGTATCAACTGGGGGGGCCCCTTTAACAAATTTGTGGTATCTCCTACGGAAGATGCAATTGCCAAAATTAGCGGTATTTACACTGTCGTTGAGTGAATTCCTGTAGTACCCCTTGGCATAATGGTTAGTGCGTTGGACTGTCATGCGGAAGGTCTCGAGTTCGATTCTCAGCCGCTCAAAAATTTTTTCAGGGGTGTACTGCCTCTTGCGAGAAATTGACAAATTCTCCAAGAGTATCTCTTGTCATGGAAAGTGCTGCTCATTAGCCGTTCGGAATCGGCAGAAAATTGTAGGTCCCCTCCGTTCCTGGTAACACGCACACAAGAAAGGTTGAGAGTTGTAAGTCACTAGGTCCTGGTTCACTCCGAACTGTTGCACCACCAAATTTATTTTTATTTATTTATGAGTGAATTCCTAACACGATGGATTTCGGTTTGGTGGATGAATTCGAATATGGAAACAATAATTCGTGTTCAACAACTTCCAACAAGTAGGTGAAGAACAAGAAGCAATGGAAGAAGTCACTGAACCTGCATTACCAGCAGCAACAGGTAGGAAGAGAAAGAGACAAGCCGGAAGCAACGTAGAAGATCTAATTGAAAATCAAACCAAACAATAAAACAAATTAGTGACGAAATAGAGCAATGTTTTCATCATCTTCATTTCATATCTTGTAATGTCTACAGATGTTGTGTAATGCACAACAAACATTAATTATTTGTACCACTTTATTTGGCTGGTATTTAAGAGAGCGAGCTAAGCATCTAAAACGATTTTTCAAAACACTGATTGTCCTCTCTACCACGTTTCGAGCCGAGGAATGTTTTTGGTTGAATGTGTGCTCTAAGGTTCCTGCTTCTGAATCCCTATAGGGTGTCAGAAGAAAAGGCTCTAATCCATAGCCAGCAGAAGAACGCTCCCCTCTGTCATATCTTCTTTGAGAATAGTTTCGAGCTTTGCTCATGCTCCAGATCAGAGCATCATGGCTTGGTCCTGGACGACGGGCGTCGATAGCTTTTATTACTAAGTTGTAATCGCATATCTGTTCAAAAGGAACGTAAGTAATGTACTATCTTTGAAAAATAAAACATCTTACAATCATTGCATTCATTAAAAAGTGGCCCTTCCTGTTATAGAAAAGCGACATTCTAATATGGCTACCGTCAATGCATCCTATGACGCCAGGAATAATGAATTTGTGAAAAAAATGTCGTTTTGATTTACTTTGATCTTCATCGGAAATAGCAAGCTTTATCCAACTTGACAAATCCGATTCTCCAAAATTTTAAGTACTTCTGTTAGCATTTTTGAAACAGTGCTTCGACCCAAAGCGATATCAGCATCCTTCCCAATTGACCTTTGGAAGCTTCCCTCAGCAAGAAAACGCAAAACTGCGGCTAGCTGCAACGTTGCAGGAATTGAATATTGCTTAAGATGTGGCTCAACAATTCCCAGCACCATTAAGAAGCACTTTTATTAAGACGGTAGTATGAAATAAACCTACATGTACAATAAAAAATAATAATTGACAGGCATTAACTTTTGTTTTTGTGTTAGTAAAGGAACTATGAATATGTATGTATAGGTTATGTCATGATGTAATAAAATAGATGAACAATAAAGTCAGTGTTGAACTGAAAGCTAAGAGTACCACATGGCGACGAGGAGAAGCTATTAAAAAAAGTAAAAAGAAAATTTTAAGAATTGAAAAGTCAAAAAGAAAATTAAAAAAAAAAAAAAAAAAAAATTAAAATTAAATAAACATTGAAAAAATTAAGTTAAACGAATTAAATAGCAAATAAATACCACGTGACGTTAATGGTGCGAGCAAAAACCAGAAGTGCCTTAAATATAAAAATCAGACCACGTGGGCGACCGCCAAAAGTACGAAGAACAACCAGAATAAATATGGACTTCTTAAAAAAAGTAGACCCGTTGAAACTTGATGGAAATGTGGCAGAAAATTGGAGAATCTTTAAACAAAATTTCGATTACTTTCATATTGCTGCAGAGTTGAGCAAAAAATCGGAAAAAATTCAAGCGGCTGTTTTCTTAAACACGGTCGGACAAGAAGCTGTAGAACTTTTTAATACGTTTACTTTCACAAATGATGACGACAAAGATAAATACAGTGAGGTGGTAAAAGCATTTGAACGATTCTGTAAGCCACAAACGAATCAGGTGTATGCGAGTTTTAAGTTTCATAACCGAATGCAGGCGGTGTCTGAACCATTTGATAACTACTTAATGGACCTTAAAAAACTTATCAAGCAGTGTGAATTTGGTAGTATAGAAGATAGAATGCTTCGAGATCAGCTTGTAGTAGGTGTAGCAGACAAAACACTTCAAAAGCGATGGTTAGAAACCGAAAAATTGGAACTTAATAAAGTAATCGAAATGGCAAGAGCGGCTGAAGCATCAAAGCAACAAGCGGACAAAATAAACAAATCACAAAACCCAGCTGAAGAAAGTGGAGCAGTAGATGTCATAAAAAACCAACGAACATCGAGACAACCAGAAAGACAATCAGAGAGACAGAGAACGACAAACAGTGGAAGTGACTACAAAGAAAAAACCCAAGAAACAATTTTAGCTGTATTAATGCTTGAAAAGCGCTTCCGGAGCTAATCTAAGAGCCTTTAGATCAAGCATGGAGCCCACTTGCAGCTAATTCATTGAGTTTGAGAGCACTTTTTAGCTCCTTAATAGTGCTTGTAAGTAGGTTTTGACAGCTAAAAGCTTTAATATACACTTTAAAACTGCCGTAGAGCCGCGTGCTTTTACGTTTTTATTAGTATTAGTAAATTAATACAAATCATACTATTGAACACGAAAAGAAATTATTATTTGTGTTGGTAAATCATCTTAGCATCATAATTTATTTTCATAGAACAATGAGTAAAGGTAATAATTAAAGGCCATAAAACGTTCAACATGGGAGAGATTTCTAAGTGCGATTTCATTTTTATCAGAAATGTTGATATTGTACTTCGAAATATTACAACGCCCTTCTTAAATAATTTGTTTTAAGTGGATGGTAAATTTTTTTATTTCAATTTTTAACTTGAGAAAAAAATATTTATTTTGCTCGTGCACTTTTTTGGATAAGGCTTCTGTGTTTATCATGATTCTTTTAAAAATGGAGTCATCACAGCACTGTTAATAGTTTTCTTTTCCTGTTTTATAAAAATTCTTAAATATTCGCCATTTTGTTTAATACACATGAAGATATAGCTTGTAGCTCTTAAGTAAATCTTTAAAAAATTCTTTTGCTCTTAAAGAGCTATTTTAAAGGTTGCAGTATCAAAATGCTAACATGCTTTCCAACAGCTGATAAAAACATTACTATGGAGCAAATTTATCGAGCAGAAAGCTCTTAAATGTAACATATCTAAAGATTGTTAAGAAACTCCATTATAGAGCTAGATATTTAAATTCGTTTACGAAGAGCTGCAATATGTTTTGAAATAGAGCTAGGGCCGTGCATTTAACTCTCTCAGAGCTATTTAAGAACATATAAATAACATTTAGCTCCAACGATGTTACTTGGGAAGGGATTATAATAGGAATTATGCATATAAAAATAGAAGTAATAATAATAATTTGGATTATTCTTCTAGGTATAATATTGGAAATGGTATGAACTGTAAATTCTGCGGGAGAAGGCATGAAAAAGGGAATTGTGCAGCATATGGAAGAAAGTGTCGCGAATGTGGGAAAATGAATCATTTTGAAACGGTATGTCGTAGTAAACAATTGCATGAAATGCATGAAATCGATGACTTTGACAATTTATATCTTGATACAGTAGTGATGATAAATGAAATTAGGAATTCGTGGTATAAGGAAATTTACATTATGAATCAGAAAATACGATTCAAATTAGACACAGGGGCAGATGTAAATGTGATTCCTCTAAAGATATTTTCATTATTTAAAGGTGCTAAATTAGATGAGCTAAGAACAAAACTAAAAGCTTATAATGGATCGGAAATAGAAGTAAATGGGTGTGCAGAACTTCCAAGCAAGGTTGATGGAAAGCAAATAATGTTGAAGTTTGTAATAGTAGAAAATGGATCCATACCTATTCTTGGATTGAAAGCATGCATAAAATTAGGCTTAATTAAAAGAATTGATAAAATAGAAAAAGTGGAAACAAATGAGCAGTTGGTAAACAAATATAAAGAGAATTTTGAAGGATTAGGGTCATTTGAAGGGGAGTACAGATTAAAATTAAAAAGTAATGCGAATCCGGTAGTAAGAGCAGCACGAAGAGTGCCCATTGCCTTGAACTTACCATTGAAAAGGGAACTGGAAAGGTTATGCATGCGAGGGATTATAGAAAGAGTTAATGAACCCGCTGAGTGGGTATCTAACATAGCCATTGTGGAAAAAAAGGATAAAAGTTTAAGATTGTGTTTGGATCCTAAATATCTGAATGAGGCATTAGTTGAAGAAATATATCCTTTGCCAACTTTTGAACAAATTGGAGCACAGTTAGCAAATATGAAGGTTTTTTCAGTTTTGGATTTGAAGGAGGGGTATTGGCAAATAAGATTATCTAGTGAATCTGCGAGCCTTTGCACATTTTCTACACCATTTGGCTGTTTCAAATTTAACAGACTTCCTTTCGGAATAAAAGTAGCACCACAGGCATTTCAAAGACTAAATGAACTGAATTTTAGTGATATACCCGGGGTCATAGTTTATGTAGATGACATATTAGTAAGTGGGAGAACTGTGGAAGAGCATGATGCGAGGTTGGAATTATTGATGGAAAGGGCTAGAAAAAAAAATGTCAAATTCAATAAAGATAAAATTCAGCTAAGAGTTAGTGCAGTGAATTATTTAGGGCGCACGATTTCGTCAAATGGAATTCAAATAGATGATAAAAGAATGAAGGCAATAAAGGACCTAAAGGCTCCTGCTACTAAAAAAGATGTACAAATTTTGCTAGGAATGATAAATTATATGAGAGACTTCATACCAGATTTATCTGAACTGTCATATCCACTACGAGACTTGCTAAAGAAAAATACAATTTTTCAGTGGCTCACAGCTCATGACGTTTGTCTAGAAAATATTAAAGATCTTATTTCCAAAGCTCCGGCACTAAAACCCTTTGATTCTTCAAAACAAGTGACTATTCAAGCTGATGCATCGAAATTTGGTTTGGGATGCACGCTTTTACAAGAAGGTAGGCCTGTTGGGTTTGCATCGAGAAGTTTAACTTCATCTGAAATAAACTATTCGCAAGTGGAAAAAGAACTCCTTGCTATAGTGTTTGCTTGTGAAAAATATCACACTTATATTTATGGCCGAAATACTACAGTTATAACTGATCATAAACCATTGCTTGGAGTAATGAATAAAGAAATTGGACAAATTCCATCACCTAAACTCCAAAGAATGAGAATTAGGTTATTAAAATATACATTAAACTTAAGATATGCACCGGGAGCAGAGATGTTTATAGCAGACTTATTGTCTCGAAATTTTGGTAGTTACGAAACAGAAGCAGAAATAAAAGACATGGATGAGTTGGTTCATAGTATAAATGTTAGCGAACAGAAAAAATATTGTTTTAAATTAGAAACTGAGAAAGACAGTTGTTTAAAAAACCTTATGAAAGTAGTTAAGCTTGGTTGGCCAACAAATAAAAACAAATTGTCGGGTGATTTACAGATTTACTGGATACTAAAAGATAGCATCTTTGTAGAAGATGGCCTTGTATTTTACAATACAAGGATAATAATACCTTGCAGTTTGAGAAGATCTATCCTAAAAGAAATACACAGTTCTCACTTAGGCATAGAAAAAACAAAAGCAAGAGCTAGAAGTTTAGTTTTTTGGCCTGAATTAAGTAAAGACATAGAAGAATTAGTTGAAAAATGTAGCATACATATGTCAGAGCTTAAGGGCGGCTAATGCAAAGGATCCTATGATTCCTCATGAAGTTCCTTTAATTCCTTTTGATAAAATTGGGATGGATATTATGGAATGGGCTGGAAAGTCTTATTTGGTAGTTGTTGATTATCTATCAAAGTACGTTGAGGTAGAAAAAATAAAAAATAAAACAGCCGAGGAAGTAGTTGAAAAGTTGAAAAACATTTTCGGGACACATGGAATTCCACGTATAATAATAGCTGATAACATGCCATTTGGTTCATTTTTCTTTAAAAGTGTTTGTAATGCATTGGATATTAAGATAGTGACTTCAAGTCCACATTATCCCAAATCTAATGGACTTGCTGAAAGCTTTGTCAAAATAGCGAAATCATTACTAACAAAGGCTGAAAAAAGTGATGAAGAATTATGGAAAATGATCTTAGAGTATCGTAATACACCCATCAAAGGAGTAAACTTGTCTCCGGTGGAAATATTATTTGGTAGGAAAACTAGAACACTAATACCAGGGAAATTGAGCATTTTCGAAAAAAAAATATACAGTGAAGTTAAGGAATCCTTAGAAAAGAATTGTTGCAAAAGGAAAAAATGGTATGATAGAACAGCAAGAGTAAGATTAGAATTTCAAGTAGGAGAATCGATTTGGTACAAAGATGGTAGAGAATGGGTTCAGGCTAAAATCATTAGCAAAGCAGATACTCCGCGATCATTTTGGATTGAACTAAATAATGGACGGACATATAGAAGAAATACTATTTTTTTTAGGCATATGCAATAGAGTATTTTAAATGCCTTCTCCCAAAAGAAACAAATGAATTATTTAAAAGAACTAAGTATATATGAATATTAATAGTTAAATTGAATTATATTAAATTAGTTTTAAGTTGAATTATATATTAAATTAGTTTTAAGTTGAATTATATTAAATTAGTTTTTAGTTGAATTATATATATACATATATACCAAAAAAAAAAAAAAAAAAAAAAGTTTATAAGAATCGATTGTTTAGTTATAGTACTTAGTCTAACGTTTAAATGAAGACGAAATTTGAAAAAAGGAAGATGTGTTAGTAAAGGAACTATGAATATGTATGTATAGGTTATGTCATGATATAATAAAATAGATGAACAATAAAGTCAGTGTTGAACTGAAAGCTAAGAGTACCACAGTTTTCATTTTTAACATACGCGGCATTTGCAATTTCCAAGGGATTAGATACATCTCGCAGCCTTCGTCTTTTCATTTTTTCTTCTGCATATTTCTTTCTTTCAGCCTGCAACACCAAAACGATTAACGCAGCACTCATTACACACGATATATTATAAAATTTGTAGCACGTAATTAGTATTTTTATATTTTTAATGCGTGAACAATAAAAATATTACCAAGAAAACAATTTGCCAAAGTAAAAATACTTCAATAATATCCCTATCCTCCAAAACATCCATGAGGAAAATATACACTTTTCAACTTCTGATAGATTTTATATCTCTCCAATAAGTATTGCCTGCGAACGCTCGAACTCCTCTTTTGAAATAGCTTTTGATGATGACTCTTTCCTATCACCCTTTTATAAAAAATGCCTCGTAAGCAATTATAGAGGATGAGTAAACTTGCAACTCATCGTCTTACTTATCTTAATCTCATTCCTTTAATCTTAAATTTTTATTTTTAATACAAAACAAAAAATAATAAACAATTGTAAAACTTTCATTCCATTAATATTTCTCATACCTATACATAATATTTAATTTTAAGTATCTGAACTATTTATCTTTTCTATTTTATTCATTATCTGTCCAGAATCAGCACCAGTTTTGTTTTCTTTTAACAATTTATTTAAATAATAATTGAATGTTATTCTCAATTCTTGAAGGATAAATCTTCTTATAATAAAGCCTCACAAACATATGTACTAGTATTTAAGAATTAAGAACCTAATATACATATATTATCTCAATTAATTACAAATATCCTAATATTTAGCTATACTCCTACTACTTAAAAAAAAAACAAACAAACAAAACAAAACAACTATTGTAATTCGAATTTAAATAAACATAGAAAATGTATTCTCAATCACTCAAGAAATATACGCACATATGTACAGTGACGAGCAAAAGTGGTCAAATGTTTTCGCTTACTTGAAAAATTGATTTAAAGTAAGAGTTTTTAATAGAATTAAAATCTTTTTTTATTTTTTTCATTTTGTTTATTTAACTAAATTTTATTATTTGTAATAACTTTTTCAAAAAATAATATATTATACGAAACAAAAAATATTCGATTAGTTTTTAGACTTGTCCAATTATGCACGTTTAAGAACAATGTTTTTTTCTTTAGTATTTAGTCTATAAACCTTTATTTTTAATTACTTGGGAGCAACGTTCTGGTATACTTTCCACCAAATTATGGAGAAATTCTCTGGAATACGGCCCCATTTCAGCTCCATTCGTTGTCAAAGCTCCTGAGTGTTTGATGGGTGATTTTCATGCTGCCCCAACCGTCGCTTCATAATTGACCATAAATTTTCAATTGGATTGAGGTCAGGGCTTTGTGCTGGCCATGTCATCGTCGCAAACTGTTGATTTCTCAGCCATTCCGAGACAATTTTTGACGTGTGTTTTATATCTCCGTCCTGCTGAAAAGTTATTTCACAATTATTGAAGCCTGTTGATGCAGTAAAAGGTGGTAAATTTGTCTTCAAAATGTCCAAATATTTTTCTTTGTTCATGATGCCATCGATTTTCACCAAAGGACCAACAGAGTTCCACGAGAAACAGCCCCATTCCATCACCGAACCTTCGCCATGTTTCACGGTCTTTTGAACTTGATGTTGTTGAAGTGGCTCTCCAGGACGTAACCAATAAAAAGATCTACTATCCGTTAATATTCTATTGACCTTCGTCTCGTCCGACCAAATGACTTTTTTCCATTGGTCATCGGTCCAGTGTTTGTGCTTTTTAGCAAAAGCTAACCTGTGTTTAATATTTTTCGCTGAAAGCAGAGGCTTCTTCGGTTTCTCTTTAGCGTTTAACCCAATTCTTTGGAGTGCCCGGCGTGCAGTCCATTCACTAATTGGCTTGTCTATGTCTTGGGCTGCCTGCTTAGGTGTTTTGGACCCACAACTTCTTAACTCTCTTTCCATTCTTCTAGCTTCCAAATCAGAGAGTAGTCGTTTCGATCCCTTTTTCATTGGGGGGACTTCGATGTTTTTATTTTTTTTAATATTAAGCACAGAATTTTTTAAAATTTTCAAAATGTTGGACACTTCACGCGATGATTCACCACTTTTTAATAAGAAAAATAGCGCGGTCAACGGTATTTTTAACTTCCCATAGGGAGTTATTGTAATCGGTCCGATTTGTCAAATTGGAATTTTTGACATTTCTCGACATTTCAAGGTCCCTAGAGGCTATATCAATCATTTTTAGAGAGATGTCTGTGTGTGTGTGTGTACGTACGTTCGTACGTTCGTACGTTCGTACGTTCGTACGTCCGTACGTTCTTGTACCATTTTTCGTCGTCGATATCTCAAGAACGAGTAAAGATATCAACTTCAAATAAATTGTGTTTAATAGATAATAACTTCGAAAGAGGCTGAAAGGGCGTTTATTAAAATTCAGTGAGTAGTTTTTTCACTATAACGGTTTAAGAAAAAAGTAAAAATTTTGGTTAGTTTCAAATATCTCACGAAAAAATAATGCTATTGACTTCAAATAAAATTTAATGTAGTCATTATAAGGTCATACAAATTTAATATGAATATGGAAAAAAATGAATTTACCGTTATTTTTTTAAATTAAAAAAACTGAAAAAAAAATTTTCATAACCGAGATATTCTAAGAACGGAAAACAATTTGAAACTCAAAATAATTTTATTTTACGAAAAATAATATGTTTGACAACTGGTGAAAATTTCAAAAAAAATCAATTTACAGTTTTTTTACAAAAAATAAAAAACTATATAAAATTCTATTGAAAATTGGTAAAAATTGTTTTTCGACTCAAATTTCTCGAGAACTAGTAGTGATATTGACTTCTAATTGAGTTTATTTTATACATAGTATAATTTTGTACAATTGGTAAAATGTTGACAAATATTGAAATAATAGTTTTTTTTAAATAAAAAAACTATTAAAAATTCTAGTGAAAACTAGTTAAAATTGTATTTCAAGTCGAATTTCTTGGGAATGAACACCGATAGTGCCTTCTAAAGTATGTTGTTTTATACATCGATACCTTCCCGTAAGAATGTATACTAAGCGACATTTCTAAAATTGTTCAGGAAACGAAAAAAACGAATAAAGTTCTAGTTGAATCATAGTATGCTAAGAGACAATTTTGGTTAAACTAAGTGACATCTAACAAATTTTTTTTGCTCACGATCAACATCAACAATCTCAATTTCAAATCTCTTTAAATAATTAAAATGCTTTTCAATCTTAAAATAATATTTGTTTGAATTTTACAGCTAAAGTTTGTTTCGCTGAAAATTTGGTTATTTGAAAAAAACTAAATATAAAGTTTTCAAGACCACAAATGGGAAGTTATCAGTGTGGGTCGCACCCAGCCTCTTTTTACAATTCTTTTCATTTTGACAATAATCAGCTTTACACGTTTTAAAATGATCGATTTACCCACAACAAACTAGCAACAAATAAAATTATCTTAACTATTACTTGTTAAATAACAGTAAAATAAACAAAGCACAATAGAGAGGAACATCCCTCAATGAACAAATGATGTTAAATCTCTTGAAACTAAAACGTGCAAAATTGGACAAAACCAGAAAATTATTATTATTATTTTTGTTTGTATAATATATTATTTTTTGAAAATTTTACTATACATAATAAATGTGAGTTAAATAAACAAAATAAAAAAAATAAAAAAAGATTTTAATTCTATTAAAAAATCCTTACTTAAATCAATTTTTCAAAAAAGCGAAAAAAATTGACCACTTTTGCTCGTCACTGTAGCTATTCATGACTAAAAGATGGCTATATTCT
The DNA here is from genome assembly GCA_963931855.1 of Philhelius festivus. Lineage (NCBI taxonomy): Eukaryota > Metazoa > Arthropoda > Insecta > Diptera > Syrphidae > Philhelius > Philhelius festivus. The sequence goes on along the minus strand of OZ007554.1, from coordinate 135,796,589 downwards.
CTGTACCGACATTTGGTGTTAAATACCTAAAATATATAGAACCGACCTTCTGTCGTCTCTATCTGTTTGTTTCATTTCACATTGTTACCTCTATCCTTCTCTATCTATCCATCTTTCTAGGTTAAGTTTAAGCTCCACATTTCATTTCAATTGTCTTTATTGAGTGGACATAAATCAATTAAATTCAGAATTCATTCTTGCTAATAAGTGCTGTAAATAATCAATTTAAAATATTTTATTTTTGTTCTCATAAATAGTGTAGCCTGGCCACTTCTAAGTCGGCAATTTTTCTTTAGTTTAACTAGAATAAGTTACTTTGTACTTACTGTGTAAAAAAAAAAAATCTCAATAAAGTTACTACTACTACTACTACTAATAATATCCCAAATGACAGATCTCAGCTGTTTTCAATTTCAGGAAAAGTGATTTCGAAAAAAAATCGAAATTTATGAAAGCGGGTGAAACGTAGAACACTGAAAACAAATTCACTCAATTTGGAAATTCGTTTTCATTTCGATTTCACTCGATTTTTTAACCTGGCTGTAAGACTGCGAATTTAATTTTGAATAAAAATAAAAACTTCTACTAGACAAACAGGTGCCTATTTCACAAACTTACAAAATAGTAATTACAAGCATTTTTTCACAAAATTTGTGAAAATTTGATAAATTTTGTTTCACCAGTTTGTTGTATGTAGTTACAAAATTGTAATTGTTATCCATGTTCTGCATTTCACTTATTGTGAATTCGAGGAACAAAAGTGAGTTTTGATGTTCTGCATTCCGCATAAAATGACTTGTGATTTGTTCATTCCTAATGTGAAATGTTGGTGTTCTGAATTCCACCCGTGTGTTTTGTTGAGCTTCTTAATGTACACATTAAGAAATGTTACGTGAATGTGCTGCTAGGGGAGAGTACGATAACTTAGGCGCCAAAAATTGATAACGGATTTTTGTAGAAGGGTCAAATACAAGCGTTTTTTACTATGGGAGGGGGGGGGGTCTATCTCGCCCCGTTTAGGAGGTAGGGGCGATTTTGGAAAAAATTACTTAAATTGAAAAAAAAAAATTAAAAAACAACGGTAACACTTACAATAAAGTACTATACCGGTTTTGAAATCCAGAAGTCTGTTCTATAATTCTAAATTTAAATTAAATTATTTATGTCAATAATTTTTTAAAAATTCGCATGCAAACTCAAAATTTTGTTAAAAAAAATGAAAAAAAAAAGTTTAGACCAATTTTTTTCAAAATTGTGAAATGAAGTGCTTAATTGGCTTTTTGTGGTCAATGCTACTATTAATTCTGAATCGAACACAAAAAACCGAATGGGTTTACGCCTTCTAGTTTTTGAGAAAATCGAAAATTACTAAAACTACTTTTTATGAAATTTTTGATTTTTGGTATTCACCTACGGTGATTTCATTTTGAGGATTAATGTTAATGTGGTTAATTTGTAAGTAAAGTACAGCAAATCATTTAGCGTTACCAAGAATGCACCACGAGGAGGTAGAATTGCATGGCATTTCGCGTCTCAGTCAGTCAGTTTGTGAGTAAGTCAGGTGTTAATTAAATATAGTCAAGTCAATTTTTCAATGTTCAATGTATTATAACCGTGTTTACAGGCATTTTGATCACAAAAGAAATAATTATAGCAAGCACCTCCCGAATCTCTAGCCAATATTGAGGCCCATGGAAAATGTGCCGATAGGTTTATATTGTATTCTTAAAATTTTGTTCACCTTTTTTTAAAGCTTTTTTCGGAGCACCGCCACATCCAACCGAACTTGAAATTTTAATATTTTTCTACCTTTATCGGTAAGTTGCAACACAGTAAGGGAAGTTGACGGTTTAGTTGGAATTCGACCAATTTCTTCTAAGAACGCGATGCTTTTGAAATATTTTTTTTTAAGTATTGAAAAGTTATTTAATTTAGGATGAAGTATTGGGTGCTTAGTCGCCATTCTTTATTCAAAGAAAAAAAATACTTCACTCTTACAAAAGTTGAATAACGAATGACCTTGGTAAACAATAATCTGTACCACATTAGCATTAAAAAGTTAGACACAAATAATAAACATACATATTAACATAGCTGGGCACCGTTAATCAAACAGTTAACTTCGTTAATCGTTAATCCGCTACTAAAAAAGTTAGCTTCGTTAAACGTTAAAGCGTTAAATTTCGGAAGAATTAACGCAAGTTAACGTTAATCGTTAATCCGTTAACATGTGACAAAAATTGCATAGGCGATCAACGCACAAATTTCGAATTCAACGCATTCAACTCTAATGCACGCGTACGGTGCTCTCAATTCTGTTCAACCAACGGGTTTGCCGTTGCTCAACGAATTGCGCAACAAGTGTACGGGTAGTGTACGAGCTCGTGTTGCTCCTTGAAAATGTTTGATCAACACGTTGAGCCACATTTTCAAGATAATGTGTTGCACATTATTTGTTCAACGCGTTGATCAACTTTTTAATTTTCTTTGGGATTTCTTGACGTAATATTGTGTTGCGTTGCGTTGGCTGCAGTGAAATGTGTCTACGTGGTTGAACTATTGCGTTGCCATGAACTTGCAGTTGTTGCAATTTGCAAACTGTAGTTTATTTTGGTTTTTCGTCATGGAAGGTGATAAAAAATCAGAGTGGACCACGGAATTAATTTTGCAAATGATTTCAGCAATTGAGGAAAAGCCTAATATATGGGACATTAAGAGCCCCTCTTATAAAAATCGAGATGCCAGGGAATTGGTTTGGTCTTAAATTTCCTCGAAAATGCAATTGCCTAAACTTTGAATTCGAATTCACGGGCGCGGTGGGATCAATCGATTCTAATTTCTCATATATTTCATTGAAAAAAACAATTTTCTTCGCGACTCAAGAAAAAATCATCTACCCAGAATCGTTTTGGCTGTTTTTTCTTCCTTTTTTTTCTTAAAGGAAATCATACTCATACGGAACAAATTTAAGAATATTTTAAAGCGAAGGCGTGCGTCGACAATAAATGTATGTTTTTTTTTTTTTTTTTTTTTTTTTATAATCTACCGAACTGAAGTCAAAATTATTTCAGGTTTGACGTTTGAGTTTTTTGTTTATCGTGGTGCGTTCAACGCGTTCCCCAACGAGTGATCCTTGGTTCTTGGTTAAGTGTACGAAGGAATCAACTCGTTCATCAACTGGTTGAGCAACAATATCGAAAACGCAGTTGATCAACTCGAAAAACTTTTTTTTCTGTCAAAATCGAACAAGTTTATTAACTAGTGTACGAGGTTATTCAACATATGAGAAAGTTGGTCAATTATGTGTACGGGGTTCCGAACGCATTTTGTTCAACTTTAGTTGCTCAACGTGAATAACGTAAGTTGCTGCACTAGTGTAAGAGGTTGTAAATCGTTTATCCAACGAAAGAGTTGAATAGAAGTTGGTTGAACTTATCGCGCACATAGTGGACGACCGGCATAGTGAAATGATCAAACGAAACGAATCTCTTCGCAGTTTTCTCACTCGCACGCGCCGTCAAAATATAATTATGTACGTACCTAGCTGTTTTTGTTTCACCCGCTGCACGCGCCGCGTAGCACTTGTCTCATACTTGTCTGAACCTGTTTCTCACGCCGCGCGGTAAATAGTATTCATTGGATTAACGATTAACGGACTTAACGTGGATTAACGGATTTAAGGTGTCCGTTAACATTTTTTAAAGTTAACTTAAAAGTTAATCCGTTAATCAAAATTTTAACTTCGTTAATTAACGATTAACGGATTAACGAGTTAATGCCCAGCTATGCATATTAATTAAGGAATTATATAAATTTGCTGCATTCGTACAGTATTATGTATTAAATTTTCATGTCTGAACATTTTAAATGTGCAACTTTGGGCTACGTACATACCTTTGAGTATATATAATATGGAGGGCTCGTTCCTATCCCTAATGCATTGTAGTACTTAAAGTTGTGATAGGGGTCGCTTTCTCACTTTCTGTAAGTTAAGGATACAGCCGTATCCCCCGATTTGTGCTTACCTTCTCCTCACATATAGTTCTCCGTCACATGTGATATGAAGCAATCGGCAATAACTTTGTCTTACACAAATTTGAGTAGCGCCCCCTATGATAGTCACCTCACTGTTTAAACGCCGTAATGCGTAAGCAAGCAAAAAAACTAAATATACCATAAAAAAGTAGTTTTAGTTCTTTTCAATTTTCTCAAAAACTAGACGACATAAAATCATGTAGTTTTCAGTTTTTGAATAAGAATAAATTAAAGTAACGAATTTTAGGAAAAAATAATAATATATACATAACTTTGCAGTTTTGAAAAATTAAACTTTAAACTTTTTTTTAATGTTTTTTTTTTTTTTTCAAAAATTTGAGTTTGAAACTCGTTGTTTTCAAAAACTGTGCATAGATTTCACTTGATTTAAAAACTGTCTAATAGAACAGAGTATTGGCTTTAAAAAAAGGTCTAATACTTAATTGTAAGTATTACCGTAATTTTTTAATATTTTTGTTTCCATTTTAGTACCTTTTTTATAAAATTGCCCCTCCCGCCCAAACGGGGAGAGATAGACCCCCCCTCACATAGTAAAAAATGCTTGTATTGATCTGTTCTACAAAAAACCGTTATAATTTCTTGGAGCCTAAGTTATCGTACTCTTGCCTGCTGTTAACTTGTTGTTGTTGTATTTACATGTGCAAAATAAACTTAATGTGTAACATTTCTTAATGTGTACATTGAGAAGCTCAGCAAAATACGCCTATTGTGAATTAAGTTTACGGAGATGAAAATTCGTGTTCCACATTTCGAATACGTAGCGTTTTACGGTGCATTCAATTCACTTAGACAACATATAAATAAAGCTTTGCAACTTTGCCCTGATCTTATTAAAATAAATTGTTGTTTACAGAGAAATACACAAGAACTCACGACAAGAAAATGTTTTGTTGTAATTTATGAAATAAGTTAAGCGCCCATTTTCCGGAATTCGATCGAAAGTGAATTGAAATCACTTTTGAATTTCACATGAAATGAAATTATATGTTCTAGATTCCGACCGATTTCGAAAACTTCGAAATTGCTTTGAAATGTCAGAACTGAAGGATCCTCAATTTTTATTTTGTTTCTAATGTGAAATTCTTGTGCTTTGAACATGGATGCAATATTATTTATTGGCAATTTTAATAGAAAGAAGGAGCAGAATTCAAAAGAAAAAATAAGAAGACAAATTTTGCGAGACAAATCAAATGTTTTAGATTTACCTGACACAATGTGAGTGTGTGAATATTATATGAATTGCTCTGATAAATACAGTTAATTCTTGATTTTTTTTTTGCTAAGCTTTCCAAATAAAATGTCTTTTTTTCTCGCCCACTAAAGATGCAAAAAACAATTTAGTTTGCTTATCCATTGCAGACATCATTCCAACGAGCTTTAAAAGTTAATGAGGGAAACATTGAAAGAAAAAAAATTGGTGAAACGGTATTTTAACAAACTTGTTGCTTTCCAAAGCTAGTTGTAATTTTCTAATGTCGGTAGTGTGAGAGATATTCATTGAAGCGTTTGTATAGTAATTTCATACGACTAGCAGTCCATATATAATACGTCAATGATCTCACTATTACTTTTTAACAATATATAAACATCCGCTGAGCGGTTAACGCATCGGCATACTGTGGCTTTTGAGACACCATGCATATCGGAAACACCATGATACTACCCACCATTTCCAATCCAGTGCAAGACAGTGAGTAATTGCTGCCTTGGAGACAGTGCACAATTTTTGTCCGTTCTGTGACTAATCCGGCCACCAATGAGAAAAATTATTTCTTAAACCTTGTAGAAACTCGCACGAAAACACTAATTAAAATAAAAGCACTCCGAAATATTAAAGTTTATCCACGGACGATAAACTCTTCTTCTGCCATTCAATACAATATAATCGTTTGCACTATTATCGCTTTCACAACTACTATGCCTTGGGGGTAAGGCCATTTAAAACACCAAAAATATTATTTTCGAAAACTTGTATCAAAAATAACTTACGTCTTGACTCGTGTAGAACTTTTTTACAAATAAAAGGAAAGTTGTGATTTTGCTTTCTTTGGTGAAACAGAAACACACAAGAAACTTGAAAGCTCACAAATTTTTTACTTGTAAAACACAAGTCTCGGTGAAACGGAAACTTACTTTTTCACAAATTTTAAATTGTAATTTACAATTACAATTTTGTAACTACAACAAACTGTTGAAAGAAAATTTATTAAATTTTGAGAAATTTTGTGAAAAAGTGCTTGTAATTACAATTTTGTAAGTTGGTGAAATAGGCCCCTGGGGAGCAAGCTGGCAAAATGTCAAGAGAGGAACCATGGTAAAAAAAAAACTTAGTCAAATTGAAAATATCTCACTATTACTTTCTAACAACATACATATATCAACACTCGCTGAGCAAACCCGGTTAACGCATCGGCATACTATGGCTTTTGAGATATCATGCATATCGGAAACACCATGATACTGCCCACCATTTACAATCCAGTGCAAGACAGTAAGTCAGAGACAATGCACAATTTTTGTCCGTTCTGTGACTAATCCTCCAAAAAACAAAGTTTTTCATTTAATTATGTGATATACAACAACAGAGTTTTGATTTCATGGTGATTGAAATCTAGAAGCCACCTTTTAATTCTATTTAGGAAAATAGGAAGAGATCTTATACATCGAAAGTTCAAAGGTAGAAGATTAAACAATTTAAATACTACAACGGAGAAAAAGGTTTCTAAAATGTGTGGTTCGAAATGAAGGTGCGACAACAGAATTGAATGAATTGCTACGCAAATACCTAGTGTCAGAAATTGGACTATGCATATAACCACCGGTCAAGAAAAATATTTTTAAGACTTTAAAATAATATAAATGTTTTAGTGGCAGGATTCCCAATGACTTAAACAGAACCATAGAATGAGCCGAGCGATTTGCTCTGAATATTTTTCTTATAGCCGACTTTTGTAAAACAAGGAGTGGTTGGAGAATTTTGTCATAAGCGCATAAATTTCGCCACCAGAACATTCCGGACTAATATGGCTGAAGTACATCAATTTTGTTTTCCTGCTAACAAGTAGTTTGTGTTCAGAAAATCAAATTCGAAGAAGATGAACATCATGATTGATTTCAGCATTTAGGTTTAGGGTGCTATCTGAACGATAAGCAATCCCAAGATCATCTGCAAAGGCTGTAATCTTACCTTTAAACGGTTGATTTAAAAGAGAGTTAATGTAAATTAAGAACAATATAGGCCCCAGGACTGAACCTTGGGGGACACCTTGGTTTATAATTTTTGAATTACTAAGGACATTTCCGACTTTAACTTTTTGATTTCTATCCTTTAGGTAAGACTTAAACCAATCATAAGTAAAACCCCGGAAACCTATGCAATATAATTTATCTAATAGGACACTATGATTAATCTTGTCGAACGTCTGGGTTATGTCCACAAAGAGGCCGGCACAGTGTTTTCTGTCATCCAACGCCTTATATATGAAAGAGCAGAACTCCAAAAGGGCATCTTCCGTAGAAAGCCCTTCTCTTAACTCGAACTGAGCTGGACTCAAAAACTTTACTTTTGTCAGGTATCCCATTACCCTACACTTAATTGCTTTTTCAAAAATTTTAGAAATTGAGGACAATAACGAAATTGGTCTATAATTATTCTTGTCACATTTACTACCCTTTTTGAACAGAAGTATTACAAAAGCACACTTTAATATGTCAAAAAAATTAGAATTACCAGTGAGAATACTCAAGTTAAGAATATGTGCTAGTATATCCACTATATTAAGTGCTATTTTTTAAGTGTAAGATTTGAGATACCATCACAACCGCAAGAATAGGAATTATCCAACGAATGTATAATTTTGTAAGGTTCCAAGCCAGAAATCTGTTCAAAAAAGAAGCTAACATTACTGAAACTGTCCGCCATTAATTGAGTTCTTGTACAATGCCTACAATGATTGAGATACTCATTCTCATAGAATATTTGGCCAACTGAAGAAAAGAAATCATTGAATTCATTCGATATAATTGTGGGATCATCAATAACAACACTTTCATTTCTTAGAATTATGGATTTAAGAGCACTTTGAGACTTACCATCAATGATACTATTTATTGCCTTCCATTCTTTCCTAGGATAACCGAGGGCTCCTTGTACTTTGGAGTAATAGTATCTTTCTCTAGCCAACCTTATATCCTTTTTTACTGTTTTACTTAATATTTTGAAACGGTCTTTTAGTTGATGATTTAGTGGATGTTTACTACATTTTTTTCCTAATTGGTTTTTTAATCTAATTTTTTTTTAATAAAGTGCGATCAATCCATGGCTTAAGCCTTTCTTCAGACTTTGTCTGTACAAAATTATAGCTAAACTTTTGTATATGCTTAAGTATTAATGACAAAAATAAATTATATTCTATTGAAGCACTGTCTTCTTCATAAATTTCTTTCCAATTTTCAGAACGTAATATATTGTTAAGTAAATCAATTTTCAAATCTAAGTTTACTAACACAAGGTGAAGAATTATATCTCACAGTTATTATTAAAGTTTATCAAAAAGACAATTTATAAGGACATTTTTGTAAAAATTATAGAAAATTCGTGTGCTTATCTTAAAAATTAACAGTTATCTATTAAAAAAATCTACAAAACTTTGTTGAAAAATAGACAATAGTTCAATAGTTCTTATATATGCATATGAAGACCAATGATTAGTTGACCTAATGCAGTGCAAATAGTATTAAATTGAATAATTTATTTATATTTTAAGAATATGTTGTTCAATGAAAACATAGAAATTGAATAAAAAATAATATTCCAGTTTACACAAAAATTAAAGAGTTTGAGCTATCTTTAAAATACTTTATAAAGTAGAAGCTGCTTACATTTAATTTAGATGTAGGCTTTTAAGATCTTTAACACATATGTAGGTATTCATCAATTTTAGAATATTCACATAAAAACTATAATAGAAAATATAAATAAATTTTAATTAATTAAATTAAAAATAAAATTAGAAAAAATTTGGTATACCAATTTTAGAAATTTATTGATATACATACACATAACTTTTGATAATATTGAGTTTCCAAAAAGGTATGAAATTTTTTCTCCCCAAACTAATGCTCAAAAATTGTTAAGTACGAAGTTAAAAAAAAATTAACATGAAGAAAATAATTTTTAACATCTTTCTTAATTTCACAAAATATCCATAGGTTGGGTAAAAGATCTCTTTGTAAAAATATTGCTTTGAAAATTATATTGAATTTCTGCATTTCAAAACTTTTAAACTTTTGTTTTTAAAATTAAAAATTTGTTTTTATTTCAAATGCATTATTTAATAAATACCGTAGTTTCATTAGCATTAGAATGCAATTTTAATTTAAAGATTCTGATAGGTACATAGGTAACTAATTTATTATAATTTATTTTGTTTTGCAAAACTACCTACATATACATATGTACCTACCTAAACAGAATTTCCACACATTGTATTTTATTTTTATTGTATTGTATTTTTATATTTATATTGATACGATTCAATATGCCCACCTTTTAACTAAAATAACTACCTTCAAACAGTCACCGACTAACTTTCGACTCGATAACATCTTTCCCCTGCTTATCGTGAGTTAATTTTCTTTTCGCTTGACTGCACAAACCGGTTTTCCCTTTTTAACCGTATAATTCATTCTCGCTCTATTTTTTTTTTCCTTTTCTTACTGTTCGCACGGATCTTAATTAAGTGAGTGAAACTTCCAAAGTGTAAGTATGGCCCATAGGCCACACCACGCAGGTGGTCGCTTCGCGATTCTTGATCCCGATCCTGACCCTGATCTTCAACCAAGAAAAAAACCAAAACATAATTCACATGTGACCCTTTTCCCAGATCTCCCATCAACTTCGCATAATATGCCAAACCCTCGCTTTATCGTCGTTTCACCAAAAACAAACGAAAAACCAATTTCATCGCTTAGTCCATTCGTTCTCAAAAAAGCTATCGACGCTATCAGCAAAGACTATAAAAAAAATAACCCAACTTCGCGATGGAAGTCTCTTAATTTTCGTCAGATCACAAAAAACCGCCAATACTTTCCTCAAAGCCAAAGATCTCGCGGAAGTCTGTCCAATTGTAGTAAAACTTCACGATCGCCTAAACCAATCAAAAGGTATAGCTTATGCCCCATGCCTAATCCAAGTATCTGAGGCAGAAATTGTAAGTGAAATGAAATCACAAGGTGTCACTGAAATTTACAAATTCAATAAGAAAGGCGATGATGGAAAACTTAAAGCCACAGGCTTAATGCTTTTCACATTTGACCTTTACCAAATACCAAAATCAATTGATATCGGTTTTTATACTGCTAAAGTCACGGAATATATTCCGAACCCAATGAGATGCCGAAACTGCCAACTACTCGGACACACAACTAAACGATGCAACGGTAGTACAAAGTGCGATTCATGCAACCTCCCACCGCATATACCCGAACCTTGCACTCGTACAATGTGTGCAAACTGCTCTCTTTCCCATCCATCTTCCTCAAAGCAATGCCCATCATACAAACAAGCCAAAGAGATTATCACAATCAAAACCCTGAATAAATGCACAATTACAGAAGCAAAAAAAATTTACAACCAACACAACACAATACCAGTACCCCCACTAACTAACTCCTTCGCCGATATTGCAAAAAATTCAACAAACCAATCATCCAAATTTCAAACCAATATTCTTAGCACATCCGAACCTCTTTGTAAACAGAACAATCAAGCAGAAAAACCCGTATTATCAAATCCAAACACAAATCTAAAACACAACACAAACACAAATAAACTAGAACACACACCATCACTCTCTGAAACACACACACTACACTCCAATACTAATACTAACACTCATACATTAAACACAACATCAACAACACCCACACTATCTAAATCAGTTCACTCAAACACACAATCACCCATTAAAAACAGCACCAACACAAAAAATCTACCATCTACAACCACAAATTCAATACTCTCTAATACTAAATCTCCCCCTTTTCCACCACGCCCACACTCCCCTCTATCAACTGTCACCCAAAAATTATTAGAAAACAATGATTATTACGTCGATGACCCAGGAACTCATGATGTCGTCATGCAATGATCTAAACTTTAACCACACTACTGACTCTGCGGTTCGAGTGTTGAGTCGTTCAGGCTCCATTATGAGCCTGAGTGGCTCCACACTCGACCCGCAGAGTCAAAACCCTGAACAACACACTACTGCCAACTCACAAACCTCAAGAATAAATTTAAATAACACAAACCAAAACAATCACAATTTTTCTTCCAACCACTCTTCCTTTACCTTGGGTAAAGCAAGCTCGTGGAGTATTTGCAACTCCAATGAAGTTCTCAATATTCTGCAGTGGAATATGAATGGTTACATTAATAACCTTGACGAACTAAGGATAATTATTAAACATTATAATCCCATAATAGTAGCACTCCAAGAGACACATTGCCCCTACGATAAAACACTCAACGTTTTAAAAAACTTTGACGGTTACTTTTATAATGCGCCAATTAACGACTCTGGCAAACAAGGCGTAGCAATTTTAGTAAAAAAAAGCATCTGCCATAAAATAGTTCCCATAAATTCAAACCTCCAAGTCCTTGCTGTTGAAATACAACACAAAATCAATTTTACATACCTCAACATATATCTACCACCTAAACAAATAGTAAACAGAATCGACCTTAACAATGTTATGAGTCAAATCAATGGTCCTATATTTTTTGGAGGCGACATAAATGCCTGGAATACACTTTGGGGCTCCCTAACCACAAACAAGAAGGGTAAAATGCTAGAACATTTCTTTTCAAACAATAATTTAATTATATTGAACGATGGTTCTCCCACTCACCTATCAACTCACAGCTCTCTTACACACGTCGATGTTACCTGCTGCTCACCAGAGTTACTTGCCAAAACCACATGGAAGACATTAGATGATCTGCACAACAGTGACCACTTTCCCATAATCATGGCATTAAATATTGCTCCTTCGAACACTAAACCATTCGAACCCAAGTTTAAAATAGATTTAGCGAACTGGACCTTATTTAATAAAATAATTATTGAATATTTAAGTGTTAAGGCACAGTCCCCAAATAATAACAAAGAAGCTGCCGTTTTACAGAAAGCTATTAGACATTCAGCAATCATTTCCATCCCACAAACAAAACCAATTACACTTAAAAGGTGTGTACCTTGGTGGAACAATGAACTAACAGTGTTACGTAAAGACAAGATGATATCGCTCAATCGTTTTCAAACCAACCCCACAACAGAAAATTTAATTAGCTACAAAAAATCAAATGCTAAATTCCGAAGGCTACTCAAATCAAGCAAAGCGAAAAGCTTCGCTGACGTTACCTCAAACTTGACCCCAAACTCATGCCCCTCAAAACTTTGGCAAGGAATTCGTCGTATTACCGGCGAACCCACAACGCTCGCTATAACTTGCATTAAATGCAACAATAACAATATCACCGACCCTGGCAAAATAGCAAACTTCATAGCTAAAACTTGGTCAAAAGCCTCAGAAAACTCAAATTTCTCAAACGCATTTGTTAATAACAAATCCGAGTACTTAAATATAGCCCTACCGCAACACCCTACTAAACCCACAGCGAAACGAATTGAAGAACCAATTAGTTTTACTGAGCTTGAAGCCACTCTTAGCAAAACAAAAGGCAAAACTCCAGGTAGAGACAAAATATCGTACCCGATGATAAAAAATCTACCCGAAACAACAAAAAAAAGAATTGTTGACCTCTACAACAACATTTTTAATTACTCGGTCATCCCGCAAAGCTGGAAATCGGCCACTATAATTCCAATACCAAAACCAAAAAAAGATAAAAATACAATTGAAGGTTATCGCCCAATATCACTTATACCTTGTATCTCAAAAATATTGGAAAAAATCATTGCTAAGCGCTTACTTTGGTTTGCCGAAACAAACAAATTAATCAGTCCGAATCAAGTAGCATTTAAGTCTAATAGAGGATGCGCCGATGCCCTCCTGCATCTGGACTATTACATCTCAAAAGCTTTATCAGCGAAAAACCACATCTCCATCCTATCCCTAGATTTCGAAAAAGCTTTCGACCGAATAGGAATTCACATTGTCTTAAAAAACCTTCTGCAATGGGGAATTGGAAAGAAAATATATGGATATGTAAAATCATTTTTAACAAATAGAACTATTTGTGTTAAAACCAATAATGTATACTCTTCCAATTTTCCATTGCATAATGGTATTCCACAGGGATCACCCCTCTCAGTGATTTTATTTATAATAGCATTTAATGACATAAACAATATATTAACTAATTGTAAATCGCTTGATCACTGCATTTATGCTGATGATATTTATATATTATGTAAAACTAAAGAAATCGATAAAACTAAATTTTTATTTCAATTAGCTATTGATGAAATTATAAATTGGTCAATCACATCAGGTGCTAAATTATCAATTCCAAAATGTAAATTGCTCCATATTTGTCGAAAACGTAAATGCTCAAAACCCAATATAAATGTAAATAATGTAACAATCAATCATGTAAACTATTTAAGTATTTTAGGACTTATATTTAACAAATCATATACTTGGAACACTCACTGTCTAGAACTTAAGAAATCCCTAGCTGCAAGGACAAACATTATAAGATATTTAGCGTCTAACAAAAGCAACATGCATATAAATTCATTAACTTATATTACAAAAATGTTAGTTTTAAGCAAAATAGATTACGGGTTGTATATATATGGATATTGTCCTAAATCAACACTAAAAATAATAAAGCCAACATACAACATCGCAGCAAGGAGAAGTGTAAATGCTTTCCCCACCACGCCCATTCTTAATATCCTAGCCGAAGGTGGATTTCCTACAATTGAGGAGCGTAGAGATACGATTACGGATAAACTCTTGGCCAAACTTGTCTTCACCAAAAACTCTATCATCGACAACGATGTCAAAAATGCACTCGACCTCAAATTGCCAAAAAAGTTTCCGTCCACCATAAGCAAAATACTCACCAGGGCAGCCCAATTGAATCTGCCAACAAAAAAGCCCCGAAACCTAACTCCACGATATACTCCATGGTCACTTGATCAGGAATCAGTAATATACACTCTTGCACAGTACAGGAAAACTAACACGAACAATAGCACTTACCAACAACTCTTCGCAGCCATTTCATTCGACCTAAAAAGTGACGGATGGGAATTTATTTTCACAGACGGATCCAAAACAGACAACAACACCTCATTTGCCGTTGTATCCGAAAATGGTTCTATAGGCGCTATCGGTAACCTACCAGACATTGCATCTGTATTTACAGCAGAAGCTTATGCTATTCTGCAAGCCCTTAAAACCACAACCAGCAAAAGAAATAAGTTCATTATCTGCTCTGACAGCATCTCAGTACTAAACGCCGTAAACAACCCCAACAACAACACTGATATTATATCTGAAATAAGATATGAAATTATAAAATCGAATAATATTAAATTGATGTGGACTCCTGGACACGTCGGAATCATGGGTAACGAATATGCGGATATTGCTGCAAACTCAGCCAAAAACTCACCCGTATACAATTTTAACGTCTTCACCAAATTGGACCTACTTAAAACCATCCAAAAAATATCAAAGCTAAATACAATCCACAACTGGAACCTGTACCACCATCACTATAAGAAAGTTAATCCCGAAAAAAACGCAGCCATATACCCCACAAATGTATCAAAAAAAGATATATCAAACTTCGTACGCCTTCGTCTCGGACATACCACTACAACCCACCAACATCTCCTCAACAAAACCTCGCCTCCACTATGTACTACATGTAATACAAGATTAGACACAAATCATATTTTAGAACAATGTCCATTACTGCAACCCATAATAAAAACTATATTTAATAATAAAAATATTTACGAAATTCTAAAAAACCCTAGTCGTAGCAATATAGAAAATGTATCTAAATTTATAAAAAAATGTAAACTATTAATATAATTTATTTAAATAGAGCCAATAGTCCCAGCAGCTAGGCTCAATTTTTCTTTTTTTACATTACCATGTAATTTCAATTACCTGTTAATAAATAATAATAATAATAATAATACCTTCAAACACATACACCTATAAACATAATTTTCTTCTAGGACCTTATTACAGAATCTGGATTTAAAGAAGCTTTGAATTTACCCTATGGCCTATATTCATTTTTTTATACTTCACTTTTTTACCATAAAAAAGTGTTTCTCCTCCATAATTTGATGTTTTTTATTAACAGCACACTTTTTTTATCGATTTATTAAAAAAAAAGTGCATTTTGGTGGGGGGGAATTCCGAATAAGGACCTTCTTCTATTCAGAAAATTCGTTACCGTCAATAAAAAGTATTCAACCCTTCTTTTGAAAACAATTGCCTACAGAAAAATAACAACCTATAAATCCTACATACTTATGTATATCCTACTTTAATATATGTGTTTGTGAAATCCTACAGGTTTTTATTTTTTTTATATATTAAATGTCTACATCTCACAATTCACCCATACTCCTTCACAAGTCTAGAATATACATAGTTGTTTTTTCTGCCGCATGGTAGATGATATTGAAAATTTACTAAATCCATTGGTTTGATCATTTATGTATAATACATACCTCCCCTGTCATGAACATGTTTTAATTTTTTTTTTTTTCAAATATGCAACTGTTTCTCATTTTCATTTTCATAAAAAAATAAACATTGGTACAATCAAGAAAAAAACATGTGTTTTAGTTTTTTCTAAATCTCTGTTTCCATAAATTTAATTCTGAATTTAGTATGTAATCGGATCCAAACAAATCTTCAAATCAAATCAAAATTTTGTTGATAAAAGAAATAATAACTGTTATATGTGCATATGTTTAAATGTACCTATAAGAATGAAAAATGCATTTTATTCTTCGACTATATGGCAATAAATCCAGAACTCAAATATACTCTTACCTTTGTATATACAAGTATAACAAATTAAAGGACACGGTAGTGCCCAGCCAAGTTCTGGCACTACACCCTTTTTACAGGAACAAACTCAGGCGATTTTTGACCCTTTCCTATCTTCAGTACCAATGAAGTCAGAAACTTAAAACTCCAAATATATGCTAAGCTAGTCAGGCACAGGCGCCTCACCAAATATCAATTTTCTAGCATAAGCCTCAAAAATCACAAAAACCGTAACTGACTGACTGACTGACAGATCATCAAAATTATGGAGGAAGCACTTCCCGACATCGTAGAATCTTGTAGTTTTGCACAACGGTAGGTCTTGTCATGCAAGTAGAGGAAAAAATCGAAAATCGAAAATTTGAGGTTTTCAGTCATGGGGCGTGGTATCCGCCCACTTTCTCTGAACTGGTGTTGGTTGAATGGAGCACTTCCGATTGCTGTAAAACGATGAAATTTGGTAAAGTGGTAGGGCTTAAATTGCATACAAAGAAGAAAATATAAAATTAGCGGTTTTCCATTCAAGGGCGTGGTATCCGCCCACTTCCTCAGAAATGATGTAAATTATATATGGCACACTTCCGATTGCAGTAGAACAATGAAATTTTGTAGAACGGTAGGGCTCAAATGCATATAAAGGACCAAAAATAAAAATTGAGGTTTTCCATTCAGGGGGCGTGGTATCCGCCCACTTTCTGAGAAAATGTTTAATTTATATGGAGCACTTCCGATTGCTGTAATTAAGGTAGGTATGTTAGTGTTAGGTATGTTGCCAGGATAAGAAGAAATAATTGAAGCGCAAATCAAAACAACCAATAACAAAAAGAAAATATACCAAAAGAAATAGGAAGCTATAAACTTAGTTGATTTTAGTAGGTAGAGTCCACCCTATCTTTCCGAGTCTTTCGAGATTTTGACATGGCAAAATATTAAAATCTTTGCAAAAAGGAGTGAGATTAGACCAAAAAAACATAAATGTTAACAAAAGAGCCAAGTTCTTCTATACAAAAACCTTTGTGTAAAAAGTCAGCCGTGAAAAGTACTGAGATCTAAAAGTACGCCAAGTTCTTACTTCATGAAGGGTTAATACCGAACATTTAAAGTAGAATAATATTGAAACAGCTACAATGTAATAGAGAAATTTTATTATTTAATTATTACTGACTAAAATTTGATGGGCTTACTTGGCAAGTTTTTTTGTACGCCCAATTCAAAAGGTTTTGAAAACTTGACCAGCAAGCCCATCAAATTTTAGTCAGTAATCATTAAATAATAAAATTTCTCTATTACATTGTAGCAAACAAGTAATAAAAAAGAGAATATTTTATTATTAATTTTAGCAGGGACAAATCTAGCAAAAACTGTCCCTATACTTAAGATGTCGCTACAATCTTTCGTCTTCTTGATAGTACTATAAGTTTTATGTATTGTAATATTTTTACTAGGTCCGTTAAATAAAACTTATCACTCTTTTTAGTATTTCTTCTTTATTTACACTTTCCAACTCACTACAGTAAATCTCAATTTATAATCAACTCAAATACTTTTATTCAAATTTAAATCACACTTGTTTAATAACACAATCCAATAAGTCAGCTTTGCACACTTTCATAATCCAAAATCAACTGTGTCTCGCTCACCGTGAACACTCCCTTATATACTCAAATTAGTTGTTCTCGAAAGTTCTTGTCTTGGAATGTTCTAGATGTCTGGAATAAGGGGAAATACATTTGACATTGGAAAAGAGCTTTTTGTTTCTTCCATAAATTAGATATGCAGTTTTCCAACATATGGCGCTGTAGTACGTGTAGTAGAAAGCTCTGTTCACAACATTGCCCCCTTCTTAAGATTGTTCGTTCCGAACAATTCTATCTCCAGATTCACCACTGTATCGGTGCAGTCGATCGCTATGCACAACTTTTAACTTTCCTCTTGACCCTCTTTGAATTCGGTAAACGACATCATTGATTTTCGTGACGACAGTATAAGGGCCTTCCCAGTTTTGTTGAAGCTTCGGCGACAGTCCCTTTTGACGATGTGGATTATACAGCCATACACGATCTTCTACTTGGAATCCTGTCGTGTTTGCTCTTGTGTCGTACCTTGTCTTCATTCGATCGCTGTAAGCGCTCATTCTAGGCCTGGTCCTTTCGTGGATGTCGATTAGCCTATCTTGTAGGTCACTCACGTAATCTCTTGTTTCCTTAGACTCTTGTGATGGATGTCCAAACCTTATCTCACTAGGCAGCCGTATGCTTCTTCCAAACAGGATTTCAGATGGTGTTTGTCCTGTTGAGCTATGTATTGCACTTCGGTAGGCCAAAAATAGTGGTATGTGCCTATCCCAGTTTCTTTGGTAGTCACCTACGACTTTAGTGAGGTGTTCTTTTAAGGTCCTGTTGAATCTCTCGACCATTCCATCAGATTGCGGGTGAAGTGGTGTGGCTCTCGTTTTCTTAATGCCAAGGAATGCGCACACCTCTTGGAATATGTTCGACTCGAAGTTCCTTCCTTGGTCGGAATGAAGTTCCATAGGCACACCGAACCTGCTTACCCAGTTAGACACAATCTGGTCGGCCACGGTCTTGGGATTCAGGATAGCGTATGCCTCAGGCCATTTGCTGAAGTAATCCATTACCACCAGAATGTATTTGTTTCCATCATTCGTTTCCGGAAATGGGCCAGTCACATCAAAAGCAATCCTTTCAAACGGTGAGCCGACATTATATTGCATCATTTTTCCTTGCAGTTTTCTACCAGGTCCTTTGGTTGCAGCACAAGCGTCACAATTTCGGCACCACTTTTCAACGTCGTCTCTTGCATGCAACCAGTAGAATCGTTGCCTCACCTTTTCTAAAGTCTTATTGACTCCCAAATGGCCTCCTGAAGGTCCATCATGCATCTCTCGAAGAACCTCTTTGATTTTCGATTGAGGTAACACAAGTTGCTTCACATAGGATTTACCATCAGCGGACTCCCATTTTCGCCGAAGAACACCTTCTTGCACATGAAGTGAGTCCCATTGTGCCCAATAGGCCTTTAAAACTGGACTCCTATCGGAAATGTCATTCCATGCGGGTTTTTCTTCATGTTCCTTTCATGCGAGAAGAGGTTCAATTTCAGGGTCTTCTTATTGAGCGGATCTTATTTCTTCATTGCTCCATCCACAAATGGGGTCAGCCCTTATTCGCAGAATGTTGATGGATTCCTTTTCTTCTTGTCGCCTACAATGCTTGCAATCTATTTTACAAGGTCTTCGGGATAGTTCGTCGGCATTTGAGTGCAGCTTTCGCCTTCGGTGTTGAATTTCGTAATCGTAAGTCTGCAGTCTTTCTATCCATCTTGCGACTTGTCCTTCTGGGTTCTTGAAGGTCAGCAACCAGTTAAGCAACCATGATCGGTTCGTAGAAGAAACTTCTGTCCATAGATGTATTTGTGGAAGTGTTTCGTTGCCAAGATGAGTGCCAGGAGTTCTCTTCTGGTCACACAGTAGTTTCTTTCGGTCTTCGACAGTACTTTGCTGAAATAGGCGACAAACTTTTCTTCGCCATTGTGCACTTGTGACAGAACAGCGCCGACTCCCACGTTGCTTGCATCAGCATCGATGAAAAAAGGCTTGTCTGAAGTCGGATAGATCAGCACCGGAGCATTGCATAGACGGTATTTCAGTTCTTGGAAGGCTTTTTCACACTCACCTGACCATCTAAACTGCTGATGCAAACTCTTCGCAATTCCGTCAAAGTTCTTTACAAAACGTCTGTAATAAGTAGCAAGACCAAGAAAACTTCGTAGTTGATGTTTGTCCTGTGGTGTTGGCCAATTTTTTACGGTGTCAACTTTTTCAAGATCAGTCTTGACTCCTTGGGACGAGATGATATGTCGCAAATACTTTACTTCAGTCTGGAACAGTGCACATTTTTCTGGGTTCAGTTTAAGGTTTGCCTCTCGAAGTCTCTGGAACACACCCTTTAGGTTCTTGCAGTGTTGGTCGTATGTCTTTCCATAAACGATAACATCATCCAAGTAGACAAGACAAGTTTTCCACGTTAGGCCTTGAAGGAAGCACTCCATCAAACGCTCAAATGTTGCCGGAGCGTTGCAAAGACCAAACGGCATCACCTTGAACTGCCAGAGCCCATTACCTGTGGAGAACGCTCTCTTTTCTTTATCTTCAGGATGAATTTCAACTTGCCAATATCCACTTTTCAAGTCCAGTGTTGAAAACCTATGTGCTCCTTCCATCGCATCTAAAGTGTCACTGATTCTTGGCAGGGGATAGCTGTCTTTCTTAGTCACGTCATTCAATCTTCGGTAGTCAACACAGAACCGTGTACTTCCGTCCTTCTTTTTGACTAGGACCACTGGTGACGCCCAAGGACTCTTCGAGTTCTCAATCGAACCATCCTTCTTCATGGTGGTAATCATTTCCTCAACTTCACCTTGTTTGGCCAGTGGCAGACGTCTTGCAAGCTGTCGAATGGGCCTTGCATCTCCTATATTTATTCGATGCTGCACTATTTGTGTCCTTCCATATTTCCCGTTTGGTGAAGCGAAAATGTCGGCATACTGATTCAGAAGGCTTTCTGCCATTTTAACCTGATGTTGATCTAGGTTAGATGATCTGAGTATCTTTGTCTTGATGCCATTGGGCTTCTCGGGGTCTAATGTCTGTCTCGGTGTTTCAGCGTCAATTTGTGTTATAGTTGCGACAGATTCGCACTTACCGATAATTTCTCCTTTTGTTAACTTTACATCATACGGTTTGGTGTTGAGTATCCGTACGGGAACCATATTGTTCTTCGGAGCCACAAGTGTCTTCCCAATGATGACCTTTTGGGAAGAACAGTCTGGGCCTGGTTCCACCATTAGGTATCGATGGCGTCCACACTCACCTTCTAATTTCGTCCAAAGAAATACCTCAGAAGAAGTAGGAATAACCACATCTTCTTTGATGACAGTCCTTAGAGTTGTTATTCCTTCGTGCCCATAGATCATTGGAATCTCTGTATTCTGGTATTTGAGTACCTGGTTTCCAATATCCAAAATTACTCGATGTTCTTTCATGAAGTCCATGCCTATGATGCATTCGTCACATATATCTGCCACCAAAAATTTGTGTGAGAATTCTAGACCTGCAATTCGAATTCCAAGTCGGACTTCACCATAAACCCTAGCTGCTTCTCCTGTGGCAGTTCCTAGACGGTAGCTATTAGTGTTATGTAGCCAATTCAGGTGTACTAGGTCTTGACGCACAATGGAGGCTGTGGCACCGGTGTCGATTGTGACCACACGTTTGTTGCCATTTAAAGTTGCCTCGACAGTCAGACTTTTGTTGTCTCGTTTAGTCTGAGAGACCTGGATGGTTTTTCTGGGGCCATCGATACCCGAAACCAGCTTCTGCCTCTCGAAGTTAGTTCTTACTTGTTCGGAAACTGTTCGGGAAGTAACACTGGTGTTATTGTTACCTTGTTCTGAGTTTGAAACTCCATGTCCACAATGTTGACAAGCTCTCCTTGGTGGTAATCGACATTGACGCTGTAAATATCCAGTCTTGTTGCAATTCCAGCACTTTGCAAGTCCGTTTCGTTGGTTCCTTTGGACATTAGTTCTTTGGCATGAGCATTCTTCGACGATGACTTCTCTAAGTCGATGTACTCCGTGAGAAGCTTGCTCTGCTGCTTCCATTGTCAAGGCAAACGCTAATGTTTCCGAAAGCGTTCGTTTTTCAGCAGTTCGCACCGCCCTTTGAAGATGTATGTCAGAAATTGCGCGAACAAATGCCTCAACTGCAAGCTGGTTACGGATTTCCTCTCCAACATCTGGATATGCAAGATGAACAAGCCTTTCAATGTCCGCTTGGAGCTGTTGTAGAGTTTCGCCCCTCTTCTGAACTCTGGAATTGAGTTGTACCTTGAAGACTTCTTTCATATGGCTATTGCCAAAGCGTTTGTCCATAGCCTCAATCGAGACATTAAAGTCGCCGCTCTTATCTGCTGGTATGGTTTGCAATAACTCAGCAGCTGCTCCTCTAAGAGCAAGGGTTAAGGCTATATACTTGTCAGCCTCATCCCAGCCATTTGTTGTGGAAGCTGCCTCAAATTGCTTCTTGTATATTGACCAAGAAGTTTGTCCATCAAAGGTAGGAGGTTTCATCTCTTTTTTTCTCAAAGTTTCCCCAGAACTTTCCCGAATCTTTATGTTTCGAACACGGTCTAACTCTTTTGAAAACGTTTCCATTTTGCTGTCGACTTGATTCCCTAGCAATGAAACACGTTCATCTAACTCTTTTGAAAACGTCTCCATTTTGTTGTCGACTTTATCCTACAGCAATGAAACACGTTCATCAAGTGCAGATACATTATTCTCGATGTTAACAAGCTTGCCTTCTAGCATGTTTCTCTGCTCTTCGAGAAGGTCTTTTTGTTCGCTATGCTGTTTATCAAGGCATTCGAGAATATTCTTTTGTTCATTTTTCTGCTCATTGAAACGTTCGGTTTGTTCATTTCGTTGCTCTTCGAGACGTTCGAGAACATTCTTTTGTTCAATCTTTTGTTCATTTCGTTGCTCCTCGAGACGTTCGAGAACATTCTTTTGTGGTTGAAGCAGAAGACTAATCATATTTTAAATATCTACATTTTTACTTACGTTTTCTTCCTCAGCGTCAGCTTCAAAGACGAAAATGTCCGGGTCTTCATTTTGTTGTTTCAAATATTCGGCCAAACGCAGAACAAGCTCATTTTTCGATCCTGCTCTAGAAAGTTCTCGCTTGCCCAATTCACTTTTCAGCTCATTACAGTTGAGCTCTTTCAGCAACTTGTCATTATTTTTTTTTTTCGCACACTTCACTGCACAATAAGTTTTATTCCACTTTTCTGACACCAATGTAAGATTTTTACTAGGTCCGTTAAATAAAACTTATCACTCTTTTTAGTATTTCTTCTTATTTACCTTTCCAATTCACTACAGTAAATCTCAATTTATAATCAACTCAAATACTTTTATTCAAATTTAAATCACACTTGTTTAATAACACAATCCAATGAGTCAGCTTTGCACACTTTCATAATCCAAAATCAACTGTGTCTCGCTCAAGGTTTCAAGGTTTTTTATTGAACTTAATATATACAATTGTGAAACTTGAGAATAATATGTATAGGGTAGAAATTTGTTGGCACATAGGGGGCCTAACTTATAAAATGACTCTAAAAATTATAATAATTGTAATGTACATGGTTCAAAATTAGCATTATGATAAATTGTCTTGGTTTTTGACTCGGGTTGTTCAGTCCCGGTTGTCCAGTACTGTGTCTCGCTCACCGTGAACACTCCCTTATATACTCAAATTAGTTGTTCTCGAAAGTTCTTGTCTTGGAATGTTCTAGATGTTTAGAATAAGGGGAAATACATTTGACATTGGAAAAGAGCTTTTTGTTTCTTCCATAAATTAGATATGCAGTTTTCCAACAGATGGCGCTGTAGTAGTATAAAGCTCTGTTCACAACAGTATATACAACGCTCTAACTCATTGACATATTATACATGGACTGCCAGAGCCCAACTTCACGATGGTTCAACCTAAAACTATACGGAACTAGCGCTCTTGGTGCAAACTCGGAAAACATAGTGTAACTTTTGGTTTTGGTATTTGATATATCAATTTTTGACATAATTGAGTTTGTAAAGGGTGTTGAGCGGGAATTGTTTAAGTTTATTATTAAATAAAAACTTGAGGGCTATTTTCATGCTTTATTTGCCGATTTCAGAGTCATAATAACATTTAGACAGGAGAAGAGCATTACTTATATCAATTTGTAAACACCTTATTGTTTAACACAAATCAAAATTTCAACTTTTCATTTCAATTTATTGTGAACATTGTGTTCAAATCATGATGAAAACTATCTACTCGTAGTAAATAAAATGCACGACTGGGTCGCACGAACTTGCTCCTATGTAATCGACTAGGAATTTTAAAAACGAATGTTATTAGAGAAAACTGGTCATAAGGATAAAATTAATTTTTAAATTCTTTTAGTAGTAACAGAATGCTATGCAAATATGAATTTATGCAAGAACAAAAATTATAAGTCCTTGTAGTGGTTTCTTTTAAAGAAGAAGCTTTTATATACAAACTTTTTAAAAGCTTTTTAAAATTTTTATCATTGTTCGAATAAAAATTAAATTTACGAAAAGAAATATTGACCCGTTTCGGAGATATCGAATTTTCAAAAAAAAAAGAAAAAAATAGATTTTTTTTCAAAAATTCAAAAAATATTTATTTTAAAGTTTTGAAATGCAATGTGTTTTAGACTTTTTAGAAGCTTCTCTATACGAATTTTCATTAAGATCCGTTATGTGGATAATGAGAAATTCAAAATTCGAAAAAATGGTTCTATGGTAGGTACAAGCTGTAATATCTTAATTTCAATTTTTTTTTATTAAATTAAAGATCGTAAAAATTAATTGAAAGAAAAAATATTTTATCAAAATTCTAGGTGCCGTTTTCGAGAAAAATACGATTTTTGAAAACCATTTTTTTTAATTTTTTAGCATTTTTATGGTAGGTACCTTTATTTTTAGGTAAAATAAAAAAATTGTGTTCACATTTTGTAGATTATATTGAGAAACTTTTATTTATCAAGTTAAAAAAAAATCTAGCATGGGGTTTTCGAAATATTGAGTTTTGAAAAAAAAAAATTTGAAGTTTTTTTTAAAAATCCAACAAAATTTTTTTTTGAAAATTTGAGTACACAATTCTATTTATGTTTTTGGGGAGCTTTAGCAAAAAAAAAAGATCAAAATCGGTTGAACTGTTTTTGAGAAAATCAAAAATAAAAAAAATGGTTCCATGGGGGTACCCTCAATAACCATTTTTCGGAAAATTTTTTTCAACCAATACCTAGATTTAATTAAATGAAATTTTTCTGTATCTTTATTTTTAAAATCTGTTGAACAGTTTTTGAGAAAAAAAAATGTTTATAAAATTTCGAAAAAAATCGTATGGGGGGTACCGTTATTTTTGGTCTTAAAAAAAAAGAAAAAAACGTGTAGGGGGGAAATATTAAAAATGATATCTTTCAAGTTTAAAGAAAATCGGCCGAGTCGTTTAGCCTGCAGTCAAACAGACAGACAGACAGCCAGAATTGCGAGACCCACTTTTTTAGTCTTCGCTATCATCGTAATGTCATCTTTGATCAAAATCTCGAGTTCGATTTTTTTTACGAATGCATAACTTGCCTTATAGTACCTATAAGTCGCAAGTAAAAATGGAGGCGATTCAACATGAAAAGATAAATTCAAAAGTTCATATTGTTCTACTTACATTTATGTAGATAGGAGATTTTTTTGAAATAATAGCAAATTCACTTATAGTTAGATAAATATAATGACAAAAATGCCATTTCCATTTTAAAATATAAATATAAATTTACGAAGAACCGGTTCTACCTTTTTATTAGGTTACCTGTCAAAACCTTACAGCAACAATCGCCAAGCCATTCAGGCCCTAGAAGACAATATCCGCCGTAAAGCAGTTTTCATTAAACTAAATGCTTTGCTCTCGCGTGTTCACAAATTTCGCTGAACACCCTTTATATTATTGATATTATTTTGTCTTGGATAACGTTAAAATGTAAAGTTCAAATTGAGATAGATGGCTATAGTTTCTATGGCAAAAATCGTAGTTCAGGCCAGGAGCCAAGAGATGGCCTCTGGAATTAATATTTATTTTTACCACTTTTGCACCAACAGCTCTAATGTCGGTAGGGAGAGGTGGAACCATTTCATTGAAACGTTTGTATAGAAATTTCATACGACTAGCAGTCCATATATAATACGTCAATGCTCTAACTACAAAAATATGGATTTACAGGTTATGATAAGCTCGGTAGACACACTTACAGTGGCTTTAAAGGTGATGGTTTTCACCCTGCGTAAATTAAATTCATACCATATCATACCCCAAACGCAATGTGAAAAAGCATTGCCACACAAAAAATATTTGTTCTGGTTTTCGGAAACAGCTGGTAAACGTCAAAATTAGAAAATCAAAACAGAAATATAATCCCCCTGGTTTGTACGTTGATTCTTGTTTCTTTAAAAATGGATTCATTTGCAATCGCAATGTTTGCAATAAATAAGGAAAATTTGCAACGAAAACGCAGGTTAAAAATACAAAGAAATATTTTGAGGGATGTATTTAATTCATTTGGGAATTAAGTAAATGAACGAAGGTATATGCAATTAGAAAATTATTGTAGTATTAAGTGGAGTGATTGAATTTAATTCAATTGAAAGTTCAAGCGACCTCAATTCAATAGCCTTTGGCTAATGAATTTTCAGTAGACACCCATATTTATATATATAATTTTTTATACAGGGGTTTCTTTTTTCATTAAATTTGTTTAATTCTCCCAAAAGGGATATTTTAACAGCCCGAGTCTGCTGAACCTCACTGCTCGCAAGTCACAAGAAGAGGTGAAATTTTGATTTTGTGACTTTTTCGAATTCTGCCGCTCAGTCACTACTTGTGAGAGTCACAAAAACAATCGAAACTGTGATCTATTTCAGAGCAGGTCACAACTCATAATTTTTTAAAGTTTCTTGGATTGACATTCAGAATATTTTGTAGAAAATTTTCTAGATTTATAATTAATTGTGAGTATACAAAAATGGAAGTGGACTTTGTTCTAGTGAATATTATTGCTGATCTTTCCCACGAAAATGAAAAGTAACAATTTTACATAAACAAAAATGTTTTTAAAAAACTAATTGTATCAAGAAGTTTGCAGCGCCGACGGCTTTTAAAAACTTTGAGAGATACAAATGATCCAGTCGCTCTCCAAAACAATACATTTATAAAGTAATTTCTTCGTTTTGAATAATCAGCTGTTCAAGTAATTACGCCTATTCTGCCACATCTGTTATTCTGCTATAGATTTTCTGTTATGAATCATAAAAGATTTTAACCTTAAAAGATCTTTTATGATTGGTATTCAGAGGTTCGAACTTTTATAAAATTCTGTTATGCCACTTCGAAAACGAGATCTGTTATGAAACTGAACTAAATCTGTTATCATCATCAGCTGTCATTATCTAAAATATTTCATCTGACATAATTAAAATGGATGACAAACAAAAAAGTAAACCCTTACACAATATTGATATCCATACCATGGAACACGATTTTACCTCATATGTTTCTGGGAATACCATGGCCATACTCTTCTTATATGTTTATATGATAGGTACGTGTTTTAATATACGAGTACATATTTTCTTTCATTTATCTCGTTTTAAGAACATTTCGTTGACGAAATAAAAGATAAATATTCATTTTTAATTGATGCACCTGTGTGCTTATTGAAATCTTTTATGATAAAAGTCACAGAAGTTTGTCTTTTATTCTTTTATGATTTTTAATAGATTTCATAACATATTTTGGCATGCTGAATACCAAAAATGCTATTCGTAAAAGATTTTTCTAGGTTCGAAGGTTTGACAGTTCATAAAAGTTTTTTAACAGATTTTAGCATGCCAAATACCAAAATTATAATTCATAAAAGATTTGTTGACAGCTCAAACTTTTGTATGGAAATTCATAACAGAATAACAGAATGAAAGATCTCGCCGAATAGGCCTAAATGACACTTAAGAATCTCACCAAGCTTTGGTGAGTTTCTTTGTGAGTTTTCTTGTGACGATTAGGGGGAGAATACCAAAACGCTATCGAATCACAACAATCCTCCCAAGGAATAGTCACAAGATGTCTTTTCGTGAGCGAATTATATAATATTTTTATCCCTTCTCTTACCCCTCACACACGCCAAATCGAACAACTTCATCGACGAAGTGTTTCATTTTTGCATTAGCATTTACACGCCAAAATTTCGACGTAGAAGTATATACCAAAAATTGATATTAAATGGTAGTACAAGGGAGGTTCACATTCTCAAATATGTTTGACAAATTCGGTTTGATTGACTCGAATTTGAAAATGTGAACGATTCATGAAACGGATTGTCAAACATGCTTGATGATATGAAAATATTTTGATATTTTGCTGATTGGACAAGCATATTTGAGAATGTGAACGTATGCTTGTCAAACCCCAAACAAATTTCATTTTTAATGAAGTTCTCGAGCTGTGCATATCGCAAGAAAATATTTCAAAATGAGTCATATATGCAATGAGGGTAATTCAGGTGGATTTTATTAGATTAATATAAGTTTTCTGCAGACTTCCAAATATAAAAACTGTAGTAAATTTGCTCAACTAATATTTCATCTATGATCTCAGTTGCTATGGTAAGAATTTTAAGGAGAAGTGATGTTTGACAGCATGTTTGACGAATGTGAACGCAAATGGTTTCATTCCGTCAAATATTCATCAAACCATATTTGTCAAACATATTTGAGAATGTGAACCCAGTTGTCACAGTTGTCAAATCTCAAATGAAAAGCCAAAAAGGCCGACAAATATTTAAATTTTGATGTTTTGTTTTGTTGATCTGATTTTCATTGAATTGTTGTTTGAGGAGCTTGAATTTTATTCTTGCTTGTTCTGGCGTTTTGTAAATGATATTTAGCTTAATCTCCTCCGAAAAAATTTTAAATAATTGTTCATGTCCATTTGATCAACTATTTTGTTGTCTTTAATTATTTCTAGTAAAATAATTATCTCGGAGCAAGTCTAAACTAAATTTTCTTGTTCATTATCCATTATTGTTTGTGTTTAAGGCAGGCACTTTTAATGTAATGATCAAAAAATTATTATGGGAATTTAATAAAATTAAAGGGACCAAAAACATTAGTTGACAACTAAAACCGAAAGACAACATAAAAACTGTATCGACAAACTATTTCGCTCCTTTTTACGCACCATTTCGAAATACTTCTTCTAATCCCAGAGTCCCCACTGCTATGTGGACACAATTTTATCTCACACGACCAAAAAACCTTACCGACAATATGCTTCGATAAAGTAGTTTGTGGCGTGTGTAAGGGATATTTGCTGTGACGTGCGTGTATGGAAATGGTTGTTAAATAATGACGAAAGAATAATATATGTACGTATGTACACACAGCCTGTGACGTGTGTATATAAAATGGTAATGTAAAATTTAATGTTCCACTTTTTTACGATGTATGTATGAATAAAAGTAAAAATTTTTCTCAATTTTTTTTTTTTTTTTTGGACTAGGAGCTATTTCATATTATATACCTAATATCTTTAAATTTCATTTCATTCCAAGCTTCAAACAAAATTTGACAATAATTCCATATGAAGCCCTTTTTTGAACTAATAGATTATCTTTTGACCTCTATAGTGGATTTTAAAGCTAGCTTAATTCGCCAATTCATAACCCCTATGTGGTAAAAGTTTTGCCTCTAATTTAGAAATTATTGCTTTACTTCCATACTTCTCCGACGTAACATTATTTAAAGTCAACCTGCAGCCTGAGCAAAGGCTCGTATTCACCGAGCGCTCTTAAACGGCTCTTAACTTTACGAGGCTCTTAACTTGAAATTTCTGTGGGGTATTCACCAACCACTCGCAAGTGTTTTTCGAAGTTCGAAAATGAGAGCCACTCTCTCTTGTTCAGGCATACCCAAACTGTGAAATGTTGTGGAATGTTGGTCTTGAGGACAGTAAATGGATACTCTTCTACTTGGCATTGCTCACATGGATTCGAGTCAAATGCGTGCGTGGCACAGGCACAAGCGAACAAACTTTCGAAGAGAGCGCTTGTAAGTTAGGAGTGGTCGGGACCACTCCTAACTTTTAAGAGCGCTCGTAGATCTTCACTAATATTGCTTGGTGAATAGGTTTATGAGCTTCTTAAGTTATTAGCGCTCGGTGAATACCGGCCTAAATGTCATATATAATTTTATTGATAAAGAAAAAATGGTATTGTTTTGACATTTGGTACTCATCAAACATATTTTATACCTTTTTTTTTATTGAGAACTAAATAAACGTATCTTCTAAATGCAGTTATTTGTTGGTTAATAGAAACATGAATATAAAGTTTATGAACTCCACTATATACTCCTCTATATACTAAGGGGATTTATAATATAGTGCAACCTAGTTTGTTAGAAAACGACGTCCCGTTGTTTAAATAAGAACAATTTTTTAACGACAATTCAAGCGTTTAATAAAAAGATTTAACAAATAACAAATAAGGAACAAAAGATAGTTCATTAAAAGATAACTATAACTTTTAAATACAAAGTGTAAAAAATAATGAAATCATAAATATTTTGAAACAATATAAAAGCCAGTAAATCGCGTCAAAAAATTAAACTTTTAAAGTTTATTTTTACAAATTATTCTGTATTTATTTAGTGCGTTGCATTGTGTTATGAGCATTTTTGTTCGAATTCGATGATTCTGATATTATGAAATTATATTGTTTTACGAATATTGTACGTTGTGTTTATTTGGGTTTGTAAATTTTCAATTATTTCATGTCTTTTTTCTTTACACTATAGCTTACACTACCTTATCATAAAAGCCATCTACTCGCCAGTGTAATAACTAATTTTTGGATCTTTGAAATAGATCCCGATAGAAAACAGGATCCCAAATTGTTTTTGTAATACATGTTAAAACTTAATCCAGATCCGGATCCAGATAGACTTGTGAATAATAAAACGCACCTAATATACATACATACATAGATATATACATGTATGTACATAATTATGTATAATATTTTAACACCCTTTAGTAATTCAAATTTAATTTTCATAAAAATAAGAACAAAATTAAAATCTAACCTAACCTCAAAAACCACTGCAACTCATGCACGTGTCATCTTCATCCACCATTTTTGAATCAGACAATGGCGTGAGTGTACACCTTACATCACAATTTTTGCATCTCTATTCCACATTTGCCCAAAAATGAGTACAATACCTTTGATTGATAAAACCAAAACCCATTTGGTTTATTTCACCTAGTTTATTTTTAAAGTCACTAATCAATTTCCTTCATGGGTAAGTAATTCAATGTTTTATATAAATTGTTTTATTTCTGCGCAAAACACCGTCACGCCATTTTATATTTCAAAAAATCCCCATATTTAGCTCATTTGTCGCACATAACTCACCAGTATTTTGTTCCATTCTCTTGTTTCCTCGGTCCAAAGTATAGAAATGAACTGGTATTAATTGCCAGTTGAATCTTGAGTGTCAATCGTCGCGCATTACTGTCAAAATCCGGCTATCATAAAACTGATCTGTCCACACACATGGAAATTAAAATAACAATTTCTACGCGATTTTATTTAATTATTTTGATAAAATAAAGTGTAATCAAGTGCATTGCGAACAATAGAACTGTTTGCAGTTACATGCGTTTTTTATTTTTTGTTTGCTATGGAATGAATCGAGGTTAATTTGGTTGTTCAGTGTTTATAGCAGAGGTAAATTTTGTTCATCTGATTTATGCATTATGTGATGTTATGTGCCTGGTGGTGGCATTACTATTTATTTATTTTGATTTTAAAGACAGTAATAACTTCTTATGTTGGAGTTTATTTATAATATTTATTGTGTTTATTTGCTTTTTTTTATATTTTTGTTAAATGTGCAGTAAGTACCTAGTCGTTTGTTTTGGTATTTTGGGGATGGACTTGTTTCTTTTTTTGTTGTGTTAGTATATGTTCGTTTCGTACTGTTATAGACTGTAATCATAAGATTTGTTGTGATTTTGATAGGAATATGTTAAAAACTAAATCTTTTAAAATAATTGAGTTGCATACTGTTTTATGATTTTACGGTGTGTACCTTCATTATCTGTAATTTTTTTTAAGAATGTAGGTAACCTTTTCAATGATGTTTATTGCGTTTGAAAATGGCGTCAATGAATCGCACGACGTAAGTAGTATGTTCAGTTTCCGGCAGACGCATGGTAAATAATATCAAGTACTTAACAGTAACAGTTTCTTTATCAGGAAGTTCTGCCGTTATTATATGTACCTAATAGTTTGTTGATCGAACATTAAATAAACTACCATTTTCACCCCACGCTATTTTCAATAAAACTTTTCGAAGTGATCCTGCTAAAAATAAGGCTAGTTACGTTATCTACCATCAATTGAGATCTCCAATAATGGCTTAAACTAAGCAGTTAAGTTCAGTCGCTCTTGACCTGTTACCAAAGCAGTTCAAAGTAAGCTTGGAGTTAAATTGATTGTTGACAATTTTAAGTTTTCGCATTGGCCGCGTTTATAATAGCGAAAAATCCGAAAACTTAAAGCTGCATTTAAACCCCCGGTATTATCTTCTTTGGACATTGTTGTATATATAACAAAGAAGTAGTAAATCATAAAACAAAACAACGAACAATGAAAGAACAAGATCAAAGGGCCATTGAATTTTCGGTGTACCTTGTTGTACTTACAACGAACAACGTGTATGTTAATGGAAAAATCTTTTATTAGAGCACTAAGGGTATTCATGCAATGAGATAATTTTCTGCTTTGTAGAAAATAACAAAATTTTAACATTATTTGAAGAAAATATCCGGTATTTGGTCGAGTAACCTTTATTTTTAATCACAGCGGAATACCGGCGTTTTATGGACGAAGGAAGACTCCGGAATCGTTTAACATAATATACTGAGTACCAGGCTTGCTGGACTTCCCGTCAAAGTTTGTCGAAATTTGAAGTACCTATCAGTTCAATTTATCGCTTCGTCCACAATATTCCACAAGTACCTACTCAATAGAATTACGATCTAGGGACTAAGCTGGCTTATTCCTTAACAGCGGTTTTTTGGATGAATAGCCATATTCCTTAACAGCGGTTTTTTGGATGAATAGCCATTGCTTCACAGACTTAGCCATAATGGTTAGGATCGTTATCCTGTTGAAATTTACACATCAAGGGCATTTCCTCCTCAGAATACGGTAGAATTGTATCCCGTAAGATTTCCTTGTATTATAAATGGTCCTTAACACCCTATATCTGATGAAGTGGTCCCATACCATGCCAATAAAAACATCCCTAAACAAGAATGCTTGCCCTACCATACTTAAAACATTTAAAACATTCTTATTCTTCCTTCAATTTTTTTTTATTTCTAAACGTCCGTGCTGATTGTTTTCCACTTCTCATACTATATTTCAGCAATTAAAATTGAAGCAACTTAACTAAGAACCTTATCAAAACTCGTAACTTTTTCATTAAGCTTTTAAAAGTTGAGAATATTTGTTAAAAATGTATTAAATTTGCGACGGAAACAATATGTGCTATTTAAATTGTCCTCACCTGAGTGCAACTTGTGTACCATTTGACTTACATTTGACTTTTTTATAAAATAATTTTTGGAGAAGTCTTATCCCGTTACAATTTTATATTCAAAACCCAGATACTCAACATTCCAAATCTACAACAAAAATGGTCTTACAGTACCGGATTTCAAAATGCACATACATTTTAAGGCCAAGAAAGAATTTATATACTTTAACAACGAACTACGAGTAAATTAAAAAACACTAATATAAATCCTTGTTGGGTGTTCGTTGTTGTTTTGCAAAGAATGAAGAACGTTTACTTCACCGAATTAAGAACGAGACTCTAAATGCAGCTTAAAAATGTCGTGCATTAACCGCTAGTTCGATTTTTTTTATTAAATTTTATTTATTTTAATTTTATTTAAAAGATACTCGCGCATGAAAAGAAGAGAGCCTAATTATTGGAAAATAATAATAAATTGAAAATACATAATTCCTTTTATTTTTATCATTCTTATCACTCTTTTTCTCTCCTTCCAGTACATATTGACGTTGTTTTAATATCTCCATTCTATTTATGATTGTACTACGAAAACATCAATACATATGTACATACATACATATATACATATCGCATTACGGTAAACTTTGTTCTAAACTAGCGACCGTTTGATAGTAAATCTGGAAAACGAATTTATATTTTCTATTGCCACAGATAAGGAGTAAAGCATCCCAAAAACCTCATTTCTACTTTAAAAACTATACGAACTTCGTATCTTAAGTTTCAACATATGTACATACATCCTTCCAAATAAATACCTTTTTTGAAATACTGATTAACAAGTTTGTAGTCGAATATGGAAAATATCATATTTACATAATTTTATCAAACGCAGGGTATTAATCACGATTAACGAATTCCCTTTTAAATACGAAATAGCAGCAACCATGCAAATAAATGCAATCACCCAATGACTAGCATTAATACAGGGAGGGTGCGTTTTATGTTCTAGGTTTTTCATAAATAACTTTTACATGAAATACATAATTTAAAGCTTGCATAGGAACTCTAACTATTCCAAACAAAATATATTGTCCACTGAAATATTAAATTCCAGAACTAACTACACTGGATTATGTATCGTAAAAATGTACACAAGTTTGAATCTAAAACTATATCAAGATATCATCTTAAACTGTCAGCACATTCAGTATTGTGTCCCTCACGTTTAAATTTGTGTTATTCATTCATAGTGTATGATACTGAAGTCTGCAATAATATAATCTAACAAAGCTTTTGATTCCTTCCTACTTATTTAATTTAAAGCATCATCAAGTAAATAAAATAATTTTACAAAACCTAAAAAAAGCTTTAATTTAAATATAAAAGAAAAGGCAACATTTCCAAAACCGAACCCTGAGAAACAAGAAGATGTTCAAAAACAAATAAATTGTATTGGAATATTTTGTCCTCTGAGTCCTTCCTTTGTTAGGTATGATTTTAACAAATGCAAGTTCATGCTTTGCCTTCCATACTTGTCCAATTTTAGTACCATCTATATCTAACAAGCACCTCAAATATACGCTTAAAACCTATAAATCTATAAATTTGGTTCTTACTGAATCATTACTAGCAATCTTTCTCATTCTTAAAATAACTAATTTAAAGATCTATCTATGTCCCTTTCCAAACCCAGGATGATCTTGTATCGTAATTCTATATACTATGCAGTTCTATGCAGTTGACTGGCTGCTAAGCGCTTCATAGACTTTTCAAATATTGACAACTTATTAACTGGATAAAACTACTTCAATTTGTCCCAAAAATTTAAAGTTTATTTTAACGGATGTGTTTCAAAATAAAATTGAAACAGTCTTCTACTGAACATAAATAGATTTAATGATTCTGTTTTTTATTTTGATATAGTTTTTCTTCATAAAACACAGCTAATATATCTTGTTAAAAGCAATTGTTTGTAGGCTATACTGTTAAATTATCATTCTAGTAATTCACTAGATCATTATAATCCGCATATAAATATAATGTATATATATATATATATATATGTACACAAGTATTCCTGTGTGCGTATTTAACGGTTAGGAGTGGATAGCACCTACAACTTTTCGTTATTACCTAATTATTGGGTGATGAGGTGTCAAAAGTCTATACGCTTAAGGGTCCTAGTATTACAAATATTTTGTTTTATATATTGTATTCCATATAATGAATTAGTTACAAAGAAGTAAGTATATATTTATACTACAAGTACCTAGAGCAATAAGCCAGTTTGAAAGTTTTACAAAGTTGGCCATCTTTGAGAAATGTTTTGTATTAGATCGAAACAAAATTTTCTTCGATTTTTACAAAATGTAAGAATTTCAAATCATAGCTGATCCAATAAATAAATTAAATGTGCGTGGAAAATGACAAAATCAAAGTAACGGGTCGTGAATTCTTGGGATACCTAACGATTACATGTCAAAATAACTGCACGCGTCTAAGGCTTCTCAAATGAATGTCATGCATGGTAATTTTTAGGTTCCGCTTGTCTCCGACACCTAAACACAAGGTAGATTATTTCTGAAGATGTTTAAAAAATAGAAAAATTTGATGTTAGTTAAGAATTATTATATTAATATTTAAATTATTGATTTGGTCTTGACGGACGGTATAGTAATTAAAAATTTTAAATACAAGTGTAGTAAACTTTAGTGTTAAGGAAAGTTGGAGAGAACTTAAAAGGAGATACCAATGACGGGTAAAGCATTCCACATTCGTCTATTGCATGTATAAATGACTTTTTTAAATTATCACCGTGCAAAGATTAATAGAATTAGAATTAGAATTAGAATAGAATAGACTTTATTTAACAAAATTCAATTATACAATAATTGATTACAGGTCTTATATGACCTGGTTTAAAAACAGTAGGTCAGATTGACCAAATATATTCAATTGAAAACAAAAACTAAAACTGAATTTAAGTAAAATAGTTAATATATGATTGCAAAAGTATTTAAATGAAATTAAATTTAAGATGATAGAGAAATGAAAATTAAAAGCTTTCTGCAATAATTCTATTTCTGTAAGCCATTGCAGTTTGAATAAATGTGTAAAGCTTGTGCCAGTCTTTCGCCCCATTAAGAATTTCAGTTACTTCTTTAGCATCAAATCTGTTCTTTCCAAAAATATCTCGTCTGATTTCTGATTAATAACTTCATCAAAATCAAGGTTAAACAGTCATTTATTAATTTATCTTTGAAATTTATTTGATAAACGAAAACTCGGAATGTAAAATTTTACCATTTTGAGAGTAAATTTTTTATTTTAATAAATATCCCATTTTTAACTTTGACTAACAATGGCAAACTAACTAAAAAGTTGAGATTGATTGATTGAGATTCTTTGATCCTTAAAATAAGGGATACTTGAATTTTCACTTTTTCAGTCCTAACGGAAAAAAATATTCACAATTAAAATTTTAGAACAACTGAAATTTATAAGCTGATATTTATAACATAAAACATTCTTATACTGGCGAAACTTGGTGAGAAAATTTATTTTACCATAAAAATGAACTTTATCAATTATAAATACATCCCTACATCATAGGTAAGTTTAGTAAAAGTAATGGATTCCACTTTACTTTACTTATCTGTACATTTTCAAATTTTGGCTTAAAAATACCGGCGAAGTATTCAAGAATTAGTAGTTTTGGATTACTTAGTAATTATTTTAAGAACAAATTTGGATAAGATTTCTCGCATATTTTTTATTTAGCTCTCATTGGCTTGTAGTTAAATTTATAAATATTCGAACTCAATTATCGCATCCATGAATAAACATTCCCCGAAATGTTCACCTCTCTCTCATTAAATGTCCATACGTTATTCATTTTTGAACTTTTAAGAAGAAATCTGATTTCATTGACAAATAATTAACCGATTTACACTATATATAATTTTGAAAACAAAAATCTTTTAAAGCTAAGGGAAGTTTTATCGAATACATTCAATTATAATCTAATGTTGGAAAACACAATATATAGTATTTTGTGTTTTTGATTTTGAACTGTAATGGTACCTTTTTGCATGTATTAAATAGCTGATATCCAAAACATTTAATTTCGCCCCACCTCGGTCACATAATACACACGTTATACATACATACATATAAACATCCATACATACATACTTATATGCATCCGTACCTACATAGGTACATATAACCTTAAGTTGCTTAAATACATTTGCTTTTATATGAGAACAGCAGTAAGCATTATGAGAAACTTTAATGAATTTGTTTTTTCAAAGACGTGTAATATTGAGGTAGTGTTTATCCTCCAAATTATCAAAAAAGATGAAAGCTACTCTGAATTGTTGTTACTCGTAATTCTATCTTTGATTTGTAACTTCCTTTTATAATTATTTGGTTGCGCTATACTCGAGGAGAAAGAAGGCGAAGGAGAACTTTCAACTATTCAAAAATTTCAGTCTATACATTTTTAGCAGCAATAAAGGAGACCTTTAGCTAAGATGACAAGAGTATTCTTAAGATAACAACTAATCTTGGAAGATTTATCACACGCCCGCAATATTACCTCTTGCCCCTGTAAAAAACATTTTTGTTTTTCAGTGGGAGTTGCGGAAATAGATTGCCAAGCTTTCTTACTTTCTTTTATACTAGTTTATTTCGTTTGCAAAATTTATAATCATAACAATAACAAAAAAAAAAAAAATCAAATTAATCAATTTTTTGTATAATTAACTGAAACTAAGCGGTAAACTGTGAGTGAGATAACAATGAATTTTTAAAATTTATATGGCCTTCTTTTATGTATAGAATATAGCATCATTCAAATTTCTTTAGCGGCTTCATTAGAATGCCGGCCATCTTAAACGTCCAATTTTTCATAACTCTGGGGCACAAATCAGGCTGAATTTGACCAATGGCATTGAATATTTTGGCTTTCAGCGCAGTGGTGGTTTGTTGTCATAGAACTGTGACTTAAGAAAACCCCACAAGTAGAAGTATAACGGGGTCGGTGAAATCGCATGACTTCGGTGACATATACACATTACGTGCGCGTGAGATACCCATGTTCGGAAATCGCTCGTCCAAAATGTCCATTGTGACACGGGCTGTGTGTCACGTAGGGCCGTCCTATCGTCGTTGTCCAAATAATCCAATTCGGGCCAGCCAAAAATCCACACCAAACATTGACTCTCCTAGGATGCATTGCCATATTGTGGATCTCGTGTCGATATTGATCGTCCCAAATTCGACAATTTTTTCCTGTTGTGGAACTTATTCATAAAACAATTTGTTTATTTGCGCATGTTGTTGAACGTTTAACTCCATGTTAATTTGTCAACACAGACCTAATATATGACAGCCAATTTGGCAGATGTAGCTGCAACAATATGACCGCAATCACCTGTCAAAGTTCGAAAAATACCAATTTAAATACATTTTAGTTGCCTTCTTGGAGGCAACCTGAAAGCAACTCAACTTTATGGTATGTTGATAAAACGTCCATAAAAATATATATGGTAAAAGTGTGTTTTTTTGGGGACGAGAAAATCTGGAATTACAAATTTCCAAAAAATCTGGGACGAAAATTAGAAAATAAAGGAAATAGTTAATTTTCTTATGTATGTTGGAGAATAGCATTTTGATGTAACAGAGAGGTTTTAACTCAATTATGTAATATAAACTATTTTAAATTGTCAGATATACATATTTTCTTCTAACAAAATCAATAAATAGAGAGAAATCTCTAAAGTTAAATGGTACAATTCAAATGTCTACTTTGCAAATAGCAAGAAATATCTTATGTTATAACTATACAAAATAAATAATGAAATTCTATTATTATATATGTTTGTGTTTTTAAATACTTAACATTAATATTTCTTATTTATTTTTTTATTTGAGTTTTCTGAGACCGAGTAAGTTATTTTTTCACAAAAGGAATGATACTATACAAAACAGTAAGCAGCATACAATTAATGTCATACAGCATATCTCAACCATGTCTAAACAAAAAATCACAACAATCAATTTCCTATATATGTACATGTTTCTAAAAGTACTCGTTTTTAGCCTTTTCAGATCAAACCCGATTCAAAAGGATAGAGAGCTAGGCCAAAATATATTAGAAGCCACATTAAATTGGTCTTACCAGCAAAGAAATGAAACTCTCGGCAATACAAGCAAAGTTATTTTTTCGCCGTGCACAACGGCGTTTTAAAGTTTCAAATGATTTTATTAATCGTAATATGACTGCCATGCTGAAATTCATACAATATGCCATAACACCTCGAATAGTACTTAAACGTAAACTTATACGTAAACGCAATCGTGTTTTTCTTCGTCACAATTATCTTCGAAAATTGATATTCGACCCAACAAAATTTAAAAAGAGACGACATGCTAAACGTCTTCACTCACAATGGTCAAAGCGTTTGGTATTATATTTAAGGCGTTACTCTGTTATTGAATTTGTTGAAGAACAAGACACCACTGCCAATGCTGTATTAACTGGAAAAGACGTTAGCGAACAACTTAAAGAGCAGCTTGAACTTCTTAAAAGTGGAAAACGAACTGTTCCACTGTTGGACAACCTTAATAATTTAAAACAAGCTGAAACTATTCAACAATCTATAAGACTTTCTTCGATCGATATTACTTGTACAAATGAGGATTTTGCCGCGGCAGCCAACGCAGATGATGTTAACTTCGAAGAAAACTCTTCTATCACGAAAGTTCCTTTACTTAAGGCAGTTCATATTACAGAGGAAGAATTCAAAGGGTCAGATAATAAACAAACTGAAAAAACTAATGGAAATTTTCTTGATATGTTAATTTCAAAAGTTAAAAACACAGCAGACGAAAGTGGTGGCAGTGAAACTTTATCGGCTTTTGAAACGTCAATGGAACCTCCTAAGCCACATAACAAAGTATGTGAAAAAGAAGCTACTGAAACTGAGGAACGTGAAAACTCCAATAGTTCTAGCGATTTTTTTGGATTCGAAGACAATGAGCGGGTGCTAGGGAACTTTCCCGGAATGTTATCGACGCCACTTGTACGCAAACGTGACTTGAATTCGGCGTTTGTTAGTGAAACTCTTAATGCTTACATGCGTGATAATTCGCTTGAAAGTTCATCTGCTGTAAACTATCCGCAAAGACGTCCAGAAGATGGACAGGTCTTAGCAAAATCAATTCCTCCAAAGTTGGATATGCCTGCACTTCCTGAAGGTCTTCAAGGTCTTCGTACCGTTGCTGAAAGACGCACTTTTCTGCAAAGAACCAAAAACACAAAGTATTGCATCATAAATAACATTGGAACCATTTTCCGAGAATTGCAAAAAAAATCCAAAGGTCATCGCATTTATAAACAAGCCATTGAATCTGTAATGAACTCTAGCTCAGTTCCAATGACGCGGCAAGGATGGAAAGCTGCTGCTTGGCTTCTCACTGAAATGGGCAACTATTATTGTCAAACAATTACTATTGATGGTGAAAATTTTCGTTTGTATGGAGGTCGAGGAAACTTTCGAAATAAATTCAGGAAACCACATTCAAGTCATTGCAAAAAATTGATTTCGGTATGTCCTGAAGACTGTATCGATCGTATTAATTTTCGTTCACTTAGACCATTTCGAACTCCAGAAAAACGTTCAAAACTTAATGATTCATCCAAGAAGGTACTTTACAAGCCTTGTCCACTTTCTCAAAAAATTTTGCGACATTCACGTGATGAGGAATCAGTTTTCTGTAGTCTAGATATTGTCCGTATGCCTCAAGTAAAGCTTGAAGTATTTCCACAGCTGCAAAGACCTCTTTCTGAAATAGCAAAAAAGTATCTACAGCTGATTCTACCCTATGGTAAGATTTCTCGTGAATGGGCCGAATTCTCTGTTTCTACACTTCTTGAAAGTCAAAACATGGAGCTTGAAACTCAGTCACAGAAATCATTTACATTCAATCTGCCTTATGCAAACGATCGCAATCATTTGATAATTCGTCGAGTATACAAACGATCAGAAGAGTTCGATGGACAAATCGACAGCTCTAGTTTCTCATTTCGAAGAGAAATTGATCAAAAGATTGCAAACGGAGAGCCACCTGATTTATTGTCCTCTGAATGTGCCGATATTTTGTCTGAGATGCTCAATAGTGTAGTTATAGCTTGTAGTGAGAATTCATTTATCAAAGATGACCCCGATAATATTTACCAATACGTCTGTGATGAAGACATGATGGAAGAGAAGTCCGTGAAGAAGATAGAGCAACATCAACAACAGACAGGAATATCGAATAAGAAACAAAGTCGGTTGCTGTAAGTTAAAGACAAAGGCGCAAAATTTTAGTTGAATAAGTACGATGTTAAAACTCTTTTAGTATGATACTACGTAAAAACTACGATTTTGCAAATTTCAGACAAATTTAGCATTATTCTAACATTTTTTAAAAGTTTAAGCCATCGATCGTTTATTTTATCTTTTTGGTATTGTGCTAACTTTATATGATTCTGATATTTCCAAATGTGGTTGATTGGGTTTTGAATTAACTGTTGTTATTTTAGGTGTGTTCAGAAGCAATTTATTAAACAAATTTGTTTATTAACGATACTAGTTAAAAAATGTTAAAAGTTAAGAAAAAGTTAGTGAACTGCTTCAAAGTTAGCAAATTGTTGAATAGTATCATACTAATATCTTAACACTAGACTGTTTAAAATTTTGTGCCAAAGTTTCTATAAGATGAAAATATTTTATTTTAATATCAAAATTTCTTATTTAAGGATGGAACTGAAGCGACTCAACGCAACAGTCATTGATGCTGCTACATCCAAATCGAAAGAAGGTATTAAAGAAAAATTAACATTTTTATTTGTCCCTAAATTGGTTTTATTTTTATGGAATGAAAACTTTAAAAAAATCTAAATACATGACGAGTATCTAAATATCAACTTCATAAATGATAAAATTCATAAGTTGTAGTTTTTGAAAGTAAAAAATATAAAATATGTTGGCCTTTTTCCTCGTACATTCTTTTTTCAATAAATTAATCATTAATAATTAATGATGTATATGAATTTTACCAGCTTATCTGGGACTGAACCAAGACTTATCCTTAAATCATAAGGCCAACTACAGCTACAGCCAAAATTTATAAGGCGCCCGTGAAAACTTGTCATTCTTTAAAAAAAAGGTAAGGTTAACAAAATACATTGTTCTTACCACTACGCCAATTTCAAAAGAATTTGTTGCTAGGAATAAAAAGTTTCCCAATCAAAGATTTTGTTGTTATATATTATAATTAGTTAATATTATAATCTAGAGACAGCCCAGATCAATATATAAATAAATAAATGATTCACTTATTTACGTTGAAATACCATTTTGTATGAACCTGGATCTCAAACAACAACCCTCTCAAGTGAGCCCGGTCTCTATCTAAAAGCCTCCAGTTATCCACACCAAGTTGGTTAAGGTTCCTGTATACTAGCGTACGCCGCTAAATCTGTCTTACAGCTACCATAAGGTCTTGCTCTACTGCGTTCACCATTGTCCCTTCGCATTAGACTTGAAAACTCACGAGCATTTGTGTCAACAGCGTTATCGCATATCATAATGGTCTAAATCCATTTTTGTTGATTTTGGGTATTTTGAGTAGGTAGCAGAAAATAAAATTAATAGTGTTTTTATG
The DNA here is from genome assembly GCA_963931855.1 of Philhelius festivus. Taxonomy (NCBI): domain Eukaryota; kingdom Metazoa; phylum Arthropoda; class Insecta; order Diptera; family Syrphidae; genus Philhelius; species Philhelius festivus. The sequence continues at coordinate 135,753,506 of OZ007554.1, read as the reverse complement.
TGGTAAAATTCGGTTTCAGTATTCCAAAATTCTGTAACAAAAATATGATAACCAAAACAATTTTCTTCTATAAGGAAAATTAGTACCCCTTGGTATAATGGTTAGTGTGTTGGATTGCAGAAGATGTGCGGTTCGATTCGCAGGCATGAGAAAACTGCCTCTTGCCGAGGAATTCACACATCCACCAATAGTATTTATTGTCGTGAAAAGTGCTGCGAACTAGCCGTTCGTAATTGGCAGACAATTGTAGATCCCATACATTCGTGCTAATACGAATAGAAGAATGGTTGGGATTCACTAGGTTTTGGTTCTTTTTTTATTTTAATTCAATTTTATTATCATTAATCTAAAAACTATCTTAAAGCTAGACAAAAATTAATAAAAACTAGCCTACTTATCCAATAACTTACAACTAAGTTACTGGCCTGTATGCGAGCGCTCTAAACTAAACTATATCTAATTTCTAATACCTTTCGGCCTAAAAACTATTTTTGAGTTAAACTACTCGTATATCATTTTATTTTTCTCGAGAAAATCTAAAAAACTCGGATTCTTAACAGTTTTTGCTTATTTATAAAAATTACAAACTAAGTAAAACTTAAAATAAATTAAAACTATGTACTTAAAACTATAACAGCCACAGCAGCTTTTTTTTTATTTTGTATATTCACATACATATATGTATAATTAAATACAAATCCTCGTCAACTTTCTCTATCATTAGACAACCACCAGAATTAGTTCTCCTGTCTCACCCTATCCCTCCGCTCCCGATCCGACGCAGTCCTACTGAACCGAAGGCGCCTATCCACAAAAAAAAATATCCTGGACCAGCCCTCGACTGTCTAAGTAGAGAAATGCATCAGGTGGGATAAAGCCGCTTAGACGTACACTCTCATAATAATCATTGTTTGGGTAATAAGCCCCAAAAAATTAGGCTGTTGGTCGAAGACATCGCAATGTGACCCCGAATCAGCTTTGTCAAAAAATTATCAATTCTGTTTATGTTGGTTCTTAGTATTCCAACCAGGTTCTATACAACACCTGGTTGGAATACTAATATTTGTACTCCGACTCTGGTGTTCTGTGTAATCCAAGGCAACATGTAAGACACTGCCTCTCAAACACACGAATCTTTTCCATTTGAGAAGGGGTAACGTTGAACCACACCGGGCACACATAGGCAATCATCGCCCGGATGGGGGCCATGTAGCAAATCACCTTCACCCTGCTGTCAAGCCAGCTGCTGTAAAACAACCGTTACGTCAGGGAAAACGCTTCCGTAATTGTGGTCAGAGCCTCAGAGCAGCTTTTATATGTCTATCGAAATACAACAAATACTGATCCAGCCAGATGCCAAAGTACTTTACTACATTTTTATTCGCCAGTGGCTGTCCATGTGTCTCCCATCTCGTGTCCCTCGTTCTTTCTCGTATCCCTTGGGGCCCAACGGCGGAGTCTTAAACAGAATATTTTCAGATTTCAAAAAGTTGATTTTCAACTTCCAGTCATCGCAATATAGCTGAATCTTGTCGAAGTCACGCTGCAAAAGAATTCTAATAACTTCAACTTTTGGAACTATTCTGTACGCTATTAGATCGTCGACATACGCAATTGCCTGAGTTAGACTACCTATCAGATCGCTGGTTGTAAATGCTGAATAGAATCGGCGAGTTGACCGGTCCCTGCTAAAGACCATTCTTAATGTGGAAGATTGTTGTAGGAGTTACATTGCCATTTTGACAACAAACTTTCTACCATTGAGCATGTCACTAAGTATATATAATAGTGGTAGATGCGTGCCTCAACAACCGAAATCTACGCACATAACTATTATATATAACTTTATGATCGATGCCTTTTCGTATGAAGATTGGGACGCCCCCTCCTTGAGTAGAATTGGGCGGATTTTTCTGGTTCAGTTTAGTTTCGCTGGCCATAAACACATCTGGACTTTGGTATTTCCGCTATTGGAAAAGATTAGCTCTACGTTCGGTCCTAATCAGTGAATTTATATTCACAGCAAGGATCTTAAAGAGTATCTCCGGCAGCGACGCCCTTAACATATAAGCGTTAGGCTCGGCAATACGGAGTAGAGATGGTCTACCCTAGACGCCTGCTCCCGTATCTGGTTTTGAAGACCTGTTAACTGGCCTTGAATAGCCAGTAAAATGCCTCTTATTTCCGCCTGTGTATCAGGAGCCTTTGGCACAACGGCCTTTGGGGGTGCCTTTTGCACAGGTTGTACCGTGCTTCCCCTTCCTGCTGACATTTGGCCATAGGAAACTTGAGGATTGACGGGCGTTATTGTGGGGAGCCGCGTTGGTGGGCGATTCTGCTCCACTACTATTTGCTTCGTTTTTTTTCCTGAAACTAAGACATCCACGATAGTTCGCGGGGTGCCCCGCGGTTCTCTACGAGCCGTAATGCCCTTTGGTGAGTCAGTTTGATTCATAGTAATTTGATGAATAAGTACTACCTATTGTAAGTTCTAAATTATTTCGCAGTCGCTAAATTTATTGTTAAAAAATATAAAATTCAGTGATTAGTAACATTTTCAAAATCAATGAGTGGTCATTAGGCCAGCTCAGATTTGTTAAGTACATATCAGAACCCCTAAAAAAAGTTTTTGAACAACAGATTTCAAAAATACTTTACTTAAAAGTCATCCTATGAAAACAGCGATTTGTTCGATTCAACCCTATTTTAGCCAACCAATTTAAAAAATGAAATCTGTCCTGTCACTGGGTAGTAGCATACTCAATATTTTGATCAGAATTGACTAAAACTTGGTCTCGGAATTCTATCTGTTTATGAATATGCTAAACGCTTCGTTCGATTTTCTTTAAACGTTGTAGATAGTGTATTCTGATTATTCCCCTGACCTTTTTTAACAGCAAAAATAACGATAATTTGAGAAAAAAACTATGAAACAGTTTAAAAAAAACTGTTAACACTATCTAAAATATTAAGAAACAAATTTAATTCAATGAAAAATAATGCACATTCCATACAAATATTTTTGAAATCTTTTTTCTCGAAGACTGCTACTAGAATTTTGATACATATTTTGTGCATTGCTTAATTTGTACAATCCATCATTTTTTTTTTATTTCCCATTTCCATTTTTCTTTATCGACAAATTGTGTAATAAGCCTTACACAATTTTCTACTAAAATTGCATTTTGTATCTATGAATTCAAATTTTCTTTTAAGCTAAAACTTCTAAGTTTAAGCCATTTAAAAAGTGAATGTTCCTCTGACACAGTCCTGCATTTTGTTTTTATTGTTCTGACTTCATTTCAGCATAAAAAAGTTTAATTTTAACAAATAATTAATTTAACAAAACCATATAATCGAATCTTGGATTAGGCCGAACAATGATAAAAACAACTCAATTTTTTCAAATTTATTAATATAAAATAGATAAGCATTCTTTATTCTGTGTACGTAAATACCTACTTGCATAAATATTTAAAAAAACAACATTTTATTTTCAGATGGAACGACTTGTGATAAAGAATGTTGTAAACTTGGTTGTTTTTGCTCTAGTCTTAGCGAAGGGCATACAGTAAGACAACATTGCGGAAAACAAAGATGTGTTTTAGAGTGCAAATGTAAATGTCCGAGCATATTGCGCTTAGAAACTGATGTAATAAATTTAATTATGTTTTCTTTGACCTTTTGTAATGCCTACTTTATCCCCCAGGGTCGAAAAATAACTACGGAAGATGCATTTATGTTAAGACGTCAAGCTACCGCAAAACTAGCTCGTGTGGAAAAAGAATTCACCTCAACTGTAGTTTTAACTGGTAGTGAAACTCTTCTGATAAATGAATCCCAATACGATAAAAAACGTCGTTGCACTAAAATTCCAAAGCGATACGGTGATTTCGTTGAACACGATGATCCAGATTTAATCGATTGTAAACCATCTTCTAGCAAGAGATCAGAAAGTATTTCCAATATTCCTCTAGAACCAGTGCTTGTGAACGATATCATTTATAATCATCTCAAGCATAGTTCAGTAAAATTGAAGAAATTGCACGATGTCAAAGACTTGGTGCCTTGGTGTATGATTCACATGGTATACAAATGTTTTTGCAAGGGCCAATCAACATTTGGACATCAAATTGTAATAGAAAAACACGAGGAACGCCCAGAAGCAGTTGATGAATCGTCAATTGCAAAAAGTCGAACATTATACTCATTTGAAACAGAAGAATGCAAAAAAAATACAGAAACATATAATGTTTTGGGAAGTGATACCTATGAAACCTCAGAAACAAGCGAAGCGAGTGAAACTGTTTCTGATTTTAGTTTTGCAATAGAAGAAAAAAATAAAATTGAAAGACGCGGTCGAATATCAGATAACCATTATATCGACTTTTATATGAACGCTAAAGCTAATCATTGTCGCCGTGTTGTTCCTATTCCCAAGAACATCTATAAAAGAAGGAATAAGAAGCGAGTAGCACATATTCAACTTTACATTGCGGAGAACGAGAGCGATGAAACTAGATTAAGTCTCAATGAACATGTTTTAAGGTCTGTTTATTATCACAAAGATATCAACGGAGTAAAACGCAAAGCTGTACCAGAAGTTAAAGAAGAGGAAAACCTTAAAGATGAAGAAATTATTTCACAAAGCAGAGATAAGAATAGAAAAGACAATCTGCCGGATAGCTGTATAAAATTAAAAAAATCATTAAACAGGGAAGTTGATAACAAACCACCAGTTCCGATTAAAAAACGTCGAATGAGCATGGCGCAGGTTGAAAAAAGATCATCACTTTTGATAGTAAACCACTATAAGGAATCGTTGAAGCAGGAAGAGTCTCATTTAGATTATTCAACTTCATTACAAAATCCAACAATTACTCCTCCCAAATTTATTCCACCACCTGTAGAACAGATAACAATCCCAAAAATATCACAAATATTTTCCCTGAATACGGGAATAATCGAAATGGAAAATGAAACAAGTTCTCCAGCACCAGTTTCCTTGCCAGTGCCGACTCCAGATCCCGAGCCAGCTTCTGAAATTGACATTGCTCAAGGGCAGTCCGATGATATGGCATTGGCTCATGGTGTTAGTTCAGAAGCATTTAAAAATGTTTTTAAACAGGTCATCAAAAACATGAATAATTTGGTCAGCAAGAAAATGCAAGACATAGATATGGCGTTGCGAAGAGAAAGCAAAGCTATTCCAGCACCAAACGCTGAAATATTGTGTATTATACGTTGGAATAATTTCTTAGAGGCATATTTAGAAGGTTTTGTTTACCTTTGGGAAGTGCGAACTGCCAGTTTAACATTTATAGCTGCGACTATAAAACCCATAATGCCACTGGTAATGAATGCACTGAGTGTTGTTAATATTCAAGCTATACTCAGGGATAAACTCCCGCTATTGGGAAGGATGCTGGTTGACAGAAAGCGAAGCGCAAGTTCAGAAGGTTTAGCTGTGGTATGTATATATGTATATGTATATAAATGTAGTTTGTAGTTTAAACCCTGGGCGATCCACAATTGATATATGCTTTTAAACTTAATAACTTCTTATTTCGTTAGTGAAATTGGAAAAAAATTAGAAAAATATTGAAGACAAGAGAGAATGATATACAAATTGTCGCATCCCAAACCATTATCTATTTGCCATTTTTATCCTTTATTTTTAAGTGTCATCTATGATAATGAGTGGGGTCAAATCTGAAAGGAAAGAATTGGTGTTTATATGTATTTTTACCACCATATTAAAACGCGAACTGTACCTAAAATAAAAAATGTGTTGAACTTTTGTTTTGTTAAAATATAGAAAAGTGCACACTGGGGGTTAAAAAAAGTGAATTAGATTGCTTGAAAAAGGAAAATAGGAGCAGGTTTTTGGAATGCTGTCCACGCATTCTTTGGTAAGTTTTGTTCTTTTGTAAATGAATAAAATTGATGATTTTTTAAATTATACGTAGAAAAATGAGTTTTTATAAAAAAAGTTAATAAAGGGATAGATGCAATGACTGGCATATTCTAATCTTTTTGTAAACTAAATTAAAGGAACCACCCCATCGAGGAAATAAAGTAAAGGAACTTGCATTCCTGAGTCCTAGCTATGAAATGATGCCCTTCTTTTATAGAAGGCTTATTTTTGTTTTGTAGTTAAATTCTAGTCCAATTTTTTTCGATTGGAGTATTGTTGTTGGAAATATTTGATTGCTTCTGCATGAAGAAAACAGTCAGCTTAATAAAAATTACTGCAGAATTTATACTCAAGCTATTTTGTCAAACGTTAAGAAAAGTAAACATCAACTTTCAACGTCAACTGTTCATTATTGCAAAGTTTCATAAACTGATGCTCTAAAATTCAACAAATTCATTATTATTACTTTTAGTATCTAATAACCGGTAGTTAAAATTACACAGTAATGTTAAATTAAACAAGCCTAGCTACTAGGAAATTAAGAGATTCTTTTTTTGCGATATTAACACATAAAACGAATGTGCATCGGTTTGTCCTTTTATACCCTCTCAACTTTCCTAAACGCTTGCATCGTGCTTTAAAAATTTAAAGGTATTCATAATCCGTAAAAGCGTAAAATATAAAAACATTAAGGTCCAGATTTCAAATTGACTGAACAAAAATTCATCATATTGCAAACCGCTGAGCATATCTTATTTTCGCAAGATGTCATTCGACGAAACTTGACACATCACGAAATAAAGGCCCCATTCGCGAAGACTAAAGCGATCGCTCGATTAAGTGATTGTCGTTTTGATGATTGTTCTCTATATCTTTCCCAATATAAATGATAGAGACAGGTATCGTCAAAAAGAAAATGAAAAAGTTGAGAATTAACTACCACCTCACAACAAAATCACATCTCACCGAACGAAAGCCGCTGTATAGAGAAAGTTTGACTGTGGAATATTTAAAATTGGAGGCAAAGTGAAAAGATGAGAGTTATGAAGAAATTGAGCTGGAGAGGAAAAAGCTTCTGAAATGCGTGACCGGAACATATTAACACAGAAATGGTTGAGGGTTGTAAGTCCTGGTTCACTCCGAGCTGTTGCACCACCAAATTTAAATTTATTTATTTATTTAAGTGACCTTTAAACGCGGTGGATGGCGTTTAAGTTAAGAGGTCTTTAAGTAACGTTACTTAAATGTGAAAATTGATTATAGGTACCGATTTCATACTTAAGAGCAATGCAATAGTTGCATATTGTAGATGCGTTGACCATACGTTCATCATATTTAACGGAACATTAGACATTTTAAAGAAATACTTAAACAACATCAACGATAAAATCAAATTCATATCCGAAGTCGAAAACAACAACGAAATAAATGTTTTTTGTTTAAAGTTTATATGCGTCGATTTTGTTTCATTTAGTTTGATACACCATCGTTGCATCCAATCTCTAACTTTATCGACTGTATTTTGCATTTTTTCTGTAGCCTTCGTAACGGATTTATCAGGCACCAATATTGCAGTATCGTCAGCAAAGGCGGCCATGATAACGTTGATGTCCACTGGAATATCCCTTGTATATAATAAATGCATGGTCGGTCCTACAACACTTCTTTGGGGTACACCGGCTTCAATTTTCTTTAGATCCTAGTAATTTTGGTCGTACCGTACTCGTAGTACTGCTTGGGAAGGTCCCTATGCAGTTTGTACTCAAGTCCTAAATGCCAAACTTTATCAAAAGCTTGAGCTACATCTTAGATTAGAACTGAACATACTTGTTTTTCTTTAAGTGCTTTTTCTACAACATCCGTAATTTTATGCATCCTAACGGATAGTTCGGTATTAGTCTTCTTTCTTCTATTATTTTGCCAAGCCTTTTTAGGAGCAGTTTCTCGAAAACTTGTCATGATTGTTATAAGCAATATACATAGGTCTGTAAGACTTCTTCTTCTTCTGTTGAGAGCTTACCTTGTTTAGGTATAAGAATGAGCTTCAAAGCCTTTTTGTAGTCTTGACCGTCACTAAAAACAGTCGCATTTTCAAATCGTCCCTCGCTTGTATTTTGTTTCTATCCATCAAGGGTAACCTACTTTTTCACGTAAAAACTATAAATCCAAATTAATTAATAAAAAGTGACTACCCCTATAAACAAAGTGACTATCAACGTGAGAATAACAACAAATCATTACATAAAAATTTGTAATTACCATTGCACTCTTTTATTATTTGTATCCGTTATTTTTGAAATATAATTAACCTACTTTTGTTTGTGTAAAAATGTCTGTGAAGTGTAGTAACCCTAGTTGCACTATTTTGTCTGTTGCAGATTTAGTTTTATCTAATATGCAACATGCAATTTCACCCCAGTGCATCGGTTTAATTACTAAACCATTCCTGAGTTCCTGAAATTTTTCAACTATTATTGTAATGACTGCAAATCGATTTTATCCGCTCATATAATGCGTGCTATTAAATGCAATAACGAGCGATTGGTGACAATAAATGAAGGAATTTCAAAGCTGTCGTCAAAAGACCGCTATAGCCACCTGAGATCCGTTTCTGCTATTAACGATAATTTAGACCTCATCAACGCTACGATAAACGGATGAGAATATGAAACGTAATGAACCCGCCCTCGCTCTGTCAGAAGTAGTTGGCAAAGAGCTAACAAAAATAACTAATTTGCTCTTATTGATTGATTCTAAAATGAAAAATTATAGATTAGCAAGCCAATAAATTAAAGATGATTTGGATAATCTTAAGACAACGCTTACCCAAGGTTCTCTTGCATTGAATTCTGTATTGAGGGATATGGGTAGTTTAGAACATCGATCGATCCGTCAAAGAAAATTCCCAAGACCTTAAGGCGTCGATTGATGTGATTGTGGACGAAATCCGTTATCTCTCCAGTGATATGGTTAAAAACATGACGTTACAGACATGTCCAGTCTCATGAACATCTATATCAAATACCATGCATTTTTCAATATGTCTACCCAAAAAGTAGCGAGTGATCTCGATGCTTTTGGTCAATATATTCATTCGAAACGGATATCACATCTTCAGCGCAGCAGCTTGTATTACGAGAATGTGAGAGGTCTTCGCTCTAAAACCTATGCAGTTTTGCAACAAACTTAATGTCTACCCTTTAATATCTACGCTCTAACCGAAACGAATCTAATCCCTAGTATTAACAATCAGGAACTGTTTCCATCTTCCTTTAATGTTTATCGCGATGACGATCATAACCGACCTACTGATGATTTTCCTTGTCGAGGTGTACTACTAGCTATCCAAAACACACTAGATTCATCCCTAATTGCAATATCCTCCTTTATAGACTATGTTTCAATGAAAATGACCCTTCCCCGCAAGACACTTTGCGTTATATGTTGCTACATTTTCCCCTTACGACCTATTGAATCCTATGAACTTGCCATAATTGCAATTGATCATATAATAGGTCTATTTGACCCCCATGATGATATCCTACTTTTTTATCTAAAATTACTCATCTTAAATGGAACTTATTATACTCTGTCCAACAAAAATTGTCAGTACAGGGAAGATAGGACGTTTGTCTCTCATTCTGGTTGCATTACCATGCATAAGTGTGTCGCCTTTTAAAGCTCTCACAGGGATTCCGTAGTTTACATTATAAATCGCCGCAAATGAGAGTAAAAAACGCGTAGGGCTACCGTCTGCCGATTCAAAACGACTGAAAACAATATTCAATTTACCATTTCCCACAACACCAAGCGGTAAGAAAATAGGCGCGTAATTTTTTAAGTTGAAAAGCAATACGACAACACTTAACATACTCATCTTCTTAAAATGTGTTCTCAAAAGCTTCAAATCCCAAAAGCTCCTTAATAAAACCACTGAAAAAGCTCCTTGCTTGCAATTGAGAATGATAATGGTAACTCTGTTTTGATGTAGATAAAGAGCGCACGATCGTATTGAGTGAAACTTGACACTCTTACTCTTGACAGTATCTCATCAGCAGTGGGATACGACGGTCGTGTTGGGGTGTACAACTTTTTGCAAAGAATTACAACAACAATTCCTTAAGAAAAGTCAGTGGCTTGTTCTTTTTTTAGTGGCATTTTTCATAACGCATTGTAGTGAGGGTGCATCAGGCGCCACTGCTTTAGAAAAAGCTCTCATAAGGCCTGTACTGACAATTTTTGTTGGACAGAGTATAGACTACTCTAATTATCTTGGTACCTATCTTCACTTTACCGAACTTTACAAATCCCTCTATCAAAGCTATTTAATCCAAAACCAAAGCAATCTTATTAAAGACTTCCAATTTGTGAAATTGAAACGAAAATCCGATGATTATCCTCCCTCTCTCTCTTTCAATAACGAAATTTCGAACAAACCGCAAACTATCGCCAACTTTTTTGGTAGTTTTTTTTTAATCATTTGCCAACGACTCCTTTATACCTGATCGTAATTATTTCAATTATTTACCGAATTTCTACCTCATACCATTGACCCATTTCTCATCAAAAATAAGCTGAATCAACTCAATGATGAGTATATTCCCAGCCCAGATGGTTTACCCGCCATATTTTTCAAAAGATGCTCTTCAACACTCTCTTCCCCTTTCAAAAATCTTCGGTTTATCTCTATCTCAAGGAGTATTGGAGTTATGGAAGACCTCTTTCATAACCCCAATACATAAAAAGAGGCTGGGTGCGACCGACACTGATTACTTCCCATTTGTTTAAAAGAAAAAACTATTTATTCAATATTTGTCAACATTTTACCAATTGTACAAAATTATACTATGTATAAAATAAACTAAATTAGAAGTCAATATTAGTAGTAGAGAAATTTTAGTCGAAAAACAATTTTTACCAATTTTCAATAGAATTTTATATAGTTTTCTTATTTTTTGTAAAAAAACTGTAAACTGAATTTTTTTGAAATTTTCACCAGTTGTCAAACACATTATTTTTCGTAAAATAAAATTATTTTGAGTTTCAAATTGTTTTCCGTTCTTAGAATATCTGGGTTATGAAATTTTTTTTTTCAGTTTTGTTTTTATTTAAAAAAATAACGGTATGTTAATTTTTTTCCAAATTCATACCAAATCTGTATGACCTTATAATGAGTACATTAAATTTTATTTGAAATCAATAGTTTAGTTTAGTTTAGTTTTATTAAATTCAATGTATGCCTACACATTAAGAATATACTTCTTATCAATTAGTGTTATGCTAATTATTTCAATAATGCTTTGAAGAAAACTACTTTATAATATTCTTGGCATAAAAAACAGGAAATAATTTCATGCATTACATATTTTTGAGAAAAAATCAAAATCAAGTGAGAAAAAAAAGTTAGATACACCTTTTACAAAAATTAAAACAAAAAAGTACAGTACATCTCTATTTAATACAAGAACTAGAAAAAAGAAGAAAAAAAAAATATATTCACTAGGTCAAAGAAAAACAGAATTAATTTTGATAATAAGTACGTAGATCTCTACGAAACTGTGCTTCGCCGCTTACTCTCCTTAAGTGCCTGGGAAGAGAGTTCCACAATCGGATGGCGTTAACAAAAAACTGGCGCTCTGATGTCAGACAAGAATAACGAGGATGAATGAGTTGTTGAGATCTGCTAGAGGAACCAAACTGTAACCTGTTGAATAGACTGCAAGGTTGCTGTGTATGGATTATATTGAATAATAATATAAGAGTTCGAAAGCGCATAAGGTGATCAAGGGAGATGTTATATATTTGCATTGAGAAATTTGACACATGATCAAACCTTCGCAACCCAAATACATAACGCGCTGTATTATTGAAGGCAACATTAAGTCTTCTCCTGCTGACGGCATCACAGTCACAAAAAATTTGGCATCCGTAACTAAGAATTGGTAATACTAGCGCTTTATCTAAAAGCATGCGTGTTTTAAAAGGGGTTAAATACTGTTCATAACCTACGTAGTACTCCATAGACTTTACCGACGGCAGAATTGATGTGCATATCCCAAGACAGCGTGCTATTGAATAACATACCAAGATTTTTGGCAGAAGAAACGTAAGCGATGTTCGAGTTGTTTAAATACAAGTTTGGAAAATAATCAAGGTTCAAGGCTTTAATGATAATGCACTTGGATTTCAATGGATTCAGGAACAGGCCATTGCTTGCTGATCAGCGAGAAATTTCTTCTAGTTCCCTATTAATTGTGTATGCACAATCTTCAATAAGTCCCAAGGGGCAACTATGGTTTAATTGAACATCATCAGCATACATCTGAATAGAAGAACTAACAATCCTTGAGGGGAGTTCATTTATATAAAGGGAGAAAAGAAGAGGCCCTAAGATCGAACCCTGAGGGACTTCTCTGGTGGTCGGTAAGAAACTTAAAATTTTATTGCCAATTGAAACAGCTTGTTTTCTATCCCGAAGGTAATTTGACAACAAAAGAACAGCAGATGATGAAAAACCATAAGATGATGATAGCTTACGGCACAGATTGGCATGGTCTACTGTATCGAATGCTTTAGAAAAGTCGAGCAATACAAGAAAAGTGACATGGTCTTCATCCAAGGCAAGTCTTATGTCTTCAACAATGTTAATAATGGCAGTGGTGCAGCTATGCTTTTGGCGGAACCCAGACTGCTTAGAAGAGAGAATATTTTGGGCTCTTAGATGGGCATTAAGTTGTTTTTGTACTACCCTCTCGAAAACTTTTGATAAAAAAGGGAGCACAGAAACAGGTCTATATTCATTACCACTCTTACTTTTGGGAATTGGTAGAATTTTGGCTAGTTTCCATTGAGATGGATATAAACTTGTCATTATTATGGTAGTAAACGTGTGTGTTATGTAGGGCAAAATAATAGGTAACAATGACTTAATGAAAACAGGATGTATTCCATCAATCCCTACAGCATTGGACCTAACAGACAAAATACTTTCAACTATGTCAGTGGTTTCAACACAAGTGAACTCGAAACGAACTTCAGACGAATGTCCATAAGGAGATCTAGATAAAGTTGGGGAACAGCTAGGAAGGGCAGGGAACGGTAATGTAACGAATTCATGATTTAGTGAATCGATGTTAATATTCATGTCACAATCCCGAATTTTGTTCACTAACCCTGTCTCCCTCAAGTTCTTCCATAGTTGACGACCATTCATAGAAGGACTAAACTTTCTATTGTATAATTGAATTTTAGCGGTTCGTATTTTGCGGACTACTTGATTACGCAATCTGCGAAATATCATATGGTGAACATTCAATCTATAGCGTTTCCATAAATTATAGGTCTGATCTCGTTGGACCATAAGCCTACGAATTTCGTTTGTAAACCAAGGACGTTCACCGTGTTTTAAAGTTCTGTTTCTCAGCGGAACATATCTTCTAAACAAATTATTGATATTATTGTTAAGAAACTCAATTTTCTCATCAGGTGAAAGTACAAAGTAAATCGATCCAAATCAACACTTCGAGTGCTAAGCTCTAAGCCAGAGTAGTCGACATTCCTAAAATCTCTATATTCGTAAGAATTTTGAGGACTTTTAACCTTGAAGTTGAAAGACAAAAAAATGAGATCATGCTTTGAAAATGCTGCAGCTGACAACTGATCATACAAAAGGACATCACTCACATCGCTAACGAAAAAGAGGCTGGGTGCGACCCACACTGATAACTTCCCATTTGTGGTCTTGAAAACTTTATATTTAGTTTTTTTCTGTAAAATTCAAACAAACATTATTTTAAGATTGAAAAGCATTTTAAGCAGTAGATGGAAGATCGAAGTAGATAGTTTCAAAGTGAAATTGTTGTTGCGGTTTTTCCGGATTGAAAGGCTGTGATCTCCACTGCATATACAATGACTCCTGTTTTAAAAATCGATGGTGCTTGTGGCATACTATGATATTAGGAAATTTTCTTTGTTTTGTTGATGATGAGGATTCTTAGTCGCTCATTTTATGTTTTTTTTTTTTTTACAGAAAATGTGTTTAACTAATTTTAAACTTTTCTATTTAAAATGATAAATTTCTTGTAATATTTACGAAGGTTGGTAGGTACATATTATATACTGAATTATAGATTTCCGTGTTTTTTAATATATCTGTGTTCCTACACCTAAGAAAACCTTGAGTATCTTTTTCATGGACAAAAAGATAAAAACATATGTGACGTTTTCTTTAATTTTACCATAGTTATTAATGGAATTTGAATATGTGGGACTTGGGTACAACTGAACAACCTTATTCATATACGTATGTACAGTACATACATACATTCTTCTAAAAACTAAGTTGATAATAAAATTATAAAATTAGGTATTATATTATAGAAATTATTTTATTATTTCGGTTCCAAGCATTTTAATTGAAAAAAATTTAAAAACGAAATATTGAAATATAAAAGATATGGTTTGATTACTGATGGAAGGGTACTTAGAAAATATATCTGCTCTAAAACTAGATATTTGTCAAATATAAACCATTTGTTAGAAATTGTATTATGTATAAAATTAAATAATGGCAAAGTCAATATCATTGCTCGTTCTCAAGATATTCTAGTCGAAAAACAAATATCACCACTAATAGTTTTTTTATTTAAAATTCAATATTTGTCAACATTTTACCAATTGTACAAAATTATACTATGTATAAAATAAACTAAATTAGAAGTCAATATCACTACTAGTTCTCGAGAAATTTGAGTCGAAAAACAATTTTTACCAATTTTCAATAGAATTTTATATAGTTTTTTATTTTTTGTAAAAAAACTGTAAACTGATTTTTTTTGAAATTTTCACCAGTTTTCATACATTATTTTTCGTAAAATAAAATTATTTTGAGTTTCAAATTGTTTTTCGTTCTTAGAATATCTGGGTTAAGAAATTTTTTTTTTCAGTTTTTTTTATTTAAAAAAATAACGGTATGTTAATTTTTTTCCAAATTCATACCAAATCTGTATGACCTTATAATGAGTACATTAAATTTTATTTGAAATCAATAGCATTATTTTTTCGTGAGATATTTGAAACTAACCAAAATTTTTACTTTTTTTGTAAACCGTTATAGTGAAAAAACTACTCACTGAATTTTAATAAACGCCCTTTCAGCCTCTTTCGAAGTTATTATCTATTAAACAAAATGGTACCAGAACGTACGGACGTACGAACGTACGAACGTACGTACACACACACACATACATCTCTCTAAAAATGATTGATATAGCCTCTAGGGAACTTGAAACGTCGAGAAATGTCAAAAATTTCAATTTGACAAATCGGACCGATTACAATAACTCCCTATGGGAAGTTAAAAAGGGCCCAAAGTGTGAAGTTACAAACTATCGTCTATTTGAAAGCATTTTGTATGATATGTTAAGTTTTCGTTGTAAGTCTCTCATTTCCCCTAGACAACACGGCTTTACAAAATCTCACATAAGCTTATTCTATTCAAACTGTCGACCCTTGGGCTTGAACCTATCTTCTTAAGATGGATTTCTTCTTACCTGAAAACCCGTTCGATGCAGATCTTCCTTCTCTGATGATTTCTTAGCTACCTCCGGGGTCCCACAAGTGGCTGCCTCTTTCTTCTTACGGTTAAGGATGTTGAAATGGTCATTAGACATTCCACTCTACAAAGCTTTTCAACACTATTTCTTCGACACATGATGCCATTCTTCTACAACTAGACAGTTTCTCTGTCTGGTGCCTGAAAAAATTGCTTAGAGACATATTATTTCCAAATGTAATTCAATCACTTTTTCACGAAAACGCACTAGACTTTGTGAAACGTGGGTTCAAAGAATTCTCTGACCCCTACGTGACCCGATATTTATACATAATCTTTGTTAGGCCACTTCTTGAATACGCCTGTCAAGTATGGCCCTCTTATCAAAAAATTCTTATATTCAGAATCAAGAGTATTCCACGTCGTTTCCTAGGTTTCGCTCTTCGTGGTCTGTCTTGGAAAAACCCTTTCATTTTACCTCCGTATCGAGAGCGACTTCTGTTAATTAACTTGAATACGCTGGAAGAACGAAGAGCAATAAGCGACATTCTCTTCATTCATCGACTACTTTCAGGGTCTGTTGACTGTACAATAGGGTGTGTCACTTTTGTATGGCCGCAAAAAAGTACTCTTATTTTTAAATGTAATAGTGCTCAAAAGTTGTATTAGGGTCTGAAGTTTAAGAACATGTAAACAAAAAATAAGATATCGTTCGTCTTTGGCTCGCTCAAATCGGTTGAAGTTGAAAGAAAAAATTTAATTTACAGTAATTTTTTTTTACGTATACTAAAAAAAAAGAACTAACCAAAATACGAGTACAGAAAGAATTTTTGTCTTTACAAAAAGATATACCACGATATTGTAGGTGGTTCCGTTGATTTTTAAGAATTTTTTTTTTCTAAAAAAAAAAACGATTTTACATAAAAAAAAATGATTTTTCCTCCTTCTTTTATTATTTCATAGCTTCTTTATCAAGTGTTCAATTTAAACAAATATAAGCTTAAAATTGTTTCCTTGCAATTATCTTTGACTTGAAAGCCTAAAAATATTTTATATAATAAATCTCGAAAAATCAAAATTTTTTGGAATTCATCCAATTTTTGAGCGAGCCAAAGATATTAATTAAAATGAAAATTGTAAACGCAGGATTTAATATTGATAAGCAATGCAACTTTTAAAAGCTATTACATTTGAAAATACCATAGTTGAGCACTTTGACACACCCTACTGTACAACCCTCTACAATTCCATCTCTTTCAACACTAATTGCCGTAATATAAGAAATCCTCGTCTCTTCTATCTGCCTACCCACCGTACTTCTTATGGCTCCAACGAACTCGCATGCTTCGGAGGATTAATTGTAACATTAACTGTTTTGACTTCAACCTCAGTTGACCCTGCGTGAAAATCCGTATTAATCATCCTTCCAATTCAATCTAATCCTAGATTTAAGTTAGATTAAGGATTGGCTTGTATTAAGCCTAACAAATGGGGGTATTGACCCCACTAAATTAAAAAAAAAAAAATTAAATTAAAATTAAAATTATACAAGGTCTTCGACAATTTCTTGGCAACACATGAGGGCCGAAGACCGCATCAAATATTCAAATATTTTCTTAAAATTCAGGACTTAAATACTATTATTTTATACGTTGACCTTAGCTCCTTTATATGCCTGACCACGTTTTCCAATGTTCAACACCTTGTCGAAAAATATTTGTATGCTGACCTCACTCCTGGAAACAAACACTGTCCGCATTCCAATATCTTGTTTCTTGCATGCGTCGTTTACATGAATAAATATAAGTGTCGTTTACTCCTATCCTCTTAATTTCGAACGTCCGCGTTCAACGTCGCACGGTGGGACAAAATGGCGAAAAGTTGGCATTAAATAAACCCACAGGGCTGGGAACTTGAAATTTGGCACAAATCCTACTGATACCAATGTTAATACATGGCCAAACTTTCTAATAGCCACGCCCATTTCTAGGGTTACCAACCACCCAATTTTGATTAGTTTTCGAAATTTCTCGAAAATGGCTCAAACGATTTAAATAAAACTCTGCGTGTGTTTTATTCTTAACAGGTCTACATTATCTATTTGAGCTTGGACGTGGATCTTGTCATATTATTTTTGCACCAGAATCTAAGCGAAGTGGAACAAGGCAAGTAAAAAAAACAGCCGAATCTACCTGGTTCAATTCATGAAAGACTTTCTTATTTGAATTTTGACCAAAACTCCCATCAAATCCCCATTTAGAGCACAAGTATACATCTTTCAATTCTTAGTGAATTAACCTCGTCTTTTTTGGAGAGTAATTAAACGTTTAATTGCTAAGTTTAGCAAAATTTGTAAATCTGTACTCACAGAAGTTTCCGAAACACTGATATGTTCAGGATTGCGGTAGCAATTTTTTTTAAACTCCAGAACTATTTTATAGGAAGGAAATACTTAAGAAGCTTTTGATCTGATAATTTCATATTGAAATCGAGATAAGCCTGCTTCGAAAATTCACACTAAAGCTTCTTGACCAGTCATTGAAGTAGGTTCAATGGACTCTCTTAAAGCTTTCCTACACTTTTCGACTTTTCTAGGTTACTTCGTGAATTAGTTTTGCAGCTCCCTTACTCATTTTTTTTTTTTTTTTTTTTTTATCTACCCGTGCTCAAGGGATTATGATTACCCTTTAAATGTTTCAACACAGCGCGGGCGTGAAGTTAATGAAGAGAAAGAAGGATAGGAAAGATGTGTGGTACGATGTTCTGAGACTGTTGGTGGTTGTCTCAGATATTTTTATCTCCAGGGATGGCGGCTGAGCTAAAGCGGAGAAATGCCGTGTCTTATTTCTAATGTCGCTTATAATTCACATTATTTTATTCCTGTTCATCCTTGTTGGGCATACTATTTTAACTCAATTACATGTTGTTAGTGTTATGCCTGAACAACATGTAATGAGTAAACCAGTAACCCATTGATGACAATTTTTAGAAGGTTTTAATGGAATTAAAACGACATAGACGACTGCAGGGATCGAACCTGTGATCATGAGATTGACAGGCGAGCACACAACCATCGTGCCACGGCCACCCGGATATGCCAATTCAGAAAGAGATTTTGATTTCCTCAACTCTTCAGAATTGTGTAGTTTTATTCTGTCCGATCTTTCTTCGAAAGAAAAAACAAGACTACAACGTTTAGATTTTGAGGCACATTTATACGAAAAGAGAATGGGAGTGTAAGGCAAGTTCTATTGCTATTTAAAAATCTTGCCTCTACTCGAGTAGCTTTTTGTAGCGAATTTTAATTTTTTATTAAAATCGGTTAATTGTTTATTAATGTCATTTTAAAAGGTACCCGAGCATTGAGTTCGCGTTACAATTTCTTCCTTAAAAAAAACTATCTGGCTATTAAATCCTTGGCAACTTGACTTCTTCATTTTATTAAAGAGATCTTGTCTTGTTATTGATAATAATGTTTTGGATGTTGTTTGATCTTAGAAGTGTCAAAAATACAATAATATTGACCAAACATGTCTTTTTTTAGAAAGTGTCGTCACCAACAAAAAATGTGCACAACACACGGGGAGCAAATTGTAGCAAGAAAACTTTACATATTCTGAAATTAGACAGAACACTTAAAAAAATGACGTATAAAACTTATTGGTGTTTTACGGATAACACAACTAAACGCTTAAGGATTTCCGGAAAATGCAAAAAAATAAACAATTTCTTACTTTTTTTCATATTCAGCTACGAATTAAAATAACAAGAATTTATTTTTTATATAAAAAAACACATTAAATTTTAAGCTTTCCTTTTCGAGGACATTGATCATTGTAATATTTTAGACTTTTTCGGAAACTTACCGCGTTATTTATTAGAAATATTTATTTATTTCTTCTTCCCGACGTTTCGAAGAAATTACACTCTAATTTCTTCGTGGTCACGGGATTATACAGTCTAATCCCGTGACCACGAAGAGTGTAATTTCTTCGAAACGTCGGGAAGAAGAAATAAATAAATATTTCTAATAAATAACGCGGTAAGTTTCCGAAAAAGTCTAAAATATTACGATGTAAATATTGTTACTAAAATCAAAACCAGATCATTCGTGAATCTTTTCTACATAAGCTAAACTGCCGCTCATTAAGACCATTTGGTCTTCAAGATATTGCTTAAGCTGATGGCTTATTGATGATATTGATTATCGTTTCCAAGAAACATGTAAGAAGTGGAATTAAACGATAATAATTAAAGGCGAACGAAGTTTTTTTTAGAAAATAATACAATTGACAGCCTTTAAAAAAATTAGAGACATTTTAGTGATCTTAAAAAAGCGGTCACATTTGAAGTTCTTGTTGTAGATGTGGAAGTGGAAGAAAAATGAGTAGGGGCCAAATTACCGCATCAGTTTTCGAGTACCTAATACGTGACTGAATTATGTGAGTTTGGCATTACCGCTTACGTCATCGAGCGACCGATTACTCTAATTTGACATTTTCATTCGTTCACTGATGGGACTTATTCACTCGGTCACTGCAGCGGTAATTTGGCCCCAGGTTTCTTCTTACTAGGAGCACTGCGAAAATGCAACCCGCAAAAATAAATTAGATAAAAACCTACGAATTGTGGAGCTTTAACACTTAATGACTTACAACTCTCAACCATTCCTGTGTGCGTGTTAGCAGGAATGAGGGGACCTACAATTTTAAGATGAGAAGCAGATATGCCCTTGCTGTATTTTTGATCTTCCTCGCAAGATGCAGTTCCACATGTAGATTCTGCAACATGCATGAAAAAACACCGGGGCACATACTAGGAAGATGTTGTCCACTCATGCACCAAAGAAAAAACCATCTGAAACAATACCAGGTGGAAGAAAGCAAACTACTCTTTCTCAAGGTGACCTATTTTGGTTAAACAATAGATTTGGAGGAAGAACTATAAGATGAACAAGCTCATGCATTTTTAAATGGGGGTACAATAGTTTTCCAGGTCGCAGTGCAATACCCCCAATAAATAATTTATTAATTCAGGATGCAACTACATATTCCCGGGAAACATTTTTGCAGTGAACAAACCTTTCGCATCACAGTCCAACCAACTAACCCCAGAAAATCAGGGCATTTTTATTTTCGACGTATTAAATATGTTAAATATGTATGTACATAAACAGTGGCATGTGTAACGCACTATTTTAAACAATACCAAACCTAAAAGAATTAAACCGTGATACTAGTACTTCTAGGAATGCACATAAGTTTACCCTTGAGCCCAACTTCGGACGTACTGTCAAATATAGAGGTTATTTTTTTTTAGCCGAACTACCCGGATCTGGAATGCTTTACCCGGTTCTATTTTTCCCTTTCATTTTGATATTCAGAGTTTCAAATTCAATGTGCATCGGCTTCTCCTCTTTAATCCTTCCCTATTTTCCTAACGCTCCCACTGTGTTTAATTTAACATTTTAAGGGTATTAAAAACCCCTTGAGTGCGCGTGCTGTATAGAAAAAAAAATACCAAAGAGCATCTGAAGTTTTGCCATCACCTATATCGGTGGAGAGTTTTGGACTTGCCTCAACTAGGTATACGCTTTCAAAAAGAAGGGTTTGCCTACTTGACCTGAAATGTGCACTTTTGATATGTTTTTCTTTATTTCGGAATCATGTATCAAAACCAAACATTTTTCGGAGCACAATCGGCGCTAATTTGGCTTTAGCAACAGGTACCTATAACTAGGTACCTATAAGAAGCTCAGTTAATATTAAATATTAGTAAAACTGAAATGAAATAATACCTATTCAAAAGTAAAACCAAATAGGTACAAAATTGATAAAAATTTTTGTACGTACCAGGTGGAATGGGTATCTAAATATTCTTTATCTAAAAGTTCGAGTTTTTTATTAACATTAAGGATAGGTAGGTATAAAATGTTGTTTTGGACAGTCACTTTAAGAGGTACCTACCTAGTATATCCTACCACACAAAAGCAATAAAAGATAAACCAAATAAAAAAGATGTTTTTCAATAATAGATTCATCTAATGAATTAAAAGATTAGATACTTAGGTACCTATATCTACTTAGTTAAAAGGATGATTTCGTGAGTTGGATTACGTACCAACATACTCGTACCTATCTACCATTCTATTAAGTTGAGTCAAAATCTATGAAATTATTGCAACACATTTTGCGATGGGAGTTTTTTTTTTGCATATTCGTATCTATGTATATCTTCATTACATACCTAGGTACCTATTTGCTAAGAGATACTTCCATCTATACAAACCTACTACGTATGTATCTACTCCTTTAACGACTTCAAAGAATTTTAAATTTTAAAAGTCTTTAAGACTGTTTGATTAAGAATTACCTAGTTCTTTTAATTTCAATTTTATACTTGAAGTAAAGAACCTATCTACATACCTATAGCACAACCATATCTAAACATACCTACTCTGACTCTCACTATTATCAGCCAGTTTAGTACGTTTCATTTCGATTTTTTTTTTTAATTCTCGAGGAAACTAGGGAGCAGATGTTCAATTTTCGAGTTGAAAATGAACGGCAAAGAGGAATTTAGCACTCAATGTGGAAGCAGTAGCTCAGCTCAGACCGAAGTAAAGAAACAGTAAAGGAAAACAAAATAAAATATATTCGTCAACAGAGATACATATCCATTCATATACATATATACACACATTCCCTACATATCTAAATTTTTAATTCATGTACCTAGTGTGTGAGTGTAAAAGATATAAATGTGCGTAACATTTTCTTCCAACTTAAATTACAACTCAAATAACAGGAACACTACACTACTCGTATCTACAACTATAGTGTGTGCACATTTACGACACACATCTTCACGAATTTATTTCTTATGTTTGTAGGTATGTATGTTAAATTTTCATGTTATTTTTGTTTGTATACAAAAAATAATATGGAGGTCCTTTGTTATTGCATAGGAAGAATGCTGATTTTGATCTTCGTAAATTAGTTTTGCAGCTCCCTTACTCATTTCAGCCGGATATGCCAATTC
The DNA here is from genome assembly GCA_963931855.1 of Philhelius festivus. Taxonomy (NCBI): domain Eukaryota; kingdom Metazoa; phylum Arthropoda; class Insecta; order Diptera; family Syrphidae; genus Philhelius; species Philhelius festivus. Next base: position 135,730,995 of record OZ007554.1, on the reverse strand, counting down.
AGAAAGAGATTTTGATTTCCTCAACTCTTCAAAATTGTGTAGTTTTCTTCTGTCCGATCTTTCTTCGAAAAAAAAAACAAGACGACAACGTTTAGATTTTGAGGCACATTTATACGAAAAGAGAATGGGAGTGTAAAGCAAGTTCTTTGCTATTTAAAAATCTTGCCTCTACTCGAGTAGCTTTTTGTAACGAAATTTAATTTTTTATTAAAATCGGTTAATTGTTTATTAATGTCATTTTAAAAGGTACCCGAGCAATCAGTTCGCGTTACAATTTCTTTCTTAAAAAAACTATCTGGCTATTAAATCCTTGGCAACTTGACTTCTTCATTTTATTAAAGAGATCTTGTCTTGTTATTGATAATAATCTTTTGAATGTTGTTTGATCTAAGAAGTGTCAAAAATACAATAATATTGACCAAACATGTCTTTTTTAGAAAGTGACGTCACCAACAAAAATATACACAACACACGGGGAGCAAATTGTTGCAAGAAAACTTTACATATTCTGAAATTAGACAAAACACTTAACAAAATGACGTATAAAACTTATTGGTGTTTTACGAATAACACAACTAAACGCTTTAGGATATCCCAAAAAATGCAAAAAAAATAAACAATTTCTTACTTTTTTTCATATTCAGCTACGAATTAAAATAATAAGAATTTATTTTTTATAAAAAAAAACATACAAAAACGCACCTGACCTTACTGATTCCATTGCAATTTAATTTAATTTAATTTGTTACGCGCAATAAATAATAAACTGTACACAATTTACTTAACCAACTCGAAGCTGCAAAAAGAGGTCTGCGATCGACTCAAAACGAGAACTTACTCTTCATTTGAGACGATCTACAGAAGATCACGTGATTCAAATAAACTTTCTCTCTCATTTTTAATTCTCTTTCATATTCTGAAGAGGAATAGAACAGTTATTTAAGACAAAGCTCAACTTCATAATTTGATTAAATGCCAGCTTTTTTACGTTTTGCACCATTGTAGGTACGTCGTTGATATTAAGATGAAAAATACATTGCCGCTCATCTGAATAGGTTCACTGTTTTTCGTACCTTGCTCTAAGACTCTGAATACATATGGCAATAACACGTTTGTGTTATGTATGTAATGAATGAGCATTATTATGCGCTTAGTTTGGGAGAAAAAAAATGTCTCTTATAGTTTACCGTTATTCTCACACGCTAGCTTAACTTAATTCATTAAAAAAAACTAACGGTTTTTTAGCTCATCTGAATAGGTTCGAAAGCAAAAAAATCATTTTTAATTGATGTGCGTGGGTGATGTGTACTAAAAGTAAAGTTTTTTGGTAAATCGAATTGTTTCAAACCGTTTAACAAGAAAAATGAGTCGCGGAAAACGCCCCTACCTATTTAATGTGCAAAATAAATCATTTAATTACAGTTATTTTTCTTGTTTTCTTCCATTTTTTGCTTTTGAACCTATTCAGATGAGTCAAAAAAACGTTAGTTTTTTTAATGAATTAAGTTTAGCTGGCGTGTAAGAATAACGGTAAGCTTTAAGAGAAAATTGTTTTTCCCAAACTAAGCGCATAATAATACTCTTTCATTACATATGTACATAACACGGACGTGTAATTGCCATATACAGGGTGATTTGCATAAGGTGTGACAAAAAGCTAGGGCGTGTAGGTTGGACTTAGACAAGAAAAAAATCGTATGGGGGGTCTATTTCAACAATTTTTTTTTTTCAAAATTTTACGTAATTAAGTATTATTTTTTTATTCAATATTCAATGCTCTTATTAATTTTTGATCAAACACAAAAAACCGGATGTCAAAATGTTTTGTAGTTTTTGAGAAAATCAAAAATAACAAAAACTACTTTTGTTCTAAGAAAAGCCTTTTATTTTAGTTTTTACGTTTTTGGATTCTTAGGTGAATTTACGATTGAAAGGATTATTTTTCTTTTTACTATTTTTTTAATAATTATCGTCTTATAAGCATACAATAATGTAGCAAGTACTGGATTAACCATATTTCACACATTTTTTTTCATTGGGAACACCTGCGTGAGAGCATTGGTATGAAGCACTGCCCATACTCTAGTTTGGGGCAACTGAAGCATAGTAGCTATTCTCCTTGTGCTAAGGGAGGGATTACGTCGGACCATATCCAAAATCCTTTCCTCTATGTGTACTGATGCAGAAGATGAACTTTCTCTCCCTCGGTGCTCCAGTACTCCGTGTTCTCGAAGACGTTGATGGATTCTTGAAAATATCGTATGACTGGGACACCTCCTATTGGGATACATTTCAGCGTAGAGTCTTTGCGCTTCACGACTTCGACCATGAGCCATACCGTAGTAGTAATGCATATCCGTTAATTCGGCACGAGAGTAATTGACATCGTGATATGTTGACGACTTGACATTCAAATTAGAAATAATTTGTACAACTCCGTTAGATTTGTATGCTTGGGGATTCATGAAGAACTTTGTGTACGAAGTGGAAATAGAATCTTTGGAACAACTGATTGAAGTGGCTGGAGTCAAATTACAGAAAAAGTTATCAAGTATAAATTTATGTGCAGCAATAAGAAGGCTCTATAATCTTTGCCTTCTACAAAATGGGGATCACATCGAAAATTTTTTGTAATACTCGTAAGCTTTAGTTAAAAAATAGTTAAAAATTTAAATAAACAGTAATTATGTATTTTATCTAAATATGCATGTATTTCTTATTTTAATTGATTTCAAGATTCAGGAACATTTTTGTTCTTATTTCGCAATTGCATTTTTCTGCCACTAGTTAGGGCGTGTAACGTTGCATTATTTAAAAAACATTCGCAGGTCAATATTAATCCAATGCTCTCACACAGGTGTTCTCAATGAAAAAATGTGTTAATCCAGTACTTTGTCACTTTATTGTATGCTTATAAGACTGATAATAAAAAAATTGTACAAAAAAATTTAATCATTTCTTTCGTAAATGCACCTAAGAAAAGCCAACCCCACCATAATAAAAAAGTGGCAGGTCAATTTTAAACCAATGCTCTCACGCAGGTGTTCTCAATGAAAAAATGTGTGAAATATGGTTAATCCAGTACTTTGTCACATTATTGTATGCTACATTACATTACATTACATATTACACTACTCCGTAGATAAATCTACGAAGTAGAGACACTTAAAGCACTGGCAACTGAGGCCATCGGCTTAGACAATAATACAGAGAGAGACAGACAGAAAGGAAGAACAACAGAAAACACATGTCAACAGCACACGGTTGGTATTTGAACGTTGCCCCATCCAAGTACTAACCATGTGCAATGATGCTTGATTTCGCTGATCGATGGGAAGCGATGCTTTCATCAAAGCCAAGGCACTTTTATCATTATTTCGACTTACAAAATCCAAGCCAGTCACCAACCAGCCAGCCCGAACAATCCAGTCACAAACGAGCCGTCGCGACGCGTCGCCCAACAAGCCAGTCATCCAACCAGCCCGTCTACCAAACATCTTACCACAGCGGAATCAAGTTCCTATCTCTTCGCGAGGTCTTACCTCTGCGGAGTTCTAATTCTAAGAACAACTGAAGTTAAATGCGGAATCACTACTGCTTAAATACTCTTTTTCGTTATCCAATACATGTATTTTTTCCAAAAGTACGAAATATTATTTAGAAAAGTATTAAAAATTCTGCTGAATATTAGCAAATTTGCGGGTTTTCGTTTTACGGGATTTCGTGATTACAATATTGTTCTGTTAAGATAACAGGCTTTTTACAGATGTTACTTTGCGGGATTTCGTTACACGGGATTATGTTATTCGGGATTTCGTAACGCTCCTTTATGATACATTAAATCGTTTGAGCAAGGCATTTACCGTCTGCCACATTGACAATCCAATTTAATATATGTGTTCGATAAAATTACATTTTTAATTTAATAGTTTGGTCATTGTTTTAATTAAGGATTAGGTTTTCAATTTTTATTTATTTATTATTTTTTTTTTACTATAAGTACTAATTTCAAAAATCACCATTTTTAATTCTGTTCTTAGATCTAATAGCAATTTTTAGGAATTCATAGAATATTTCAACATTTATTTGATTTAATAAGAGAATACAACAATCTTCAGTTAAGGTATCACGCCCGAATAATTTTCTCTTATTTCTCGAAAAACTGGACACATTCCCTAAAAATGAATGATATCTTCGGTTCCATAAATCGCATAAAATTGGCAAATCACTTCTTTGTGGTATGTAATTGAGTTGCAGCAATTCGCTTCTTATTAAACGGAACATAATTGAAGTTGTGTTTATATTATTTTCATCTTTGAAGTAGTTGTTTTCGTTGAGAGTATAATTCAGACCATTATATATAGTTCAGTGAAGAGATCTTGCTGCTTCTTTGTTTTTCCCTATATCTAAGGTCTACTTTTTTTATGATCGTACAATAAGGGTTTCGCTGTACTTGGATCATCTAAATTTATATTAAGTACAAATCCACACTCTTCAGCTAAACATTCCCATTCTTTATAAAATACTCTTTTGTTTCACACCACTTGGGTGGCCACCGCCTTAGGAAGCCGGTGTTCAGGCAATTACATGACACGGAGAACATAGTCAACTTGTAGTTTGAGTGTCTTAATTAGCAACGGAGGCAATCCAGTCTCGATCATAAGTTCCGTTAGTTGGGAAGGATAAGAAACGCTCTATTGAGGTAGTATCTTAAAAGTTTCTCAACCGACTCATATTTTGAACCTTCCCATACCTGTGCAGCATAAAAGAGGATTGATTCCGCTACAGTTTCAAAGACACGATATTTACTACTGTGTCTTATGAATTTGTTGATAAAGCAATTTTCCCAAGTAGTGTTTAGTGCGGTTTTCGCCATAGATAATTTATCTTTCAAATGTTTATCCATTTTCATATTTTGAGTGAATAGAACACCAAGATATTTGTACTCTTACAACCTCAACAGTATTCCCTTCATAAAATCATTTCTTGTTTGCGTTAGTTCTGCCTCCTTCCTTTCGAATTACCATAACTTTGAGCTTGTCCGGATTAACCACAAGATTCCACAGCTTACAGAATTCTTGGAGCTTATTTAACATTAACTGTAGAGTTTCAGGCGAGTTTGTCATCATAACTACATCATCTGCAAAAAGAAGGCCTTTAATTAGCAGTCCCGCAAATTCTATGCCACCAGGTAGACAATAGACCAAGTCATCTATAAAAAGCGCAAATAGATCAGGGTTAAGTGAGCAGCCTTGTCAAACCCCTGTTTTGGCTGCAAACCACTCAGATTTACTGCACCATTCCAAACTAACGATTTCGTATCTCGATAGATATTTTGAATTAGTTGACAAAATTTTAAGGACATTCCAAGCCTATACAGCTTATAAAATAGGGCATGCCGGTCGAACGCTGCTCTAAAATCCGCAAAGAGGACATAAAGCTTTTTACTTCTTGCAAAGTATGAGTCAGAAATACTTTTGAACCCAAAAATTTGATCAATAGTAGAGTAAATTCCCTCACATTCCTAACAGTATCTTAATCAGAAAGTCAGTTTCGAAAATCTGCAGTTATAGTAGGTTTCCTTCTCAGAAAAAAATATCTGAACGAGATTTAGCAATGTTTTGCATAATTTGTTTGGGTTTAAGTCTCTAAAGTAACGAGTGATTCCAAAGCAGGTGCAACTTATGGATATGCATCAGCATGAGATGCACTGGTGGATTATAAGGATAAATATATATTTGCACTGTATTAACTATTCAAAGGTCTTATAAGATTTCAACTTATAAGGAAATTATTGTATTATATCGTGTTTTCTTATGTTTTCTTATGTTATTTTTAAATTTTCTTTAGACTCATTAAACTTTGTGGTATTATCTATTTTCTATTATATTTTTGCAAAACTATACTATTTTATTACAAGTTATGCATTCGTAAAAAAACCTAACTCGCGTTTTGATCAGACGTAACATTAGAATGATTGAGAAGACAAAAAACGTAGGGCTCACTATTCTGTATTTCTGTCTATTCGAATACAGCCTAAACTGCTCGGACGTTTTTCTTTAAACTTGGTAGATAGCATTTTAAAAATTCCCCCCACAGGTATTTTTCTTTTCTTTTTTTTAAACCAAAAATTATGGTACCTGCCATGCGATTTTTTTTTCTTCTTTTATAAAATAAAAACTTTCCCACAGATTTGAAGAAAAATCAAAAAAAATTCATTTATGTAGTTCAAGCTAAATAAAATTTTTGTTTTCGTAAAATGGTTATTAACAGAACCCTCCGAGAACTATTTTTCGTTTTTGATTTTCTCAAAAATGGTACAGTCGATTTTGATAATTTATTTTATACCAAAAATCCACAAAAGATTGGGTAGTGTTGTATATTCAAATTTTCAATTTTTTTTTTTTGGATTTTTAAAAAATATTCAATATTTTTTTTTCAAAACTCAATATTTAGAAAACCTCATGCTCGATTTTCTTAAAACTTGACAGTTAAAAAATTCAACGAAATGTGAGAGAATGTGAGAAAAACAACGGTACCCACCATACAAATGTTAAGAAATGGTTTTCGAAAATGGTTCCAACGCGCTCCATGCCATGGCAACGGCACCTTTTGTCCTGAGTCCTTGATTTGGTGGCATTAGGGCTTGACCTGTGAAGAGAGGCTGCGTGGGGCTTGCGGTGCCTAATATGTGTGCTTTGGTATCGCCCGATTGCGTGAACAAGGTTCGTCGATCTGACGATTTAAGCGTGAATACTAGTAGTGGTAGCTCACCTGCAACGCAACAGAAATGATCACAACCATTTTTTTCGTTCCTAATTCAAACTCCACTCAAACACGTCAACACCTCCCTCTAACTAACTATTATCAAAATGTAAGAGGTCTTCGATCCAAAACCAACTCTGTCTTAAGACAATCACACTCCCTCCCTTTCGATGTCTACGCTCTAACTGCAACAAACCTGACGCCCAGCATCAACAACCAAGAGTTGTTTCCCTCTTTTAATGTCTATCGAGATGATGATCGGCAGTCCGTTGGCTCTCCTTGCAGAGGAGTCTTTATCGCTATCAAAAATACATTTGACTCATCCCTTTTCTCAATCTCAAGCATGTCTAAAATTGATTTTGTTTCAGTTAAAATAAAACTTCTTAAAACGTCTGTTTATCTTCTGTGTTTCTACATACTGCCTTCCCAACCTCTACAAACATATTAAATTGCTGTTCGCGCGATCGATTATATAATAAAACAATGCGACCCCCTAGATAAAATTGTAATCTGTGGCGATTTCAATCTTCCTTACCTTAAATCGACTGTGTCGGACCACGGATCACATTACATTTGTAATCCCTCCTCGGCAAAAGAGTGTCTTTTTGTCGATTATTTAACTGATTCAAGCCTCTGTTAAATGAGTGACGTTCTAAATAATATAGACCGACAACTTGATCTTATTTTTTCAACGGACCCAGATAACTCATCAGACACTCTGCCCCCAAATTCTTACAGCTATTGATAAATATCATCCTCCATTGTTACTAAGGTTCTACCATAATTCGTACCTAGAAATTATACCCACTTTACATCCTGTTTTGTATGATTTTCATAAAGCTAATTCTGCCAAATTAACGATTATATTAACCGAGTTCCATTTAATTTTGAAAATATGTCTGTTGAAGAAGCCACTAACATTTTTTATAATGAATTATACTATTCAATTTCGTTATTTGTCCCTTCGTACCGACGCCGACGTAGAGTTTCTCCTTCATCCCCGCCTTGGTATAATTGTAGACTACGATCGCTGCGTAACCAAAGGAACAAGCTTTGGGAAATTTTCCTACGGTGTCAAAAGAGAGCTGCATGAATGTACGAGTACTAATTTGCCATTGTGAATCATTCGCAAAAAAGTGAGCCCGACGCAGTCACATACACTATGAACGAAAACAAGTGTGAATCAGTATTCATTTATCACAAAGATTCATTTTCGCAATGCATTAGAGTGTGAATGGTTATCTTGCTTGCGCTTATGAATATCGAATGCGTGGTCGGCTCACACTCAAACCATTCATTCAATCACTTCATTCGCAAAAGTTGTGAAATAAGTTGTGAAACTTATGAGTGGCTCACAAACATTTGAATGGATTCACATTTTTAACTAGCAGGGTAGATACCTAAGTAAAGTATAAAAATTTCTGACATGAATATTTATAACAGCAAAAAATTGAAATGTATGTATGTATCAGGCACGAGGCGTGATTTTTTCGATAGCGGAAGCACTGAACATAAAACCAAAAATGAAAGACCTTTGAGATCCAACCTTTTAAATTCCACTTTATGGTAATACACATAAAATAATATACATAAATAATATATTACAGTAAATTCCTATTAAAGCTTGATGCCTTGCGCAAAGATTTGTCCTTTTTCTTTTAAGGCAAAATTATCTACGTACGATTTGATAAGAACTAAGCTACGAGTAGATAACCTTTCTTGTCCACATTTATTTCTAAAAAAATATTTAATTCTCTTAAAACATGAATATGATCTCTCTACAGATGCCATTATTAAGGGATATTAAAAATCTTAAGATTCCTTGAAGTTTTTTTTTTTTTGATTTAAAATTCTCATAATTGAAAATAACCTTTAGTTATATTTCTGCTGGAATGTCAAGAAACCTCAGATATGAATATAAAAAATACTATTTTTGACCACTTTTCTTATAATAACAAAAAATAAACAGAAAACAGGTGGATTGTATTTATTGCACCTAAATTTGCACACACATTAAGTTAAAATAAAACTCTTCTACCCCTTTTGTCCATGAAATTAAACTCATTATCAGTTTGAGACAATAAGCAACTCAATAGATACATTTTTGTTTTTCTATCTCTCTTGTAGGAAATTCTCGTAATGCATTCACTCAACTCATTCTTCACACATTGTGCAAAAGGCAAGAAACGAGACAAAATTATTTTGACTTTGGGTTGAGATCTAAGTTTATTATGCGAAATAATGGAATGCCCAGCTGTTGTGCATTCTATATTGTTTGAGAATCATTTTTGTTTGAGCATTTTGTGAATATTGGTGAGTGATGTTGTAGGTATATTTTCAGTTGACTTGGAGTGGAAGGGTATTTTGAAATTGAGTTATGGAGGCGATAATAAGGAATGCTTAGCTGTTAAGCATTTAAGCAAGAACTTTCATGAGATTGAGCATTATAAATAATGGAGTGATGTTGAGCATTCTCATTGATTTGCAGTGTGGCATTTTAAGTTGTAATAACCAGAGAGATCTTGGTTTCCTTTAGTAATTTTAGTAAAAGATGATAATGTTGTCATAATGATGTTGGAATTTAATTTACAGAGTAAATGAAGATTCATTAATAGATACAAATAAAATAATAAAAATATTAATACAATTTGGAATTTTGAATTTAATTCCTTGCTAGGTACGATTTTTTGAAATGGTTTAACGGAAGCACTCATTCCACTCAATATATGGACGCTTCGTCCCTGGTATGTATGTACATAAATTACATGTTAATTTTTTTAAAATAGTTCATTTTCTATTTCTTTGCATATTGAATTAATAAAAAGTTATATTATGAACCGTCATTGAAATTAATCGAACTCGAGATTTGAATCAAAGTTGCCATTAAGATAACAGAGAACACGAAAAAGTGGCAATTCCGTCTGTCTGTCTGTACCTCGACTTAAAGCCTAATGCGCTAAAGAGATTTCCTTCAAACTCGGTATCTAAGGTTCTTCCCTAGAGAAGAAATTAAATTTTTTTTAAAATCCAAAACTAACGGTACTTGCCATACAGCCGTTATGCAAAATCTTATTTATCACTAAAACGGCTATTATAGTGGTACTCGTATTATAGGCATGTACTACATTTTAGTCAAAAAATAAAATCTATTAAGAGAACCTGTCATAGTACGGTTTTTTATTTTATTTTTGACTTTCTCATTGACCGCTCTAACGATTTCAACCAATATTTTTGTACAAGAGCTCCTATGATATTAAAATAATATTGTATATAAAAATATTTGAATTTTTGTTCAGTTTTTGAAAAAAAAAATAATTCCAATTTTTTTTTTAAATGAAGATCTTGAAAATGTGAGAACGATTGGTTTTGAAATTATTTCCAAAAATCTATGTTATTAAATACTTAAAATTGGCATAATATCACAAATTAATTTGATAATTTTTATTTTTGCATAGACAACGCAATCTGTGTAGTGTAAGATGATCGCGTGCCACTAAAATATTCATTGTCTTAAGTATTCACCCACATTCATTTTCTATCCAGCACACCATTGCAGCATTCACCACAATCAATGCAGACAGTGCATGAATTGTTAAAAATGAATCATTTACTCAAACGAATGTGAGCTCGTTTCAGATTCATTTATGAAAAGGCATACAGTGTGAGTATTTCTTCAAAACGAAAGTGAATGTGTGTGAATAGTGTGTAATGCAATGAATGTTGTGAGTGGCTCATAAAACGAGCTACTTGTTGCAGATCTCTGGTGTCAATGCCCAACTGACTACTCAAAGTACATTGGTGCTTATCTTCAATTCAACGAACTGTACAGTTTTATCTACCAGCATTTCTTCTACCAATATTTACATAAAACCCAATCTAACTTTATCAACGATCCCAAATCCTTCTTTCAGTTCGTTAATTACAAAAGAAAGTCAAATGGATATCCATCCTCTTTGTCCTTCAATAATGAAACCTCCAATGATAATCTAAGTATAGCTAATTACTTTGCATCATTTTTTAAAGATTTTAAACCAGATTGGACCTATTTGGAGTATTTACCGAATTTTTCGCTGGGTCCATTCTTATCTGAATGCATTGTTCCATCGGCCATTGAAAACAAATTTTCTCAAATTAATGAGGAGTTTGCCATTTTCCTAAAAAAATGTTCTTCCTCTCTTCCAAATCCTCTATCAAAACATTTTCATTTATCCTTATCTGAGAAAATATTTCCCAAGATATACAAAACATCTTTCATAACACCAATTCACAAGAAAGGCCCGAAAAAGGACTGTCGACCAATTGCTAAACTTCAGGGGCGGACGCAGAAAATAATTTCGGAGGGGGTTTTTGAAAAAAATATCAGATTTTTATAAATACAGTCGACTCCCTCTAAGTCGAACTTTCACGGGATATCAAAACTAGTTCGAGTTAGAGGGAGTTTTAGAAAAATTCGAGTTAGAGGGAGTTTTTTTTTTTTAATGTTTTATTGAATTTAATAATAAGTAAAATAAATAAATAAACCTAAGCTTCTTGCTTTTATCGCTCATTAATCTATAATTATGTATTATAAAAAAATATTCTTTCAACTTAATTATTTAAAAAAATTGTAAGTTTAGACATCACAGTCTCACAGTCGCTGTGTCATCAGTGATCGCCTTTTAAAAAAAAGATTCTATTTTAAATAAGCAATTGTGAATTTCTTCTTTCGTTTCAATTGCAGATTGCTGTGTACCAATTGCATATTGCAATGCACCAATTGCATTTTCAATTTAATTTTTCTCTGGTATTTCAAAGTCTATTATTTCAGCTCCATCTTCTTCTTCAGCTCCATTTTCACCGTCATTAGTATCATCAGTATCTGCTTCCAAAATTGACTCGTTATCAGGTATTTCAGTGGCTACGATGCCGTCATCGACTTCAATATAGTCCTTCCAATGTACGCCTTCAACATTATAATGAGCTTCTGTTAGCCTTTTCCAGATTATCTCGATTTCTTGGTGTTGCGGGTTTCTTGGATGCCGTCGGGGTCTGTGCTGGCATGCTTGACCGGCCTCACGCTCGTCGGAGGGAGTAAGTTCTTGACCCCTGTCAAAACCGCGCAGACAAAAATCATGCCAGGCTCTACGTCTCGATGTTGTGACGTTACGAGAAGATTTTCTATACCCACCCTGCCATGGTAACCTATCTCGCCTAAGTTACCCCTTTCCTCGCCATCTTTCACTTCCTCATCCCATTCTTACCATTTCCATCAACCCTCATCCTTTATCCTCTAAATTAAAAAACCATTTTAGATCAAATTATTATCTTTTCAATCATTATTGTTGAATTCACGATTCATTTTTATTGTACAATTTTATTTGAATCTTAAACAAAACGAATTATAATTATACAAGTTAATTTAGTTAGACAAATCAATTGAACTATGTTTTTTTAAATTTTTAAAAGTTACCAATTTAAAATCAATTTTAATAGTAGTAGGTATATATGCACAAAAGCACATATGCAAGTTGAAAGTAAATTTCGTTTCTATTTCCCACAGGTAAGCGCAATACGTATAGATAAATATGCATGTACGAATATATGCACGAATTATCGTTTGAGTGCACTTCACTCAAAACTACCGATTTTTGACAATATTCCCCACCCCTTGAAAGACTTTATATATTTAAATGCAATTTAATATAAAGGTTTGCAGATAAATGACTCACCCTTATTTTCGGTTGTTAAAGCATCGAGCTGCAAATGATGTGGCCACAGCATCCAGGCTGATGAGATGATAATTTTCCTGCTAATTTAAACACTTTACAAAGCTATAAAAATATATAAAACGCTTTCAATATTTGTTAACCCTTAAAAAGTGAACAAAATTTAGGTGCACACAAGTAGCATTGCATATATGTATATGTATATATATGTATACTAATTTTATGCTACCTGTGGCTAGTTTTAAAAAAAATTTACTTCGCGCCCACGATATGCGTTTTTAAAATATGTAATTTACGTTAAAAAAATACAAAAATGACGTTAAAACATAAAAAAAAAATCAATTAAAAGAATTAATAAAAAAAAGTATGTAGGTGGTCCGCTGCCTGGATTCGAACCCGGAACCTTACGCCTACGGTTGAAACGCCTAGCCACTGGACTACCAGGCTTTTATTTTCTGTGGCTTAAAACTTAATTTCAAGCTTTAGAAGCGTTTATTAAGTAGTTTAGCTTTCTTTTGTTATTTTCTATCTTTGTAATATTTTCACTATAGAGGCGTTAGAGATTCTTTAAATTTCTGGTTCAGGTTCACTTTTATTTTTTTTAAAAATGAAAGTAAATTTAAATAAAAAAATGTAAATTGACTATCAGGTAAGTCTTTAGACTTCCAAGGAAAAACTTCTATTCTTTTTGCAACCGTATTCTTTTAGCCATCTACAACTACCAATCAGTTTATACGGGATAAATATCGCCGATCGGGAACGGTGGCGATACGCGGTCTCATACATGTACATTTATTTTGAAAGGTAGGAGAGTAGTGGCTAATATGAGGACTCGTTGTAACACAAAAAAAAAAAAGTTGAGTTGCAGTTCGTTACATAGGGCTTTGCTTTTTGCTTAAATATGTCTACATTATGTAAACAAAATTGCAAACAGAACCCACACATTTATTCCTTATCGTCAAGCTACCCAACGTGGGAGCCGCACCCACAATATAGCCGGGCAAAAGTCTGTTAGAACTGAATTTTCTTATTAAAATACCCTTTGCAAAGTGCAAACTGAGATATAATCCTTCAAAAAAAAAAATCTTCACTGCCGAATGTCCTTGGCATGGTAAACTCCTATCCTTTTCCCAGTCAAAGTTTCAAGCTCGTACATGCAGTTTCCTACAGTACGGCGAACACGAGCCTTGAGGAATTTTGGAAGCAACTTCGAATTTTGACCTTGAACAAAATTGCTCTGGGCAAAGTTCCGATAAAAGATTTCTTGACCAACCCTAAACGAAACTGGCCTTGACCGCGTATTGTAAGTTGCCTTCGAACGCTCATGTGCGTTTTGTAAGTTTTCGGACAACTTCTGACGTGCAAGTGCAATTTTTGCTTCGCGTGGCACAACTACTTGTTCGGGATCATGAAGGGCTCTTAAATTTCTGAGGATTTTGTAAGCTGATCCATGGTTAATCATATTTTGGCCGAACATCGCAAAATATGGCTGACATCCGAGAGAGTCATGGTTATCAGACCTCAAGGCGCATGCTATGCTTGAGAGGTATGAATCCCACGTATCTTGTTCATCTCGTACAAATACTCTCAGCTTATTTAAGATGCTTCGGTTCACTCTCTCTGAAATATTTGCCTGTGGAGAATAAAATGCAGTTCGAACATGTTGCACGCCATAGCCCTCCAAAAACTTACAAAACTCAGACGAAATGAACTGTTTTCCATTATCAGAGTGCAAGAATTCGGGAGTTCCAAAAGCATGGAAGACTTCTGGTTCTAAGAATCGAATAATGTTTGCGGAAGTTGCTTTCGGTAACGCTTTGAGAAAAGTATATTTGGAGAAGTGATCAACAGCGATGAAAATAAAAGTATTACCGCGTTTTGTACGTGGATAAGGTCCTAACAAATCCACATACAAACGCTGCATCGGTCGCTCAGAGACGATCTGCTTCGTAATCGGAGGACGAAGAGTTCTATTTGATGCCTTTGTGGTCTTGCATACCTCGCACTGACTCACGTATGACTTCACCTGCGTGGCCATCTTAGGCCAATAGTACTTCTCCCTGACTCGGGTATAAGTTTTAGAAAAACCACTATGGCAACTAAGTCTGGTCCCGTGGGCCATCTCAATCACTTCGTTTGTCAAAGTACTTGGTATCCATAAGCGCCACAAAGAATCTTCACCTTCAAGCTCTTCACTCCTAAACCTAACTCTTTTGTATATGTACTTGTCGGATACAACTAGGTCCGGGAGTGCCGCTTGATTCTTGATAATTTCTTCTCTTTGCAAACTATACTCAGCAGAGTCGAACTCTGGCGAATTGATATCTACTTCCTCTCCTATCGCGTTGATCGAAATCTCTTCCATATCTCCTCTCGAAAGCGTATCCGGAACAATATTCAAAGAACCCTTACGATGCTCGATCTTGAAATGGAAACCTTGAAGCTCCAAACTCCATCTTGCGAGACGCCCACTCAAATCCTTTAATGACATAAGCCATTTAAGACTTGAATGGTCAGTAATGACACGAAAAGGCAAGCCCTCGACGTACGCACGAAACTTCCTAATGCTAAGCACAGCTGCTAGACACTCAAGCTCTGTCACCGTATAGTTCTTCTGTGCCTTATTTAACTTTTTCGACATAAAAGCTATGGGTTTCTCATTACCATCTGCATCCAACTGGAAAAGAACTCCACCGACTCCCTCAGACGACGCATCACATTGAATGGTGAATTCTTTTTTGAAGTCTGGCTGAGTCAATACAGGAGAAGAGGTGAGAGCTTCTTTCAGTTTTTCAAACGCTTCCTTGGCTGCAGATGTCAATTCGAACCCCTTTTGCTTTTTAAGGCAATCGGTTAGTGGAGCTGCAAGATCAGCATAGTTCCTAATAAAACGCCTATACCAACCCGTCATACCAATAAATCTCCTCACTTGTCTCGGCGATTTAGGAAGAGGAAAGTTTACCATCGCCTCAACCTTTTCAGGATTAGTTTTTAGCGTTCCCTGACCGACAATGTAACCAAGAAACTTTATTTCACGCATGCAGAACTTGGACTTATTAAGGTTGATGGTTAAATTCGCTCTACGAAGACAGGTTGCTACGTCTGTCAATACTTTTATATGAGTTTCAAAATCCGCTGTACATATCAAAAGATCATCTAAATAAACGAAAACATGTTGTCTAAGACGAGCAGGTATTACTTTGTCCATTAGACGACACATTCTCTGTGCGGCGTTACATAACCCAAACGGCATCACATTAAAGTGATACAGCGGCCGTCCAGGTACAGCGAAAGCCGTTTTTTGTTTTGACTCTTCATCTAACGGTATCTGCCAAAATGCATCTTTAAGATCTAGACCCGTTATGAAATGAGTGTCCTCTAATCTACTGATGATACCTTCAATATGTGACAGCGGATATGCATCATTAACCGTTTTACTGTTTAATTTACGACTATCTAAGCACAGGCGTACTTTTCCTGGTTTCTTTACCATCACTATAGGCGAACACCAAGGCGAATTGCTCTCCTCAATAACCCCAAGTCCTAACATACGATCAAGTTCCTTGTAAACCTCCTCTTGCTTCACCGGCGAAAGCGGATAATGTCGAGATTTTATTGGTATGGCATCACCTGTCTCGATTGTGTGGATTTCGACATGCGTTCTACCAAGACCTAGCTCAGCAAAGTTAGGAAAAAGCCGCTTTACCGAATCCAACTTGATTCGCTGAATCGACGTCAGATCGATAAAAACCGCTTCCTCAGCATCTGCGCGACTCTCCTCAAACATGATGTTGCTGTCTATTTGGGATACTTGTGGAGTTAAATTAAATTCGTTCCAGAAATTCATACCGAGATAAACCTTCTGCGTCAGGTTAGGAATTACATAGAATGTAATGGTCTTCGTTATGCCATCAAGTGTTGTCTGGACTTCACAGTATCCAACGATATCGTGTGATTTACCGTCAGCTGTCCTAACAACATTCTTGTATGGTAGCATTTGAATTCCATTCCGTTCTATGAATTCAAAACAGGAATCTCCCAACACAGAGATAGATGCACCACTGTCCAACAGGCCTGAAACTAGCTCGTCTTTCAGCTTAACTTGTGCATACAATCTACCATCTGTATTGGAAGTCAAAATTGTCTCAGCCATGTATCTCTGGAATTCCTTTCGCTTCTTGTATCTATCTCTGCATTTTTGAATTTGGCCACTTACAATCGGTTTACCAAAAATCTCAGAGCGCTTCCTGTAATAATTGAGTTTCCTCTCGTGAAGAGATTTCAATTGAAAAACTTTGACAGGATGACTCTCCGAAACTGGAACTTCTCGTTGAAGAACCTTGAAAGGACCATCAGATTTAGGAACCCTACTACCCTGAACTTCCTCCGACCTATCACCTGATTTTTCTACAACCAACCCAACTGACCCCGAATCACTTCCTTCTTCAGTATAATCTCCTATTGCTGTCTTCTCTGATCGGGATGGCTCTTTTGGAACCGATTCTCCCCGATAGATCTGTCGGTCCCTTGGCGGTTTCCCTGGTGTTTTTGGCATTCTGGGGTACTCACGCCTTTTTCGCCACAGAGAAAACAGAACAGCTTTCTTTCGTGCGATGGACACTGATAGAAGGAATGACCAAGCTTATCACAGTTCCAGCAAACCAATGATGAAGTTGGCTGTCTATTGTTGCCTTTGCTAAATGCAGCAACCTCTTCCTGTGATAAATCTATTTCAATTACTTCATCCAACTGAACCTCATTAACAGTCTTATGGGAAACTGTTCTCCTTGCTAAAAACGTCTCGGCTTCTCTAGCCTTGTTACGGAGATGCTCTAAGCTAGTAATTTCCGCTGCCAGCAACACTTCACCCAATCTATCCTTGGCATTACTTTTAATGATTTGTATGAGCTTTGTCGAATCAAATGGTTCATTTAACTGATCGTTCAGATGTACGACAGCTCCATAAAAATCATCAAAAGTCTCCTTAAATCCCTGTTTTCGAGTGAGCAAGCGCATGTATATCTCAACGTCATTTTCTTTGCGTCCGAATTCTCTTTTTAAGCTACTTTTGATAAGTTGCAAATTTGCGTCTTGATTTTTGTGCAAAAATCGCCAAAACCAATCGTTCGCTTTTCCAATCAGCAATAAATGAAAATTTGCACTGATTTGATTATCACTGTAACCCGATGACGCTTGCAACCTATCAACCTTGAAAAGAAAATCGGAGACACTATTCGTACCGTCATATGAAATGTTCCATCTTTCGAGACGGCAAACATTCTGTTCCCTTGAAGCATTTTGTGGTTGTAACCCCACAGAAGGAACACTTTGTGACGTACTCGGTACGTGAGGCGGAAACATGTTTGGCATACTATTACTCGCTACATTCGAACACTGAGGATTACTAGGATGGCCCAAGTCTGAAAGATGCCGTTCCGAACGGAGGTCACCAATACTCTCCAGCTTTCCCATAATACCTCTCATGAAATAATCCATTTGGTCAAAGAATCGAACCTGATTCGTCACCAAAGATTGATCAATTCTGTCAGCCAAAACATCGATAGCCGATGCTCTACCAATCCCAGCAGGGGATCCCGGATTTTCCGTTAAGTCATGGACTGATCGATTATTTTGGCCAAGAAGATTGCTGCCACCCGCAGGCTCCAAAGCCCTGGCTCTAGCTTGATTTACTTCATCGTGAAGTGATTGATCACCCTCGGTCGACATTTCAGGAGAAAGTTCAGCTACTAAACTATAATAGTGATCCAAAATAACAGATCGATGAAACCTTTCAAAATCCTCCAACGAAATTCCTTCGCTCAAAAGTCTTGGAGTTTGGCTAGTATTCTGAGGATTATTTGAATTCTGGCTCATAACCCAAAACGAAAAATCTAACGAGAAAATTCACTACAACTAAAACACAAATGATCTAGATTAATTGTCTCAGAATCTGATTATTATTTTTCTATCGAAAGAAATTCCAACCAGGAATGAACAGAAAACCAAAGCAGAACTAAAACACTCTGTTTCATAAACTAAATCCTGAATCTAACTCCTACTACAATAACAAATGAAATAGAACAAAAATGAAAATTTGAAAAATTAAAACAAAATAAAAATCAAAATGAAAGAATTTTAAACTGAATAAAAAAAAACACGTCGAACTCGAATAAAACTATAATATCATAAAAAAAAATGAAAAACTCAAAAACTCGATCTATGTAAGATCTCATAAACAAGAAACTAAAATTTGTAGGAACACCATATAAATAAACAAAATCAATAAAAAAAAACCACTGTAAAAGAACAACAAAGTTGAAAATAAAATTTTAAATTTTCAAGAAAACTTTTTTTATATAAATGCGGATTTGGATGAGGATCAACTAATCTGGAAAGAATGAAAAAAGAAAACGAAAGATGGCGAAGCGCTGCGAGCCGAAGAAAAAAAAATAAATTAATTACCTGAAACTAACTCTACTAAAATTGCTCTGTATGGCGATTTGCAATTACACATAATCACAAAACGACTCTACAGACATTATCTTTTATCGACGAAAGGTACTCATGAAGACTCAATATGAATCTTTTTGTCTCTTCCGTCTTTATTTATATATCTACATACATATTTATGGTGATTTTGCAAACTGAACATCTATGCCAGCATAAATATATACCACCAGCATAAAGACTCAGAATGCTACCCACCATTAGGTACTTATCAGATTCGAAAATCATCCTCCGTCATCGCAACGCAGTACCAAGGTCACACACCTCGGATACTGGGACTTACGACGAAAGATCATTTCCTCACTGAAAAGCAAAATGAACAACTAAATAAACAAACTAAAATGAATCAAAATTTAATATGAAAATTAAAAGCAATTAAAAAAATATACTATTGAAACTGAAGCTAGAAAAATTAAAATGAAATGAAAAGTGAAAAATGAAAAGCAATACAAAAAAAATTAATGAACTATGGAATTTAAACTAAAATGAAAAAAAACTGAAATTAAAAACAAAACTGAATTGGCTCGAAAAAAATATCTAAAAACTTGCTATCGTAAGATAGCAAGGCCTTCACGTTATGGGCGCCATTTGTTGCGGGTTTCTTGGATGCCGTCGGGGTCTGTGCTGGCATGCTTGACCGGCCTCACGCTCGTCGGAGGGAGTAAGTTCTTGACCCCTGTCAAAACCGCGCAGACAAAAATCATGCCAGGCTCTACGTCTCGATGTTGTGACGTTACGAGAAGATTTTCTATACCCACCCTGCCATGGTAACCTATCTCGCCTAAGTTACCCCTTTCCTCGCCATCTTTCACTTCCTCATCCCATTCTTACCATTTCCATCAACCCTCATCCTTTATCCTCTAAATTAAAAAACCATTTTAGATCAAATTATTATCTTTTCAATCATTATTGTTGAATTCACGATTCATTTTTATTGTACAATTTTATTTGAATCTTAAACAAAACGAATTATAATTATACAAGTTAATTTAGTTAGACAAATCAATTGAACTATGTTTTTTTAAATTTTTAAAAGTTACCAATTTAAAATCAATTTTAATAGTAGTAGGTATATATGCACAAAAGCACATATGCAAGTTGAAAGTAAATTTCGTTTCTATTTCCCACAGGTAAGCGCAATACGTATAGATAAATATGCATGTACGAATATATGCACGAATTATCGTTTGAGTGCACTTCACTCAAAACTACCGATTTTTGACAATATTCCCCACCCCTTGAAAGACTTTATATATTTAAATGCAATTTAATATAAAGGTTTGCAGATAAATGACTCACCCTTATTTTCGGTTGTTAAAGCATCGAGCTGCAAATGATGTGGCCACAGCATCCAGGCTGATGAGATGATAATTTTCCTGCTAATTTAAACACTTTACAAAGCTATAAAAATATATAAAACGCTTTCAATATTTGTTAACCCTTAAAAAGTGAACAAAATTTAGGTGCACACAAGTAGCATTGCATATATGTATATGTATATATATGTATACTAATTTTATGCTACCTGTGGCTAGTTTTAAAAAAAATTTACTTCGCGCCCACGATATGCGTTTTTAAAATATGTAATTTACGTTAAAAAAATACAAAAATGACGTTAAAACATAAAAAAAAAATCAATTAAAAGAATTAATAAAAAAAAGTATGTAGGTGGTCCGCTGCCTGGATTCGAACCCGGAACCTTACGCCTACGGTTGAAACGCCTAGCCACTGGACTACCAGGCTTTTATTTTCTGTGGCTTAAAACTTAATTTCAAGCTTTAGAAGCGTTTATTAAGTAGTTTAGCTTTCTTTTGTTATTTTCTATCTTTGTAATATTTTCACTATAGAGGCGTTAGAGATTCTTTAAATTTCTGGTTCAGGTTCACTTTTATTTTTTTTAAAAATGAAAGTAAATTTAAATAAAAAAATGTAAATTGACTATCAGGTAAGTCTTTAGACTTCCAAGGAAAAACTTCTATTCTTTTTGCAACCGTATTCTTTTAGCCATCTACAACTACCAATCAGTTTATACGGGATAAATATCGCCGATCGGGAACGGTGGCGATACGCGGTCTCATACATGTACATTTATTTTGAAAGGTAGGAGAGTAGTGGCTAATATGAGGACTCGTTGTAACACAAAAAAAAAAAAGTTGAGTTGCAGTTCGTTACATTGGGTGTCTGCCTTCGTTGTTACATCTAAGTAAGCTAAGCGGAATATCATCTTCGTCATCCCAAGTCTCAGACTTAAATCGGCTTTGTGAAACAATTTTCAATTGTCAATGGAGTAACGTCCCCATGCCTTTAGGATTTCGCGCACACAATCGAGAAGTGATATTTTATATTGCTCTTTTTTGGTTTCCCAAACCCTTAAGATCTTGGTGAGAAGACGGCGATTATAGTGTACTTTCAAATTTTGTATTATACCCATGTCCATTGGCTGAACTATTGAGGTCATATTGGGAGGGAAATACTCAAGCTTTATAAACTTTAATTTATCCTTAACTTGTTTTGGGTGAGTTGGGCAATTATCGATAGTGAATAGGTAATACTTTGCGCTTTGATCTTCCAAATTTAGAATCAAGTTTCAAAAGCCAACTTGTGAAAAGGTCTGATGTCATCCAAGAACGATGGTTTGCCACATAGTCCGGCGGCAAAGTTTTAATAATATTGAAACAACGAGGATTTTTGCTTTTCCCTATAACCAGAAACTTTAGCTTTTCCGACGACCTCTGAGATCTATTGTTTTATTGCTTTCAAATAAAGCACAAAATGTTTTGAAGTTGGAATGGAATGGATCCAACCAACAAATGCTTTTTTTATTGCCTTGCAATTTTTTTTTATAAATATCTTTTTAGGAAGAGATTTTTGTGTTTGATAATATTGTAAATTACAGGTATAGCAGCGCAGCACACTGACATGACGGTGACGGCGGCGCAGGCGATGCAACATATAGAGAATCAAAGAGTTCGGTTGTGTGTGCTTTTAATAAGAATTACAAACAATAACGAGTTTCGATTTGAGAGATTTTTTTTTGATTTTTTTTTTTCGGCAAAAGAAAAAAATTCGACTTAGAGGGAAAGAAAATAGGTCAATAATCAAGAGAATGTGTTCGAGTTAGAGGGAACTTCGACTTAGAGGGAGTTCGACTTAGAGGATAGGTTTTGTATGGAAAATTGAGGGGAATGCAAAAATACGGCTAAAAAGTTCGAGTTAGAGGGAACTTCGACTTAGACTGTATCGACTGTATATTATTTTATTACTTTATTGTAGGTACTTGCTAATTACATAATCTTTATTGTTACTAACATAAATATGTTATAACTAAACAATATTGGCTCTTAGGGATAGGTATTTTTGGAACAATTTCATATATCTAATCGCTAAAAATCATATGGATTATGCAACGGATACTCATTTGGCAAATTTGAATAATGTTACCAAAAGTTGGAAAATATTCTTTTGGTACGCCAACTTGTAGTACTTATTCATTATTGTACGAATAAAAAATAAATTTCCAAAAAAAAATATTGAGCCGTTTTTGAGAATTTTGAAACGCAATGTTTTTTAAACTTTTCCCTGAAAAATTTCATTCTAATCCGTTCTGTCTATAATGAGAAATTCAAAATTCGAAAAAGCCATTAATTGTAGGTAGGTTTTTTTTTTATTAAACTATAGATCGTAAAAATTAATCGAAATAAAAAAAAGTTTTCGAAGCTGTTTAAAAAACATACGATTTTCGAAAACAATTTTTTTATATTTGTGTGGTGGGTACCTTTATTTTTAGGTAGGGGAGATTGTGGCACATTTGAACACTTTTTGCTTTCCAGACTGATAAAACCTAAAATATTGGAGCAATTGGCCTGATATTTTACTCACATGGAAAAGTGTTATTGACGTTCAATTTAGACAAATATTTGGTCCATTTAACGAAACATTTATATTGAATTTTTATCTCCAATCAATACATGTTCTTATGTTCAAAAGTGCACCATGTATGGGGCAGTTTTGAACTTGGAAGGGGCACTTTTGAACAGTGATATAATTTTTTTTACTGAATAAAAGAACTTTTAAATTTTATTTGTATATTGATTTTTTAATAAGAACTTATCAATAAAACTCAAAATTAATACTTTTGTTATATCATATTCATGTATTTGTAGAAAAAAAAAAAACAACAATCCACAAAGATTAATAAAAAAAAAAACTAAATCTAAAACTTTGATTTTTAAGTAAAAGGTGGATTTTTAGTGAATAAAAATAAGAATAAGCTTAAGCTCGCTAGTTAAAGATGTTTTCTAGTAATAGCTATTTTAAAATAGCCAACGCTAAGTTCATTTAGTTTTTACTTGTTTTCCAAGCCTTAAGCTTCAATTTGTGTGAATAAAAATAGCTTAAACTAGATATTATTGTTAAAGCTATACAAATTTCAAGATTTTTTCGACCTAGAAAGCTTTAACTAGGCCTTATTTTCAGTATTCAATAGCTCAAAAATGAGACAGAGAACGTATAGATGCAGAGACTGGTGGTCGATATGACAAAAACATTTTTTACCTGAAACCAATACTTGCCCTATAGAACAGATAACAAATTGCTTGATTAATTGCTTGAATCTGATTAAATTTTCTTTTAAATATCTTAAATATGTTAAAAAAAAACTAATCATGGCAGTTTTGAACATGTTCAAAAGTGCCCCAACACGCTTGTTCAAATCTGCCCCAACTGTTTCAGGGACATAAAATTTATTATAAATATTTAACTGAAATATATCCAGTAAAAAACTTACCGCAATTAGGTTTAAAATTTATTTTTCCTCCAAAAAAATGTGTTCCTGTTTTAAAATCACGCAGTAATTTTTGTTTAAGCTCTTACAACTAAAAACGAAAGCAAAATACTTCCACTAGCAAAAGTACCCTTCACCTCTAAG
Organism: Philhelius festivus; assembly: GCA_963931855.1. NCBI lineage: Eukaryota > Metazoa > Arthropoda > Insecta > Diptera > Syrphidae > Philhelius > Philhelius festivus. The sequence continues at coordinate 135,707,091 of OZ007554.1, read as the reverse complement.
TCCGAGAGACAACTAAAATATTCAAGGAAAGTCAATGACGTTTTTGGATATGGTATTCACAGGTTAAAATTTTAAATTACTTTTAAAAAAAGAGTAATAAAGTAAAATTTTATAAGCATTGTTCAAATGTGCCCCGTGTTCAAATGTGCCCTACTCTCCCCTACAAACATTTTGAGCCTTCCAAACAATAACTATTTTTTAACCACTGCCTAGATTAAACTCAATGAAATTTTATGAATTTTTTTTAATTCTGTGGGACAGTTTTTGAGAAAAAATAATATTTATAAAGTTTTGAAAAAATCGTATGGGTAGGTACCGTTATTTTTGGTCTAAAAAAAAAGAAAAAAAAAACCTTTGGGGAAAAATTCAAAACGATTTCCTTGTGACACGGGGGTATAATGGGGGCAATATTGCTGTTTTTTTATTTAATTACGAGTACTTATAGTAACTTATTGCATACTTTACTAAACATTTAAAGAAATTGTGGTATGAATATAATATAAATAAAGTTGTTTACTTTTGTTCCTACTTTATAATTTATTTAATATCCCTGTTTAAGTAAGTGCATTGACCAAAACTTCAAATTTTTGCGAATTTAAAAAAAAATTTGCCTCAATTTTTATTTCCAGGAACTCCTATTCTTGCGCCGTACGTTTATAATATTTGAATTATGGAAATTTTTTATGAAAAGATATAGAAGAATTTATGGCACGAAAATAACACTTCGTTTTTTTTTTTAAGAAAACGAATCGTTGTTTTTTTTATTCCACAAGTTTCGGAGGGGGTTTGAACCCCTAAAACCCCCACCTGCGTTCGCCCCAGCTAAACTTTCACATATGCCAAAAATATTTGAAAGCATTTTATATAAACTCCTCTTAAAAGTGAAATAATTTTTTTATTTCATATAATCTTCGTTGATCTTCAGTTTCCGTTGCAGGTCCTTAATTACCCCAGCACAGCATGGCTTCTTAAAAAGCAGATCAACCTCCAAAAAGTTGCAGATTAAGACTATTTTTATCGTGGTACTAAGACAGTTTTAATGAAAGAATAGTTTACCGACTTACCGCGATTATTTATTATTTTAATCAAATTTATATTTGATATTGCCCGACGTTTCGACAGGCAGGCACTATCAAATAATAAATAATCGCGGTAAGTCCGTTAACTATTCTTTCATTAAAACCTCCAAAAACCTTGTAAAATTCGTTTCATTCACTCTAAGAGCCTTAGAAAACGGGAACGAAGTTGATATGGTCTCAACTAGTGTTGTGATTTAAAAAATCGAGATATTAGTATTCGAGTGATTTAAAGAATCGAATGATCATTCCAATGATCTTCGAAACAATATCATAGTAAGAAAGTAAAAAACGAACACTCCATCCATTTCAAGGTAAAAAAAAAACAAAAATAAAACAAATAACATAATGGTTCTCGCTTCTCGCCTTTACAATTTTATATTCAATCCTCAACGATGCATCGAGTGCGAAAATGAATATATATATAAACCCAACTCATTGAATACACAAATAACCAACTTCTCGAGTTTTCTATTTTGTGTATTATCTTTTCTGTCCTTTCGTTCAATATTCGCTTCTCGGTCTCGAATAGGCACTCGAGTATCGAGTACTCATTTCGCTTACAGTAAGTAGATGTGAGAAATCATTCGAATGATTCGAGTATTCGAATGATTTGTATGAAGAATCGAGGTATCTCGAGATGTTGTCTGAATCGATTACAATCGATTATATCATTCGAATGCGCCCATCAGTAGTCTCAACTGACTAGCATAGCTTTCGACAAAATTTCTCACAGTCTCATAGTCTTTAAACTATCCTCTTTAGGTTTTGATCCCATTTTCCTGCAATGGATTACTTCTTACCTAGAGAATCGTGAATTTTGAGTCCGGTTCAGATCCGCGCTTTCCAATCCTATTCTAGCCACTTCTGGTGTCCCCCAAGGTAGTCATTTAGGCCCTCTCCTCTTTGTCCTTACAATTAACGACATTTACATGGTCATTAAACATTGTCAAATATCCCTTTACGCTGATGACACGAATTTTTTTAAAATCATAACAGCACCTAAAGACATATTTCTTCTTCAAACAGATCTCGAGAGTTTCTCAACCTGGTGTACCAACAATTGCTTAGAACTTAACATTAGCAAATGCTAGACCTTTTCACATAAACGCATTAAAACAACTCCCCGTTTTTACTATCTTCATAATAAACCCATACAAATAGTAGAAAAGATAAGGGATTTTGGCCTTTTATGTGACCGTGAACTTAAATTTTCTTTTTCTAATTGATGAAATAATCCGTAAGGCCAACTCAGCATTAGGTTTTGTGAAAAGATGGTCTAAAGAATTTTCCAACGTCACCCGATCGCCTTACATAACGTTTGTCCGACCCTTACTTGAGTATGCGTCTGAAGTTTGGTCTCCATATCAAGATATACATATATCAAGAACAGAAGGCATCCAACGACGTTTCTTTCGTTTTGCACTTCAATGTCTTCCGTGGGATAATCCTTATTCCCCTTATTGTGACCGCCCCCAACTATTAAACCTCAACTTATTACAGGAACGTATAGAAATTGCTGACATACTTTTCACACATCGGCTTCTCTCTGGTTCAGTTGATTGCTCCTGTCTCTACAACTCCATTTCTTTCAACACTAACACCCGTAACCTATTTACCATCACACCCCACCTCCTATGGCCTTAATGAACCTCTGATCCGTATGCTCCGGTTGGTCAATTTGAATCCAAATTCATTTGATTCAATACCACCATCTACAACCTCAAACTTCTTTTGTCCCACCCCCACTCTTACGAGTAGTTATAAGATTAGATGTAAGCTAGTTTTTAAGTTTTGCTTATAGCTTGAATTAAGCTGAATAAATGTGGGTTAAGACCCTACTAAAATGTGTGTGTCGTTGTAGTAGGTTTTGGCCATATTTCGATGTGTCTCGGCTCGCGGCAGGGCTGAGTGCATTTACTATCTATGTACACCCCCTGTTAATATGAGTTCTCCTGTTATGGCATGTGTGGTGTTTGCTTCCAATCATTTTCGTTGGGAGGTTCAGGTGTTCTTTCGAGCAGCACAGGTAGGCAGGTTTGTGTTGTGTTGTCCGGCTATTGATTTCTACCTTGGTCCATGGTTGTGTGTGTATATCGGAGGTTGCTATGCCTCGAAAGTTGAGACCTTCATCTAGAAGTGGCCTTCAAGGTCGTGAAGCTCCACCGGAAGCTATATTCTGGTGCCAGGGGATATAATGCCTAGGGGGTACAGTGGTTTTGTGTCGCAAGACGCTTGACCTCACTGCCTGTTACTATCTATGATGTAGGCCGCCTTGTGGGAGTATCGTGATGGCTGTGGTTGCCCCCAAATCGCGCGAACAATTGGTGTCCAAGGTGGTCATTAAGCCTTAATTGGCAGGTGTACACGTTAAACGTATTTGGGTTCTAACTACCTATTATAGAACCATTTTTTAGAATTTTGAATTCCTCATTATCGTCATAAGAGATTTAAATGAAATTTTTAATGGAGTAGATTCTAAAAAGTTTCAAAATCATTGAAACCTACAAAGAGTAGCTACTATTAAGTGAGAATTCATTTTTTAACAACAAGAAAGAAAGACATAAGAAGAGATAACCAGTAAATGAGGATGTGATGGGCCCTCAGGATAGCTCTAGTATGAAGAGTTCCGCAAGGTAGCCACCTAGGACCACTTATTTTCGTTCTAACTACTAATGACGTTGAAAAAATATTTTCGAACTCTGATCTGTTAATCTACGCAGATGACATGAGAATATGCCGAAAGATCTCTTGTGCCGATGATTCCAAATCTCTGCAAATCGACTTGGACAAATTCAACATTTGGTGCCAAAAAAACCTCCTGGAACTCAACGTTAATAAATGTCAAGCCATAACATATACCCGCAAGCGTCCTCCATTAGCTCAAAGACAATATTTTATAAATTACGAACCCATTCCCATTGTTACTTCGATCCGTGATTTAGGTTTATTATGCGACTCCCAACTGAACTTTCGCTCTCACATTGATAACATTATAAATAAAGCTAACTCTTCACTTGGATTTATTAAACGCTGGTCCAAAGAATTCTCCGATCCCTATGTTACAAAATCCCTCTACATGACTTTTGTCCAACCACTTTTGGAATATGCATCTCAGGTCTGGTCGCCTTATTATCAAGTTCACATTAATCGCATTGAAGCCGTCCAACGAAGATTTTTACGTTTTGCCTTGCGTGGACTTGGCTGGGACGATCCTTTTAACCTCCCTCCATATGAAGAACGTCTAAAGCTTCTAAGTTTACAATCTTTATATGCGCGCCGTAACACTTCTGATATTATCTTCGTTCATCAGTTATTAACATGTAACATTGACTGTCCCTGTTTACTACAACAGATCGGTTTTAATACTAACCAACATCGTTTTCGATCTACGACTCTTTTTCGACTCCAATACCATAGTACCGACTATGGACTAAACGAACCCCTGACAAGAATGTTGAGTAGGGTAAATAATTCTAACATATTCGACTTAAACCTTAGTAAATCCTCACTTAAACATGCCCTATTACGCTACCCCTCCTGATACTTATCCAAATTATCCTATAATTAATCAATTTATTAATTTTTAGACTTAAGTACTTAATGTTAGACTTAAGATATTTTTATTGTGATATAGTATAAGTGGCTTGTATTAAGCTTAAATTAAATTAAAAAAAATTAAATTAAATTAAAAGGAGGAAGCAGGAATTTCGTTGAAAACTGTCCATTATTGTTGATATTGTAAACAGGCTATGGGGAAATGTAATGATATCCAGGAAGTTCTTTGCCAATCAAACTATGACTTACGAAATCACTAAGGTGTGAAACTGTGGATAGTGAAGACCTAAGTCAGCGGTTTGCTGTTATTCTTGAAGTAATAACATCGTGGAAACTGTACAACTTTTTGTTGATAATTATAAATGTCACATGCATGCACCCGTCCATAAGGTTCATAAAGAAGAAATCATTAAAAAAAAATTCTATCTCTAGTTAGATCACGAGGAAGCCCAAGAATGCCGATATAAGGATAATAAAGTCAACCATAGTTTTAATACGAAAAGATGCAGCCGAATTGCGACGAAGATGTAATGCATCATATCCTCATAACAGGCTTAAGTTCATAGGTTAAAAAAATACTACCAATCAGCGCAGACGCTAAAAACCTCATTTAAGCATTATTATAAATTACTACTTATTTTGAATACTCTTTATTTATGTTTATTATGGGTGAATCACCCATATTCTGAAACTCGTATTTATGACTCGTATTCGACTACAGTCGTATGTTGTTATTCCAGGAGTCGAACATCCGACTTCATTTGTACTAATATTGGGAAACGAAAATCATCGCATACGACTGCTCCTACGACTTGAGCCGAAGTCATAAATACGAGTTTCAGAATATGAGTGATTATTTTTGAAGTATTTGTTTTTTTTTTTATATAGTTTAGAATATATTATTCAAAATAAAAAACCAGGCGGTTGTTAAATTCATGGAATCGCCTATTTTATCTTCTAAATTGCTCCAGCCATGTCGGGATGAGCTTGCAAAACCTGAACGTTAACCTAAATGTCACTTTTATCTTAATTTTGGGTTGTATTTGAACAGAGGGAAATGGACGGTCTGACGAGTTAGCCAGAAAATAATAAGCCCTTTATAGCTTACTTGCGGAAAGAGTGAAAATTCCTCTTGGTTTGTCAAGGGCAAAATTTTCTCACAGAATCCAACAGTAGTTGGAGCAGTTTAGCCAACTGCATTATATCTAAAAAGGTGTGGCCCACCTATAGTAAGTCTCGTATATATGACCTAATACGCAGACCCGGGGAAGACATACCCAGAGTAGTTGCAACATGTACTGCACACTGACCAATAGCCAATTACAATACTCAATGTCGTAGCTGTTGGGATCAGCCCCTCTGTAAATGTGCCGCTTTGTCCAGAATGACGACCACGAAGAACTTAACGAACTATCTGAATTTAAGATCAAAGACTTGATCTCTTATCTTAAGATGATGAAGTGGATCTGAGACGAATCTCCTCGATCTTAAGACAAACATTCATCAAACTGGACTCGGATATACGATACTATTCGGATACCTGAATCTGTGTCCGGATCCGTTTCGGATATCCGAAATATCTGGATACATCGAAGCACTTATTATATATATAAATAAATTGTTAAAGAATAAGCTTTCAATACAAAAAAATCGATTGCATAAGGATAGATCTTAATGAGGCACCGGCAGTGTGATATACATTTACTAACATCGATTTGGTTAACTATGCAATTCGAAGCAATTTTCAATATTTCTAGTCGAGTCAGAAAGTTAAAATTTTATTATTAAAAAATAACTCGGAAAATATGATTTGATTAACCAAATTAACTTGCAGCCTTGATTTCACTTACCTCATGTTTTCTTACTGTTATGATCTTGGGTCATACAAGAAAATAAAATACTTTTCGAATTTACAAAATACTTATATATTAATTAATTAAAATAGACTTCTTCGGTTAAGCCGCCAAATGCAAGAGAAGGAAAAAGAATAACGCTATCAAGTATATATCTACTAGAGCAGATGGCAATTGCCCAGGGATGATCACTTGATATTGCAGTGCTGCTTAAGCAGTATAATTATCCTTGCTCTCAACACCTCCCTTACTTTAAAGAGGTCATAATCCTTCATCCAACCAGGTGTCTGAATATATCTTCCTCTGGAAGACACCTTTTGAGCTTTTGATGCTGAACTTAGTGAAGGAAATCCATGTAGCTCTGAAGTTTCTGAACTTGATTCCAATGCATCTTTGAAATTGCCCGATGAATCAAGAACTGATCCATTAAAATTAAAATTTTCAGTTGGTGGATCGGAATCATGCTGAGTCGATATTGGTTTGTGAAATAAATCTATCAAATCAAGGAATGTGTTGGTAGTTGGTTGCTCTTTGGCTTCAAAGAATCTAGATCTTATTTGATTCGTATGTGAACTAATAAGTCTGCTCTTGTTTTCATCGTTGACAAGAATATTGTAACGGACGGTTCCTATTTTGTCGATTATTGTGCGTGGAACCCAGTGATTCTTGTTTCTTCGATAAATTCTAGCATACACCATCTCACCCACTTCGAAAATCCGTTCCTTAGCACCATATTGTCTATTGAACTGACGATTCTGCTTTTCGTTTGTACAAATCGGCATTTTTTGATTTGGTTTTAATAAATCCAGTTATGTTCTTAGCTTTCTGCCGATAAATGCTAAGGTTCTCTGAGCTGGTTCCCTCCTGCTTAAGTTTATTATTAAGTGTTCTTTTAAGCGTATCTACAAACCGCTCTGCCTGTCCGTTAGACTGGGAGTGGTTTGGGGCTGTTCGTAGATGCTGGATGCCTCGATTCTCCAAGAACTGGTGAATTGTGCCCCATTATTTGAAACAAGCTGTTGACAATCACCATAGCGAGAAAAGAAAACAGTCAGTTTGTTGATTATGGTGGATGATGATAAGTTGGGAAGTTGCAAGACTTCCAACCATTTTGAGAAGGAGTCCACAATTAGAAAATAGTAGACAGCCTCACAAGGTCCTGCGATGTCAATATGGACCCGTTCCATCGCAGATGTTATTATTGGCCATGACTGCAAGGTCGTTTTGACTGGAGACTTTGCTGCGAGGGCTGCGAGGACTTTGTTTAACAAAAAAAATTACGTCTTTATCGATGTTGGGCCAATAAACATGGCATCTGGCAATGGTTTTTATCCTATCTATGCCCGGATGACCTCGATGGATCTGTTGCAGAATTCTCTTTTGAAAATAATCTGGAACTACGATACGGTCGTTGAACATCAAAACACCATCGATTACTGCTATGCTCTCCCTTCTGCTGTAGTATGAAAACAATCCTGGTGAAGGGGGATATTTCCATCCGGAGTTCATAGACTCGATAACTGATCGAAGAATTTTGTTGCTCCTTGTAGCGTGTTGAACCATTTTAAAATTACAGGAAGCACTTTGATTGTTTCGACCAAATGCGATGAAAAATCTTTTTCAAATCTCAAGCAGGTTATGACTGTTTCTTCTTTCAATTTTGATTTTGTGTCAATCAGACGTGATAAAACATCAGCAAAACCAAAATCATTTGTTGAGATGTACTGGATTTCAAAATCATATATCGTTAAAATCAGTGCCCATCGCTGAAGTCTGTTTGCTGTGTACACTGGAATTCCCTTTTTGCTACCAAAGATTGAATGGAGCGGCTTATGGTCAGTGAGAAGAAGAAATTTTCGACCAAAAATCATTCTATTCGTATGAAATTTTTTCACGGCGAAAATGATTGCTGCGGCTTCCTTCTCGATCAGACTATTACTTTATCTCGGTTGATGTCAAAGATCTGGCTGCATGACCAATGACTTTTTCTGTTCCATCCGGAAAAATGTGCATGATGCATGCACCTAGCCCAACGTTGGATGCATCAGCAGCTACTTTTATCGGTACATTGGGATTGATATGTGTAAGCAAAAGGTCTGATGCGAGAATGCTTTTAAATTTCAGAAACGATTGTTGACATTCCTCTGACCATTCTAATTTAGCATCTTTCCGGAGCAAATTGTCCAATGGCGCTCCGGATTTCTCGTATTTGCTTAACAAATTTGCCGTAATAGTTTACAGGCTGATCTGGAAGGATCTGACCTCGGTTATGTTGGTCGGTGCTGGCATTGTAATTATTTTGTCAATTTTGGCTGGATCTGGACGTAAGCCATTTTTGTCGACTATGTGACCAAGATATTTCACTTCTGGTACAAAAAATGAACATTTTTCGATTTTGATTCGAAAATTGTACTCCATGAGACATTGCATCACTGTATTCAAGTTGTTGAAGTTGTCCTGTCAGTCCTTACCACTTACAACGATGATATCGAGGTAAGCTGCAACACCGTCGACACCTGCAAGCATTGAATCCATTAGCTGCTGGAAAGCTCCTGGTGCTGACTTGACGCCAGGTGCAAGCCTGTTGAAGGTAAACAATCCTTTGTGCGTGCTGATTGTGAGGAGCTTTCTTGATTCTGGTGCGACTGCAACTTGAAGATACGCGGCTGCCAAATCGATGTGCGTATAAAATGGGCTGTTTGCTATTTTTGCGTAGATGTCTTCAGGCAGTGGAAGCGGATATTGATGAGGCTCTAATGATTGGTTTAGGCCTGAAGAGTAGTCTCCGCAAATCCGCACCCCACCCGATGCCTTACGAACGACTACAATGGGTGGTGCCCAATCAGAGTAGTCTACGGGGGTGATGATATTGCGATCTTGGGGACGTTGCAATTCTGTTTAGATGAGTGGGAGTACTGAATATGACACTGGACGCTTTGCTCTGAATATTGGCTTTGTATCAGGCTTGAGATGAAGTTCTATTTCTGTTTTGGTACAGACAGAGAAATCGGCTTTGAACAATTCGACGTACTTTTGCTTAATGCTGGCAATGGATGCATTTCGCTCATCGATAGTCGGTTGATTGATCCGAACACATATTGATTCCATAAACCGAAAATCTCGCACATGTCTGTACCTAAAACATTGAGAGAATTAATATTTGAAACATACAGTTTACAGGTCTTAACTTCCTCTTTAAGATAAACGTCGCATTCAAAATCAGCAATCAAATTGATGTTGTTAAGGCAGGCACTTTTTGCTCGAGTACCTTTTAGAGATTTACCTGGCTGACCAAGCTTCCGCCATGTGCTGTTGACTTGGATAGACTTGTTTGCGTGGTGTAAATTTCTTTTGGCCCGAATTATTTTTTTCGAAGTTATTGTCATTTTGTTTTTCTCTCTTCGAAAAACAATTATTGCAGTAGCCTTCCTTGTGTCCAGTTCGTCCACATTGGTTGCATTTGTGGTTTTTAAAATCGCAATCGCAAATGCATACGCAAACCCAACATGGTGTTCTTGGTTGGCTGTTTTGTTGCTTACTTCTGGTGCGTGGGCTTTGAGTAAGTTTGGAAATGTTTTTTCCTTTTTTACAACATTGATTGTCGGAATTGGTGTTGACGAATTTTCAAATCCGACAACAGCTTACTCAAATCCAAATTTATGTTGTTCTTCAACGCTGAAAGGAGCTTGGTTCTAATGTCTGCGCCTTCAGATGAATGCAGTCCTGTGACGAAAACCAAGCACTTGAACTGATTAGCTTTCAGCTCACTTAGCTTGAAATCTTCGCATGATTTGTTTACCCTAGCTGCATATGTAGTAAAATCTTCTGATGAATTTTTGATTGTCTGCAAGCAGCGGAAGCGAGCACTGAAAAGTGATTCTGGAGCACCAAACAAAATCTTGAGGGTTTCGACTGTTTCTGCAAATGAAATGTCTCAGGAATTTTTCGGAAGAATGTATGATGCATATTTATCGTGAGCGATTGGATTTAGTTTTCGCATCAACAATCTAACTTTGGAAGAGTCATTCAGGTGTTTGCCGTCAACTTTGAAAATGTCCTCGTGTCTACTTTACCATGATTCAAAAAGAATTCTATTTGCTGGATCGTAGCAAAACTCTGAGATGCTGTTTGCCAACGTATCCATGAGAAACTCTGGACTTTCATTCTGTAGATTCGATGATTATCCTCCTTCTATGTGTGATTGCAAGAGCTTCGATTGAATATCTAATAATTCGAGAATTTTTTTCCTCGTTTGAAGTCGACATGTTTGAAGAAAAACAAAATGGCTTCTACAATGAAATCAGATTAATTCTCGTCGTTGACTCTTATGAGATGCTTTTTTCTCGTCGCCAATTGTTATGCTCGTTGTTAATTGCTATGACTGTCGCCAATTTTTATCCTCGTCGTCAATTGTTATGATCTTGGGTCATACAAGAAAATAAAATACTTTTCGAATTTACAAAATACTTATATATTAATTAATTAAAATAGACTTCTTCGGTTAAGCCGCCAAATGCAAGAGAAGGTAAAAGAATAACGCTATCAAGTATATATCTATTATATAATTTTAATGAGCTCTACTATATTCGATGTACGTTTTAATTTAGTATTACGCTAGTTTCATTACTCGATAAGCTTTTAAAACAAGTAGCATTTCAATTAAACACCCAATAAATTAATGATTCAGTTTAAAATAATTATTCATATATTCTATTTCTATTGCAGGTTATGCAAGGTCAAAAGATGTATTGGATTGTGAAAGGATTTCTCCGACCAGACAAAACACGAATTTGTCCGAAGCCAACTCCAGAAAGTCATCCATTGCTAACCCGGAAAATCAATGTCTTATGTCGACTTTTGATCAACAATCAATTCAATGAGCATAAAAAACGTCAAGATGCCCTTCAAACCCACGTTTCATCGAATTCTCTACAAGTTTCAACAAGTTCTGTTAATGATATAACAGGGCATCAATCAGGAAATATTTTTTCGAATCATAGTGATTCAAATATTCCTTGTACACCGAAAACTCTCATTGCTTCGAATTCTCCATTGTGCCCTCAAGCTCCATGTGATCAAAATAACATTAGTTTAAAGCTTAAAGTCTTACCAATGCAAAGAAACATCTCGGATCAAGCTACTTCCATATTGGAACAAATGGTATCACAAGCTTACGGTTTTGTACGAACTAATATATCATTTCGCAAAATACGTAACAATGAACTTTGCGAGATTTTCCCACCCGCAAAAATGAATTCAAATCATCATTGGCTTGTTTTAGATATAAGTAATGATTTTTCACATATATTTATACCGGAATTAAAAGACCTTTTAACATTGGATCGCATTCAAAAAGTAATGACTTATGCTCTGGCCAAAAATCGTATTGTTAAAATGCAATTTAGTCAAAAATCTTTGTTTAACGCTTATGTTACACCAAAATCACAAAGAAAACTTTACTTTGGTCCATATCGGCATAGCATAACAACACCGAAACTTGTTTTACTTCAGAGTGTCGATGGACAAATGATGTTACGAGAAGTATACGAATCAAGGCATAAGATTATTCCAAAAATATTCAGCACAACTGCATTCTGGGTTGTGCAGAAAGGTGGAAAGATGTATCTTGACGTTGAGCAAGAACATATTATGCCAGTTCAAGTCAATGAACATGAAACGGAGGATGTCAATGGTATTAGTTTACAAAATAATTCTAATATGAAACAAACTTGTAGTGACGAAGTTCAAAAGAATGTTACAAAATATCAAATTGAAGAAGCCAGTTCAAATCAATTAAATATTCCGGTCAAACAAACGGGTGAATTTAATGGAGAATGTCAAATGCAAAAAAACACAAAAGCAGAATATTTCCATAAAGTGCATCAGAGTGGCCAAACTTTGCAATGCCAAGTTCCAGAAAAAATTCAAATTAAACAAGGGAGTCAAATTGAGCAAAGAAGAGAAGTTCATCAAATCAATGAAGCCCTTTCAAATCGTGGTGCCCCACAAAGTATTGTACATAAAGAAAGTAATTTCACTGTTAGAAGTGCTGCGGGTTTGGAAAAAGAAAAATCAGATAATGTAGCCATCACAAATCGTATGGATGATGATGATGATGATGATGATGATTGTATGATAGTGGATGATGAGCCGTGTTCACAATATACTGCTGTAATTTCTCCTGTCCTTTCTCGTGCACCTCTTGCTTCCGAAGTTGTTCCTACTACAGTTTCATCTGCTAATTCTCAAGAAACAAATGCAGCCAGAATAAACTACACAATTTCGTACGCAGGAGAAAAATCGTCTCTAGTGGTAATTCAAAATGAATGCGATCGTAATCCCATGGTAATACCCGACGTAATTAGCAAAACTTTTACAATAATGTCTGATCCACAGTCGTCTGCAGTCGCATTACCGGAAATTCAAACTTCCAATATACAGCAAAATCTCCATGAACCAATGCCCATTAATACTATTTTTAGTCTATCATCGGAAGATTGCAGGCCATTGAGTTTAAAAACAGCAAACGATGTAAGTAATCCTGGTGAAATAACTATAAAAAATCAAATTGAATCTTCAACTTCAAATATAAAGGATTTTTGTTCACAGTCTGAAAATAAATTAGAACCCACTGAAATTGATCCAAATAGTTTTAAACTGAATGAAGTTTCCATGAAATTAAATAAAAATATCACAATAAAAAAAATAACAACAGAAGCTGAGCGAAACCCACCAGGACCCTTGACTTATTCCAGAAATGGTTTATGTGCTACATCTCAGAAACCTGTAGCAATTACAAGTTCCTCTTCTAAACTTGTTTTATCTTCACAGAAACAAAAATTAACGAACACAAGATTACCGCCGTTTGGGCAGGCAATTGCACAAGTTAAAAAAAAAACAAACTTTCCACAACATTCCACTACATCCACAACAAATTTTCAGACAGTACAGCGACCTATGGTTGAAAAAATTATTAGTACTAGCCAGCAAAATTTGCACCACCGTTCACAAGGTGGATTAATAGTACGAACACCGTCAACAATAAATACGACAGTAAAATCCCAGCAACCTATTTCTATTGGAAACCCTGGAGCATGTACTTCCTTGGTAAGACCAACGCTTAATTCAGTTAGTGCGGGAGTACGATTACGAACACCTATAACCCAAATAGTACGTTTATCATCAGGTGTATCAAAAAATGTAACTTCACCATTACATTTAAGCAGCATTTCAACGACAGCAACTCCACATCAATTGATAAGAAAAAGTCTACCAGAATCTGCTCAGTCTCAACAAAAAGATGTTTTGAAGCGGATGCTGAACCCAAGCCAACACACCACTTTATTACAAAAATCTGTGAACAAAATTTCAAGTACTGCAAAATCTGGAACTCCTCCGTCTGATTTCTCTAAACAACCTCAATTTGACCCCTTACACATATCGGAAGGCTACACTAAGACTATTTCTAACAATTTACCACAACCAAAGTTTCCCAATGACATAAACACCGAAACTGACAAGCAAAATCCAATCCCATCCCAATCCACTAGTGTTATTACTGTAGGTGGTATTAAAAGGAATTCAACCGGTACCCCAATTAACCGTGCGCAATTTAGACTACAACCGATTCAAAAATTATCTACGCAACCAATTTCCACGGTAGGTAGAGGAAATTCATCTACAGTTAAGCAAGTTAAAGGAATACCCATTGAACTACCACGTTTGAAAAAATTCGCTATTGTGAGTTCGACAACACAAAATACGACGGTAATAACACCACCAACATCTGAAATCAGTTGTGAAAGTGGTTTAGAAGCATCAATAACCAATTCACCAGCAACTCCTGACAACTCTGCAAAAACTGCTCCTAAAAAGCTATTTACTTCACTTATAAAAAGGTCTTCTTCTAATGAAACTGCATCGACTTCATCAACAGGAATATCTTCTACTGCCATTAAATCAAGTGCAAGTGGTTCATTAATTACTAATGCAGAATATGGATATTTTCATGCTAATTTAGATGGTTTGCCGAAGTTCGTAGTGAAACGCGTTGGTGAAGATTTTTTGATTAAAGTTCCAAATTTTAATGGAATTCTTAAACTAACTGGATGGTCAACAGTTCATAATTATTTGAACCAGTGAGTATAATTTCTACCGCTCAATATTTTTTTGTTTTAAAATAAAAAAAAACATTGCTATATGATATGTACATTAAATCATGAATATTATCATATTATAGATGATAATAAATTGGCATTTCTGTCATGACCGAGGAGTTTTTGAAAATACTCAACTAGATATGCTATGCCTGTTGTGGATCTATATCAATTTATTTTCATTCTTAACTTCCAGAATTATTTTGATGTTTCCAGGGTATATAGCTTGATTGTCTACCAAGTTTATTTTCTTTCATTGAGTTTTATTCCAAATAAAAAATATATTTAAAACTACACATGTGGTCATTAAAATAGGAACTCTTTCGGATCAAATAAAAAATGCAACAGTTGTTAAGTTACATAAATTTTATTCGAATGTGTTGGTTATGTTGTCAATGCAACATTAACAAAATTTAATAACGGCAATTTTTATATTTCCACCAAAAAAAGTGTTGCCACTTATAAAAAAAGGTAAAACATAGTCTTTGAAAGAACACAACGATTTTAGTTTAAAAAATGGCAGTATCTATTTTAATAACCATGTGTATGTTTTAAAACAATTGCTACTTTTTCGAGATATTTCCGTTGCAATTTTTGAAATCCGCCAACCGACAATAAACTTTCTACTCGGTGCATGATCACATTAGAATAGAGACGTTGAAAAACTCATTTTTGAGTGAACTGGATGAAATGATTTACCATTGACTATACTTCATCCAACAAAAATATGCAGTACAAGTCTTATGGGAGAGCTTTTTAAAAATCAGTAGCGTGCTATATTTTTGCACCATTCTAAATTGAAAGAACACCTCCATACAAAAGTGTTTGTGCGCCCGTAAATTTTCGATAGCATCTGACGCAGGCACGACGCACGTCCTATTGACCGCACATCTGAGTGTGCACTGAATTGCTGTGGCCTATGGCTGTTGGTGATATTCAATTTCAACCCCCATTAAATATTGATGTGCGTTCAGAGTTACCCTTGTTCATTTGCTAACTTGTTCAGTTTTTTTTCCTTGGGTTTCTGTTAAGGTGCTTTTGATTTTAGAGCTATAAAAAAAGGGTCCATTTAAAATCAACACTACGACAACTCTGTGAGAGCTTTAATGAAGCACAGATTTATGCAATCCACTGTAGCCAGAATGCGAGGCAAACGTCCTATTTTGCCCACACTGCATATTTTTGTTGGACAGAGTATAGGAATGCAATTAGAATAGTTGGTCGAAATTTATAGTAAAATATTTTGTTGTTAGCTACGCCTATTTGGTCACATTCATATTTATTCTTCTACATGTGAATAAAGCAATACATCCTACAAAAAAATAGGAGTATAAAATGTTGCAAAATTTAATGAAAATATAAATATAGACAGTATTTATTTGATTCCTTGCTTTCCCTTGAAAATAATTTGTATTCATTGTTTTAGGTACACTACACAAAAATGCGGAAAAACAAATGAAGAGATTGCTAATTTAAAATGGACATTCAAAGCACAGGATCGATCGAAACTTAATGTTATTAATAAATCAAATTCGCCAATCACAAAACCCGGAAATAACACTCAAAATATGCTAAAGGTAAGAACGCTTGTCAATATAAAATATTATTTAACAATAAAAATGACCCAACTAGAAAGTTGTCTCCAACGTTTTGTTTTTTCTTCGATTCCAAATGAGAGAATCATCAAGTGGGTGACTGCCATATAAAACTGAACAGTTGAACATGAGCAACTAATTTCTAACAATTTGCAAGCGACCAGTCTATAATCCTGAGTGACAAAGATCTGGAAGCAAGAAAAAATAATTAGTTTTTATAGTGCACCTCCATTTTTGATATTTGATAATTTTTATTGCAGTGTTTATTTTTGCATACAACTTAATTTCAGAAACGTTCTGAAAGGGAATCGCAAAATGTTCATACAAATATTTATTGTAATTTTAGAAATACAAATAGGTGCAACGTTTCTTAATCTAAATAATATATGAAAATAAATCTATAAAATAAATTAGAGGCGAGCGGCTTGTATTGAGCCTTAACTTAGTGACTAACACTCCTCAACCATTCCTCTGTTCATGTTAGTAGGAATTCACAATTTTCTGCTTTTGCATATATTCCAATGCATTAACTATTATTCAATGGGGTTGCTTAATATATAAATACAAACATTTTGTTTGTTTCTAATAGCGTTTTCGTTTGGTAATCTGGAAGAATCTGCCGTAACTCTGAACCGGAATGCCAAACGAATAAGTTGCAATACTTTTTTGACAGATGAGTGGAAGTGATTAATAAAATCTTTCCTTCGGCTTTTTTTTTTGGTCACTGTATTTTTGGCAATGAAACAACGAAGTTACATTTGCTTTCCCGACGTTTCGACAGGGGTTGCTGTCTTCTTCAGGGGAATATTTGTAAATTGTTAAGTTTTAAAATTATTATGATTATTAAATCATTAAAAGAAAATATGGCACTTCAAATGAAGTTAAGTCTAAAACTTCATTTGAAGTGCCATATTTTCTTTTAATGATTTAATAATCATAATAATTTTAAAACTTAACAATTTACAAATATTCCCCTGAAGAAGACAGCAACCCCTGTCGAAACGTCGGGAAAGCAAATGTAACTTCGTTGTTTCATTGCCAAAAATACAGTGACCAAAAAAAGCCGAAGGAAAGATTTTATTAATCACTTCCACTCATCTGTGATATTCCAAATTGGTCAATAAATCATCTTAAATACTTTTTTGATTTTGAAGTTTTTCTTTCATTTTATTTGTGAAACGTCAAATGCAGATGGCACATTGAAGTGCCTTTATTGACTTGATTTGTAAACATGTTAAAAACTAATTTTAAAGATTTGATCTTATTTGCTATTTTACTTTGAGTAGACTTCTTTCGAAAAATTGTATAGGGAATTCATCATCATTACTTGAAAATGACGATGATGACATTTTTGGGTTACAGTCGATGAAGAATAAGAAAATCCCATGTAAAAGACACTTATAAGACACTTGAAATATATTTTTTTTTCTTTATGTTTTTGTGTTTGCGTTTATAAAAATAAATGATAAACTCTATGTATAAGTGCAAATATATCTCTAGTTTTAAATGACTTAGTAATATTGGTGCAAAATTCAAGTCAAATTAGTACAATGCTGAAACTGTTTTAGTATGATACTTGGTTAAAACAACTATTTTGCAAATTTTAATTGAGTTTAGTATCAGAATTTCTCTAACATTTTATTAAAGCTAAAAGCATCAAACAGCTATTTTATTTTTTTTAATATCGTGCTAACTTCAAATGACTATTTGACATTTACACAGATCGAAAAAGGTCTGTTAACTTTGGTTTTTGCACGGACTGACATAGAAGCAATTTATTAAAAAAAATGGCCTTATTATAAAACTAGACAAAATGTTTAAAATTTAGAGAGAGTAAACTACTTTAAAGTTAGCAAATTGTTAATTAGTATCATGCTAATACCTTAACACTAAGCTGTTTAAAATTTTGCGCCATTATTTGTATTTTTCTTGTGAAAGTGTTTTTATTGCATGCGTGGAACATTTCTTTTTTTTTTTTCTTTCTTTTTATATGAGAAAGTTTTTTTTTTCTAAATTTCATTCTTTTTTATAAGAAAGTTTATTTCTTATATTTATTTTTTTTTAAATAAGTTAACACGGTTATAAGAAAGAAATTCTTTAGCTTTTTGAGCTTACTTATATCCGTCAACGACTGGATTCATAACAAAAAATTACATTTTAGGATTTTGATGTTGAAAGTGTGCGCGCTTCTAATTTTAATTCTTTTTTTTCGAATCCTAAATCGATTTTCTCTCCTTTTTTAAAGAAGAACTGTCATCTGGTGCCAAAGAAACATTTTCAGAAGCATTCAGAATGCTTCCGGACGATGAAGCGAAAACGATATAATAAAAGTATGTAATTTCCGCAGTCACACGGTAACCCGAAACTTGCGGAGCATTAAGCAAGACGGATTTAGAATTTTATGTAGTTTGTGCTTCGCTTTTAAATCGTTGGTAAGAAATTTCTAAATTAAACAGTGACCCTTCGTCAAAATATCTCTGTTTACTGAATTTCTACCACTTCAAAATCTGTCTGACGATTGATTTCGACGCAGTGTACAGCTGTCTTTGTTCGATTTATGCCAACCCATTCTGTGTGACAGTAACTGCGTTTTTGTACACAGAATAGCAAAGATTGAAGTTTTCACCATCTGCCATTGTAGTGAATTATGTACACAACCTCAGCTTTGTTTTCCTTCTGGATTAAAGGTCTGTAAAAAGAGAGAAGAATCAACAATGTGATGAATGCTAATTTCACATTTCTGAACAGGTCGTTGATAACTTGTTCAAGACATTCAGAATGTTGGAGGTTAAAGAAATGATTTTGCAGACGGAATATTTTTTTTGTAGCAATGTATATATGTACATATATTGCTTATTTTTCCAAAAAAAATAAAGAGTAAAAATTTGCTTCATACTATATTTAATAGCATGGCCTTGGCCGTCTCTCTGTTTGGCAATGTACATTACTCACGACTTTAAAGAAAGAAATGAAAATTAATTTGTTTATTTACAAATTACAAAAGTGCAGAAAATTGGAGGAGAGAGATATCCTATGCAGGATATATGTTAGATTTAATATTTAACTTTAAGCATACAAATTTTCTCTCCAACGTGAATATTATTCATTGAAACATTTAAATGTACTCTGTACTTCTGACCTAAGTTGTACCATTCCTTAAAGAAGAAGCTTGGAACGTAGCAAAGCGAGTAGGTTCGAATGTAAATGTAAGATAAACGGAGGAGTGGGAATATGATTAGCATAAACTCGAGTGGATAAAAAAAAACAGAGTTAAATGTCACATCAGTAAGAATTAAGTGTTAAGCGAACTTATATTAAATTAATATGAGTATAAATTTAACTTTTTCTTTCTTTTTTGTATACTTATGGTACAATTGCGTAACGTACTATTTCTTTCAAAAACCTTATTTTCAAAATTGAGACAAATATCTTAAAAATTGTATGCGTTGTTTTTTGGTTGAGCTTGGTTTGAAGTTTGCACATTATTGGATGCAAGTTTCAGTAGTGAACACTTAACATAAAAAGTTTTGCAGGTTTTTTGCATCCATGAATGTTTGACGGTGCATTTATAAATGTACACTTGTCAGCTTTTAATGATTACATTATTTTTATGATTCACCACCACATAAAAAGTTAATTCTTTGAATACACTCACTTTTGCTTTGCTTTTATCAAAAACGAAAAACCGAAAATTTCTCTCCGAAAATAAGAATAACATCGCTTCTTTCCATTATCTACATATCTCATAAAAACACTGAACATCTGAAATCAATAAAAGCATCAAGCATTTCATTGGATTTTTTTTCGCGAAAATTTATTTTTCTATTTACTCAAAATTTAATTTACCAACTTTGAAATTTAGATAAACTTTTGTGTGGACGTGTCAGTGGGTGGAAATATTTTGTTGTCATTTCTTAATCTATCCTTTATAATATTTGAAAATTTTATTTAAATCAGTTGGGTGGTTCCGATTTTATCGCGCTAAAAAAGACTGCTTCCATATAAAACGAGTGCCTATTACAAAAAAGTAAAAAAAAGAGGAAAAAACGCCCAAAAAGTAGGTGTGGAAAATTTGAATGGCCAACTTCCTTAAAAAAATCATCATCTTTAAACTTTACTTGGATCGAAACCTGGATTTGTATCAATTCTGACGATTTTTTTTTTGTTAGTGGAAGTGGTAGTAGGTGGAAATTTATTGTGGTGCTTCTTTTCCGAAATTACTTTCATTCCTGAAAATGTCATCCAAATCGGCTCAGAGGTTCGGTTTTTATGAACTTTTTTCCGCTCTCCCATACACATAGCCCCGCTTTGCGACGTCCCTGAAACTGCTGTTATTAAATTTTCAATATCCACCATGTTACTCGGTGCTCTCTAGTGGGGACATAGCCGACTTGATGAGGAATTTTGTTTTTTATCCCAAGAAAAGACAGTGTCTATAAGCCCATTTTATTACACACTGTCTCGCCAGTAATTTTATTATAATTTAATTTCATAAAAGTTCTTTTAAATGTTTGTGTAAGCTAGCATTTTTATAACTTCACAACTGATAACTAGATTTGCCAATGTGTTAAAATCCTTATAATTGCATTAGGGTAGCCATCATTTGCTAGAATTTGAGTGCCTATTTAATTATTTTTGGAGTGAAACGTTAACCCATTTAACATAAACGCTTTATTAATAAAATTAGCCGCGGTATTGATAACAAAGTGTTTAATTTTACTTAGACATTTATATTTTTTATTAAACTTCTTTTTTCACATTTACAAATAAGAATTAGATTTTATATAAAAATATATCAATTTTGTACAGAAAAGTTTCTAATACTTGATTTGACTAATTGAGTTTCATTAAATACTCGTACAATTTTCAAAAAAATTTTATGGTCCTTTACCGTCCTTAGTTATGTACAATGATCGCAAAAAGTGAAGGGTTATTCCAAAAAAGGCACATAGTCGTATAGACCAAAGACGCTACAAAAGTAGAGCGACAGGGACAGCAAACGACGCCATATTTCTTGCCGTTCTTTTGACATTTCTCTTCAGTAAGGTTTGCCATTTCATGATGGAAAGATATACGAGCCAACAACGAGTCGAAATTATTAAAATTTACTACCGAAATTCGGAGTCAGTGGCCTCAACGTTAAGAGCGCTACGTCCAATTTATGGTCGTCATAATCGTCCTAGCAGATCAACAATTGAGCGTCTAGTCGAAAAATTTGAATCCACAGGCACAGTACAAAATGTTCCCGTGCCAGTGAGACAAAAAAGTGCCCGTAGTGTCGAAAATATTGCTGCCGCTGAGGCTTCAGTTGCAGAAAGCCCATATGTGTCTCTCACACGTCGTTCTCAAGCGTTGGGCATCTCTGTGACGTCGTTGTGGCGAATTTTGCGAAAAGATCTTGGCCTACATCCTTACAAGATTAAATTGACGCAAGAACTGAAGCCGCTTGACCACCAGAAGCGTCGTATGTTCGTGAATTGGGCTGAGCAACAACTTGAAAATGATTCGGATTTTCATCGCAAAATCATCTTCAGCGATGAGGCTCATTTCTGGCTGAATGGCTTCGTCAATAAACAAAATATGTGGTATTGGTGAGGCAGCAATCCACACGTACTCCATGAGTCATCATTGCATCCCGAAAAAATTACGGTTTGGTGTGGTTTATGGGCCGGCGGCGTCATTGGGCCTTACTTCTTCCGTGATGATCAAGACCGGCACGTTACTGTGAATGGGGATCGCTACCGTTCAATGATAATTGAATATTTTTGGCCCCAATTGGATGATATGGACTTGGAGGACATTTGGTTCCAACAGGACGGCGCCACAAGCCACACAGCGAATGTCACAATCAATTTATTGGAAACCAAGTTTGGAGAACATGTTATCTCATGAAGTGGTCCAGTCACTTGGCCACCTCTGTCGTGCGATTTGACGCCGTTAGACTATTTCCTGTGGGGCTACGCCAAGTCTATCGTCTTTGCCAACAAGCCAGCGACGATTGATGAACTTCGTACGAATATCGAACGTGGAATTGCAGCAGTATCGGCCGATTTATGCTTGAAAACAGTTGTAAATTGGGTTCAGCGTCTGGTCTTCTGCAAGCGTGCCCGTGGTGGCCATGCAAAAAAAATCGAGTTCCATACATAATGGCATCGAACGTACTTTCACAGGAATAAAGAATTTCATTGATATCCAAAACCGTTTTTGTTTTGTAGCGCTCTTATTGAAAAACCTGATATATCTAACGTGGTATTACGAAAGCTATCTCGAAAGCGTTGGACACACTTTAAAAACGCACTGAATAATGCATATTATCCAGAGCAATTGAAAACTGTTGTTGTACATTCTCTCCCGAGAAAAAGAAAGGACGATTTTAATTCGGCAGATCTCCAGTAGATAAGTCTTTTTCCAAGTATCAATGAGGTTTTTAAAATAATTATTAATAGAGCTCTGTCCAATTGGGTCAATTCGGGTCCAATTCGGAGTCATATTGCAAGAGCTCTGTGCGTCTTAGCTTATTCACCCCGCCCGATGAATACCTCGAGGCTGGTTCAAGATAGAATTGCGATTCCTCTAATCTACCACATCGGAAAGACAGTGTGAAACAGGAAAACCAGTTCTGGTAATTATATGATAGAGAAAGTTGACTTATGTTGTTTTTATTTGGCAATCCGGAAGCCTTCTGGACTCTTCTGAAAGTGTTCACTTGGGAAAAAATGACAGTTCTGATTCTGAAAAGAAGAGAAGTTTGCTTCTGAATTTGAAATCAGAATCGAAACCAGAAGCACTCACATATTCATATACTTAAACGTCAAACTCAACAGCTGTGATTTTTTGTATCCTAAAGGGGCCGACCCTTAGAATCCGTTGCGTCTGTTGCCGTGCCGTATTCAACTGACAGCTTGATTAAATATACGCTTTTTCATAAGAGACGACCAAAAGGCGTCGCATGCGACGGACGCAACGGAACAAGTAACCGAACTTTTAACTTTTCTCTCCGGCAAATGCGGTGACAGCCGTTGTCATCAGCAATTTGAAGTTTAATGTTTTTGCTAGTGATGGGGTGAGACAAACTGCTACCTTAGAGATGTTACTCTAGTTGTGATTTATACTGCCAGTGAAATAGCAATAAGAGTTCATTGGCATTAACGATAAAGTTTTAAAATTGATCCGTGGTTAATGAAAGGGTACACAAAATTGATTATATATATATATATATATATATTATTATATGTATGTGTATTAGACTGGGCCAAAAAAATTGACTATTTTTTTTTTGAAAGATATATCGAGAATATCATTCAGAATGACAAAAAAAAATTTTTGTAAAAGTTTGAGCCCTTAATATCAGTTTTAAGAGGTCTATCATCGCTAATTTTGATTTTTAGTCATAATTTCATGTTTTGCGTCAGAACTGACAAAACATTGAAGTAAAAAAAAATTCATTTTGACTTACTTTTATATAAAATTAAATTCCCTACAAAAAAGGTCTAATTGAAAATTTTCGTCAGACAAGCCGTTTTTGAGTAATTAAGCTTAATAAATTGTTATTTTTCTTCGATTTTACTTTTTTAATTTGGAATTTTGTAACTAACGAATCAATGAATATCTCAAAATGATCACAATGGATTTTTAAAGGAAATTTAATGCTCTACAAAAAAGGTCTCTTAATATTTTTGTCTAAATTTAATTCTTCAAAAGTTATTCACAATTAAAATTAAAAAAAAATTGAAATTTCAAGTTTTTCTTTCTTAACTCAATTTTTTTTTACTTAAAGGAACAAATTGACTTTTTTGAACATTATTAATCATCATTCATCGAAAATCTCTTAATATTCACCATTATTCTAACAATATTATTACAAAAATATATAAATTTAACAATAAATATGAATTTATTTTTGCCTAATTGATCATTTCTCAACAAAAACATGGTTCTACTATCTTAAAGAAATTTTTGAGTAAACAATTATTTAATTTCGCTATTGAAAATTATTTATTTATAATATTTCATACATTTATATAGGAAAAAAAAAAACAGATTATGGCTACTTAATTAATAATAACAATAACAGATGGTAAAAAATTTATTTTTAACACAATTATAACTCATATTTTATAAGAAATCTATAGGATTTTATAGTTTTACAACCATAATTAACTACTAGTTATAACATTTTATTACATTAAGGTTTTTTTTTGTTGCAATTAGGGTATTTTTTTCGGTACTCACTAATGTATTGTTTACTCAAAAATTTCTTTAA
This sequence comes from Philhelius festivus, assembly GCA_963931855.1. Taxonomy (NCBI): domain Eukaryota; kingdom Metazoa; phylum Arthropoda; class Insecta; order Diptera; family Syrphidae; genus Philhelius; species Philhelius festivus. The sequence continues at coordinate 135,682,590 of OZ007554.1, read as the reverse complement.
GATAGTAGAACCATGTTTTTGTTGAGAAATGATCAATTAGGCAAAAATAAATTCATATTTATTGTTAAATTTATATATTTTTGTAATAATATTGTTAGAATAATGGTGAATATTAAGAGATTTTCGATGAATGATGATTAATAATGTTCAAAAAAGTCAATTTGTTCCTTTAAGTAAAAAAAAATTGAGTTAAGAAAGAAAAACTTGAAATTTCAATTTTTTTTCAATTTTAATTGTGAATAACTTTTGAAGAATTAAATTTAGACAAAAATATTAAGAGACCTTTTTTGTAGAGCATTAAATTTCCTTTAAAAATCCATTGTGATCATTTTGAGATATTCATTGATTCGTTAGTTACAAAATTCCAAATTAAAAAAGTAAAATCGAAGAAAAATAACAATTTATTAAGCTTAATTACTCAAAAACGGCTTGTCTGACGAAAATTTTCAATTAGACCTTTTTTGTAGGGAATTTAATTTTATATAAAAGTAAGTCAAAATGAATTTTTTTTACTTCAATGTTTTGTCAGTTCTGACGCAAAACATGAAATTATGACTAAAAATCAAAATAAGCGATGATAGACCTCTTAAAATTGATATTAAGGGCTCAAACTTTTACGAAAATTTTTTTTTGTCATTCTGAATGATATTCTCGATATATCTTTCAAAAAAAAAAATAGTTAATTTTTTTGGCCCAGTCTAATGTGTATATACCATAGAGATCTCTTGTGCAGAGAAAAAGTGAAGCTTAACGACCATTTTGTTGGAGGCAAAAAATGTAAACAATGGAAATAAATGCATTTAACAAATGAATTGAACAAATAAAAATACTTAATTTTAGAAAAAATCACCTCCGCAAAAAAGAAACAGCACACAAAATACAATAGAACTGTTGTTGTATTTGCCTCCACCAAAATGGTGGCCGAGCGATGTTGTTTATCTAGGTATATATTAAAATCTATGGTTTATATGTACTAGTTACCAATATTTTCAGCCATAATTCTGACACGATTATGATTACTGACACTACTTCATTTTGTGTCAAAATATCTCAGCCAAAACATGCTGACAACCTGCCACAACAAATGAAAATTCTCATTCATTTTGGCAGCGTGTCAATATTCAATCAGATTGATGTGCGTAATGGTTTGAATGTAATTTTTGACACTTTTCAATTCAAAAGAAAGAGACAGCATGCTGTTTTTTTAGCGCGCCAAATTGGAAAAAGTTGTGTTTTTGTAAACAAACTCAGATTTGATGTCAAAATGATTGAACATGTGATAAATTAGGTAACTTATTTCTAATCATACCATAAAGTAACAACAATATGTGGCCAAACCTCACACACATTTACTACGTTTACACGACCGCATCTCCACTAAGACGTTGGATTAACAGAGCTTTCGATTCGATTCAGCTTGTTTAACCGGACCGAATCGAATAGGAAAATCATATTTCGATTCGATCTAGGTATACACGGCACTAATTCTGAACCAATCACGATTCAATTCGCTTTGTAAACGCAGTAATTGACATCCCTCCAGAAGCTGATTTGAAAAACACTACTTTATTATCAGAACGCTAATCACAATACATATATTTCATACATTAGAAAATGTATCTTCTTTTGAAAGCAAGACTTCTATATCAAAACTATTTTTTGAATGAGGTTGCCCCCCTAACCGAAATCCCCTACTAACTAAAATCCTGCGTACATCCTTTTAAACATAACTGAAATCACTTATAAAGCAGAACCAAAACCTGGGGCAAAATTATCGCATCAGTGAACGAGTGAGTGAGTCCCATCAGTGATCGAATGAAAACGTCAAATTAGTGTAATCGATTGCTAGATGACGTAAGCGGTAATGCCAAAGTCATATAATTCAGTCACGTATTACTCGATAACTGATGCGGTAATTTGGCCCCTGCTACTGAATAACACTAATTGAACCACTCTCAGTGATACATAAGCACATCTCTAGTACCGCTTGACTTTGTCTGACTAATTGACTCATCTCTAGTTCGTTTGAATGTTGACTTTCAAGAACCTGTACGAATTCAGCTGTCAAAATATCGCAACGGATTCATTTGGTCACCCTCATTCCGTTAAATGCGGCAACGGCACCGCATCCGTTGCTGAAACGGACGCAACGGATTCTATGGGTCGGCCCCTTAAGGCTGAAAACACACCGGATAAAGCAAAACGTGTTTTTTTGTTTCGTGAAACAAGAGAACATTGTTTCTTATGAGACTAAACACACAAAAGAAAATGAAACAAAACACACGTTTTTGTTTTGAAGTGTTTTGATGGTGGTTGTCGAAAATACATGCTATTGTATACGAGCAACACACACCGAATGCAACAAAACTGTTTCGAACAAGGGTCGTTGACGATAATTGCATACTTTCTTATGGCGCAACGCACACCAAATGAAACAAAACAAAAGCAAAACAGAAAACCATGTTTCGTTGCCGATAACTAACCTGTCCGTTGTTTTTATTTTCTTTTTTCGTTGAACTTCACAGATTTATTTGCTTCTACGTTTAGTCTCGGCGCAAATTTTTAGATGGAGAAAAATTGATTTTTTTTTTTAATTGAGGCAAGAAGCCCTATCTATAATTATAAAAATAAGGAACATAAACTTACTATTGATAAGCTAAGCTGTGGATTGCTACTTCCTACTATGACATTTTTGGAGATGGGCAAGATTAAAAGCTTTTCTCTTTTCTTATAAATAAACACATAATGTCTAATTTGTAAACACAAAATTGTTATTTGTGTTTACTTGCCGTAGAGTTATAATCTTTCAGCCGGAGTTAAGTTTTTACGATAGTTCGTATTTTGTTTTATTTCAACGCACACCAAACGAAACAAAAAAACAAAACGTTTTGTTTTGTTTTATTCTGTTTTTTTTTTATATAATTTACGCACACTAAAGGGATTATGACTACCCCTAAAATGTTTTAGCACAGTGTGAGCGTTTTAGGAAAGTGGGAGAGGATTTAAGAGGAGATACCGATGAACATTGGTTTTGAATGTCTGAACATTACAACGGGAGGGAAAAATAGAGTCGGGTAGAGCATTCCACATTCGTGTGGTGTGGCTGAAGAAAGAATCTCTGAACTTAACTGTACGTCCGCAATTGGGCTCAAGGGTAAACTGATAGGCATTCCTTGAAGCGCGTGTATTACGGTTAAATAGTTTAAGGGGAGGAATGCAGCTGGCTATTTCACTAGAACAGTGTTTATAAAAATAACGGTAAAATAGTGAAGTATATTTGTATCACCTATCATTTTTAAAGCTCTTTTTTGAATTCTATCCAAGAGACTCAAGTGAGTTATTGGAGCACCTGCCCAAATATGGGAATTATACTCGAGCTTTGGACGAATATATGTAGGCCTTATAGATGACAGCCAGATCAGAAGGGGTAAAAAATTTCTTGCAACATCGAAGGAAACCTAAGCACTTAGCGTTTTTGGCGACGTCGCGTCGATTATATGGTCATTCCACACAATGTGGTCTGTGATACACATACCGAGAACTGAGAGCTGTTTGGTTTCCTCAATGCAAGTGCCACTCATGGATAGCGGCATAGGGGGTGGGTTCTGTTTTAACGACAGGAGACAGCATTGAGTTTTTGAAGCATTAAATTCTACACGGTTTTTTATTCCCCATTTGACAATGCTTTCAAGATCAGAATTTAATGAGCTTATAATACGCTGCCGTTCTAGATTCACATCCGAAGAACAATGACATGCATCTGGAAACGAATATGAGAAGCTGAGGGTACTGTCATCAGCAAAACAATTTAATGGATTAGAGGTTTCAGACAAAAGATCGTTTATGAATATCAGAAAGAGAGTCGGAGACAAAACGGAGCCCTGTGGCACACCAGCATTTATTTTATGGACTGCAGATTTAAAACCGTCCAATACAACTTGAATTGAGCGGTTTGAAAGGTAGTGTCTAATCCATCAAAGAAGAGATTCATCAATACCAAATGCACTCATTTTCGATAAAAGAGCTTGATGCCAAACTCTATCAAATGCTTTTTAGATATCCAGTGCAATAATCTTACTTTCTCCAAAACGATGTAAAGATTTGTGCCACTGTTCGTTGAGATATGTATACCATCAAATCACCAGTGACCTGCGACGAAAGCCATACTGCCGGTCATTAAGAAGCTTTCGTTCTTCAAGATATTTCTTGAGCTGATAGTTTATCAGCGTTTTCATGACCTTAGAAAGAAGGGATGTAAGTTTAATTGGACGATAGTTTCAGGGGGAAGAAGATTCGCCTTTTTTAGGGACAGGCTGGGCAAATGCTGTTTTCCATCCACTCGGAAAGAGACCAGTAGAGTAGGACAGATAGAAAAACTTACGCAATGGTCTTGCCAGCGTTGAAGAACACCTCTTCAGAACGATTGGGGCGATAATATCCGGGCCAGCGGATTTTTGTATATCGAGATCTTTCAGTACTCTTGCAACTGTACGAGTGCGAAAGAAGATTTGTCCCATAGAATCATTAACGCTATCAATTACAGGTGGAATCATGGCACTCTCTGGTAGCGTCGAATTGACAGCAAATTGTGCTGCAAGCAAATTGGCTTTTTCTTGAGAGCTGACATAAGGAGTGTCATTAAAAACGAGCGTAGGAACCTATATCTTTAGGCCTGTAGGCTTTATAATATCGGAAACTTACTTCTCTAACCCTAATAACCTCTTTACAGCTCGAATCAAACCATGAGTTCGCTTGGTGTGTGTTCAAATAAAAAAATGTTTTTTTGACTATCGAATCAAAAACATTTTGCTTTATCCGGTGCCTAATTGTGCGAAGTGCATCTTTTAACAAACATAATTTTATATTTTCATTACTGTCCCCAAAAAACTTCAGAATCATCAGAATCAAAAATAAAGCGTTCAGTTGGGATTCCGGATAGGAGAGAGATTCCGGATTGCCAAATAAAAACGACATTAGAATGTATGTTTTGGCTGACTTACATACATAGATGTAAGTGTAAGTCAGGATGGCACAAACAAAAAATGGACCTCAGTCGAGATCTAAGCTATTTTCAATATGGGCAATAGCTCTAAGGACGTGGTGGCGGACCAGTCGATCTTGTACTGTGAAAGAGTTCACACGCTTTCGGCTTTCACAGTGTCTATAAGTAAACTCGGAGTGATTTATTCAAGACTTAAGCAAGCCTTAATATAGCTAATAGATCAGATAGATAGACAATAATTAAAACACTAAGTGCAGATAGGCACGCTATTCAGTGGACTAGTGTTAAAAAAACAGCAAACTGCGAAATTCTATTACGTTGCATAAAGCGTGAAGAGAACCACAAGATATTAGAATGTAAGCGCGGCGGGAAAGAATGGGTCGAAGATAGGACCCAGTTAGCATGTGCACTTTTGCGAAAGCGAATGGCAACCCGCAAACTATCGGAGATGTCTTAAGTTACATGGAATAAAACAAAAAAAAAACGAAGGAAATGGTAGCGGAAGTTTCCTATGCCCAACTGGTAGTAAGAAGGGGAAGCATGGTACAACCTGTGCAAAAGGGAGCCCCAAAGGCTTCTGATGCACGGGCGGAAATAAGAGCTATGTTACTGGCTATTCAAGGTTAGTTAATTATCGAAAGACCAAAGTCCAGATGTGTTTATGGCTAGCAAAACCAAGCTGAACCAGAAACAAGCTGACTCGCATTAATTAGATTTAGATTAGATTTTAGATTTAAAAATGATTTTATTTAATACAAATTACAATAAGTGTGTATCATTAATTTCTTTAACATGGCCTACGCCGTCTGTCAGTTGGCAAGTATTAATATCTACATTTTTTTATTGTTTAATATTCAAAATTAAAACATTAATTTAAAAAAAATCACCTAAAATTCGTTTTCTGTAGATAAGTGCAATCTTGGCACAATTGTAAAGGGCTTTCCAACCCATACCTCTGTCTAATCTAAAACAACTATGATTTCATTTTGATTAAGGTAGTTTTTCGAACTGTACTCCTCCTAGTTTCCACTAAAACAACACACTTTCCCAATAAATGCAACACGTTTTCACGTTCTCTGAGGTTGCATAATCCACACATACAGTGTATCACAAAAGTAAGTAAGCACACATTGCTGTCGTATAGACATGTTAAAATAGAATTAAATTCCGTTATGAATATTAGGAAAAATGCATTCATAATTATGATTAGCATGTGAACATCATGTTGTAGGCAAATGTTAGCGTTTAACATTTGGTTTATCTGCAGAACATCACTGTTTGTTCAGTTAACCGCCTTTTCTATGCCACAAAAGTAAGTAAGCACCTGCGGAATTTTAAGGTTAAATGTTTAATGATGTAGTTAACTTCGAATTTTTATTAGTTTTTGGTTGCTTATCTCTCTTTTCTATAATTTTTTTTCAATTTAAGATTTATTAATAATAAACGAAATGGCTCCAAGAGGTAATCAACTTAGCTTAGATATAAAACAAATATAACCAAACACTATTTGGAAAATAAATCGGAGTGCGATAATGGTGAAATTGTTAACAAAAGACCATCTACTATACACAAAATAATAACCAAATATAATAGATAACATATAAGCAGAATTTTAGAACACAGTTGTTTCCTCTAATGAAAGCTAATTTAATATCCGCGGCCCAGATGGACATGGAAAAGTTTGGAGAAAAAAAACACAGAGCTTGAATGATCGAACATGTCAGGAACCGCGAAGCTCGGTGGTGGAAACGTTGTGGTGTGGGGGTGTATAGCAGCATCTGGTGTCGGCAATTTAGTGTTTATAGATTCTTTGATGAATAGGTTCGACTATTTGAATATTTTAAAGAACAATCTTCAGAAAAGAGCCAAAAAGGTGGGTATGGGTAGGTCATTTATCTTCCAGCAAGACAGTGATCCTCAACATACTTAGCATGTTGTCAAATAATGGCTGCTTTATAACGTCTGAATCCAGCTCAAATCTCTACCAGAGTCGCCCGACTTAAATGTCATTGAACATTAATGGTAACATCTTGACCGACAAGTAAGAAAACATGAAATCGGGACGAAAGATGATTTAAGGCGTGTTCTTCAGGATGAATGGTCTAAAATTGGACAAGACGTTACACAAAATTTGGTTAACACAATGCCAAAGCAAAGGGTATCCAACGAAGTACTAAATGGATAAGATTTACAAAATAACTGTAATGAATTCAAGGTTTATTTGAACTGCTTACTTACTTTTGAGATATAAATTTGTTATTTTTTTAGTTTAAGTCAAATATTTCTTAAGTTTTCTTTAATTTTTTATTTGAAATGTTACTTTTTAGTTCGTAATACATATCAATTACAGACAAAAATATTAATTTTTTTTTTTAACATTACTGTCGATTGTTTGAAGGAAATGAACTTTAAGCTAAGAGGTGCTTACTTACTTTTGTGATTCACTGTATCTTCCAAACCAGAGTTCGCTTTTCCACGTATCCATTCCATCACTCCGAAGAATTTGTGTATGTCCACAGTACTCTGCTAAAACTCTCCACGACTCAAACCATGATACTTGCTTTTGAATCACTAGCATAGTAATTTTCTTTGGTAGTCTCCTATCATCCATTGCAATCGTCCTTGGAACGTAATCTATCTGAAGTTTTAAGAGTTGCAATAAACAAAGCAGGAAGACCAGTTTCAAGCATTAGTATATGATTCGCAGGACTATTTGGTAGCTTCAATCTTCTTTTTAAGAAATAACGCAAAATCTGCTCAACTTCTTCAAACTCTTGAGCTGCATAGCACATTATCGCTTTAGCTGTGGTTTTAGAAATACGATGTTTAGATTCGTAGTCAACATCTTTACAATGAACCACAGTACCCCATGTTGCGTTTAAAGCGTGTTTGGACTTGGCCAACTTATCAACCATATTGTTTTTCCAATTCAGGTTTCTAGATATCCGCATACCAAGGTACTCGTAGTTGTATTCATTAACGACTTCAATGCTTTGAGCTCCAAATTTCCAAGTTTCACTCGGCCCCCACCATTTCGGAAAATCATGATTTTGAACTTGGTTCTGTAGCCTGGAGCCTCCACTTGTTGCAGTACTCGAACAATCTATTAATCATCAATTGGAGACTTCCAGGCGGCTCTGCTTGCACCAGCAATTTTTTTTTTTTATAATAAGCGCACATTCAAATGTTTTTTTTGTATACCCTTAATATGCCAGAGACACAGTGTGAGCATTAAGAAAAAAGGGAGGGGTTAGAAAGGAGGTGTCGGTGTAAATTGGTTTTGAATTCTTGAACATTGCAATGACAGGGAAAGACAGAGCGTGGTAAGACATTCCGCATTCGCGTAGTACGGCTAAAGAACGAATCTCTGTACTTCACAGTACGACCGAAGTTGGGCTCAAGGGTAAACTGATGAGCATTCCTAGAAGTGCGAGTATTACGGTTGAATAGTTTTTTTTTTTTTTATAATTAATTTTTATTCAATTCAATCTTATAACTATCTTAATGCTAGACAAAAATTCATAAAACTAGCCTACTTATCAATAACTTACTGGCCCCATGCGGGCACTCTAAGTTAAACTATATTCTTATAACTACTGCCTTTCGGCCTAAAAAACTATTTTGAATTCAAAAACTATATCTATATTTTTTTTTGTTTTCTCGAGAAAATTTAAAAAACTCGGATTCTTTATCATTTTTACTTTTTTATATAAAACTTACAGACTAAAATTAAACCAATTAAAACAATTCCATAAAACCACTTAAACTACTTAAAATAAACTAAAACTAAACTAAAACTACTTAAAAACTAGAACAACCACAGCGGAGTTTTTTTTTTTTTTGTACATTTGAAGAATGTAAGTTTTTTTTTTTTTTTTTACATTTGAAGAATGTAAGTTTTTTTTTGCCACTGTGCCTATTCTTTTTAAAACTAAACCTGGTATGCAAGCCGGCCACGGCTCTAACACCCCACCCCGACTACCCATTATCAAATGTCGATTGAAGCCACCAAAACTGGTTCTCCTGCTTCACCCTATCAGTTTTGTCCCGTTCGGACATAGCCCTACTGAAACGAAGGAGCTCTTCTCCGTCTTGTGCCACGACGTCCCGAGTGTATAGGTCCAAGGTTCTTCGTCTGACGTGGTAGATTAGCGGGACTGCCAATCTATCCTGTATCAGACCGCATCTATCTAAATAGAGGAATGCCTTTGGAGGAATGAAGCCACTCAAGCGTGCATTTTCAAAATATTCGTCATTTGGGTAGAACGCCCCGAAAATCAAATTATTGGTCGAAGTCATAGCCCTCGCAATGTGACCCCGAATTAGTTTTATCACGAAATTGTCAACTCTGTTGATCCGAGCCCCGCTGTATAGAGCCTCGTTCGGATAATAGTGAACATAAGAAGATTCGGGTGTCCGATGCAAACCAGTACAGCGTCGAAGACACTGCCGCTCGAACACCCGAATTCTCTCCATCTGAGATGGAGCAACGTTGAACCACACTGGACAACCATAAACGATTATCGGCCGTATGAGGGCCATGTAGCAAACGACCTTCACTCTGGGGTCAAGCCGACTGCTGTAAAACAGTCGTTTCGTCAGACCGAAGGCTCCTCTGGCTCTGACCAGCGCAGCATCTAATAACCTCAACCTTTCGGGCCGTTCTGTACGCAATTAGATCGTCGGCATACGCTATTGAATTCGGAAGGCTACCTATCAGATCGCTGGTGTAAATGCTGAAGAGAATTGGCGAATTAACCGCTCCCTGTTGTAGACCATTTTTGATTTCAAAAGTTGTGGTAGAAGTTACATTGCCACTTTTGACAACAAACTTTCTACCGTTAAGCATATCATAAAGCATATACATCAATGGTTTGCTAATGCCAAGTCTGTTCAGTTTCAGGTGTCGAAGGCCTTTTCTAAATCCACCAAAACAGCACCCGTGCATTGTTGTTTTGACTTATTCCATTGGATATCAGAAACGAGCTTAGCCGCGGCATGAATTGTGTCATGTCCCGCCTTGAACCCGAACTGGTTATCTGGAATTATTGTGTTGTCCGCAGCCCACTTAATCAGAGCCCTATTAATGATCTTTTCGAAAACCTTACTGATGCTCGGAAGAAGACTTATCGACCGAAGATTGGACGGATTGGAGTTGTCCTTTCCCTTTTTCGGGAGATGATGTACCACCGCTGTCTTCCAATGCACTGGATAATATGCATTATTCAGCGCATTGTTAAAGAGTGTGGTATAAATGTCAATTGCCTCATTCGGTAAATGTCTTAGTACAACGTTAGATATACCATCGACACCCGCTGGATTCTTATTCTTAATAGAACTGAAGATGAGCTGGAGATCCATCTTCGTCATTAACAAGGGACTTGTCCCTATTCGCTCGGCGATTGTGGCATTTGCCAAAAGATCGTCATTGAACCTCAAGAAACCGCGGTTCTCAGATCGCCATTGCGTTATTTCATTTCGAAGATGGAAGTGATGCAGTAGTGCTCTGTTTTCCAGATCGTGGTTCGGGCGAATGCAAGCATTCACCTTGTACACTTGCTGAAACGCAGCCCCTACCGCCTCCACCTTCTCCCTCGGATCTTAAACTATATAGAAGTCATCGTCCAAGACGGCTTCCTCTGGATCTATTTGCGCTGTCAGGAGTACTGTGTTCTCTACTGTTCTCTGGAGCTTAAGACACGGAAGGTCGTTTTGATTATTTTTCCTAAATATCTTATTGATTTCAGGAAACATACTTGGGTCGTTGGACTTTACAGAACGAATCCTGTTGTCCCAAAACTTGTTGATAGATAACCTGTAGTTATCCTTAATCAATTGATTGACATTCTTTATTGACGACTTCAGTGTCCTAACCTCCAGGTCGTGCGGGTCTGTGAATCGTCTGTATAAGTTTTTAAGTCTTGTCAGTAAGCCACTCTTATGTCTATGTAGTGCGTCTATGGTCGCGTTTCTGTAGACGTCCATTTGGTCGCGTTCTTTGTATTTGGGTATTGTCCGTTCCATTGTTCGTTTAATCGTTTCGTCCATCTGTTGTAGATGTTGGTCGATTTCTGTATTTGTAAGGTCGTTGTTATTTGGTGGGGCTATGTCACTCGAACGAATTTCTCTCGCTAAGGCGTTGGTGTAACGAGGCCAGCGCATCTTACTGTAATTGTAAGAATGCGTTGCAACGTATTCCTCCAACTCCACGCGTTCGTTCGGAATCTGAATTACAGCAGCCAGTCCGCAGTGATCACTGTCTACTCGATTGTCTGTAAGCAGTTTCGAGGGTGATTACCCACTTTGTCTGTTATTGTCAGTCTGGTATCGTACAGCAAAAGGTCCAGAAAGGAACCGCCCCTTGGATACGACGGCCTTTCAGTAGCCAGCAGGTCAATATCATATTCAACGCTGTAAAGATTCATCAAATTAAAAAGATGATTACCTCTAAGATTATTTGTTCGATTTCCCCAATTTTCATGTTTCGCGTTCAAATCACCGGCCATAATAAAGTAGTTTTCTTCCAAGCTCAGTTTAAGTATTCTAAAAAGAGTCTCGAGCTCTGAATCAAAAGTAGTAGCCTGCGGAGCTTCAGCCGCATAGGCCGCAATCACATACATCCGCTTCCCTTGAGTGAGAGAAATGCATATAACGCAAACCTTTAGCGTCTGGAGCTTTCGAAGATCATTGTTGTATATGACTTTATAATTAATGCCTTTTCGTATGAAGATGGCGACACCGCCTCCTTGAGTAGAGTCGGGTCGATCTCTTCTTACGATATTGTAATTTTTATGAGTCTTTTTATGTTTCAGGTTTAGCTCGGTTTCGATAGCCAAAAACACATCTGGACTGAGATCTTTCAACAATTGGAACAAATTAGCTCTACGTTCAATCCTAATCAGTGAATTTACATTCACAGCCAGGATTTTTAAGCGCGTCTCCGGTAGCGCGCCCATTATGGTCTATGTTGCACTAAGCCAGGCAACAAAGAGTAGAGACGGTCTACCTTTTGCCTTGCTCCTTTAACTGACTTTGCAGTCCTGCTAGCTGGCCTTGAATGCTCAGTAACAAGGCTACAATGTCGGCCTGCACCTCTGGCGCCTTAGGTACGAGGGCCTGTGGTGCAATCGTTGGTGGGGCCTGTCTCGTAATCCTATTTCTTGACGCCATTTGGGCGTAAGAAAAGTTAGGATCCACGAATCTTGTTGTAGGAGCCTGTCGAACTTCGGCTTTTTAACTGGCCTGTTGTTATTTGATTTGTTGAACCTTAGGACAGCCCCTATAGTTAGCGGGGTGCCCCTCGTTTTACACATATGACACATTTAAGCTGGGTTAAATCTTCCACCCTCTCAATCCCTAACTGACATTCCCCCTTATGTGGGTTTCTGCGCACTTGACACAGCGCATCCGCATATCGCAGTTGGCTGCGACATGGCCGAACCTCTGGCACCGCATGCACTGAAGCATGTCGTTGTGTCTTTTTAATGTTTCCCAACGTACAGCCTGGAAGTCGAGGCGGGAAATATTCCTCACACTTTCAAACTTACTGTGGGGCGATAATGTTACGAGGAACATTGGCAACCCGCAACCCCCCCGTCTTCACTTCACCGTGGTGAATGGCTTGACCCCGATAAACTCGAGATCGTCGCTGGCTTTCTGACGGAGCTCATCTAAGAGCGCCTGCGGTTCCGTGCAGGAACTTATGCCCTTCAGGAGGACCGTTTTCATTTTTTCGCTTTTAGGCGTGAAGCTGAAGAATTCAGCTGTAACTTCCCTCAATAGCTCTTTAGTTGTTTTATATTCGGCCAGTGAGAAGCACTGAACCGAGTATCGCTTTTCTTTGTCATTTATTATTTTAATAAGAAAGTGGCCGTTTGTGGCCCGCTTACATACCTGTTTTATGTCCTTCAGGTCGATTTTAAATGTCCTTATTGGTGGCACCTTCTCATTTTTCGGCTGTGGCTGTTTCTGGTGTGTCTGTTGTTGCTGCATTTGTTGTTGTTCTGGCTGCTGCTGCTGCTGTTGCTGTCTTGCTGCTGCTGAAGTTGATGGGCTCTCAGTATATGGGCCTGCTTCTAATGACACTTTTTGAGCGCCTTGCTCCGCTCCTGCCGTTTTTCTTGCAGGCTTTGGCTGCTGTTGTTTTTTTGCTTGTTGCTGCTGTGGTTGTTTTTTTGCAACCTGAATCGCCCGATGGTTCGTTGATTGGACTTACTGCTGCTGCTGCTGTTGTTGTTGTTTTTGTTGCTGCCGCTATGCTGCTTTCTTGGCTTGCAGCTGTCCTTGGGCCTGCTTCTCTTCTGCCTCTTTTTGGCGGAGCGCTTCCATCCTCTTTCTTATTTGGCTGAGAAGGGGCTGCATTTCCTCCTTCAGCTTGTTTAGGTGTTGCTGGTATTTGTCGACCTCAGCTTTCTTTGCCTTGAGGGCCTGCTCCAGATCGCTTACAAGCGTGTCTTCCTGGGGGTCTTGTTCCACTCCCAGTTCCCTGTCCGTATACGGCTCTGGCTCCGAAAGTAAGGCAAATTTATTGCCACCCGGAGACCTGTAGAGCCCCTCTCCTTCTTCCGACATGTACTCGGTGCCAGCCGAGTCACTGTATTCGTCAGTGTCCCCGACCTGTACCTTGCCGACTGCCGATGTTGTTGCTGCCCGCTCTTTGTCTCCCACCCCAGCTGGAAGCTTACCTGGGGTGGCTCTCCGTACGTTTAGATTTGGTTGCGGTCGCAACGTCCTCCTTCTCTTCTTCGTCTGCTTCATGGCTGTTGCAGTATTGCTTGGTTGTACCGCTGCTGACGACACAACAGCAATATCATCCGACTTTGCGGTGGCATCCTTCGATCCCCCCCGCCCTTCTCTCCTTCTCCATCTGCTTTTTCTCCCAATAAATAATGTCGCTCACTTCGCTTTGTGAAAAAAAAGCTTCTAAAAACTTGCTCTGCTCCGTGCGGGATTTGAACCCACGACCCTCAGATCCACCAGCCGACGCCACTACCACTAGGCTATCGAACACTTGGTGGAATTGGTGTCAAACTTAATACTTCACTACTAACTTTTTATTACTAACACTTTCAAGTAACTTGGCGCATTGTAGTCTTTCCTGAGCGAAAGTCAAAGATCGACTGACGGTTGAATTGTTTAAGGGGAGGAATGCAGCTGGCTATTTCACTAGAGCATAGTCCGTTACAATAACGGTAAAAAAGGATGAGGCAAAAGACATTACGACGATGTTCGAGTGACGTTAATGAGTCAATTCTGTTATTGTCACCAATCATTTTGAAAGCTCTTCTTTGTATACTGTCCAAGAGGCTTAAATGAGTTACTGGAGCACCAAGCACTAACCCATAGATGGAAGTTATACTCAAGTTTTGGACGTATATGAGGAAATCCTGTTAAACTTAAGATTTGATGACCCTCGTGAAAATAATCCAATGTTACCATTTCAAACCATTTTCATCACTCGAATTTTATTAAAATAATCTGTAGGAATGACGTCACATACGTATTTTAAATATAGAATATTTAATTTCAAAAATGCTACTACATTTTTGCGTAAAAATGGCAAAAAATAGAAGTTTTTAATTGTCTCAATTTAATTTTTGTTATTTTTTAGCTTCATAAATTTTTGAAGCATCATCGAATTCATTTTAAAATTAAATCCATGTTTTTCTACATCAAACTGAATATAATAAGTATTTATATTTAAGTGTGCTGCTGAAAATGTGGAAATAGCAAGTAAATCAAAACATGTCCATCGTTTTTTGCAATATTCTAAGTGTTGTACTTTTATTATCATAAAATTTTGAGGCATTCATGAACCTTAAAAATTTTTTAACAGCATGTTCTACGTGAAAAAATTCAAAAAATAAGCAAGAAAAGTCAGTGTGCCTCAAAAATTGATAAAGATATAAAGACGTGGAACAAAATTTCACAAGCGTAATTTTTATTTTTAACGTTGAAAAATGTTGAGCACACTTGAATAAAACTTAAGAATTCCTTTAAAGGGTGATTCCGCTGTAGACGATTTTTGAAACCAATTTTTGAATTACAATATTTTTTACTTTTTTTGATAAATATTCAAAGTTGAAATACTATATTTAATAATAAAAACAAAAATTGAGACCTAAGTTATAGAGAACATTTTTGTTTGTGCTTGTCAACATTATCATACGAAGAGTCGGTACGAACTGCAATTATTACAACTGGTAACATACGCTCAAAATAGCTATGTCCGACAGTTTTAAGTTATGCTTTACTCAATAGACGTATGAAGCAACATGCCATTTAATCGTTTGCATAAAAACATCTACGAATTTGTTGTTATATTTTTAGCATTATTGATTGCAAATAGCCATTGTAAGTTTGTTGCACCCGCGATATAAAAGATATAAAAGTTTACTTTTTTGGCAGAAATAAAGTGCTAGCGTTTGGAAACTTTCTAAAAGTAAGAAGAAAACAAAACTAAAATTAAATCAGTCGTTATTAGGAATATATTGTACGTTGAACGACAAAAAACGTTGATTTAAATTGGTTGCACCCGCGATCCCAATATTAAGATCGCGGGTGCAACTTATTGACTACTAACATTATAACGTGATTTATTGTATTTTATTGATAAAATATGCTTTGAATAGTAATTTCTTGTGTTCACGTTTTTTTTTAACTATGTAATATAATATTTTATTCTTTTTTATATAAAAATATATGGTTAAATTGAAGTGAAACAAGAAAAAGAGACTGCTTTACAAAAATTGACAAAAAATTAACAAATATGCTGAGCTTCATGCAGAAAAACGACGTAGAAATTTAATGTGGAGAGATGTATTGAAAGGGAAAATGAAGGCAGATACAAATTTTAAAATTCTGACCAGAATCAGACAAAACGAAAAAATGCAGGCAACAAAAAAAAAAAAGGCAGGCACTCGTTACATCAGTTCCTGTAGACTGAAAAAGTCGCACAAGTGAAACGTAATCGCCCAAGGAGTCCCACTAACGTAGTTGAAGAGGTCAAAAATGTATCTAAAAAAAAATTATTTCACCAAAGCAATGCCTAAAAAACTGAAGGATAACAGGTGATTTCTATAAAAGGGATAATATTAGCAGACAAGTGCCGAGAAGAGCACACAGCACAATGACCATGAGCATTCGTGAAGTTAAGTTTTCGATGTTTTTATTGAGTCAGAAGACGAAGCATTAAATTCTAAACCTCCAACAGGGTCTTTTGAGCCCCCTATATTACCAGTAGATCCATGCTCTAAAATACCGTTCTGTTTTTACAGCAGCAGTATTTCTAAAAGTTATTTCCGCAGGTTTGTACCTTCTTGCACCAGGTAGGCTGCAATATCACAATATCGTCATGTGGGGTTATCCTTAACCGATATCGATGAAGATGGAGTACTTCTGACATACATATGTATATGTATTTTCGAAAAAATATTGAAGTATTTGAAAAAACAAAATTATAATTAATAGAAAAGGGTAGATACTGACTTGTTACATATGTGCCTTATTTTATATTTTTTTCCAGTTTTTAAATCAGTTTACTTATTTAAGTTAGACGCGTTGCACCCGCGATAATTTGATGTTGCACCCGCGATTGATTTTAAAGTTAATATTTCGTTGCTTACTTTTGTTTTTTATCTTTATTTTTATTTATTTAGTTAATTGAATCAACGTCGTTCAATATATGTAAGAATAGCATGATAAATGTTTCACAATTAACAGAATTTGTGTTTTTTGTACTATGATCTAGAAAAGTCGGGCCGATTCTGTTGCACCCGCGATCGCACTTTGAAACCATTCTTCTGCCAAATTATTTATTACATTTTAGAATTCCAAATGGATTAAATATAAATACATTGTAAAATTTAAACATTTTAATTGCACTTCAAATTTAAGGAATATGATTCACGGGTTGACTGCGTTCTTTAGTGTTTATGGTTGACTGCAGATATTATAAGTCTCAACTTCCTGAGGCATCAATTAATTGCAATTACGCTGCTAAATTTTCATTTTTTATATCAGTCTGATGATAAAAAAGTATATAATAAGAGTGTGCTCGAATTTGAATTTTTTTTTTAATTTAAAATCTTATAGATTGTAGCCAGATCAGAAAGAGAGACAAATTTTTTGCACCGTCTCAGAAAACCCAAACATTTTTCGGCATTTTTAGCGACATAGCGTATGTGATTGTTCCACAAGAGGTGGTTCGTGACGCACATACCGATAACATCGAGATGTTCAGTTTCATTGATGCAAGTGCCACTCATAGATAGTGGCAAGGGGGGTATATCTCGCTTTAACGATACAAGACAGCATTGAGTTTTAGAAGCATTAAATTCCAAGCAGTTTCTTATTCCCCATTGTACAATGCTGTTTAGGTCGTGATTTAATGAACTTATCATATTTTTTCGTTGCTATTGAAATTGAATTGAAGTTGTAGACAAGAGATCATTAATAAAAACGAGAAAGAGGGTCGAGGAAAAAATGGAGCCTTGGGACACACCAGCATTTATATTGAGGCATTCAGACTTGAATTCGTCGAATACAACTTGTATTGAACCGTTCGAAAGAAAATTTCTAATCCAAAGAAGAAGGGATTCGTCGACAACAAAAGCACGCATTTTCGATAAAACATCAAGATGCCAGACTTTATCAAATGCCTTTGAAATATCAAGTGCAATAATCTTACTTTCTCCGAAACGATGTAAAGATTTGTTCCACTTTTTGGTTAGATAAACCATCAAATCACCAGTGGACCTATTGCTACGATAGCCATACTGCGGGTCATTAAGACGCTTTCGTTTTTCCAGATATTTCTTAAGCTGATAATTAATCAGCGTTTCCATGACCTTGGAAAGAAGGGACGTTAGTGCGATCGGTCGATAATTTGAGGGAGAAGAAGATTCGCCTTTTTTGGGAATTGGCTGAACAAATGCAGTTTTCCAACCATCCGGAAAGAGACCAGAAGAATAGGATAGATGGAAAAGCTTACGCGGGGGTTTTTCTAGCGTGGAAGAACACCTCTTCAAAATAATAGCGGGTATACCATCCGGACCAGCGAATTTATGTATGCTGAGATCTTTTAGGACTCTCGCCACAGTACGAGTACGAAAAAAGATTTTTCCCATAGAATTATTAACGCGCTTAAGAATTGGGGGAGTCATGACACTATCCGGCAAGGTGAAATTTGTGGCGAACTGCCTTACAAATAAATTGGCTTTCTCAATAGAGCTAACAAAAGGAGTGTCATTGACAAAAGGCGTAGGAACCGAGGAAGAGGAAGAATTCCTCATATCTTTTACAAATGACCAAAACTTCTTACTTCCTTTGGGACATTGCAGTATTTTGTGCCTTGATTTTTGGTCATGTAAAAATTTGGTCCGTCGAATATGGGCGCTGCAGGCCTTCCTGGCTTGTTTGAACTTTTTTCGGTTTTCCTCAGTTGGGTTGGCTCTAAAACACCGGACGCTTACCACTTTTTTTTTTATAATCTCTTTGCAGCTCAAATCAAACCATGATTTATCCTTGGGTCTGATACTCTAAACCCTGTGGCGATCCTTTAATCCATTAACTTTAAGCATTTCCACTTAGTTTTAAAAATAATATTTTATTTTATTTAAGAACAATTCATCAATCATTCATTGTAATAATTTATTAAGTATGTTTATCGAATATAAACAAACTTTTAGTATAAAAAGTGCTTTATAAATAAATATAAATCAGTTCTAATTAAGAATTCAAAGAGTTAATTTCTTACCTTCAAGAATTAACTACAACCCTATTCGGGATAAATTTTTTCATTCCCAAAAGAATAATTTTAGCTGAAGTCTACGTCACTACCGGGGAAGCATAGTGGCCAGTTAAAGATCCATTAAACAATTTGTTTCGAGATTATAAAAACATTATATCTCTGAATTCTCATACAAAAACATTGCCCTGCATTGTTTTTGGATGTAAAACATTATATTTTAAAATTATTAAAAAGGAAACTTTCGGAATTACGTAAAAAAAAATCCAACTTTTTTATATTTAAAAAAATCCAGTTCATTGATTATAAAGCTTGATTTTTAAAACTTTTGAATGTTTTAGTAGTTCAATTGGTTTAAGTTGATTTCAGTGGATAGATTTCAATAAGGCTGAAAACACACCGGATAAAGCAAAACGTTTTTTATTCGATAAACATTTTTTATTTGAACACACACCAAGCGAAACAGAATAAAACAAAACAAAAGGTTTTGTTGTTTTGTTTCGTTTGGTGTGCGTTGAAATGAAACAAAATACGAACTATCGTAAAAGCTTAACTCCGACTGAAAGATTATAACTCTACGGCAAGTAAACACAAATAACAATTTTGTGCTTACAAAACAGACATTGTGTCGTCGCTTTTCCGGCAGAGTGGCATAAGTCGAAATTTGTCGTTTTTTAGTTTAGAACACAGAACTGAGCTGAAAGAAAAACACAATTTTTCTGTGTAATCGGCGTTAACCTACTTCTTCTAGTTTCCGAGTTATGAAAAAGCGCCGCTCTCAATGTTCAAAAACAATCCTGTCATTTTCTACGTATAAATACGGCATAAATCAATTTTTGTTTCTTTTTTTTTTAATATTTCGTTTTTTATAAAACTTAAGAAACAAAAAATGCAATTTTTTCACGTATTCAACGTTCGAGTTTTGTTTCTTATGAACAACGAATTTTATTTTTTCAGTACGAAAAAAACTTTAAAAGACTCTCCTGAAAATTTGCAAATTTTGACTTATGCCACTCTGCCGGAAAAGCGACGATGTGTTTATTTATAAGAAAAGAGAAAAAGCTTTTAATCTTGCCAATCTTCAAATGTCATAGTAGGAAGTAGCAATCCACAGCTTATCAATAGTAAGTTTATCTTATCTTTATAATTATAGATAGGGCTTCTTGCCTTAATTAAAAAAAAATGAACTTCTCTCCATCTACATATTTCATATTTATTTAAAATTTGTGCACAGAGTAAACGTAGAAGCAAATAAATCTGTAAAGTGCAACGAAAGAAGAAAATAAAAACAACGGAGTCAAAATTTTGTTTTGCAAAAAACAATAGGTCAGCTATCGGCAACGAAACATGTTTTTCTGTTTTGCTTTTGTTTTTATGTTTTGTTTCATTTGGTGTGCGTTGCGCCATAAGAAAGTATGCAATTATCGTCAACGACCCTTGTTCGAAACAGTTTTGTTGCATTCGGTGTGTGTTGCTCGTATACAATAGCATGTATTTTCGACAAGCACCATCGTAAAACTTCAAAACAAAAACATGTGTTTTGTTTCGTTTTCTTTGGTGTGTTTAGTCTCATAAGAAACAATGTTCTCTTGTTTCACGAAACAAAAAAACATGTTTTGCTTTATCCGGTGTGTTTTCAGCCTAAAGAGTAATTTCAGTAAGTGAAAGTTAAATAATAAGTGAAGATATGAAAATTAATTCTGTTTAAGTGAAGTGATTGAATTAAATTCAATTAAAAGCTCAAGTGACCTCAACTCCAAGGTGCGTTAAATAATGAGGTTTTTATTTTTTTTTTTTTTTTTTCGAAAAGAACATACCCAAGGAGTACACAGTTGATTGTACATAGATAATATTCATTCATTGAATGAACTGACGAACTAAATAGCCCTTTTTAAAAAAAAGTAAATATTCACAAAAATAAACATAAGTCGAAGGTAAAGCATAGGATTAATAAATTAGAATATTTTTCGTCCGGACTTTTCAAGTTAAAATGTTTTTCATGCGGACTTCCTGAGTTAGAATGTTTTTCGTCCACACACAACTGTAGGAAAAAAAAGGAAGAGAAGGAAAATGTCACTTACTGTGCTCTGACATAGGTATTTTTTTTTCTCCTATGATTGCTTGCATTTTTGATCTTGTTGCTGAGGTATTTTTCTTTTTATATATTGAGTTTGAGTGTTATTATTTTTGTTTGTATTTATTAAAACTGTCTACTGTGCGCCGCACAGTGGTGCCATTTGTATAGGAGAGCGGAAAAAATCCGTAAAATCTGAACTATGTAACGGAAATTTTGCACACATGTTTGGACTGGGCTCACACACATTTCGACAAAATTTGGTTAAAAAAAATCATTGAGAGAAAAGTTATTGACATTTTTCGGATTTGCAGGGTTTATTGACTTATATCGAAGAAAAGAAAATGTATTTGTCTTTGTGTTTGTTTTGTTTTCTTAAGCTAAATAATCAAATACGGCACGAGTACGATAACTTGGCCGCCAAGATTTGATGACGGCTTTTTGTAGAGGGGTTAAAAATAAGCACTTTTTACTACGGGAGGGGGGGGTCTATCTCCCCCCGTTTAGGAGGTAGGGGCACTTTTAGAAAAAATGGTTTAAATTGGAAAAAAAAATATTAAAAAACAACGGCAACACC
Organism: Philhelius festivus; assembly: GCA_963931855.1. Classification (NCBI taxonomy): domain Eukaryota; kingdom Metazoa; phylum Arthropoda; class Insecta; order Diptera; family Syrphidae; genus Philhelius; species Philhelius festivus. The sequence goes on along the minus strand of OZ007554.1, from coordinate 135,661,190 downwards.
TACAATAAAGTGCTATACTGCGTTTGAAAGCCAGAAGATTGTTTTATAATCCTGCATTTAAATTAAATTAATCATGTCAATAGTTTTTGAGAAATTCTCATTTAAAGTCCAAATTTTGATAAAAAAAACGTAAAATAAAAAGTTTAGACCGGTTGTTTTCAAAATTGTGAAATGAAATTGTAAATTAGCTTATATGTGTTTCATGTATCTATCAGTTTTTAATCAAACACAAAAAACCGCATGGTTCTATGTCTTCTGGTTTTTGAGAAAACCTCCCTTTAGGAGGTAGGGGCACTTTTAGAAAAAATGGTTTAAATTGAAAAAAAAAAAAATATTAAAAAACAACGGCAACACTTACAATAAAGTGCTATACTTCGTTTGAAAGCCAGAAGATTGTTCTATAAACCTGCATTTAAATTAAATTACTCATGTCAATAGTTTTTGAGAAATTCGCATTTAAAGTCCAAATTTTGATAAAATAACGTGAAAAAAAAAGTTTAGACCGATTGTTTTCAAAATTGTGAAATGAAATTGTAAATTAACTTACATGTTTTTCATGTATCTATCAGTTCTTAATCGAACACAAAAAACCGCATGGTTCTATGTTTTCTGGTTTTTGAGAAAATCGAAAATAACTAAAACTACTTTCCTACAAAATGTTTGATATTTTTTGCTTCCTTACATAAATAAATCAGTGCTAGCTTCCAACATTACAATATATAAACAGTAAAGTATGTATGGGGGGGCATGCTGCCCCCCTGCAACCCCCCTGCTTGGGCACACTATAGGATTTGGGGTAGGTGCGAGGTTGGGTGCATGCAAAGTTTCTTTTGCATTCACAGAATCTGTATTTAAAAAAAATCAAATTTATTCTATTTATCCAATGTCCACTAAATACATATAAAATACAATAAACGATCTTGAAAACCAAAACAAACTTCCGACCATGTTCACCAATACATGGCACTATTTTTCTATCGAAAATACTGCCTAGAAAGGAAATATAAGGACGACTGGGGTTCGCAAATAATAGAGTTTTTATCAGATGTAAAAAAAGTTTACCCTTGTTATACCGATGGTGATATATGTGAGGGTTTACAGTTAAAAGACATTGATCCCCCCACCCTTCAGAGCGAAAATTTAGAAAGTGTTTTACCGCCAAAACATCCTCGGCTTCCCACCATAAAAGAGTAACTCAACGAACTCGACAGTTATAGTACGGACGATGGCTTTATTGACGAGACTTACACACCTTTTTAATACATTTTGACCTTTTTTAACTAACTATGACTGACTAACTCCTGACTAACTGACAAAATAACTGACCCAGATGCAATTCTACCTCCTCATGGTGCATTCTGGGTAACGCTAAATGAATTGCGGTACTGAACTAACAAAGATTCATTATGTTTATTAACATTAATCCTTAAAATGGAATCACCGTCACCACCAAAAATCAAAAAAAGCAGTTTTGGTAATTTTCGATTTTCTCAAAAACTAGAAGACATAGAACCATGCGGTTTTTTGTGTTTGATTAAAAACTGATAGATACATGGAACGCATATAAGCTAACTTACAATTTCATTTCACAATATTTTGAAAACAATCGGTCTAAACTTTTTTTTTCACGTTATTTTATCAAAATTTGGACTTTAAATGCAAATTTCTCAAAAACAATTGACATAAGTAATTTAATTTAAATGCAGGTTTATAGAACAATCTTCTGGTTTTCAAACGCAGTATAGCACTTTATTGTAAGTGTTGCCGTTGTTTTTTAATATTTTTTTTTTTTTTCAATTCAAACCATTTTTTCTAAAAGTGCCCTTACCTCCTAAACGGAGGTTTTCTCAAAAACCAGAAGACATAGAAACATGCGGTTTTTTGTGTTTGATTAAAAACTGATAGATACATGAAACACATATAAGCTAATTTACAATTTCATTTCACAATTTTGAAAACAACCGGTCTAAACTTTTTATTTTACGTTTTTTTTATCAAAATTTGGACTTTAAATGAGAATTTCTCAAAAACTATTGACATGATAAATTTAATTTAAATGCAGGATTATAGAACAATCTTCTGGCTTTCAAACGCAGTATAGCACTTTATTGTAGGTGTTGCCGTTGTTTTTTAATATTTTTTTTTTCAATTTAAACCATTTTTTCTAAAAGTGCCCCTACCTCCTAAACGGGGGGAGATAGACCCCCCCCTCCCGTAGTAAAAAGTGCTTGTTTTTGACCCCTCTACAAAAATCCGTCATCAAATCTTGGCGGCCAAGTTATCGTACTCTCCCCTCAAATACATACATAATAACACAAACATATAACAAATATAAGAAATAAATAAATAAAATAAAATAATAATATTAATAAGTTGTTTAATTAATTCAAGAGCTTATTCGTATCACTGCCAAGAATAGTTCTCCTAACTTCTTTAAGGATAGGACAGATTCCAATAAAATGTAGGACATCTTCTCTCACTGACAGGTTACAAAGGCTACAAATAACCGGCAAATCCTCACGATGCGGTATAAAATTTAAAGAAACTAGTTCTCCTCTCATTTTAAACATTGCCGAAATGAGCCTTTGACTATTTTCTGGCCGAAAATAATTTTTTTCACATAGATTATGTTGCAAAACGCTGTAGGTCACTCCGTGTACTGATGAAGTAGTTTGGTTAATACAGTCAATTCTATATTGTTCATCCACTTTCCTGATTAGGTCATAGAGAGCGTTTTTAGTATTACATTCATTGTTTGTGCTGAGATTAAGATCAACGTGACAATATTCAGCAAGCTCCTTTAATTTATCAAACCAGAGTCCTTTCCTTTGAATAGTATAATTTTTGGCAGTCTACTATCAGGCATATTTAACACTTTCAATTACTTCTACTCGTTGTAGCAAAATTTTGTGAACAGTTGCGGGCATGTGATACCAAGGGTATAACGATAACGCGAGTTTAGCTGTCTCTTCACTATAAGTCTTAATTTTTTGGGTATCGATTGAAAAATTGCTCAAATAACTTACAATATGACTGCGAGTCTGGTTATCAATCTAATGTCTATTTTGGTGATATCTGCAGCGACATTTGGATTTCCGAAAAATCGTCGCAAAGTATTGCCATCATTAGTTGTTGCAGTTCCTTGGTTTACAACGTCAACTTTTATTCCAACCTTTGATATGAATTCAGCTTGAATTCGTTTTTTTTCTCTTCCTTGATAGCACGAGTAGACTCATTAGTTCTCCACGCTTTAAAGCTTAAGTTATATCCCAGGTGCAATATGTACTTCATAAATCGAAGCCGTGCATGCAGTGATGAGATTCCTAGAACAAGAGCTTCTTCATTCAGGATCTTAGATTGCAATTTGAATAAGTCATTCATCTCTGAAGGCTTAGCTCCACAAATAATGCAATTGCTCGCTGAACTAGTATTTGTCGCAGCTTGAGCTACTTTTACATCTATCAGAGTTAAATGAAGATGGTGTTTAACTTTGACAACATGCATTCCAACAGTAATTGAGCTCTATTCCAGTTCTTAAATTTCATTTTCCACACGGTTGTTCTGTTCTCGTATGATGTCAAAGTTTTCCTTCTTATATTCAAATTTTAGAGCTCTGCAATATCTCGTTGAAGACGGACGGGGATTTATCCATGTTATATTGTTTTCTCCAGTAATTGAGACCTCATTTTTAAGGAACAATCAATGTCATGAAAAGATGAGAATCCGATGCTTCTTTGTTGCCAGTAGAATTCTTGAATAAACTCTTGAACGAAGCTCATAAAATTTCAAAAATCTACCACGTGCCACTCATGTATGCGTAGTTAAAATTTTATAAAATACTTTTTATTACTTCAATTAAAAATTCAAATTCTAAAATTGTTTTTTTTTGTAAGTTTTGATATGCAATGTTTCTTAAACTTTTTAAACGCTTCTATATACAAAATTTCATTAAAATTCCATATGATAATGCCCACAATGAGAAAGTAAATAAAATGCACGAATGGATCGCACGAACTTGCTCTTATGTAAAAGTACTTTGGAATTTAAGATACATTTTATAAATATAAAACATGGATTTAATGAGATAATAATGTTCAAATGCATAAAATTGCCGTCTGATTTCTAGAAAAGTATGAATTTATGCAAACAAACTTTAAAAAATCGTTTTATTATTAAATACATTTTTTATATAAGAAATTTCTTTAAAATTTTTCAAGAAAAAAATGTGGGATGCGAATTTTAAGTATTTAATAATATTGATTTTAGGAAATAATTTCAAAAAATAATCGTTGATAGGTTTTGAAGATATTGATTTTCCAAAAAAAAAATTGTTTTCAAAAAAAAACCCAACAAATATTTTTTTCGAATATTTTTATATACAATATTATTTTAAACTTAAGGGGACTCCTGCTGAAAATTTTTGGTTAAAATCCTTATAGCTGTTAATGAGAAAGTCGAAAATCAAAAAAACCGTTCTATGACAGGTACCGTTAAAAACATTTTGCCCCAAAAAATTTTTTAACCAAAATGTAGTCCATGTCCATAATATCACACCTATTTTTCTTTATCAAAATCGTTAGAGCCGTTTTCGAGATAAATAATATTTTGCATTACGGGTGTATGGGGGGTACCGTTTGTTTTTTTAACCAAAATGTAGTCCATGTCCATAATATCACACCTATTTTTCTTTATAAAAATCGTTAGAGCCGTTTTCGAGATAAATAATATTTTGTATTACGGGTGTATGGAGGGTACCGTTTGTTTTAGAGCTAAAAAAAAATTTCAATTTCTCCTCTAGGGAATCACCGAAGACTCTTAAGTACCGAGTTTGAAGAAAATACCTTCAGTAGTTTAGGCTGTAGTTCGAGGTACAGACATACAGACATACGGACATACGGACATACGGACATACAGACATACAGACAGACAGACGGAATTGTCGGACCCACTTTTTTCGTCTTCGCTATCATCGTAATGACATTTTTGATCAAAATCTCGAGTTCGATTTTTTTCCAAATGCAGAACTTGCCCTGTAGTGTATATCGCAAGTAAAAATAGAAAAAATGGATCTACTGTAGGTACTGTCAATAATGAAGTAATTTGAATTTTTGTTTTAAACTGTAGATCGTACAGACATTTTTTTATCAAAATTCTAAGGGCTGTTTTCTAGAAGAATACGATTTTCGAAAAGTTATAAATTGGGCCTAAAGCGGAACTCTTGATAAAAGCAGAAAATATGTCTATTGCACGAATTGTTGAAATAAAATCGATTTGCCTAAACTATTATAAAACTCTTTGCCAGACTACGAAAAAAGATTCGATTTTAACGATTAAAATAGTAATACTCGTACAAAAATTAAGCACAAGAAATTTAGGTGAAAGTTTAGTAGAACTGAATCCTTTATTTCCAAACCTTGTGCTAAACATTACCATTGAGGATCAGGAATTTGAGTGGAGGGCTCTACAGTTTTGTCTAGAGAACTTGAACTAGAATAATGCTGGTGTGATGTATTTTCAGCCAGAAATGGTTTGGGAGAAGATCGTTTCCCTAATATAACAAAATGTTTATAGGATCCTTACTTGTTTTGCCACACAGTAGTGCTACTTGTGAGCGAGTTTTTTTCAAACGTAAATTTTATAAAAACAAAAACTAGAAATTCCTTAAATGTGACTACTGTAAGCGGTATCTTTTGAGCCAAGTCGTTTTTGGACAGGTACCCAATACATTGATGGGAACTATCTTCAACTTTATTAAAACGATACAAGAAGACTTAAATTTTTAAAATTTGGCCAGACTAATAAATTATTTTTAACATGTGCAATTTAAACATAATTTTGCTTATTATTTATATAATCTAACGAATGTACATTAAAATATAAAACTCATTAATATTATATGATTTAAATCGAAAGCATATACATATATATATACAAAATTCAATAATATTGTTTTTGTTTGTATAATTCTTTATTAATATTGCGAATTTGATGAAAAAAAAACTTATATTTTTCATTTGCCGTACTGCTGCGTACTGCTTTTTTTCTCTAGAAGTACTGCTTTCTCAAAGCACTCAAAACGACTGCCCTGGTCCTGATGTCAAAAAAAGTCACGGTTATTTAAAAAAAATTAAGTTTGAAAAAACTCATAAATAGCTATAAAACCCTCTTCCATACGAATGAAAACCAAACGTCAAGTTTCCCATTGATATAGGACTCTTAAGGTGTGTCCAGACCAAAGAAACATTTTTGAAACATTTCAGAAACATTTAAGAAACATTTCAGAAACATTTAAAAAACATTTCAGAAACAGAGAAATATTTCTGAAATGTTTCTTAAATGTTTCTGAAATGTTTCAAAAATGTTTCTTTGGTCTGGACGCTCGCGAAACATTTCTGAAATGTTTATGAAATGTTTTTCTGTTTCCCATTCCGAATGGGAAACTTTATTTGTTTCCCAAGCATTTACATAGGAAGAAAGTGCGTGAGCGGTTATTAATATAAATATAAAATGTCGCGAAAAGTGTGAAGCAACAAGAATGTTATCCAAGTGATAAGAATATATGAAATAAAAAAAGTTTTGTGGGATCGACTCTTGACAAAAAATATTAAAAATAAAATCAAAAAAGCCGATTTTATATCTGAAATTTGCGAAAATGTAAATTGTGATGAAGATGAAGTAGAAGAAAACTTCATGTGCTTAAAGTGCAACACAGACGAGAAAAAAAAATTACAGACAACTCAATATGGAAATAATGGGAAACAAAGAAACATTTCAGAAATGTTTCTCAAAGCGTCCACACCAAAAAAACAAATCAGAAACATTTCTGAAATGTTTCTGCAATGTTTCTGAAATGTTTTTTAAACAAATGGGAAACATTTCAGAAACGTTTTTTAAACAATGTTTCCTGAAATGTTTCTCTGGTGTGGACACACCTTTATGCACTAGACATTCGGAAATCAACGAAAGCAAAAATAGTAAAAAAAAAACTCAAAATGTCTAGCATTATTAATTTTTATAATTTTACTTTGAGTGATAAAAACATAAAACAAAAAGTAATATTAATTTAGTGGCTATGCCTTCGTCTATACCATATTGGATTATTCTTTAGTCTATAAGAAACGTATGAAAATGGTAAAGTGTTTTAACACTTAATTATGAAAAATACTGAACATGAACTTTAGTCCATAAAATTTTCTTGAAAAATACGAGTACATTCAATTTTATTAGGAGTTAGTTTTAAAAATACTTCAACATTCGCAAGAGTAGGTTTTGGTATTTTTTACACTTTTTTGAATTAGTTTTTTTTTACCTTTTTTGTTTTATCCATTTTAGTGAAAAAATACAATGGGGCATTTAAGCACTGGGCATTTGATTTTCAAACTTGTATACAAAAATTGCCCCACCTAGTACCCATTTTGGATGCATGGCAAATAAGCATGGAAAGAACCCAAAAATTTGTGGTTTATAGAGCAAAAGTGCTTTCTGTAACTTCGTTAATAATGAAGATAGAGCAACGGGGAAAAAAGTGGTTTGTGTTGCACTTAAGTATTCAGTCGGCGATTTGCCCTGAATTTAGAACAAACAACAATTTTATAAATAAAAAGGTCACGATGAAAGAAAACAGTTATAACATTTTTTTATTTAAATGAATTAATAATTCCCAAATTTGATAAAAATTCGTATACAAACAGGAAAAGAAATATTTGTTTGTTCAAAATTGGCACGCTAAATAACTTATTTTTTAATTTTCTTAATTTTTTACAAAATATATACATATATGTAGATATATAAAAGTTTATTTTTACTGAAAAAAAAATTTCATGTGGGGTGCATCAATAAATTTACAAACTTGACTAACGAAATTTCCTTTTTTTTAATTTTTCTAAAATTGTTTATATGCAAGTACATACATATGTATGTATGCATGCATATGCATACAAAATATTTTTTCCAAAAAAAAGGTATCTGATTTTTTTTAATATTATGTCAATAATAATTTTATTCTATTTATTCTAATTTTATTTTTTTTTAATTAATTTAAATTTTCTAAACGAGTGAAAATTATTTTTTCTCGAAAAACTTATTTGATTTTTTTTTAAATAGTTTTATGTGAATATTTATGAATTTCTGAAATTGATTTATGTACACATAAAAAGTATTAAAAATTGCCTATATTTTTTGCAAACAAAGTTTATATGAATAAATTTTAAAAACTGGTCTATACCTATATCAAGTTCCTTTTTATTTTTAATTATATAAATATACCTACCTATCTACGCATAAAAATAATTTTTTTTTGTAATCAAAATTATTTTCTACCCTACCAAATTTCTTCTATTTTAATTTTATCCAATTTTCTATAGGTATGTACATAATGTAGACGCTATTTTCTTTAATAAAAATATAGGTACGTACCTATTAGATTTTCTTAAAGAAATAGTTTTCTACCTATGTATGTATGTACATATGACATATCTATATTAATTGCAAAAAATAAAAACAATTGCCACTACCTAACTACCCACCGCATTTAATGTAGACATTTAACCTAGTCGATTGCAATTATTATTTTTGTACACCATATTACGAGTATACTTTTGAATAATAATAATTGCAATCAGTGTTGTTCCTCTACGTGCCGACTTTGATTGTCTACATTAATGTGTAGACAATTGTGTCGACAATGTAGACAATGTCGACTATGATGTCGACAATGTAGACAATGTGCACAATGAAGACAAAGCATGCCAGTCATCTGTCGTTCTTGATTTCTCTGTCACATTGTTTACTTCATTTAAGAAAATTTCAGGTGTTGATTTGAGTTTTTATTCAAATATTGGTCGACGAAAAAATAAAGGTTTCGATCAACTAGGTTTTCTTTTAATGAAAAACAATACCTAACAAATATGTAGCATATTGTACAGTGTGCAACAAAAATCTACAAATTACTGCAGAAAGCCGTCTTCGCAGCCACAGGTAAATAAAAATTTGTTAAAAAAAGCATATTCATATCCTAATAATAATGCCTTCACATTCATTTACGAAAGGAATGCCTGTAAGCAATCCCAATCACCTGCGACATCTGAATCCGGCGATGTCTCTATGATTGTTTTGATTGATGACAATGATTTTGGCTCGAGTTCTGGGGTGACATTCTGTATCGCACACGCGAACAAACGTTTTCGCGCGTGCGAACAATTTGCTTCATGTAACATAAAAAACGAAAGTTTTCGTTCGCACATGCGAAACAAAATAAACGACAGCTTATTTCTTGACGCTTCTCTTCTTAAATATTTCAGTTTTGTTTAGAAAGAAAGTTTTTTAATAAAATAAAAAAGATGATACGGGAATATATTGCATTTTTGAAGGATAGTGAAGAAGAACATGAGGATTCGGAGTTATTGAACTTGCCGAGTACAAAAAGAAATCTAAGAGTTTTTTTTTCAATTTATCTACTTTGTCAGATCAAAGATGTGTTTTAATTATTTGTTGCAAATTATTTTATAATATTAGTTTACAACAATATATGTAGCTATAAGCTATATTCAACGATTTCGGTTGAACAGAAAAGCCTACAAATATGTGTTGGAGAATACACGCATAAAAACAGGGACGCGAGTCACATATACTTATTCCTCCAATTTTTGAGGCTTTGCTCTACTTTAGAGGTACTAGGTGAAGGAAGCTACCAATAGTCAGTTGGAAACGATTTCGTTTGCCCTCTTGCACAGAGCACTCTGTCAAAAGTATTTGGTGAGTGCTTAACACCTTTGGACGACCAAATTTATGCGGAATGGATCAAATGGTCATCGGATTCAAAAGTTATTAAAGACAAATTTACATACATTTTGGAGTTATCATGTTTCTTGTTAACACCACAGATATGTAAGTACAGTACGAACTCGGTTTACACAACCTTCGATTCGCGCAATTTCTTGATTTTCGCAACACTAAAATCGTAGCACGTCTGATATAAGTGCTATTTTTCAAAAATTTTACATCGATTAGTTCAATTTCTTGTGTTTATTCATCTTTTCATTAAAATCAAAACATCAAACCAACAAAAACGATTTGTTTGCTTTCAATAATGTTTTTTTTTTATAACATTTTAGTTATCTCTAAAAAAAAATAAGCCATCACATCTGTCTATATAAATTTTTATCTAAGAAAATGTAGCCCATTAAGTGCAACAACCCCGGTTATTGCAACCGCCTTAATTTCTTTTAGTTGTGTTAATCGAGTTTGTACGGTACATGGTTATGATCTCCCACTTTGTCAATTTTAATAGTTATTGGTTGTGTTAATACATACATACATAAACAAACATTTATTTGCATCACATTTTGCACAAAAATACAATCTGTCACAGTAATAGTGATGAGTCTTCTTGACATTTTATGTGTATACAAATTTACTTTAATCGATATTTAATGCTTTCTTATTATGTATGTGTTTTTTTACTTAAAAATCAACAAAACTAATGTTAATTGATATTAAAATCCCAAGAAAATAAACTACGTACCTTCTTTTTCTTAATTTTGCCTCATTTCATTTCTTAAATCGTGTACGTGACATCGATTTTCCTGAGTTTTATGTATCGATTTAAACTAATGTTCCATCCTTCCAATTACGAGTATCTGACAGCTGTCAGCATCATAGAAGTATGCAATCAAATTTGTTTGGGTTTGAAGCATAAACGAACACAGAACCAAAAACGAAATGCGATACAGAATGCCAATTATAGCTTTCGCACATTTTCTTTCGTTTTTGAAAAACGATCAATCGCTATCGTTTCGTTTATTACAGAATCTGCCCCCTGATTTTTTAGACGAAACATAATAAGAAAAATTGAATGTCTACGTTGTCTACATTGTTGACATTGACATGTAGACAATCATGAGTTGTATACGTTGAATTGTCTACACGTAGACAATCGTGTAGTCTTCATTTTTTGTCTACATGGAACAACACTGATTGCAATCAACATAGGAAAGTTACCTAATATATTAACATAATGTACCTATGTAGATATTCTAAAATTTAAAAAATCCAAATACTTTCAAACATCAAATCTGAAAATATACAAGTAAAAAGCAACGTTGTATTTTGGTTAGATATGTATGTATATCGAAACTGAACAACGTTGCTTTCTTGCGTATGAAATGGACAAAACAAAACTAAAATTCGACAAAAAAAATATAACAACAAAACACAGAAGATCCTTGAAAAGGAAAATACAACAAAAAAAATTTGATTTTCTCATTCTCGTCTTTTGCCAGAGCTGATAAAATTTTCTCGCTCTATCCTCAATTACCAATAAAGGCTGGATAAAACAACAATAGGTGCGTTTTATTATTCACAAATCTATCTGGATCCGGATCTGGATCTTCCCTTGAAAATAAAACGATACGGATCTTAGTGACAGCAGTGTTATAACTGACAATCAGGAATGAACACCCTGAGGACAATACAGTCAACCAACATTTTAAATTTAATTTTTTTTTTGTCATGTAAATTTTATATAAAAATAATTAAACTCAAGTCACTGTATATAGTTAGGCCCCCTATGAGCCAACAAATGTAAATTTTCATGCATATGTAGTATCTTATTAGTTGTAAGCCAAATTGTAAATAGTATGTTCAATAAAACAAAATTGAAAAATTGAATTGACAGCAGAAGTGACGAGCAAAAGTGGTCAAATGATTTCGCTTTTTTGAAAAATTGATTTAAGTAAGGATTTTTTAATAGAACTAAAATCTTTTTTTATTTTGTTTGTTTGACTCACATTTATTATGTATAATAAAATTTTCAAAAAAATAATATATTATACAAACAAAAAAAATAATTATAATTTTCTGGTTTTGTCCAATTATGCACGTTTTAGTTTCAAGAGATTTAACATTGTTTGTTCATTGAGAGATGTTCCTCTCTATTGTGCTTTGTTTGTTTTACTGTTATTTAACAAGTAATAGTTCAAATAATTTTATTTGTTGATAGTTTGTTGTGGGTAAATTGTTCATTTTAAAACGTTTAAAGCTGATTATTGTCAAAATGAAAAAAAACTGTAAACATCAAATCGACCGCGCTATTTTTTTTACTAAAGAGTGGTGAAACATCGCGTCAAGTGTCCAAAATTTTGAAAATTTCAAAAACTTCTGTGCTTAATATTAATAAAAAGAGAAAAACATCGAAAAAAAAACAATGAAAAAAGGACGAAAACGACTACTTTCTGATTTGGAAGCTAGAAGAATGGAAAGAGTTGAGAAGTTGTGGGTCCAAAGCACCTAAGCAGGCAACCCATAACATAGACAAGCCAGTTAGTGAATGGACTGCACGCCGGGCACTGAAAAAGATTGGGTTAAACGCTAAAGAGAAACCGAAGAAGCCTCTGCTCACAAACGCTGGACCATTGACTAATGGAAAAAAGTCATTTGGTCGGACAAGACGAAGGTCAATAGAATAGGAACGGATGGTAGATATTTTTATTGGTCACGTCCTGGAGAACCACTTCAACAACATCAAGTTCAAAAGACTGTGAAACATGGAGGAGGTTCGGTGATGGCTTGGGGCTGTTTCTCGTGGAACTCTGTTGGTCCTTTGGTGAAAATCGATGGCATCATGAACAAAGAAAAATATTTGGACATTTTGAAGACAAATTTACTACCCTTTACTGCATCAACAGGTTTCAATGATTGTGAAATAACTTTTCAGCAGGAAAAAGATCCAAAACACACGTCAAAAATTGCCTCGGAATGGCTGAGAAATCAATAGTTTACGACGATGACATGGCCAGCACAAAGCCCTGACCTCAATCCAATGGAAAATTTATGGTCACAGTGAAGCGACGGTTGGGGCAGCACAAAAATCACACATCAAACACTCAGGAGCTTTGGCAACGAATGGAGCTGGAATGAGCCCGTATTCCAGAGCAATTTCTCCATAATTTGGTGGAAAATATGCCAGAGCGTTGCTCCCAAGTAATTAAATTAAATTAATTTAAACGTGCATAATTGGACAAGTCTAAAAACTAATGGAATATTTTTTGTTTTGTAGTATTTAATAGAAACACTGGTTTATGAAATATGGTCTTTATTGGTTACGTTGCTTACAAGAAGACAATTATGCTTAGACTGACTGCAGAAGGCAGTGCGTTTAAACTAGGAGAATAGAGAGAGTGCACACCAATATGAAATACTATAAATACATATATAATCATATATATTCACATATATATATAACATCTCTCCCTTTCCTTAAAAAGAATATAATTAAATTCATTTTTTTTCCTTACTAATATATGCTTATGTTTAATTATAGAAGAAAATGTAATTCTTATAGGAAGAAAATTAAATACAAAACAAATAGTTTAAATTGTAAAGTTTTAGGCTAAGCCTTTATAAAAATTCGGTTTTATAACCTCTCTGCCGTAACGAGTTCGGTAGTGACCCTGCTGTCCGATAGGAGGCGAGATGCGTTCGGTTTGTTCTGAAACTGGTGTTTTGTGCAATGTTTCTTCTTGTTGCATTGTGTCTTTTGCTCTAGGTTGACCTACTTCTTCATTATCATTGGCTACACCCTTAAACTTTGGAGAATTGTAAGACCTACGAATATGCTCAGTGTTTCGTCTAATAATTGTATTGTTTTCAGTGCGTAGGATGTAGGATCTTGGCGTCTCACTTTTAGCTTCTACTCTAGCAGGCTCCCATGTTAAACCCTTTTTGAAAACAACATTATCTCCTGGGTTGAGATCTAGCTCTTTTGAGTAAGCTCCTCTGTCATAATAAAATTTCTGTTTTTCTTTTATTTCCTTCATCTTATCTAAATAATCTTCATCTATATGATTATAATGTAACTTAGTTTTATCAATAGGCAGTTTTGTTCGTAAGATTCTATTCATTAGCAATTGGGAAGGTGTATACTTTAAATGCGCAAGTTGAGTACTGCGATATTCTAAGAGAGTTAAACTTAGGTCAGTTCCACTGAGCTCCGCTTTTCTCAAAATTGACTTGGCAATGTGAACAGTTTTCTCCGCCATGCCATTTGACTTGGGATAGTATGGACTGGAGAAAATAATTTTAAAATTCCAGTTTTTAGCAAACCTAATGCATTCAAATGAATTAAATGGCTGATTGTCACAAATAACCTCCTCTGGTATTCCGTGAGTGGAGAAAACTTCTTTCATGACAACCACTACACAATGCGCTGACTTTCTTGATAACTCTTTCAAATCAAACCACTTAGAAAAATAGTCTACGATCACCAGAAAGCTCTTTCCTTTGAACTCCAAAATATCACAACCAACCTTCTGGTAAGGAAATTCTGGAACACTATGTGGTTGTAATTTATGAGGTCGTTTGGCAGATCTAAATTTTTCACAAACTGGACATTTATTGATCAGGTTCTCAATGTCTCTGCTCATATAAGGCCAGTAATATAGATTTTTCGCACGTTCAATCGTCTTTGTTATTCCAAAATGGTGTTCGTGTAAATCATTTAATGCCTGAGAAATGAGTGAATTCGGGACAAAAACTCTGTCCTCATAAAACAATAAACTACCATCCTCGTAAATTCTATCTTTAATGCCCCAAAAAAACTTAAGATGATCTGGGACTTTAGTTCTTGCCGTTGGCCACCCGTCTCTATAATACTTCTTAAGGCAACTTAATACTTCATCTTTTAAAGTTTCCTGGACATAAATACTTCTAGTTTTTTCTCCTAGGCTTATGGAGTGAACATATTCGGTGAAAATTTCATCTAACTTAACCTCTGTGTCAGTTCCTACACAGCGTGACAAAAGGTCTGCAATATGCAAGTCCTTGCCAGGTATATACCGAATATCCAAATCATACATAATGAGCTTGATTTTCATTCTCTGAAGTCTAACCGAATAATTATTTCCTAAAGGTTTCTTGGCTAAGGATATCAGTGGCTTATGATCAGTGTGAATGATAACTGGTCGACCATAAATATATTCATGAAACTTTTTGCATGCAAAGACTATCGCCAGTAACTCCTTCTCTATTTGTGCATACCGTATTTCTGTTTCCGTCAAACTTTTTGATGCAAAGCAAACAGGTCTACCATTCTGCATCAAGCAACATCCCAATCCATCTTTGGATGCATCGGCTTGAATAACTGTAGGAAGGTTTGGATCAAATGAATGCAGAGTTGTTGCCTTTACAATTGCCTGTTTTACCTCATTTAGTACTTTCGAATAATAATCATTCCAAACAAACAAAACATCTTTCTTTAGGAGCTCGCGAAACGGTGCAATTAGGTCAGCAAGGTACGGTATAAATGGGCGTAAATAGTTAACAGTCCCTAAAATTCGTTGCAACTCCTTTTGATTTGTTGGATCGAGAATGCCTTTAATAGCTTCAACTCTCTCAGGGTCAGGCGTCACACCAGTGGCAGAAAAAATATGACCCAGATATTTAACCTTCTCCACCCTGAACTGAACTTTGGCTGCGTTAAATTTTATCTTGAGCTCCCTTGCTTTTTCTATAACTCGCTTCAAATTCTTGTCATGCTCTTCTATCGATCTACCACCTACAATTAAATCATCGATATATATAAAAGTTCCTTCAAGCCGCCCAAAATGCTTGTTATTAACCTTTTGGAATTTCTCTGGCGCAACTTTAACTCCTAAGGGAAGAACGTTAAACATATACCACCCATCATTGGGTGTACTAAACACTGTACACATTTTGGATTCTTTATCTAACTTCAGTTGCCAAAAGCCTTCTTTTAAATCTAGCACCGTGAAAAATTTATAATCCCTCATCTCGTGTCGAAAATCTTCGAAAGTTGGTATCACACAATGCTCCTCTTCTAAGGCTGAGTTGAGCTCCTTAGGATCAAGGCATATTCGCAGGGATTTATCCTTTTTTTCGACTACTACCATATTGTTGCACCAATCACTTGGACCTTCAACTTTTGAAATAATTCCCCTTTTTACCATCTTTCCCAGAGTACTACTTACCCTATCCCGCAACGCCAAAGGTATGCGCCTCGGAGGCTTATTCACTGGACACACCCCTTCTCGAATTTTCAAATTGCATTTGTCGGGGAAAAAACCATAGCCTTCAAAAATATCTCTATTCTGCTCAATAAACTCTGCCTCGCTTTGAGTCTCTAAAGAATCTACCCGTTTCACTAAACCTAACTCAATACACGAATCTAACCCGAGTAACGGTTGACAGCCTCTGTCAGTTACCACGAATCTCAAATTGTAAAGTTTTTTCCTATGCCTCACTGCGCATACTGTTGACCCTACAACTGATAGATTGAACCCTCCATATGCTTCTAACTTAACTGAGTCAGCCCTTAAGAGAGGTCGGGGTTTGAGGTTATCAAAAATGCTTTTTGGCATTATGTTCACCTGAGCCCCACTATCGAGTTTAAAATCAATTAAACTATTTTCCACACGCAATTTCTCAAACCAAGAAGAAGAACACGTGTTTTTTGCATTGGTTTCATGCACATCAACCGAATCTATGTATAGTGTCTCGTCAATCTCATCCTCACTATCACAATAATTATCTTGTTTGACAGCAACATCACTTACCTGTCTCCGTTTTTGACAGACTGAAGCAAAATGGTTAGTCTTCCCACATAAAGCACATTTTTTCCCATACGCTGGACATTTTCCTTTTGCATGCAAGTAGTTACAAAATTTACATTTTTTATTTCTTTCCAATGGATGTGCACTATCTTTACAACTGCAATTAAAATTAGAATTTGTTTTAATACATTTCCCATCATAAAACCCCCCAGTTTTACTTCCCGCGCTTTTCTTCAGTGCATCTACAGACGAAGATGATTTCGCTGGATACCCTTCTCCTTGCATGACCTTGCTTTGTACTTTCGTCATCTCCGCTATACGACACGTCTCCACCGCCTTGTCCAGGTCCAGATCATTGGTTTTCAGTAGCTGCGCTTGTAGGTTTTGGTCAGCAATTCCGATAACTATGCGGTCTCTAAGCATTGCTTTTTTCTCGTCACCAAAACTGCAGCTCTCCACCAAAGTTGAAATTTCTTTCAAAAAGTGATCGAAAGGTTCACCTTCTTTTTGGCTTCGCCAGTAGAAACGATATCGCTCATAGACCACGTTGGTTCGAGGATTGCAATATTGTTCGAATTTCTCTTTAACAACTCTAAACGTCTTCTTTTCCAACTCGGTTAGCCCAAACGTATGGAAAAGTTCGATTGCCTCCGATCCCGCACAACTTAGGAACCTAGCTACCTGAATCTCTTCTGTCTCCTGGTCTGTTTTCGTTGCCGTAGAATAGATATCGAAGTGCGTTTTGAACCTCTTCCAGTTCTCTTGTAAATTTCCATCCAAGTTAAGAAGTTCTGGTTTCAAGAAATCCATAATTCATCCGTGTGCACAGTAGTATAGTATTAACAGTGTAATCACGTGATCTTTTTTTTTTTTTTTTTCTTTGAGTCTGGCCTTAAATCAATTTTACTACTTGCTTCTTGCTCTCTGCAACAAACTATTTTGTTCTCTTGTTCAAAAGTCTTGTTTTTTTTTTTTTTTTTTTTTTTTTAATAACTTGCGACTTTCTACTAATTTTTTATTATTACATAATATTAGTTCTTGTATACCGACTGCGCCATGTAGTATTTAATAGAAACACTGGTTTATGAAATATGGTCTTTATTGGTTACGTTGCTTACAAGAAGACAATTATGCTTAGACTGACTGCAGAAGGCAGTGCGTTTAAACTAGGAGAATAGAGAGAGTGCACACCAATATGAAATACTATAAATACATATATAATCATATATATTCACATATATATATAACAGTTTTGTATAATATATGATTTTTTGAAAAAGTTATTATAAATAATAAAATTTAGTTTAATAAACAAAATGAAAAAAATAAAAAAAGATTTTAATTCTATTAATAACTCTTACTTTAAATCAATTTTTCAAGTAAGCGAAAACATTTGACCACTTTTGCTCGTCACTGTATAAGCCCGTCTCTTTTTATCCTTGGGTTTGTAAATTTTAAATTATTTCTTGCCTTTTTTCTTAACACTATAGCTTACACTATCTTACCATAAAAAGCCATCTACTCGCCAGTGTAGTAACTAATTTTTGGATCTTTGAAATAGATCCCGATAGAAAACAGGATCCCAAATTGTTTTTGTAATACATGTTAAAACTTAATCCAGATCCGGATCCAAATAGATTTGTGAATAATAAAACGCACCTAATATGTTTATTTGTGTTAGGCTGAAAACACACCGGATAAAGCAAAACGTTTTTGATTCGATAGTCAAAAAAACATTTTTTATTTGAACACACACCAAGCGAAACAGAATAAAACAAAACGTTTTGTGTTTTTGTTTCGTTTGGTGTGCGTTGAAGTGAAACAAAATACGAACCATCGTAAAAGCTTAACTCCGGCTGAAAGATTATAACTCTACGGCTAGTAAATACAAATAACAATTTTGTGTTTACAAAATAGGCATTATGGTGTTATTTATAAGAAAAGAGAAAAGCTTTTAATCTTGCCAATCTTCAAATGTCATAGTAGGAAGTAGCAATCTACAGCTTATCAATAGTAAGTTTATTGGCATGTTCCTTATCTTTATAATTATAGATAGAGCTTCTTACCTCAATTAAAAAAAAATTAACTTTTCTCCATCTACGTTCATATTTGTTTAAAATTTACGCACAGAGTAAACGTCGAAGCAAATAAATCTGTAAGGTACAACGAAAGAAGAAAACAAAAAGAACGGAATCAAAATATTGTTTTGCAAAAAACAATAGGTTACCTATCGACAACGAAATATTTTTTTCTGTTTTGCTTTTATTTTTATGTTTTGTTTCATTTGGTGTGGGTTGCGCCATAAGAAAGTATGCGATTATCGTCAACGACCCTTGTTCGAAACAGTTTTGTTGCATTCGGTGTGTTGCTCGTATACAATAGCATGTATTTTATGTTGGGTCGGAAAACGAAGGTTCTCTTGTTTCACAAAACAAAAAAAAAACACTGCTTTATCCGGTGTGTTTTCAGCCTTAAGGAGAAGATAGTACTTGTTATTAAAGCGGCTATTAATATTAATGTATAATAATATATGTATATATTATATATAAAACCAAGAGTGAGTAAATGCATCCAAGTCGTGTATTTTATATTGGTTTAGCTTTAGTTATAGTTTAGTATACGGACTTTATATAACGTAATAAGTTTCTTGAAAACAAATTGTATGCTTCAAAAAAGTTTTTTGCATAATTAGCTAAGAATTATCTAGAAACCTTGACGTTGTGGAGCAACGAAGTTTCTATACGTGGCTTGTAGATGGATTGAATGTATGTGGTTCCGACTTAGGTTTTAAATTTTTGAAATAAATACGGAAAAAAACTGAAGTAGATTCAAAATTTTCGAAGTAGGTTTAGGAAGTTAAAAAAAAAAAAACAAAAACAAAAAAACAATTGCTTGTTCAGTATTATATTATTTTCATTAAAAAATAAATAAATAATTGCGCTCAAGTAACTATAAGGTACATGAAATTCTGACTTAAAATTAAAAAAATATAACTATAAAACAAACTTTAGACATCAATAGAAACATTAAATATACATATACATAATAAAGACTTCTATAAAAAAATAAAATATAGGTATAAATTATGTAAGCATATAAATTATAAAACATAAAAGTAAATTCAGACTTCAGAATTGTAAAAAAATAGTAATTAAATACAACTATTTTAAAGTAAATTTTCCATCAACGAACTTCTAGTTTTGTATGAATTTTATCAATTCAAGAGTTGACTCATAAATATCTTTACGTTCTCCCATAAGTGATCTCGAAAACATTAAATCTTCCACGGTGCTTACGCTTAAACGATTCCTAAACTTGTTTTTTATGTAATGCAGAGTGATCAGCGCTGTTTAAATATGTTTGTTTAGAATTGTTTCAAAGAAATAGATCGTAAAAAAGAGAAGTAGAGAAGTAGATAAATGTTTCCTCAAAATCGAAGTAGATCTACTTCAATCGAAGTAAAGCCCGAGCCCTAGCGACTGCTAATATATATTTGCGTGTGTTCGTGCGTCCATTAAAAGATGATAGGCACACTCTCTCTCTCCTTGTCTATTTGTATAATATTTGTGTGTGCATGCGTGTGAGTATCGAAATTTGAACCAGGGCTCGGACTTAAGAAATGGCTTATATTAGTAGATTGGAGTAAAACAAAAACCTTCGCTGTAGGATTTTAATTTTTACTTGCGATATAGGTACTATAGGGCAAGTTCTGCATTTGGAAAAAAATCGAACTTGAGATTTTGATCAAAGTTAACATTACGATGATAGCGAAGACGAAAAAAGTGGGTCCCGCAATTCCGTCTGTCTGTCTGTATGTCTGTACCTCTCACTACAGCCTAAGCCACTGGACCTATTTGCTTCAAAATTTTCAAAACAAATGTCGAATATTAAAAAATAAATTGTTATCAAATAATTTATTATAAAATAATTTTGGTAATTTTTATACATAATTAAATTTCTTATGTATTTATGTTATTAAAAACGCATGTATTTTATTTTTATATATACTGATGATGAGGCAAATAGATCCTCGAAATATATATATACATAGATAAATAAAATGCACGACTGGATCGCACGAACTTGCTCCTATGTAAACGACTAAGAATTTCAAAAATGAATGTTATTAGAGAAAACTGTTCTTAAGGACAAAATTAATTTTTAAATAACTAAAACAACTCCTTTAGCAGTTGGAGCTAAGCACAGGATGCCATGTGTTTTAAGAAAAAATGAGTTTATGCAAGAACAAAGTTTTAATTCGTTGTAGTGGTTTCTTAAAAAAATAAGCTTTTATACAAAATTCTTAAAACATTTTTAAGAAAAAAATTTTAGAACGTCAATTTTATTAATGTACGAATATAAATGAAATCTACAAAAAAAATATTGATCCGTTTTTGAGATATCGAATTTTCCAAAAAAAGCTAGATTTCTTTTTTCAAAATTCAAAAAAATATTTTTTTTTTAAGTTTTGAAATGCAATGTTTCTTAAACTTTTTAGAAGCTTGTCTATATTAAAATCCGTTATGCCGATAATGAGAAATTCAAAATTCGAAAAAATCGTTCTATGGTAGATACAGTCAGTAATATCTAGATTTCAATTTTTTTTATTAAATTATAGATCTTAAAAATTAATAGAAAGAAAAAAAATTTCAACAAAATTCTCGGAACCGTTTTCGAGAAAAATACGATTTTCGAAAACCATTTTTTAACTTTTGTATACAGGGTATCGTTATTTTTATGTAAAATAATTTTTTTTCTCATTTCTTATAGATTATATTAAGAATCTTTTATTTATCAAGTTTTAAAAAAATCTAGCATGGAGTTTTCGAACTATTGAGTTTAAAAAAAAAAAATTTGAAATATTTTTTAAAAATCCAAAAAAATTATTTTTTGAAAATTTGAATTCACAATAATATTCAAACTATTGGGGACCTTAAGCAGAAAAATCCGTTGTACCGTTTTCGAGAAAATCAAAAAATGGTTCCAAGGGGGGTACAATTTTTTGGAAATTTTGTTCAACCAATACCAATAGGTAGCTTTAACTAAATGAAATTTTTGATTTTTTTTTTTTAAATCTGTGGGATAGTTTTTGAGAAAAAAAATATTTATACAATTTCGAAAAAAATCGTATGGCAGGTACCGTTATTTTTGGTCTTAAAAAATCAAATCAAAAAACATCCGGGGGAAAAAATAAAACCCATATCTACCAAGTTGAAAGGTAATCGGCCGAGCCGTTTAGCTGTAGTCGAACAGACAGAATTGCGAGACCCATTTTTTTTTGTTTTCGCTATTATCGTAATGTCAACTTTGATCAAAATCTGGAGTTCGATTTTTTTTCCGAATGCATAACTTGCCTTATAGTACCTATAAGTCGCAAGTAAAAAGAAAGGAAATGCGTTTTATTGAATTAAAATGAAGAAAAACAAAATAAAGTTTTATTAATTCAGCAATACAAAAATCATAATATAAATTAATAATAATATCTCAAGAATAACTATGCCCTACTTTAAAGAAAGCGTTTAATTTCGAAAATATCTACGATTTTTAATTAAGGAGTGCACAGACATTAAATTCCCTACTGTTTGAAACTTAGCTAATTTCTTAATTTATCATTAAAGGAAGCACATATTGCGTAAGATTTTTTACAAAGAGTGACAAGAATTTAAAAGATTTTTTTTTATTTCAACATGATTTTCTTCTGATAAAATACAGTCATGAAATTAAAAGTCAATGCCATAAAATCTTGATTTTCAAATTCAATTTCTGTACATCTGAAAATGTTAATCTTCGTACCTAACGGGAGTCCCATGACCGCACACATTTTTATTTATTAATAATCATGTTTTGAAAAGTTGCAATTAGTTTATTCAAATGAATAATTGATTCTTTTTATTCTCCCACTTTATTACCAACCTTGTCGTGGTGTGGGGGCTTAGAAGGTCAAAAACTCTTGGATTTTTCTTCGGAGGAGACCAGTACAAAGAGGTAATAGTATTATTTAACAAGCAAAACAAAACTTCAATCTATGGATTTCGGAAAAAATTCTTCTTTAATTAAGAACTTATAACTTTAAAATATTTTGTCCACTTTGCCCTCCAGAAAATTTGCAGATTTTTGCAAACCAATAAACAACTGTCTTGCAAAAATATAAAGATAAAGTGAAAACCAAAAGTATTCAAGAAACTACCAAGAACTACAGATTTGTTCCTTTACCAAATATGTAAAAAAAAAAGCATTCAGAAAAATACATTGTTGATTTTTTTGTATTTTACTTTAAAAAACTATTATAATTTTAACTATTTCTTTTTTTTTCGTTTTGATCCAACAGCTTTTTTCCCTTAAAAAGAATTTAAACGAAAAGACTACATCTCCTGCCTCAATAGCAAATAAAGTGAAGCTACAAAGTACTCAACCAAATCAATTGGCACCGAATGATTCAATCGATTTATCAGATGATGAAAAGGCGTTTTAGTTATGTTAAAATGAGATATATATTATATATATTTATATTTTTTATAAATAAGCTCATTGTAAAATTAAATTTTTCACACCCTTAATTTATAAGAATTTATTTAAAATGACTTTCACTCTAAGGATGTTGTTATGATTTTAAACAATTAAATGTTTACCGCAAGAGACTGGTGCCTTAACTGCAGATAAACTAAAAAAAATAACATTTAATTTTGTGTAGCTTCAAAATGTAAATGTAGAACATATTCTTTCTCTTAAAACATCCATTCTTATCATAAAAACGCTCACATATGTATATAAGTTATTTTATAAATATTATACTTAATTTAGTTTTGAATTATATGCATATGTAAACTTTAATTCTATTTAGATCTAATGAGTGTAAATATCGGCTATATTTTTAATTATTAAAAGTTATGTAAACAATCATAAAAGCGGATTACTGTGTGATAAAATAATCAAATCTAAGATAAATAATTTAAGTCATATGCAATCATCATCATTTAAAAATAAAACAAAAAATTAATGGAATTATAAATTCTTGTTATAAAACATTCATTAATAAATATAAATATTCAATCAATTTTCATTTTTTAATGTTTACAGTATCTTATGAAATATGCGAAATCGATAAAAATAAAGTGTTGACAAAAGGTGAAAGTATTTTTATTAAAGTAATAAATAAATAGGAGGCCATAAAGCTCGTAGAGAGCCGCAACCTAGCGACATACAACTCTCAAACATTCCAGTATGCGCGTTAGCAGGAATGTAGTGGACCTACAATTTTCTGCAGATTACGAACGGTGTAGGAGTATTTAGCGAGTGTGCGGTTTTACGTTGGCAAAATATAATGAACTTAAAAGGCTTGGTTTATGTATTTCAAGAAATTTATTTTAACTTCAAATTTGTACTTAAACTAACAACTTATAAATTTAAGATTAATTTATAGTGCTAATGCTCTTTTACCGCACGCGACGGCTTCTCTGATAATACTGATTCTGATCCATAAATTCTAAACTTGGTTTGAGTAACGAAGTAGTGAACGATTGAGTTACTTTGGTTTTGGAGTTATGTAAGTTTGTCTTAAGTCAGTGGCGGAGGTTCAATTTTGTTTATTAAATATTCATTAAGTACATTGTATTAAACACTACATCACCCCTTTCCAGCCGTAGGCGATAAATATCGAAAAGCAACAAATTTATCTATTCAATTCAAAAAATTTACATATTTTTTGGTTTTTATCATTTTGTCAGATGACTATCACATATGCAGACTTTAAACGGTCTAATGAAATGGAAAAATTTTTTCCTTTGATTTAAACAACATAAAACTTTTTTAGTTTTTTTAAAACCTTAAAAGGCCCTTGATAAGGAGTTCTAAAACCTGATTTATTAGGTGGTGAGCGCACGAAAACTTGGTCACAGTCTTGAAGCTGTTTTGGTATATAGACCGGTGAATCTTCTTTACGGGTTTCCTTAGGATGTATTGAATTCATATTAGCGCAAAGCAGGGCTACAAACGCTGGCAAACTTTCATCAGCACACTTATTTTCGGTGTTTTGGGTGGAGAAAAAATCGCAGGGAAGACGCAAAGGTTGTCCATACACCAACTCTGCCGGAGAACAGTTTATGTCCGTTTTAAAGGCAGTGAAAAGATTAGATCACAAGCCCTTTTATGATCCGTAAATTAAAAAGTGATTACTTTGGATTTAATTTACGATTTTATTGAAGTATGTTCTTCAAATGACAATGGATGAATAGGAAAAAGGAAATGTCCCAGTATACTTCCAAACATTAAAATTAGCTTAAAAATAAAGTGCTTGAAGTTAGTTATAGTGCTTTAAAGTACACTTATAATAAATGCTGAGTATGGAAATTTGTTCATGTTATTCCATATGTACATACTCCCCACCTTGAAGGACATTGGGTTCTTCAACCTTTGGCATAAGACATAACTTAATAACAGCTCTTAATACTCTTCCTTTCGCAGTTTGAATGTCTGCAACACGAGCAACCCCATCATGCCCTGGATGAAGTTGAACTATGCGACCAAACTTCCACTTCAGTGGTGGAACATATTCGTCCTTTATTATAACGATGTCGTCTATTTGAAGATCCTTCGTCAATTTTCTCCATTTACCTCTTTCTTGAAGGCTGTGAAGGTAATCACTGCTCCATCTTTGCCAAAATTGTTGCATTAACCATGTACTCGTTGCCATCTACTTAAATATGTAAGGTTTTTATCTGTTAAGTCATGATCTGGTAACGTTAGTAAAGGACTACCCACTAAAAAATGCCCAGGTGTTAATGGCTGAGGATCAAAGGGATCTTCTGAAAGAGGGGAAATTGGACGGGAATTAAGAATCGCTTCTATCTGAATTACTAATGTGTTTAGTTCCTCGAAAGTCAAGGATTCCAAATGCAGTAGACGCTTCATGTGATTCTTAGCCTCCTTAACAGCGGCTTCCCAAATACCACCAAAATGTGGAGACCCGGGGCGGTATTGTTCGCCATTCGACGCCATCATCACCATAGCAGTTCATCACCGTGTCCTTAAATGCTTGAGAATTAAAGAGTGTATATAGTTCACTTATTTCATTTTTTGCACCTACATAATTGGTCCCGTTATCGCTGTATATTAATCTACTTAATCCTCTTCTACCAAAACATCGACGAAGTGCTCCCATGCATGCTGCTGAACTCAAATCGCTAACTAGCTCAAGCTGTACTTAAGCAAATAAAAATAGCTACATATACCTTAGCTGGAATACTTCCTATTCGTTTGAAATGAATTAAGAACGGACCACAAAAATCTGTTCCAACAGCCAGTGGCGTAGATAGCTTTTCGCTATGGGGGGGATGGTATGGATATAGTTCGCTCATTTTTTTTTTAAGTTTTAATAATTTAAAAAAAAAAAACAAATAGCAAGACTTCATTGAATTCATTCAGCCCTATCAGGAGTTTCGCCCGAATGTCATTCCACCCGAAAAATATCCCTTTTTTCTTTTCCCTTATTTTGAGTTTCGGGCGAAAAAAATTTCATGTTCGAAAAATTCCCCTTATTAGAAGCATTCAGTTCGGGGGAAATGCAACACGATTTACATTTAAAATGTTCACTTCTTTTTTGGAGGCGAATAGGAGGAATAACAAGAATAATCATGTAAAACACATCTTTATTTTAATACAAAAGAAAGTAAAGAAGTATAAATTAAATATTTCTTTATCATCAGGTAGAAATAGGTACTCTATAGAGCTGTTGAAATCTGAAAATTATTTATAGTTAGATATTAAAGAAGTTGAATGTATAATTTCATTCTTACAATGGTTCAGTTAACTGCAACGGATTTAAGTGGTCTCTTAACTACCTCCGAATATTTCAACGCAGTATTACATCTTCCTCTTCCTCAAGCAAAAGGAAATGCATGGGTATGCTTTGGGTTTTAATTTCTTTATTATGATTTTTTTATTTTTAGATTACACTTTTTTCTTTTAAATAAAAATATCAACCAAACCAATTTTTTTATTCGTCACTTGATTTAATTCTTAAGCTAAGTGTACACGATTGGTAGATCTTACAATATTGTAAGATCTTACAATGTCTGACAATTATCTACCAATGAGCTGACAATTAATTGTGTGTGTACACGGTTGGTACAAAATCTACCAATCTCTTACAATTAAATGTCAGAAGTTGGCTGACAATTCATTTTCAGATAGCCGGCTTAATACCTACCAATTAATTGTAAGAGATTGGTAGATTTTCTACCAACCGTGTACACACACAATTAATTGTCAGTTTTTGTTGGTTATGGAAACTGACAATTAAACCTTGGCTGCAAATTTTCTGACAATGAAAAAATTGTATGATGCTAAAAAACCAACCTCTTACAATTTCTTCATTGTCAGAAACGTCAGACAACGATAAAAATTGGCAGGCCTGACAATAAATTGTGTGTGTACACGATACATTTTCTGACAATTAATTGGAAGATTACACTATTGTCAGCTAGCGTACACATGATTGTCAGGTTTCTTACAATTAATTGTCAGACAATGATCTAACAATTAATTGTCAGACAAATTTTCTGACAATTAATTGTAAGACTACATGGTTGTAAGCAGAGATCCAAAATAACCGTTGACCTTTATTTTCAATCGGTTTCTCACTGAGATTTATTTAATTCGCCAATTTCATTTTGGTCTTGGTCTGTGATTTATTTTTAAAAAATAAATTTTTTAGGTCTTTGGGTGAGATTTATCATTTATGTTCACAAATATCTCTTATCTGTTGACTTATTTAACTAAAAATAAATGGAAATGGTTAACCTTAAACCTTTTTCCTAGAAAATAAATCAAAAATGGTTAATATGATAAATTATATTATTTTCCTTATTTTGCAAGTAAAAAACAAAATATATTACTTCAGTCACAAAAATAAAACTTTTAACACTTGATAGTAAACTTGTGTTATTTCCATTCTTGAAATTTGGTTTCGGCACTTTCACTAATCAGTTAATTCTTAAGTATTAAGCCTAACTAAAAGTAAACTCCCTAGAGTTTTTGAATTTAAATTGTATCTTCTTTCACTAAGTATATAACTTAGAGAAGAATTTATTTTTATTCTTTATTTATTTATTTATTTTTATTTTTTTCTCTCAGCAATAAGTGGTCACCGGTTAACCAAAACCTAAAAAAAATCAAAATAAAAGTTTCTCTCTGAGAAACCGAAAAAGAACAAAATTTAAGTAAACTGGTTATTAAGTGATCATTTTTGTAAATCTCAACAAGTGAGAGTAATTTAAGAGACCTTTCAAAAGGTTGAGATTTACTTTTGATCTCTGGTTGTAAGACATTGTAAGCATGTTTTTCACTGACAGATCTGACAATATTGTAAGATCTACCAATCGTGTACACTTAGCTTTACTGGTTGTCAACAACTGTCAAAACAAAAGGTCAGATTGTTAGGTTTGTTCATGTATCGAACACGAATAGTCTTCATGATTAGAAACGGAGAGGGTAATTTCATGTATCCGCTAATTCAAACATTTTTTTTTTCTTAAATAAATCGATTGGAGAAGGATTAAAAATCGTATAATTGCACTCAATGGACACTTTTTTAAAAGGGAAAAGCAAAACCGAATTTATTTTGAGCTTTTTTTTAAACAAGAAAAAAGTAAGCTCAGATTTCATTCTCTGTTTCCATCACAGAGATGGGGAAATTTATTGATAGCTCAGTTTTCTGAACATACCTATTTTCGAACCGTCAGTTCTAAATTCGAAGTGTGATCTTGCCGACGCCATCCAGTTGCGCACCCCAAGGCTTCGGGCGTTCTGGTCTACGCCATCTCTCCAGCGCAAGCATGGTCTACCACGCTGTCGTCTACCATAGAATGTACCACAAAGAACTTTCCTAGCAGGTTCCTCTTCGCTCATGCGAGCTAGGTGCCCTGCCCACCGGAGTCTACCGAGCTTAATTTTAGTCACGATATCTGCTTCAAGGTAGATTGCGTACTACATATGGGGCCAACAATTCTCCTTAAGACTTTTCGCTCGAACGCAGCTAAGAGGTTGGAGTGCCTTTTGCTAAGCACCCAAATCTCGGATCCATATGTGAGTACTGGCAGGACCATGGTCCTGTACAGCAGCAGTTTTGCTTTCTCCAACGCCAGGTTGAAGAGGAGGCAGGCCAGACCGTCCCCTTGTCGGAGTCCATTAAAGATGTTGATTGGTCTGGATAGCAAACCGGCTATTTTTACTTGGCTTGTTACGTTGGTCATGGTTAGGTAGTCGTGTCAATTTATTTGGGATGCCGAATTCTCTCATGGCTTTGTAAAGTTCTACCCTGGCTATGCTATCATAGGCGGCCTTAAAGTCTATGAACAGATGGTATGTTCTGATGTTAAATTCTAGACATTTTTCCATCGCCTGCCTAAGGGTAAAGATCTGATCAGTTGTTGATTTGCCTGGAATGAAACCACACTGATAATGTCCGATTACGGTTTTAGCGTATGGGGTTATCCGGTCTTGTAGGATAGAGGAGAGTATCTTATAGGCGGTACTCAACAACATGATACCTCTATAATTGCTGCACGTTGTGACATCTCCCTTCTTATGTATGGGGCATATTATGCCTTTTCGCCAGTCTTCTGGCATTTTTTCCTGCTCCCATACGTGCACTATAATATCATGAATTGCTTGACGTAAGGCTGGCCCGTCGTGATGAAATAATTCGGCTGGTATGCCATCGGCTCCCGGGGATTTGTTCTGTTTAAGCCGGCCTATAGCCTTCTCAACCTCTTCTATGCTTGGTGGCGGCAACATAGGGTATTCTTCTTGAAGTAGTAGAGCCTCCACTTCTGTAGTGAGCTGACCATTTAGCAATTCATTAAAGTACACTTCCCATCGCTCCAGTATGCTTTCAGGATCGGTGATCAGATTTCCCTCTCCGTCCTTGCAGTATGTGCAGCGTGGTGTGTACTGCATCATGTTTCGGACGGATTGGTAGAACTTCCGAGTCTGGTGCAGACCTCGCTCTCGGCTATTTTCTATTTCACAGATCAGGTTCTTCTCCCAGGCTGATTTTTTTGTCTGTGTAGCCGTTTTTCTATTCTTCTGAGCTCTTTATATTCCTCTTCGCGTGCCCGCGTTCTATGAGATTGGTGCATTGCTCGGTACGCAACATTCTTACGTTCAGTCGCTAGATTGCATTCATCATCAAACCAGTCGTTCCGATTTTTACGACTGCTGCCTAAGATGGAGTTGGCAGTACTAATGACAATATTCTTAAGGCGTGTCCACTTCTCAAAAAAAACAGATTTT
The DNA here is from genome assembly GCA_963931855.1 of Philhelius festivus. Classification (NCBI taxonomy): domain Eukaryota; kingdom Metazoa; phylum Arthropoda; class Insecta; order Diptera; family Syrphidae; genus Philhelius; species Philhelius festivus. The sequence continues at coordinate 135,631,335 of OZ007554.1, read as the reverse complement.
TATATATTGCAAAACTATAACCGCACAATGCAAGCCTCTCTGAAGCTTCATTCAGTTATGTGCTTCGAAATGACAACCAACAATGCCGCGTGGTAAACATTTAAGTGATACGAAAAAAGTCAAAATTCAAGCTTTTCGGTTAACTGGCCTAAGCTTAAGGGCTATTGGTAGGAAAATTTAAAGATCCGATCGTGTCGTCCGAAATTTCTTACAAGATCCAGAATCTTATGAGAAGAAAATAAGGCCCGGGCATCTGCAGAAGCTGACACTTCGAGATAAGAGGCGTTTAATAAATACTGCATCCAATTCGGGGCATTCTTTGCTGGACATTCGTGACGAATTCGGCTTAGGAATTTCGGTTTCAACGGTTTTTCGTGCCTTAAAAAGCAGTAAATTGATTGTTCGGTGTAAAATGATGCCAGCTCCAAATTTGACAACAGTCTAAAAAAAAAGTAAGAATTTTCCCAGCAAAACATGAAACGGAATTGGAAAACCATAAGTAATATTCCATTAATTTACACTTAACTCTTGTTATTCCAAGAAAAAAAGTTTAATCTTGATGGGTCAGGTGGTTTTAACGGATATTGGCACGATCTGAGAAAGGAAAAAATTTTTTTTTCAAGAGGAACTTTGGCGGTGGCAATTGTAAGGTTTGGGGGGCCTTCTGCGGCCGTGGTAAGGTTGCACTTGCCTTCACTTCTGCAAAGATGAACAGTTCTGATTGCACCCAGGTGCTTCAGGATAATTTGGTACCCTACTTAAGACGATTTCGTCGAGTTCGGCATGTCTTCCAGCATGATAATGCCCCAATTCACGTTAGTCGTCAAAGTTTGGGATGGTACAAATCGAATAACATACATTTTATTGTGTTCCCGGCACGTTCTCCAGATTTTAACCCTATTGAAAATCTTTGGGGAATTTTGACCCGCAAAATGTATGTCCATAATAGGCAATTATACAGTGTTGCTGAGCTGCGAGAGGCGATTGTGGAAGAATGGAACTGTATAGACGATTCCATATTAAATAACCTTGTCAACAGTATCTCAAAAACAATTTTTAGATTGGTCGAAAATAGGGGCAGCAATGTGCTTTGCTAATTTAGCCGACAAAAATTTACTTAAAATAAAAAACAGATACAAATAAAAAAGCGGTTATACTTTTGCAATAAAAAAAAATCTGTTTTAATTTTTAACCACCAAAAGAGAAACTAACGGAACTTTTTTTTCTTCTCAATTTACTTGATTAAAAAAATCAATAAAAAATAGTAGGGTGTCATTCCCATTTTAATTTTCTACAAAACGCATTTTTACGGGTGCGGTTATACTTATGCAAGGCACTGTGGGAAGTAAAATAATATTAATTTAAAAAATAAATCACAAAATAAAATCCAGTTGTCTGTTCTTTTTAGATAAAGCACTTATAACCTCGTCTGCTATTCTAAATATTTCGCGATGAATAGCTAGAGCAGCCAAACCATTCAAACGATCCTGCAAATAAGTAAACATCCAAAGCTTATCACACTCTTATTAAAATAGACATATTTTTAATAATCTCATTTCGTTGGTCATGCTTCTTGGTATTGTTTTTATTCTCTTTACTGACTGGAGAAAGTTATTTCGGGAGTTGACGTTGAAACCGGCAGTGTAGCTAATATCTTTAATAAAATTTATATATAGCTGGATAGAAGCTCTTTTTCTTGCACGTTTACCTATTATCAATTGGTGAGAGACGTAAAAAAAAATTCAGAGTGCGTTTCTTTAACTTATTTGGTTCATGACTGGTTATGTTGAACAATTATCGATCCCAATGGGGGGGGATATATCCCCCTGACCCCCCTATCTACGCCACTGCCAACAGCTTCAAATTAGCGAGACGGATGAACGAATTTTTCCATGTACTGGCCAACATTTTGGCGAATGATAGCTAATAAACTTTGTGCTCCTTCCTAAGTGATGGTACTTTTGGTGATAGTGCGTCACAGGAGCTCACGTGAAGAAGTTATCTTAAGGTAATTGGATTGGGTGCTTAAAGTCGTATGGTATTTTTGCATGACTCAGTCGACCACCAACACGAAGGATTCCTACGTCATCAGCAAAGGGACTTAACGAGTGAACATGTGATCTGGGATTTATTTGAGAATTCTTTTTTAAAAGTTCAATCTCCTTACTAAATGCTTTACTCCGGATCGACTTAATTATAGCCATTTTCTGATTTTTAATTTCAACAGCGTCCAACTCATTGGTTCGTTTTACAGTTAAGCTCTTACTTGCTCGTAGATTAAATATGAATCTGAACACAAATGCCACCGTTCTCACAAGTCTTGTAGCTGTTTTGAAACTTGATTCTTGTGAATTTGTCATCTTCTTCTGAAACTAGCATGACATTCTGCTTTCTAGGTTTCCGTTCCAAAATTTCATCCGAAATATTAACATCTAATAATTTATGAGTTGGCCACTCGTTACGCGGTAATTGCAAAAATGATGGTCCATAAAACCATATTGGCGATTCGCTTAATTCACTTGGAGTTGCACCTCTTGATAATATGTCTGCCGGCTTGTTTTTACTAGCGACATGAAACCAATGTTCAGGATCAGATAACCTTTGAATAACAGCAACACGATTATAATAAAGGTTGACCATTAATGAGTTTCCGATGATATCTAACTCAAAACAACGCTTGAATCCGTCCAATAATAATACCTGCTAAACCTTATCGGTGTTACAGATCGAATCTTCTCAATCAATCTTGCCAGCATTACAGCAGCGCATAATTCCAGTCGGGGTAATGTTAATCGGTTCTTATCGATTGGGGCAACCTTCGATTTGGGCAAAGTAGATATATTGACACATGACCGTCATCTGCTACCCATCGTACATAGACACAGGCGCCATAAGCCTTCTCCGAGCTGTCGGCAAAGCCGTGAAGCTCCGCATTTTGGATATCATCATGTAAAACATGTCGATTTATTGTGATTCCTTCAAGACGGGGTAGTTCTACTCGAAAAGAATTCCATAAATACTGAAGATCTTGGGGTAGCGCTTCATCCCAATGCAGCTTAGCCTTCCACAATTTTTGCATAAATAATTTGGCACTGACGATTACTGAATTCACTAAACCTAGTGGATCAAAGAGCCTTGATATGTCGGATAGAACTGCTCTCTTTGTTATTTTATTAGTGTCATTAACCTTAACCTTGATTTGAAAGGTGTCATTATTAGGCTCCCAAATCAAACCTAGCGTCTTCACAACATTGTTGTTATTTAAGTTAAAGAATGGTTCTCTATCAACATCCTCAACATCGCTTATAATTTGCTCATTGTATGCGCACCATTTTCGCAATTGAAATCCACCACTACGTAGAGTTAAATCAAGTTCTTATTTAATTTGCTGAGTTTCCTCTATGGTGTTACCGCCAGTAAGGACGTCATCGACATAAAAGTCCGACTTTAAAACCTTGGGCCCTACAGGGTATTTTGAATATTCATCTTCAGCCAATTGGTGCAGGATACGAGTGGCAAGAAAAGAAGCTGGGTTAGTTCCTTATGTGACAGTTTGTAATTTATAGATCTTCATATTTAAATCAGGTGATTCCCTCCAAATAATGTATTGGAATCTAGTATCATCATCATTCAGGGCCCTTATTATGAATTACGAAACGAACGGCAGAAAAAACGAAACTCGAAGAAACGAAAGTCATGGCCAAGAGCGATTACAAGATACGAAAATAGAAAACAAAAAAAGTTGCCAGGCAAAAACGAAAAATGATAAAAGCTACAAGCAAATCCAACTGCTTAGCATTACTTGTAGGACTAGAAGGTTAGAAATAAATTATTTTTATGTTTTTCACAATTTTATTTATTATTTACTCACATTTTTTTGCTCACTTAACAAAACAAAAACAAACCAAACAAAAATAAAAAAATAAATGACATTTGACAACTACCGCCAAAACGAAAGCTGAACGAGAGCTGAAGGCACTCGTAAATAAAAATACGAGTATCGTCATTTTTACGATTATAGTTTTTCTTAATCGCAATTTGACGATTAGTGCTACTGCAATCGTTTTTCCTAATCGCAATTTAACGAATACGCCTTATTTTGAACGAGTATCGTTTTTCATAATAACCCCCAGCCTTATTTGACGGTACATCTTGGTTATTTCCGCTGTAAAAACAAATTTATGATATCGAAATTTTATTGCAATAGAAAATAGATCTGACTGCAAAACCGGCCCAGTATACATAACGTCATTGAGAGACTTGCCTGTATCAGTTTTGGCGGATGCATCGAATACTACACGTAGTTTCATTGTTGAACTCTCTGGTTTAATCACACAATGGTGTGGGAGAAAATAATGAGGTTTATTAAAGTCAATACGATCAGTACTCTGTATGTGGGAAAGAGAAGCATTTTTTTTTTTTTTTTTTTTTTTTAATTCATTTTTATTTTTTATTTATCTTAAAACTACTTAAAGCTAGACAAAAATTCATAAAAACTAGCCTAATTATCCACTAACTTAAAACTAACTTACTGGCCCTATGCGGGCACTCTAAGCTAAACAATATCTTAAATCTAGTGCCTTTCGGCCTAAGAAACTATTTTGAATTCAAAAACTATATCTAATTTTTTTTTTTGTTTTCTCGAGAAAATTTAAAAAAAAACTCGGATTCTTTAACTTTTTGTTTTTTATATAAAACTTACAAGCTAAAGTAAAACTAATTAAAACTACCGAAACCAACTTAAAATAAACTAAAACTAAACTAAAACTACTTAAAAACTAGAACAGCCACAGCAGCAGAAATTTTTTTTGTGTTTTTTTTTTTTTTTTTTTTTTTGTATATACATTAGAAGAATGTACGCATTTTTTTTTTTTTTTTTTTTTTTTTTTTTTTTTTTTTTTTTTTTTTTTTGTGCCACCCTGACTGTCCCTACCTAAGAATACCTTAAAACTATGTAAGTCGGCCAAGATAACTTGTCAACTATCTCTATCAACAATAGACAACCACCAAAACTGGTTCTCCTGTCTCACCCTGTCTTTCAGGTCCCGATCGGACACAGTCCTACTGAACCGAAGTCGCTCAGCTCCGTCTTGTGCGAGGACGTCTCGACTATAAAGGAGCCGCCTATCCACAGTACTACGGCCGACGTGGTAGATTAGCGGAACCGCCTCTCTATCCTGGATCAACCCTATACTATCTAAATAGAGGAATGCATTAGGTGCAATATGGCCACTTAAACGCACACTCTCGAAGTATTCTGTGTTGGGGTAGTAAGCCCAAAAGATTAAGCTATTTGCTGAGGTCATCGCTCTCGCAATGTGACTCCGAATCAGCTTTATCAAAAAATTATCTATTCTATTAATGTTGGCTCCGTTGTATAGAGTCCTGTTGGAATAGTAATGTTTGTACTCCGATTCTGGTGTTCTGTGTAATCCAAGACAACGTCTAAGACACTGCCTCTCAAACACCCGAATCTTTTCCATTTGAGATGGGGCAACGTTGAACCACACCGGGCACCCATACGCAATCATCGGCCGGATGAGGGCCATGTAGCAAATCACCTTCACCCTGGTGTCAAGCCGGCTGCTGAAAAACAACCGTTTCGTCAGGGCAAAGGCTCCCCTAGCCCTGTTCAGAGCAGCATTTATATGTCTGTCGAAATACAAATACTGATCCAACCAGATACCAAGGTACTTTACCACACTTCTGTTCGCCAGTGGTTGCCGGTGCGGCCCTACGATCACCAGCTTACGCCAGTTCTTTCTAGTATCCCTAGGGGCTCTAGCCAACGGAGTCCTAAACAGAATCGTTTCACATTTCTGAAAGTTGATTTTCAACTTCCAGTCATCACAATATCGCTGAATCTTGTCGAAGTCACGCTGTAAGAGAATTCTGATAACCTCAACTTTTGTAGCTGTTCTGTACGCTATTAGGTCATCGGCATACGCAATTGCCTGAGTTAGACTACTTATCAGATTGCTGGTGTAAATGCTGAATAGAATCGGCGAGTTCACCGCTCCCTGCTGAAGACCATTCTTGATATCGAAGGTTGCGGTAGAAGTTACATTGCCACTTTTGACAACAAACTTTCTACCATTGAGCATGTCATAAAGTATATATAATAGTGGTTTACTTATGCCGAGCCTAGTCAATTTTAGATAGAGACCCTCTAACCATACGGTGTCGAAAGCCTTCTCCAAATCAACCAGACAAGCACCTGTACACTGATTTTTAGTTTTGTTCCATTGGATATCAGAAACGAGTTTAGACGCGGCATGAATGGTGTCATGTCCCGCCTTAAACCCGAACTGATTATCCGGTATGATATTATTGTCCTCCGCCCACTTGGACAGAGCTCTATTAATGACTTTCTCGAATACCTTGCTGATACTCGGTAGAATACTTATCGACCGGAGATTCGCCGGATTGGAGTTGTCCTTTCCCTGTGGGAGAAAATAATGAGGTTTATTAAAGTCAATACGATCAGTACTCTGTATGTGGGAAAGAGAAGCATATTCACGCATAAATGCTATATATTCCGCAGCCACATTAGGTCCTCTAAGGTTTCACTTCTCCAATGATAAGAATCTTCTTAAAACGATTTTATAGGAATCTCCTAATTCAGCTATGTCACTCTTGAATGGTAATCGAACCTAATAGCGATCACATTGAAGTCTCTCATAAGTGGACCAAAATAATTCTTCACATTGTTGCTCTTGTTTTGTATCAGATTGATTATCCAATATATTCTCAACCTTGGAGAAATCTTTAATTAAATTTTCAATGTTCTCATCATCGAAACTGCAAAAATTGCAAGAGAGTTTAATGCCCTTTGCTTCACTGACTACACCAGAGATAACCCACCCGAGCACAGTATTTTTGTTGGTCTATCCAATTGAGAGCATTGAAAAGAAGTGACTAGCTCCGATTAAAATGTCTATTCTTTGAGCAGTTGCGAACAATGGTGTTGTGTGAAACAAGAAGGTAAGATATGAATAAGTATAAATAGTAAAGTAAGTTCAGAAAAAGATATCAATTGTAAAAGTAATCTTTAACTAGAGAAGCTGGAATTAAAATAGTAAAACATCTAAAATCGTCTTTTTTTGCCTATTAACGAGAAGGAGGAAACATTTAAGAAAGACAAGTAAGTATAATTAATAAGAAAGAAAACCCTTTCGGCCTCGCTGCCGAGTACCCCTTTCCGGCCATCATCAGGCCTTAAATGTGATGAAACATCCCTTCTATACCCCCATCCTATAAATTCCTCGTTAGGACTTAATTCCACCCAAAGGACGTTCCGCGGTTATATATAATTATATAACAATGGGTCTGCCAGTTTAATGTTAGCTGGAATTGGCCAGTCGCTCACGTGCGTCGATTGATCTCTCTGGTATTCGGCTCTATTGAGGTAACCGTCGGAGCGGAACTTTCTCCGCAACGCATCCTTCGTCGGACATTCAATTTCAGTTCGAAGTAGCTTTCATCGGAAGAAATTTTACAGAAATCCAGCGACGCATTGCGATGGATATAAATTTCAGACAGGGATGTGCTAATTAACCGATATATCGAAAATGCAAAATATTTTCGATAGTTTTTTATAAAATAAACACCATAAGCGTTTTAAACCATAAAAAACCGGTGAGAGAGTGTAGTTTATTGTTTATAAAAAGTATTTTTTTCAATTATAATGCGCTAGCGTTTTTAAGAAATGTAATGATATGCACCGATTTTTAAATCAAAACTATTGAATAAAGTCCCCTCCCTATTTCCAAACGTATGTTTTTTGTTTCCATTAGAAATGTCAAAAAAAGAATAAATTAAAAAAAAAATACTTGAAAAACAATATTTTATATTTATTTGACTAATAGGTACTTTAATCACAATGGAAATGGATCAATGCACAAAACAAAATATCACGAACGAACTTTTTTTCCATTCAAACATCCATTTGTCTTGGTCCCAATTAATTTAACTGATTGGGCCAGATCTTCACAAACACAGCTACAATTTCTGGTGTCTTTTTGGTGTAATCCGCTCATACGAGTATTGTTGCGAACTTATTTTTTCGTTCTGCCTAAGAACAAAGTCGATTAAAAATAGGTAACACAAGTTAACTCAAATAAAGTTAATTTACTTATTACTTACATTTTAATTAACAATTTCTTTAAAAAGAAAACACTTTCCGCAACAAGAACTTGTCGTATGTGTCAAAAATAAGACCATTAGAAGTGCTTCATCGCACACAAATGGCATGCGTTGAATTTCGTCGGACAGAATTTCCGATCAGCTGATCGGAGAAATACCTTGAAGCAAAATGTCTCCGATTCGTAGGAAATCGGACAGAATTCCGGTCCGACGGTTACCTCGATAGGGCCGATTATATCAGTTATTTTTTTGATTATCGTGGCTTCAACGTTAAAAGTGAATTCATTGAAATGTGATTTGATGTTTATGTTTGTTTTGAATTTAGATGACGCCGTATTTGAGCCGATCTCAGTTACTTATATTTGTACATGATCGAAGTTTTTGAGAGCCCAGCATGTGCGCGAAACGATCAGTTATCAAATTAATCTGGGAGCCAGAGTCGAGTAGGATGCGGCATGGAATATAATCGTTGTTTTTGTCTCTTACTAGTACTACTGCTGTTGCTAGAAATGTGAACATGTGATTGAAGTTATTTGTGCTTATTTTTAAAACGCTTCGAACGCTGGAGTCTTGCGACGAATGAAATTAGGTGCATTTGCAGTCTTGCACCTTGCGGTCGTCATGAAAGCAGTTGCAACAAAGCTTTGTCTCCTGGACAAATGCCTGCCTTTTGGTGACAGGTAGATTAATAAACTTATAGCATCTGTTAATATAGTGGCCTGATCGTGAACAATATGAGCATTGGACCTTGTTGTTCGTGATCGTGAATGCCCTAGCACGAGGTTTTCTAACTACTGAATTAGTTGTATTGGTACTTGCCTGAATAGTTACATTGTTTGTACAGTCCATGATTTGACAGCGCTTATCAACAAATTTCATTAAGTCCCTTGAAGTAGGCAACTCGTCAACTGGGTGCTCCTCTTGCCATTTATTGCGTGTAGTAGAATCGAGCTTTGTAGTAATAAGATGCACTATAACATCATCCCATGATTCAACAGGACGTCCTAAAGAGGCTAATGCGCGTAAATTGCTGTTGATGCAATCGGCTAACTCACGTAAAGCTAATGCAGATGGTTTTTGAATCGGTGTGACATCAAATCATTTCCGCACGTGCTCCGAACATATTTTTTTTTTTTTGTTTTATTCCACGCTCAAGGGAATATGATATGAATATGATGATGGCGGCTGAACTAAAGCGGAGAATTGCCGTGTCTTATTTCTATGTCCCTTATAATTCGCATTATTTTATTCGTTTTTCATCCTTGTTGGGCATACTAGTTTAACTCAATCACATGTTGTTAGTGTTATGCCTAAACAACATGTAATGAGTAAGCCAGCAACCCATTGATGACAATTTTTAGAAGGTTTTAATGGAATTAAAGACGACATAGACGACGGCAGGGATCGAACCTGTGATACTGAGGTTGACAGGCGAGCACACAACCATCGCGCCACGGCCACCCTCAGTCTTTTGTTCTCATAGCGACTGATTAGAATTTTTAAAGCATCATCGAAGTTTTTGTCGTTCACCTCCAATGATTCTATAGCACGTGCAGCACTTCCTGATAAAGATGAGTTTAAATATTGAAATTTTGCGATATTGGATAAAGTGAGGCTGGCGTGGATAAGGGAATTAAAGGAATCATGGAAATTTAGCCATTCTGTAATTTCACCTGAAAATGAGGGCAAGTTAGTTTTTGGTAACCTGATGTTTTCGGTTTTAGTTTTAAGTGGTACTTCTTTTGATTGTTCCTTTGTCTTAAACGTTTGCGTGATGGATGTAAGTTGCGGACAGATTTTATAATAAAGCTCCTCATACTTAGCTCGAGTATCTTGCTCACACTCAATTTCAGTGGGATCTAACTCCTCTATCCCTGACTGTAGCTTTCCGAAAGTATGAAAGATGTCGTCAAGCGCCGTAGCTCACAACTCGACTTGAGGAAGCGTGATGTCCGTACCAGTGGCATCCAAGAATTCAGCAACGCGGTCCATCTGCTTGCATGATATACGTAGCACGCCTGGTTTTTAAGGTTTCCAACCTCTTAATTTCCTTTTTCGATTTGTCTTCCATTTTGATATTAACCACAATGACACAAATGAAGATGATTATTTTGTGTAATAAATGAAAAAATAATTTGCTTGTAATCACGTCGGGGTCACCATGAAAAGATTAGATCACAAGCCTTTTTCTGATCCTTAAATTAAAAAGTGATTACTTTGGATTTAATTTACGATTTTATTGAAGTATGTTCTTTGAATGATAATGGATGAATAGGAAAAAGGAAATGTCCCAGTATACTTATAAACATTCAAATAAGCTCAAAAATAATGTAATTGAAGTTAGTTATAGTGCTTTAAAGTGCACTTATAATAAATGCTGAGTATGGAAATTTGTTCATGTTATTCCGTATGTACAGGCAGATCTAATTCCAAGAAGAACTAAAGGCAGATCATCAGTCCAATGGATAGTATTCTCACGACATCTAAGGGCTGCTTTCAATACGCGATGAAACCTTTCCACTAAACCATTGTCTTGAGGATGGTATGCCGTGGTTCTGATTCTGTGCGAGCCTAGTAATTTTGTCAGTTCCAAAAATACTTGAGATTCAAACTGAGTTCCCTGATCAGTTGTTATTATCGACGGAACCCCAAATCGACATATAAATTCAGAAACAAAAGTTTTTGCAACTGTCTCTGCCGACATGTCTTTTAATGGGTACGCCTCAGGCCAGCAAGTGAATCGATTAACAATTGTTAATATATAGCTGAAACCATTCGAATCATCAAGAGGTCCTACCAGATCCATGTGGATGTGTTCGAAGCGGTTCCTAGCGGTGTTAAAACTTCCTAATGGTGATTTTGTATGTCTGTTGACCTTTGAACGCTGGCACTGAATACACGAGAGGACCATGGCCTTGATGTCTGAATTCATTTTTGGCCAATAATATCGTTCAGTTAAAAGCTTTCTTGAGCCTCGAATGCCTGGATGTGAAAAAGAGTGTATACTAGCTAATGCTGTTTTCCCAAGACACTGGTAAAAATGGTCTCTTTACATCAGTTGTTGTTTCACACCAGATGGGCTGGATAAACGTTGGAAAAATAATTTGTTCCAGCTTGAATGAAGAATTATCTTTTCGCTCTAACAAGCATTTTAACTCTTCATCTGCTGCTTGTGTGCTGATGATATTTTTGGGGTGAAAATGAAAGCGAACTCTTTTCATCGTTTTTTGAGATGGAATGTTGTTCTGGTCTTGACAGAAAGTCGGCTACGACATTCATGCTTATTTTGACATTCTCATGAATAGTCTATTCTTTAGAATGATTCTATTCTTCCGAATGAAATTTCTTAATTTTGAGATTCGAACGAATAACATTCATTTGCGAAAGATAGCATAAAATAAACTTCAAAAAAGATTCATTTTCATTATCAGCTGTTTGAAATTAACTATATTTCTATTTGAATTAGTATGATCGTTTTACATTTTTGTTTGTTTCTAAACATTTTATAGATGTTGGATAAAGAATCAAGAAACAAAATAAATTCATTATAAAGTAAAGTTTAACCATACAGAACTACATATTATTCATTACATTTTTTGTGTCAACTCAGCTGTTTTGAAACTATTCTTAAAATAAAATAAGTTGTTCATGACGCGTTCTAAATTTTAATTTTTTTTTCATATACACTTGGTCATACTAAATACAAAAGAGAAGTGTTTGTGAAATGTCAAAACCAAAAGGTGAAATCTTTGATTATTTGTAATTGTTTTGTTTATTGTTAATAATTTAAATTTCTTCATTCTTATCCCAACGTTTCACCGGTTTCTTTCCGGCTTCATCAGGTGTTTATATTTATTTAATTTTAAGTTTGGCTTTTTGTTTACTTTTTATGATGTTAAAAATTATAAATAAAATATTCATACATGAAACAATTAATTGACATTAATACTTTAACACTAGAAAATTAAAAAAACATTAACAAATTAACAAGATCAAATTTAGACAAAACAAATATTAACCTAATATCACAGATTGCTTGTTATGACTATGGCAACACTATAACTTGCGCTTATATCATCTTATATTAAGATACACTACTTGCGAGATTAGGCATATAAAAGGAAGAGATAATGGTGCTTATTTTGACATTCTCTTTCGTTCTGGCGCTTATATCATCTTATATTGAGATAATATAAGCGCCAGTTATAGTGTTGCCATAGCCATAACAAGCAATCTGTGTGTCAATTAATTGTTTCATATATGAACATTTTATTTATAATTTTTAACATCATAAAATGTAAACAAAAAGCCAAACTTAAAATTAAATAAATATAAACCCCTGATGAAGCCGGAAAGAAACCGGTGAAACGTTGGGATAAGAATGAATTAGTTTTTTAAATTAATTGTATTATTCTAAATAGATCATTAAGCCCGATTGTCTACACAACATACGTCACATTAAATGATCAAATACCATTACAAAAAAAAACACCACATTTAATTATATTCTTTCGAATGTCAAAATTGAATTAGCTTTCGCAAATGAATGAACTTTCTATGGATTGGGTGAACTTTCGATTTGTTCGATTAACATTCTAATCACCGAGTCTCAAAATTAAGTTTCAACGAATTCGACTCACTTTCGAACGAAAGAGAATGTCAAAATAAGCACCATTAGCTCTTCCTTTTATATGCCTAATGTCGCAAGTGTACTGCGATTCCCAATCGAGGTGCCTAGCTTGTCTTGGACTTCGGACAGCTTTAGTGAATAAAACTGTCGTCAGAGGTTTATGATCGGTATAAACAACGAAATCACGCCCTTCCAAAAAGTAATGGAAGTGTCTTATAGAAAGGTAAATAGCATGAAGCTCTCTATCAAAAGCTGAGTATGTTTCTTGGGTTCAGCTAAGTTTTTTGGAGAAGAAAGCCAATGGCTTCCATTCGTTTTCCAGAAACTGTTCGAGGACACCACCAATTGCTAGATCAGATGCATATACTGTTAGACGTGTTGGTGAACACTCGCTTGGATGCACCAGAAGGGTTGCTTCAGAAAGTGCTGTTTTAATTTTTTGAAAAGCGTCTGTGCAGTCTGACGACCATACAAATGATTTATTTTTATTTTTGACGTTTTCTAAGATTTTCATTTGCTTAGATTTAGGAATTAAAAGATATGCCAACCTAGGAATAAAACGATGGTAAAAGTTGACCATGCCAACAAAACGTTGAGTTTGTTTCAGTGAATTTGGTTGCGGAAAGTTTGAAATTGCTTTAACACCATCTTTTGAAGGTAAAATACCTGCATCTGCAATTTTATGACTTAAAAGTTCAAACTGTGACTTTCCAAACTCACATTTTACTTATTTAATAGTTAAGCCGAATAAAACTAAACGTTCGAAGATTATTCGAAGATGCCGCAAATGATCTTGATATTTGCTGGCATTTAATATATCATCGATACACAGGGTGTCCCGTAATTCGTGTGCCATACTTTGGGATGTGATTCTTGGACATATTCTAAGAAAAAATTGTTTTACAGTAAAGTCTGATTTTCAACTTTGACATCACTTTTTGACGATTTAAAAAAAGGCTAACTTTGATGTACCCTGACCCATGTTAAGGTCAATTTCTCTGTTAGTATTAATGGTAGGGACCTTATTTTGGATTTTTTTTTAGAAAAAATACTAACCTTTACAACTACGTTTAAATTGAGCTGATGTATTTTTAGGGTTGCCAGATATTCAATTTTTCTTGCCCGAGCAAAATTTTGACTTTTAGGTCAATTTTTTTTCAAAAAATGCGTAATAAACATAAAGTTTTCTTATTTTTACCTGATGACCAAAAGAATAATAAAAAAAAAACTCATTAATAACTACATCCAAAAACGCATACATTTTATGATACTTGGGAAAATCTAAAACAGTTAAAATTAAAAAAAAAAAATGTTTGCCTTAATGTGTAAAGGGTTGGAGTAAAACAATAATTTGTAATCTTCCGTGTGTACATAAAACACAAATACAGTCATAATAAGTGCTCAAAGTGCCCTCCTGCGTTTTGAATGCATGCTAGATGTTTTTGGATTTCATTTTGAATGTTTATTCTCGATAACTCTTGCCTTACTTTTAGTGATCCTTCGGAAATACGTTGTTCTAATTCAGCTAAAGTTGTTATTTCAGATGAGTAAACGATTTTTTTCATTCATCCTCATACAAAGAAATCCAGTACAGTGAGTTTGGGAGATCTTGCTGGCCAGTGAATTGGTCCATTTCTGCCTATCCATCGATCACCGTATTCTTCATCCAGCCAATCTTTCAACTTCACGACCATAGTGGGCCGGAGCACCATCTTGTTGGAAATATGATGAAGCTAGTTGAACGAGTGGAACATCCTCCAATAGGTCTGGTAGATTATTTTGTAAAAACTCCAGATAGTTAGTAGAATTAAGTCGGGGTGGTAATTTGAAAGGCCCGATTAATTTATTTCCAATTACACCTGCCAACATATTGACATTGAATCTGTGCTGAAATGATCTTTGCCGTCTTGAATGTGGATTTCTCGAAGCCCATGTATGGAGATTATGGAAATTTTAATTACGGAAATTCGTAATACCATCTCTTGTGAATTGAGATTCGTCTGTCCAAAGAATTCTGTTTATAAACTGGATGTCATCCAAACTTCTCTCTAGCAACCAGTTACAAAATTCAAAATCATCGGGAAGTACTTCTTGCACAGGTGTGCGATGATATGGATACATATTTGCTCCATGCAGTATACTGGAAATTCTGCGTTTGGAAACATTAAACTGTAGGGCCAAGCGTCTTATGCTGATGGAAGGATCGATTTCAACAGCATATTCTTTCATCGACCGAAACTCTTCTGGTGCTTGCAGCTCCCGCGTTAGGTCTTGCAGTTAAAACTGATCCAGTTTCTCGAAGCCTTCGAAAGGTATTTCCAAAAACATTTCTAGAAGGAAGTCGTCTGTTAGGATAAAGTTCCTGGTATCTTCGTTGTGCTCTTCTTGAATTTCCATTGCACAACACATAAACGAATAAAATGTCTGCGTATTCTTCTCTCGTAAATAAAGGCATTTCACAAAGCGCTCTTATCCAACTGTAATCGTGACTTAACTTGATAATTTGACGAATGAATTTGTTTTTTATTCTTTTATACCACTTGGGGTGGCCGTGGCGCGATGGATGTGTGCTCGCCTGTGAACCTCATGATCACAGGTTCGATCCCTGCCGTCGTCTATGTCGTTTTAATTCCATTAAAAAAACCTTCTAAACTTGTCATCAATGGGTTGCTGGTTTACTCATTACATATTGTTTAGGCATAACACTAACAACATGTGATTGAGTTAAACTAGTATGCCCAACAAGGATGAACACGAATAAAATAATGTGAATTATAAGCGACATAGAAATAAGACACGGCATTCTCCGCTTTAGTTCAGCCGCCATCCCTGGAGATAAAATATCTGAGACAACAACCTTCAGTTTCAGAACATCGTGCCACACATCTTTCCTATCCTTCTTTCTCTTCCTTAACTTCACGCCCGCGCTGTGTTCAAACATTTAAAGGGTAATTATAATCCCTTGAGCGCGTGTTGATTATAAAAAAAAAAAAAAATTATCCATTAGACATTCATACCCCAAATTTAACTCTCCCTGAGAAGAGGTAAGTTCATTAGGGTTTTGACAGCAAGTGAAGTAGGCGTAATTACACTTTTAATCCTTTTCATGAGTGCCCAGTCTTAAAAATTACCTAAAAACTATCAATTCTTGGAAAACCACTGCAATTTCCAAGTGCTGCAATAAAAGTAGGTAAAAACCAAAAATTCGATTTTTTACCTGTTTTAGATTTTCCCAAGTATCATAAATGTATGGGTTTTAAAGGTTGGTATTTTTCTAAAAAAAAAAGTATGAGGTCCCTACCATTAATACTGACAGAGAAATTGACCTAAACATGGGTCAGGGTACACCAAAGTTAGCCTTTTTTCAAATCGTCAAAAAGTGATGTCAAAGTTGAAAATCAGACTTTACTGTAGAACAATTTTTTTCTTAGAATATGTCCAAGAATCACATCCCAAAGTATGGCACAAGAATTACGGGATACCCTGTATATCTGTATATGTACGTAACAAAAATCAAAACCTTTCAAAACTTCGTTCATGAACCTTTGGAATGTTTGAGCTGCATTTCAGAGACCATAAGGCATCCGTGTGAACTCAACCATTCCAAAAGGTGTAGTGATTGGCGTTTTATACACGTCCTCTTCAGCGAGCGGTATCTGATTATAAGCGCGCACTAAATCAATTTTAGAAAAAAATTAACACCCTCGTAGATTTTGAGAAAAACTGTGTAGATGCGATATAGGATATCTATCCGGGACACTTACGGAATTAAGAGCACGATAGTCCCCACAAGGACGCCAATCATCAGGGTCCTTTTTTGCTACCATATGGAGTGGTGAACACGTAGGTGATTACGAAGGCCTACAGATACCAAGTTGTTGCATGTATGCGAATTCAGATTTTGCTAATTTAAGACGATTGTTATCTAAACGTCTTAGATGTGAAACTGATAAGTTTCCAGTGGTCACAATATGATGAACAACATTATGCTTTCCCGGAAGCGTAAAATCCGGTGTACTTGGCAGAGAAGGAAACTATTTAAGTAAGTTACCGTACTCATCGTCGACAATTGAGAGACGAGTGGAAATAATATTTAAAGAGCTTGAGTCAATACTTGCAAGTGCAGATAATCTTGTTGTTGCTACTCGCAATCATTATTGGTCTCCAAATGCAAAACAACCAAACATCACCCTATAAATTCACATGTCGTTAGAATCACCAAATCGCAAACATTTTATGGCACCCATCAATCAACACATTTGGATCAATGTCAATGTCAGTCAATGTCTTAAACTTGCATTGTATTTAAACCATCGACATCGGCCGCTCCCAAATAGCGGTACCTGCGACCGAGAAATAGAAAGCATATTCGCACCAACAACAGCTAAGATCATCATGCGATGCCAGTTCAAGAAGCGGTATTTTAGAATTTAAGAATTAAGTTAAAGCCTATATAAGGCAGACCCGTTGTAAAAAAAAACACAGTCCATTATAACAATTCATTGGTACAACTTGTGTCCCAAAATAAAATAGTAGTTAAAATTAAATTTGGTTTTAGTTTTTTTTGCAAACTGATTTTTTGTTCATATAGCTAAATTTGCGGCTAAGAAGCTAGTCACAACATAACGGTCCTTCGAGCCGGATATTAAATCAGTATCCTAAATTGAAATTCGCGTTTTTGTATACTTGAATTTGTTCGTACAATTATTTTGTTATTATCGCAATTATGGCAAATGATGAGAAAAAATCAGACGAGTCTTGTGAATCTGAATTAAAGGCGCTTCGATCTCAACGTGCTGTTATTCTTGGACAACAAACAAAAGCAAAAAATTATCTAGCAACTAATCTAAGCTTACTCAATCGTTTCCAGGTCGAAACCAAGCTGCAGATGCCAGAGACGCAGAATACACACTTTGAAAAAATACAATCACAGATCGAACGTCTTGATGATGAGGAAGGATCGAGTGGGAAGAGGGATGTTTTTGAAGACAATTATTATGTCCTCCGGTCTGACATGCTTCAACATTTGGATACCTTTGCAACACCAAGTTCACAAAATAACACCATCGCACCCAACAACACCACCATTTCACGCAACTCTCGTCTCAACTTACAAAAACTCTTACTTCCATCATTCTCTGGATCATACACCAAATGGATGAATTTCTATGACATGTTTAACTCGCTAATCCACGACAATAAGGACCCCTCTAACATCGAGAAGTTCCAGTATCTGCGATCGTGCATCCATGGGGATGCAGCCAGAGTGATTGAGTCATTAGAGTGTACCAGTCAAAATTATGACACGGCCATGGAACTGCTTAAAACCAGATTCGATAACAAAAGGTATTTATTTCAAGCACACATACAAGAAATTTTCCAGCTTCAAGGAATAGCAAAACCAACCGTTGAAACCATTCGGACCATGATCGACACAATCAACGTCAATCTTCAAGCACTCAACTCAATCGCCACCACCGAGAAAATCTACGATGGATTCCTGCTACACCTAGTTTTGTCAAAGTTCGACAACGAATCCCAAGCGAAGTGGGAAGATGAAATATCCGCCAAACAAGACCAAAGGGCGACTAGCAAACTCACCCAGAACTTGGATTCCACTTCTCTGAACAACACCGAAGACTTCGATTTTCCAACTTGGACTGATCTGTGCACTTTCATGGAGAGGAGGTGTAAGACTCTCAAGATAATTGAAGCCAAATCTCACCGCAGTTCCATCTCCACCAACACATCACAATCGCATCATTCACATCGATCGCAACAATCGCACCCACCTCACATTGCCAAGTCAAAACCACAACAGCAGTATAATAATTCAACTCTACTTACAACCAATTCACCATCAACCTCGTCCTGTGTCTTTTGCAACCAACCTCATCATAACGCATTTACCTGTCAAAAATTCATGAACTTAACGCCCATGGATAGATTTAAGCTCGCAAAGGAGTTGAAGTTGTGCCTCAATTGCTTAAGGGGACGCCACACATTGCAAACTTGCATCTCGACAAACAAATGCCAGAAATGCGGTGACACTCATCACACTTTGCTCCATCGGGAACGAATTGCCTCCACCATTCCTGAAAGATCTGGATCAACCACCTCTGACATCAATTCGCTTAGCACTGCTGCACAACCAGCAGGTAATTATTATTATTATTATTATTATCTTTATTTTTTCAACATATTGTTGTGAACAGAGCTTTATACTACTACAGCGCCATCTGTTGGAAAACTGCATATCTAATTTATGGAAGAAACAAAAAGCTCTTTTCCAATGTCAAATGTATTTCCCCTTATTCCAAACATCTAGAACATTCCAAGACAAGAACTTTCGAGAACAACTAATTTGAGTATATAAGGGAGTGTTCACGGTGAGCGAGAGACAGTTGATTTTTGATTACGGAAGTGTGCAAAACTCTGCTTATTGGATTGTGTAAAACAAGTGTGATTTTAATTTGAATAAAGTATTTGAGTTGATTATAAATTCAGATTTATTGTTGTGATTTGGAAAGTAAAAATAAAGAAGAAATATTAGAAAGAGTAATAAGTTTTATTTAACGAACCTTGGAAAAATATTACATTGGTGTCAGAAAAGTGGAATAAAACTTATTGTGCAGTGAAGTGTGCGAAAAAAACAACAACAAAAAAAAATGAGCAAGTTGCTGAAAGAGCTCAACTGTAATGAGCTGAAAAGTGAATTAGGCAAGCGAGAACTTTCTAGAGCAGGATCGAAAAATGAGCTTGTTCTGCGTTTGGCCGAATATTTGAAACAACAAAATGAAGACCCGGACATTTTCGTCTTTGAAGCTGACGCTGAGGAAGCAGACGTAAGTAAAAATGTAGATGTTTCAAATATGATTAGTCTTCTGCTTCAACGTTTCGAAGAGCAACGAAATGAACAAAACGAACGTTTCAATGAACAGAAAAACGAACAAAAGAATGTTCTCGAACATCTCGAAGAGCAACGAAATGAACAAAAGAATGTTCTTGAACGTCTCGAAGAGCAACGAAATGAACAAACCGAACGTTTCAATGAGCAGAAAAATGAACAAAAGAATATTCTCGAACGCCTTGAGAAACAGCATAGCGAACAAAAAGACCTTCTCGAAGAGCAGAAAAACATGCTAGAAGGCAAGCTTGTTAACATCGAGAATAATGTATCTGCACTTGATGAACGTGTTTCATTGCTGGAGGATAAAGTCGACAACAAAATCGAGACGTTTTCAAAAGAGTTAGATGAACGTGTTTCATTGCTAGGGAATCAAGTCGACAACAAAATGCAGACGTTTTCAAAAGAGTTAGACCGTGTTCGAAACATAAAGATTCGGGAAAGTTCTGGGAAAACTTTGAGAAAAAAAGAGATGCAACCTCCTACCTTTGATGGACAAACTTCTTGGTCAATATACAAGAAGCAATTTGAGGCAGCTTCCACAACAAATGGCTGGGATGAGGCTGACAAGTATATAGCCTTAACCCTTGCTCTTAGAGGAGCAGCTGCTGAGTTGTTGCAAATCATACCAGCAGATAAGAGCGGCGACTTCAATTCCTTGGTTTTGGCTATAGACAAACGCTTTGGTAACAGCCACATGAAAGAAGTCTTCAAAGTGCAACTCAATTCCAGAGTTAAGAAGAGGGGCGAAACTCTACAACAACTGCAAGCAGACATTGAAAGGCTTGTTCATCTTGCATATCCAGATGTTGGAGAGGAAATTTGTAACCAGTTCGCAGTTGAGGCATTTGTTCGCGCCATTTCTGACATACATCTTCAAAGGGCCGTGCGAACTGCTGAAAAACGAACTCTTTCGGAAACATTAGCGTTTGCCTTGACAATGGAAGCAGCTGAGCAAGCTTCTCACGGAGTACATCGACTTAGAGAAGCCATCGTCCAAGAATGCTCATGTCAAAGAACTGATGTCCAAAGGAACCAACGAAACGGACTTGCAAAATGCTGGAATTTCAACAAAACTGGACATTTACAGCGTCAATGTCGATTACCACCAAGAAGAGCTTGTCAACATTGTGAACACGGAGTTTTAAACTCAGAACAAGGTAACAATAACACCAGTGTTACTTCCCGAACAGTTTCCCAGCAGGGAAACGAGTAAGAACCAACTTCGAGGGGCAGAAGCTGGTTTCTGGTATCGATGGCCCCAGAAACACCATCCAGGTCTCTCAAACTAAGCGAGACAATAGAAGTCTGACTATCGAGGCAACTTTAAATGGCAACAAACGTGTGGTCACAATCGACACCGGTGCCACAGCCTCCATTGTGCGTCAAGACCTAGTACACCTGAATTGGCTACATAACACTAATAGCTACCGTCTAAGAACTGCCACAGGAGAAGCAGCTAGGATTTATGGTGAAGTCCGACTTGGAATTCGAATTGCAGGTCTAGAATTCTCACACAAATTTTTGGTGGCAGATATATGTGACGAGTGCATCATCGGAATGGACTTCATGAAAGAACATCATGTAGTTTTGGATATCGGCAACCACGTACTCAAATACCAGAATACAGAGATTCCAATGATCTATGGGCACGAAGGAACAACAACTCTAAGGACTGTCATCAAGGAAGATGTGATTATTCCTACTTCTTCTGAGGTATTTGTTTGGACAGAATTAGAAGGTGAGTGTGAATGCCATCGATAACTAATGGTGGAACCAGACCCAGATTGTTCTTCCCAAAACGTCATCATTGGGAAGACACTTGTGGCTCCTAAGAACAATATGGTCCCCGTACGGATACTCAACACCAAACCGTACGATGTTAAGTTGACGAAAGGAGAAGTTATCGGTAAGTGCGAATCTGTCGCAGCCATAACACAAATTGACGCTGAAACACCGAAAAAGACATTAGACCCTAAGGAGCTCAATACCATCAAGGCAAAGATACTCCATTCATCTAACCTAGACCAACATCAGGTTAAAATGGCAGAAAGCCTTCTGAACGAGTATGCTGACATTTTCGCTTCACCAAACGGAAAATATGGAAGGACACAAATGGTGCAGCATCGAATAAATACCGGAGATGCAAGACCCATTCGTCAGCCCGCAAGACGTCTGCCACTGGCCAAACAAGGTGAAGCTGAGGAAATGATTACCACCATGAAGAAGGATGGTTTGATTGAAAACTCCAAGAGTCCTTGGGCGTCACCAGTGGTCCTAGTCAAAAAGAAGGACGGAAGTACACGGTTTTGTGTTGACTACCGAAGGTTGAATGACGTAACCAAGAAAGACAGCTACCCCCTGCCAAGAATTAGTGACACTTTAGATGCGATGGAAGGAGCACACTGGTTTTCAACACTGGACTTGAAAAGTGGATATTGGCAAGTTGAAATTCACCCTGAAGATCGAGAAAAGACAGCGTTCTCCACAGGTAATGGGCTCTGGCAGTTTAAGGTGATGCCGTTTGGTCTTTGCAACGCTCCGGCAACATTTGAGCGTTTGATGGAGTGCGTCCTTCAAGGTCTGACGTGGAAAACTTGTCTTGTCTACTTGGATGATGTTATCGTTTACGGAAAAACATACGACCAACACTGCAAGAACCTAAAGGGTGTGTTCCAGAGACTTCGAGAGGCTAACCTTAAACTGAACCCAGAAAAATGTGCACTGTTCCAGACTGAAGTAAAGTATTTGGGACATATCATCTCGTCCCAAGGAGTCAAGACCGATCCTGAAAAAGTTGACACCGTCAAAAATTGGCCAACACCCCAGGACAAACATCAACTACGAAGTTTTCTTGGTCTTGCTACTTATTACAGACGTTTTGTTAAGAACTTTGCCGGAATTGCGAAGAGTTTGCATCAGCTTACGGAAAAGAACAGGCAGTTTAGATGGTCAGGTGAGTGTGAAAAAGCCTTCCAAGAACTGAAATACCGTCTATGCAATGCTCCGGTGCTGATCTATCCGACTCCAGGCAAGCCTTTTATCATCGATGCTGACGCAAGCAACGTGGGAGTCGGCGCTGTTCTGTCACAAGTGCACAATGGCGAAGAAAAGGTTGTCGCCTATTTCAGCAAAGTACTGTCGAAGACCGAAAGAAACTACTGTGTGACCAGAAGAGAACTCTTGGCACTCATCTTGGCAACGAAACACTTTCACAAATACATCTATGGACAGAAGTTTCTTCTACGAACCGATCATGGTGCTCTTAACTGGTTGTTGAACTTCAAGAACCCAGAAGGACAAGTCGCAAGGTGGACAGAAAGACTGCAGACTTACGATTACGAAATTCAACACCGAAGGGGAAAGCTGCACTCGAATGCCGACGCACTATCCCGAAGACCTTGTAAAATAGATTGCAAGCATTGCAGGCGACAAGAAGAAAAGGAATCCATCAACATTCTGCGAATAAGGGCTGACCCCATTTGTGGATGGAGCAATGAAGAAATAAGATGTGCTCAACAAGAAGACCCCGATATTGAACCTCTTCTCGCATGGAAGGAACATGAAGAAAAACCCGCATGGAATGACATCTCCGATAGGAGTCCAGTCTTAAAGGCCTATTGGGCACAATGGGACTCACTTCATGTGCAAGAAGGTGTTCTTCGGCGAAAATGGGAGTCCGCTGATGGTAAATCCTATGTGATGCAGCTTGTGTTACCTCAATCGAAAATCAAAGAGGTTCTTCGAGAGATGCATGATGGACCTTCAGGAGGCCATTTGGGAGTCAATAAGACTTTAGAAAAAGTGAGGCAACGTTTCTACTGGTTGCATGCAAGAGACGACGTTGAAAAGTGGTGCCGAGATTGTGACGCTTGTGCTGCAACCAAAGGACCTGGTAGAAAACTGCAAGGAAAAATGATGCAATATAATGTCGGCTCACCGTTTGAAAGGATTGCTGTTGATGTGGCTGGCCCATTTCCGGAAACGAATGCTGGAAACAAATACATTCTGGTGGTAATGGATTACTTCAGCAAATGGCCTGAGGCATACGCTATCCCGAACCAAGAAGCCAAGACCGTGGCTGACCAGATTGTGTCTAACTGGGTAAGCAGGTTCGGTGTGCCTATGGAGCTCCATTCTGACCAAGGAAGGAACTTTGAGTCAAACATATTCCAAGAGGTGTGCGCGTTCCTTGGCATTAAGAAAACGAGAACCACACCACTTCACCCCCAATCTGATGGAATGGTCGAGAGATTCAACAGGACCTTAAAAGAGCACCTCACTAAAGTCGTAGGCGACTATCAAAGAAACTGGGATAGGCACATACCACTATTTTTGATGGCCTACCGAAGTGCAATACATAGCTCAACAGGACAAACACCATCTGAAATCCTGTTCGGAAGAAGCATACGGCTGCCTAGTGAGATAAGGTTTGGACACCCATCAGAAGAGTCTCAGGAAATTGGGGATTACGTGAGTGACCTAAAAGAGAGGCTAAACGACATCCACGAAAGGACCAGGACTAGAATGAGCGCTTACAGCGATCGAATGAAGACAAGGTACGACACAAGAGCAAACACGACAGGATTCCAAGTAGGAGATCGTGCATGGCTGTATAATCCACACCGTCAAAAGGGATTGTCGCCGAAACTTCAACAAAACTGGGAAGGCCCTTATACTGTCGTCACGAAAATCAATGATGTCGTTTACCGAATTCAAAGAGGGTCACGAGGAAAGTTAAAAGTTGTGCATAGCGATCGACTGCACCGATACAGTGGCGAATCTGGAGATAGAATTGTTCGGGACGAACAATCTTAAGAAGGGGGCAATGTTGTGAACAGAGCTTTATACTACTACAGCGCCATCTGTTGGAAAACTGCATATCTAATTTATGGAAGAAACAAAAAGCTCTTTTCCAATGTCAAATGTATTTCCCCTTATTCCAAACATCTAGAACATTCCAAGACAAGAACTTTCGAGAACAACTAATTTGAGTATATAAGGGAGTGTTCACGGTGAGCGAGAGACAGTTGATTTTTGATTACGGAAGTGTGCAAAACTCTGCTTATTGGATTGTGTAAAACAAGTGTGATTTTAATTTGAATAAAGTATTTGAGTTGATTATAAATTGAGATTTATTGTTGTGATTTGGAAAGTAAAAATAAAGAAGAAATATTAGAAAGAGTAATAAGTTTTATTTAACGAACCTTGGAAAAATATTACAATATAAATTACAAACATTTAAATACAAAAAGATTTACAAGCATGGCTATAAAGCCGTCTGCCGGTATTATCAAGATTTAATTACATTGAGAATATATATCTACTAATATACTTGAAAAAAAAGCAGCAAAAGATTAAAAGTTGAATATATGTAAATTAATTAAGTAAATGTTAAACAAAAGTTTTGCCAGTTAGTAAATATGGAAATTTCGAGAAAATTTAAACAATTATTTCATTAATAATATATAAAAAGAAATGAAAAACCAAAGAAAAAGAAAAAACAAAAAGAGTAATTTGAGAGTTGCAATATCGATTGAAAAGTGGGCTTTTAGTTTAGCTAAAACAAAAATAATAATAGATTGGATCTATAGAAGATTTACGTACATATTTCTATACGCGGTTGCTTGTGAGACAAATCGAATAAGATCTTTCCATCCACTCTCTCCATTCAAAATAAGGTAACACTCCTCTGTCGAAAGAAAGCTCCTGTTAAAGCATAAACGCCGTATTTCTTGCAGTATTGGACAACGGGCTAAGAAATGATAAACATTTTCGATTTGATTTAGGTTGCAGAGCGAACATTTGTGATCTATGTCTTCTCTGTGTGGTCTGTAATTAAGTTCAATCATCTCCGTACGGATCTTAAACAGCAAACTGATCTCATTTACTGTAAACTCATTTCGAAAAGAATTAGAAACACCTAAACATAGATTAAGTTTTCTATACACCGTTCTTGTCATGGATGCTTTCGCACGAGTAATAGAACTTTTAAATAGTTTTTCATCTATAGTTGAAATACAATCGTAGAAATTATCTTTCCACAACTCAAGGTTATTCAAGGTCAAATTCAATGTACAATTGTATTCGACCGCCAAAACTTGCCATTCTTTAAATGAAGAGTAATTACGGCGAAGAGCAGTCACAAGCATTTTTCTTTGCAGGCTGTCATCAGACCTACTTAAGACTTTGACAATCATTGACTTATTATATATGGACTGCTAGTTGTGTATAATTCCCATACAAAATTTGCAACCAAAATGGTCCAACGGATACAATCGAAACTAGCCCTCGTGCCGACACTAGTGGCAAAAATAAACAACATATTTAACGCCATCTCTTGTTCTACTAGTGCCAACAGAAATGTTTACTCATAGAAACTAAGGACATCTATTGACATTGCTTTGAAGAAACGGTGCTAGTCTATGGTTAGAGAGATAATCGGCTGAGAATAGTGCTAAGGGATCTCGAAAAAAAATCCCCTTTAAAATATTTTATGAATCATTTTGGTTTACTTAATGATTTTATGTCCGCGCAGGTGCATATAATTAAATGTTACACAAAATAGCGAACTCATTTTAGGCAATCGTTTAGTTTGTGTCAAAACACAAACTTTTTAGTTGCTCGAACCAAGAAGTTGAGAAACTAAAAATTGAATGTGCGCGCCTAGCCTTACAATTCTAGTTTAAGATAAGGTGCGTTTTATTATTCACAAATCTATCTGGATCCGGATCTGAATTAAGTTTTAACTTGTATTACAAAAACAATTTGGGATCCTGTTTTCTATCGGGATCTATTTCAAAGATCCAAAAATCAGTTATTACACTGGCGAGTAGATGGCTTTTTATGGCAAGGTAGCAAGGCAAGGCTTTTTATGGCAAGGTAAGCTATAGTGTAAAGAAAAAAGACAAGACATAATTTAAAATTTACAAACCCAAGGATAAAAAGAGACGGACTTATAACACTGCTGTCACTAAGATCCGTATCGTTTTATTTTCAAAGGAAGATCCAGATCCGGATCCAGATAGATTTGTGAATAATAAAAAGCACCTAAAGAAAGTTTTTTGTAAATTTGATACAAATTGTAGGATTGGTTTTTCTCTAAAGTGAGTTGTTAATTTAAATCAAAATTAGGATTTATTTGCATAAATAATTTTTTTGCAAATATTTTCGCTCTAGCCAAAAAGATCTTAGCTTATCTCTTGATTTCTAGTATGTATAAAAATTAAAATTATTTGTAAAAGTGAAACTAATTGCTTTAATAAAAGTATTTTTACATACAATAATAATATTTGTTAATAGATAATACAAGTAAATGCAACGAAAACTGTGTTGCAGTATATATTTATACGTTGAAAACAAAAATGAAAAAGGGAAAATTAAAAAGGGAAATTTTCAGATTTGGCAATTGGACTATTTGCACATTAGCCCCTTTAGCACTGGTTCCATTTCATAGTATTCAAATTTTCCGTCAGTGTCGGCACGAGGGCTAGTGTCGTTTGGTAATCCGTTGGACCATTCTGTAATCAGCTACTAGCAGTCCATATCTAGTATGTCAATGTTGACAATGTAGTCTGCGCTTGCCTTAAGGTTTTTCAAGAAAATAGGAGGTAATCCTGATTCAATATATTAGGTGCGTTTTATTATCCACAAATCTATCTGGATCCGGATCTGGATTAAGTTTTAACGTGTAATACAAAAACAATTTGGGATCCTGTTTTCTATCGGGATCTATTTCAAAGATCCAAAAATTAGTTATTACACTGGCGAGTAAATGTCTTTTATGATAAGGTAGTGTAAGCTATCGTGTAAAGAAAAAAGACAGGAAATAATTTAAAATTTACAAACCTAAGGATAAAAAGAGACGGGCTTATAACACTGCTGTCACTAAGATCCGTATCATTTTATTTTCAAGGGATGATCCAGATCCAAATCCAGATAGATTTGTGAATAATAAAACGCACCTACTACGTTTTCACCAAAAAATAATCCTGGATTTAAGTGGATTTACCATACATCTTCTTTAAATCTTGAAGATTTACCACACAAATTTATTTCGTAAATCTAGTAGATTAGAAATAAATCTTGTTAAATCTTCATTGGAATTCTATAGTTCGAGCTGACCTAATATCTATATCGTGCTAAGCTATCTCGATGATTTCTCATCGTTTGGCATAGATGAAACTTTCTTTCTCTCGCTTCCACTTTATAAGAAAAATTGAAACACCATTAGCATTTTGATAGATGCTGTCAAAGTTAATTTTCTTTTTAATATTTTGGTTTAACGTCGTGTTGAGTGGACGCTATCTTATATAAATTATAGATAAAAATATCTTATTTAATGTGTTTAGTTTGTTTAAATAATACAAATCCAAAAAAAATGTGTAACTGAGTAGCCAGACCACTTCCAAGTCGGCAGCAGTAATTTTTATATTTAAGAACGATATTGTATCCTATTTATAAGACAAAGAAAGTGATATGTAAAAAACGAAAAATCTCAATAAATATACATACATACATACATACATTAATATTTTAGTGCGGTAAAAACACCACATAAATCTCTTGCCTTAAATCTCAGATAATCTTTTGGTGAAAACATAGTATTACGTGTGAAGGAAATCGACATAATTATGTAAGTTCAATAAAGAGCGTTTATAACACCAATCACTATTAATGTGCACAGTCGATGACACAGCACACCAGAAGAGATTCCATGCTTGTGTATCCCGCTTTAGCAAATAAGGACGAATAAGGACCTTATTATCTTATGAAGGTTTGTACAAAAACTGCAAATGTTTCATTTACCATAAGGATGAGGAATTGTAGGAATTATACATGATAGATGGGAAGTTTATTTTTGGAGACAAACAATTTTCTTTGGCATAATCAAAGGATTTGGATTATGAACACATGATTTAAAGATATTTTTTAATGCTGAATTTATTGTACAAAGTATGTTGCGACGATTTAGTTGCAGCAAGAGACTATTTGCTAATCCGCAAAACAAACAATTATTATTATACATATGTATGTATACTGGATTACAAATCCTATGAATTTTTTTTTATTATAACAATTCATTACATATTTAAGAATATAATATGGTATAGCCCTTATAAATAATATACAACTGACAATGTCTATTAAGTTTTTAGTTCAAATTTTTGATAATTTAATCCTGCAATGAGGAAAGGTAAATTGAAAAGGGCAGATTTTTTAACCACAAATTAACTCACGCCAACGAGTTTTCTTTTTTTTGTGATTTTAATTAGCGGTGAGCTTTAAGCCGACAGAGTTAAGCTACGATTTCTTTTAGTGCTTGTTCGCATTTGGTGAGCAGACGCTGTAGTTTCAAGGTACGTACATATAAATATTACCAAAAAAACTTTTTAAAAATAAAAAAAACCAAGAACTGGTAATTAATTTGAAACTGTTTATTTTTAAGGAGCGCAGCACACTTGTGGAAGAGATCATTTTCCATTTTAATTGGAGTAAGTCCACCTTCAGCCCAATAATTATGTAGCTTTTTGACCAGCCATTTTCACTTCGCTTATTAAAATGAATAAATCCAACTAACACACTCTCCAGAGCTAAACTCTTGAAATCTGACAAAAAAAAAACTCCCATACAACTCTCTTATATCCCATTGTTATACTTTAGTATTAATATCTTGTTATGAAACTGAACTGGGTTTCATAACATTTTTATTTTAAGAGGTAAACACTTTTGCAGCTTAAAACTAATTAAATCTTATAGCTAAACTATTTTCTCTTCTTGCAATAAGATTATATAAGCTTATAGTCTTAAAGGAATCCTTTTCTGAAAACTCAGCTCTAAATAATATGTCCATATAATCCCATAACAAGTCATGTTTAAGAGTTAAGATCATTTCATATTTCTATGAAAACCCTAAAAGAATTTGAGTTTAATACCTCCAATATCAAGAAACAATCTGAAGTTCAAAGAATAAAAGCTTTGCAGTAGGATCCGAATGAGATCTTTAATGCAACAAACTTTACTATTCTCATTTAGTAAATTAGTACTAGACGTAACAAATGTTAAAAAGTTACAGTTCGGCCAACCCTGTACTCGACACAAAAGAAAATAGATCAGCTGAAATGTTAACTGTTCTTCAAAATTCCCCTTGGATAGTTACAGCCGTATTTATTAGAATTCCCTAAACGCGTGAATAGTTATCTACAATTTGTTACGTCTGCTTCATACGTAGTTAATTCATAAAAAAAATAGAATAATGGAAACCAAACAATTTTGCACATTTATGATCGGACCTTATTCGGAATTATTTATTTATTTTTGGAGACAAACAATTTTCTTTGACATAATCAAAGGATTTGGATTATGAACACATGATTTAAAGATATTTTTTAATGCTGAATTTATTGTACAAGGTATGTTGCGACGATTTAGTTGCAGCAAGAAAACATTTGCTAATCCGCAAAACAAACAATTATTATTATACATATGTATGTATACTGGATTACAAATCCTATGAATTTTTTTTTATTATAACAATTCATTAAATATTTAAGAATATAATATAGTATAGCCCTTATAAATAATATACAACTGGCAATGTCTATTAAGTTTTTAGTTCAAATTTGTGATAATTTAATCCTGCAATGAGGAAAAGTAAATTGAAAAGGGCAGATTTTTTAACCACAAATTAACTCACGCCAACGAGGTTTCTTTTTTTTTTTAATTAGCGGTGAGCTTTAAGCCGACAGAGTTAAACTACGATTTCTTTTAGTGCTTGTTCGCATTTGGTGAGCAGACGCTGTAGTTTCAAGGTACGTACATATAAATATTACCAAAAAAACTTTTTAAAAATAATAAAAACCAAGAACTATTAATTATATTAAAACTGTTTATTTTTAAGGAGCGCAGCACACTTGTCGAAGAGAGCTCCAGTACGATCATTTTCCATTTTAATTGGAGTAAATCCACCTTCAGCCCAATAATTATGTAGCTTTTTGACCAGCCATTTTCACTTCGCTTAATGAAAATGAATAAGTCTAACTAACATACTCTCCAGAGCTAAACTCTTGAAATCTGACAAAAAAAAACTCCCATACAACTCTCTTATATCCCATTGTTATACCTTAGTATTAATATCTTGTTATGAAACTGAACTGGGTTACATAACATTTTTTTTTTAAGAGGTAAACACTTTTGCAGCTTAAAACTACTTAAATCTTATAGCTAAACTACAGTCATGGAAAAAATAATAGAAACAAGCTTCTTCTGTGCCGTTTTTTTTAAAAACAAAAAGTTTATTGGAAGGAAATTGAAAATTCAAAATACATACAATAAGTCTCTATAAAGTTTAAAATATACACAATATTAAATTTATTTATAAAAAGAAAAATTAGTAATGAGAAAAATTAAAATTAATATTAACAGCCATTTTACCCTGGAAAAAATAATAGAAACAATATTATAGTTGTGTTTTTCTTTTTGGTAAAGAGAAACTTAACAGTTAAATTGGTTCATATTCGTTTAGTACTTGGTCGTTGCACCTTTATTTTTAATGACGGCTTACCATCTCCGCCCCATTGAATGAACCAACTTGGCGCATGTCTCGGAAGGTATGGAATACTATACATTTTGTATTTTAGACCACAGGTCTTCCTTATTCTTGGCTCTGAAGTCTCCAATTTTCCTCTTAAGTATGCCCCACAGGTGTTCTATGGGATTAAGATCCGGGGAGTGCGATGGCCAATCCATAACATTTATTTTATTTTTGTTAAAGTATTCGTTAGCCAATTTTGAGGAGTGCTTGGAGTCGTTATTCTGCAGGAATTCCCATTTAATTGGCATGTTCTCTTCGGCAAATGGCAGCATAACTTCATTTATGATTCGGACGTAGTCAATAGCACACAGTCTATCTTTTATCCAAAAAATTGGACCAACCCCAGATGTTGAGAAGCACCCCCAAATCATGATATTTCCTCCACCATGTTTAACAGTCTTTTTTGTGTACCTTGGATCGAATTCTGCGTTCTTAGGTCGTCTGACATACATTTTGCCATCGGAACCAGATAAATTTATCTTTGTTTCATCCAACCATAAAACGTTGTTCCAATTTTCTCGTTGGGCGTGTTTATTTGCAAAAGTCATTCTCTGCAGAATATTTTTCTTGCTCAAGAATGGTACTTTTCTGGGACTCCTTCCAGGAAGCCTTACTTCCATTAGTCGGTTTCTTATTGTACGACTTGAAACAGGCGCATTTAGTTAAATTTTCAAGTCGTTTGAAGAAGAAAAAGGCTTTTTTTTACACAGTCGTACCAATATCTTATGAAACCGCGTTGAGGTCTTTCGTTTTCTGCCTCTTGTTTCTGGCTTTGGACTTGAATGGAGAACTGTAAATATCTTCTTTTTTGAACAATTTAATGCTTGTGCTATTTCTTTCATAGTTTTCCAATTTTTTCTGAAGTTTTTTATTAAATTGGGCTCAGAAATAATACAATGCACTCCACGACCCATTTTTATAAAATTTTAAAATAACTGTTATATTTTTTTTTATTAAATCGACTGAAACACGTGCAAAACTAATAAACAACAATAAAACGTCTATTTCCATAAAAATAAAAAACGAAATTTAAGTCAAATTGAAAGTCAAAGTACCTTGTTTCTATTATTTTTTCCAGGCGAAATTATCACTTAGCTCATTTTTTTACCGTTAAGTCCAAAGAAAGAGCTAATGACAACAAACGGCTGCATCATTTCAAAGCCATGCTAGGTGCAATTAATATATAAAAATTAGAACCGAGGAAGACGTAATTGGTTGTAGTTATTAATGTTTGATCATTATGTAAAGCTTTGTTTCTATTATTTTTTCCATCACTGTATTTTCTCTTCTTGCAATAAGATTATATAAGCTTATAGTCTTAAAGGAATCCTTTTCTGAAAACTCAGCTCTAAATAATATGTCCATATAATCCCATAACAAGTCATGTTTAAGAGTTAAGATCATTTCATATTTCTATGAAAACTCTAAAAGAATTTGAGTTTAATACCTCCTATATCAAGAAACAATCTGAAGTTCAAAGAATAAAAGCTTTGCAGTAGGATCCGAAAGAGATCCATAGAGGAAATATATTACCTAGAGTCACGACTTCGGGGGTTTGCTCTCTTTAACCCTACAAGCTGAATTGAGAGGAAAAAACCCACAGTCCAAAGATGTGTTAGTTGCCCCATGCATTTTAAATGGGAACAAACACAGCTTTGTTCAAATTTTGTGGGTTTTTGCTCAATGCGCAAAAAGGTTGAATAAGTGCGTTTGAAGATTCAAAAAAGGAATCCGTTAAATTCAAAAATTTTAAAATACAAATATTTTTGTATTAATTTCGCTTTTTGAAGTAAAACTTCTTTTCCGGCGTTGGGGGTAAAAACATTTCTATGCAGCTGTCAGTGACATGTCAAAACGTCACGTTATCCGTCAAAGACAGCGACATGCTTTGCTTGAGGGAAAAGAAGTTTTACTTCAACCGCGCGTACGTCAGTACACACAACCTTTTTTTTTTATCTCTTTATCAATAAAAACTGTATTAGATATTAATTTTATTGCTTTTCGGATACAAATTCCTTAATATTTATGTTTATTTCTGTTAAAAACTAAGAAATTCCAAGCAAAAGTAGAAGCGCACCCTAGAAATTCAATGCGTATAGTGCCCAACATTGACCACGGAATATAGACATTTTAGCCCAAGGTGAAAATGTTGACAAGTAAACAAATCGATAAAAAAACAAATGTCATAAAAAAACAAAAGTGCGGGTCCATGCTTCTAATTAGTAAACAAGTATTTCACCGATTTTAGTATAATTTTCTCAATTAAATCAAATAAATTGCTCATAAAAATGCACATCAAAGTTTCCCCCGTCAATAACCGATGAAATGTCGTGTGCAAATCATAAATTGATCGCGTAATTTTCGATTGCAAAATACCGAAGGTGTTTTTTTTTCGCACACAAGTTTTTCCCTACATATTCTTTTTTTTTTATTGTGTGCAAAATTTTACAAGTATCAATTGAAGTAGTGAAATTTTGGTTAAAAACCATAAAGGAAGTGTGAAAAAGTATAATTGAACATTAGTTCATTTAATTATACATCGTTTGGGATATAGTTTTGTTAATAAAACTCATTGTGCGGGCGATTTTTTCATTTACAGTCAAATCAATACGGTGCGATGTATGTAACGGGGTAATCGCCGTCTGCCATAATGCCATCAAAGAGAGTTCTTAGAAACGTCTTCGATCATCAACAACAACAGGGTCAACATTCTTCTGTTGGCATTGAACAAACGTTAAATACAACCAGAAATAGTGCAAGCTACCCACTAATTTTGTCGTCAACATCGACGTCCACTTCGTTAACGAACAGCATCGGCAGTGACCGCAAAAAAAGTGTAACAATAATATAAATTTTGATAATTTAAAAAACAGCACAATAGTGCAGCTAGTGGAAAAAGCAAGTGAGGAGAACTGGTGGACTTTCAACAGGTGGAGGAGCCCAAAAGACAACAAACCTAACAACAGCCACCCAAATCAGCCTGCTGGTGTACAAATATTTTCTTCGCCTGAGAACACGCAAATAATTCAGCGGAATATGCAAAAATCAGGCTGCATCCATTCTGCAGGCCGTGTCCACGGCCCAGCTGCCCAACACCACCACCATCAAGACGAAAACGTCGGCTACAGGTCTGCCGCAACACCATCAGTAGCATCAGCACCAACAACAGCAGCAGCAGAACTCTCAAACAGTAGGTGCCACCCAAACTTTGGTAATCAAAAATCACAACCCGGTGGTATTCGCATCCAAAGACCACTTCAAACTAGTGGTCCGCAGTTGGTATAACGCATTGCGTTCTTTACCTCCGCCGAAAGAGCCGCATTGGGCGGTCAGGCACTTCCACAAACTGCTGGCGCCAAGCCCACAGTAGCTGAAGACGATGATGGTAAGTTCGAATGTCACTGTTCTTGCCAATTGGCATCTAAATCTAAAAATCTCTGTTTACACAATATAGACGTAGATCTATTCGGATCAGACGATGAAGAAGAAGACGCCGAAGCCGTCTACTCTGCCAAGAAATCAAAGAAACCCGCCCTCATTTCCAAATCATCTGTCCTGCTCGACGTGAAGCCTTTTGATGACGAAACCGACATGAAAGAAATGGAAAAGTGTGTCCATACCGTCGAGATGGACGGTCAGTTATGGAGTGCCTCCAAACTCGTTCCAGTCGGCTATGCCATCAACAAGTTGCAAATCATGTGCGTCATCGAGGATGACAAGGTTTAAATTGACTTGTTGCAAGAAAAGATGCAAGAGTTCGAGGACTTTATCCAATCTGTTGATATCGCAGCTTTCAACTGGAGTAAAAATCAATCAACCCTTCACAACCACCGTTTATGCAAATGTTCCTGTTGAAACGGTAATGTTAGCTACAAATTTATATGGTCAAGCTACTCAATTGGCAGCCCCACCAGCAGCAACAACAACAATTGCAACAACAACATTCACAACCTCACAATCAACAACCACAGCAACAGCCCACAACGACCGAAAACGATTATACAGTCATGAACGGCACAATGCAAGAAACTTTAGTTGGTTATAGCCAAGATGATCTAACTCTAAATAACATGACAAATGCAGTATCAGCTGATCAATTACCAGGCAATACAAGTTCTGGAGTTGTAGCAAGCAATCAGCAACAACAGCTGGTTCCTGCTAATGGACAAGGTGTTGGTCCAATCGATCCCAATGGAATACCATTAGATCAATTGAAACAGATGCTAGCCACACAATTGGAATACTATTTTTCAA
This sequence comes from Philhelius festivus, assembly GCA_963931855.1. Classification (NCBI taxonomy): domain Eukaryota; kingdom Metazoa; phylum Arthropoda; class Insecta; order Diptera; family Syrphidae; genus Philhelius; species Philhelius festivus. The sequence goes on along the minus strand of OZ007554.1, from coordinate 135,595,806 downwards.
GGTAAGTTTTGTCAAGACTATTAGTATGATTCCAATAACTTATTTTCAATTTCGTTTACTTTTTAAAGAGAAAATTTGGCCAACGACACATATTTATTGACGCAAATGGACAGTGACCAGTATGTTCCCATTTGGACTGTGGCTAGTTTTAATCTAGTTAAGAAACTGACAAAAGACATTAAGCTGATAACGGAAGTCTTAAGGGAGTCTCCCAACGTCCAGGTTGACGAGGAAGGCTTAAGAGTTCGTCCGAATCATAAACGATGTATTATAATTCTGCGAGAGATCCCAGATAAAACGCCGCTAGAAGAAGTTAAGGTAAGTCGAAATATAAAAGTCTTAAATACACGAGTGCTTAAGACTCAATACTTGGCTGTTCTATTTCAGTAGAATATATAGAATTTATATTATAAAAAAAATCACTTAAATTCCTTTCTTTCCTAAAAATAAAAACAATCCTTATTCAAATCAAGATGATAGATATGAGGCCCATTTAGGGCCCCAAAATGCCATTTCACTCGCTTATAATAATTAAATTTCTAATATTTTCAGAACATATTCAACAATGAGAATTGTCCACGAAATATATCGTGAATTTGCACACAACGACTCGTGGTATGTTACATTTGAGTCCGATGAAGATGCCCAAAAAGCATTTAAATACCTGAGAGAGGAAGTCAAAACGTTCCAAGTAAGAATTATTTAAAAAAGTATAACTTAATGTTCTCCATCCATGACATGCCGTCGTTTTGTTCATCATTTTAGGGAAAGCCAATTATGGCTCGAATGAAGGCTAAACCTTTTATCCATCGGCTGCCAATAGCACCGGTTCCAGTGACCATGAAAAATGGCTATAGACTGACGACCATCGGCTGTTTATGATCCAAATGCAGCAGTTGCATACACAGCTCCACAACGTTTTGTCTATGCTGCGAATGGAGCTGCCATGTCGCAAGCACCTGTCCCATACAATGGCCAAGTCCATGTATTTGTAAGTTTCCTTTAAAAAAAATCAAATTGTAACATTTACATTAATAAGCGATTTTTTCTTTTTATATAACTATATCGTTTCAGCAGCCAATTCAGCAGCAACAATTTTACTCGGGTCTAGTCACAGCTGCTCCTTGGCCATCAACAGATTGTTGGTGGTGGCAGCAGTGGTGGGCAAGATCCTAGAGCCAGCAGTTTGAATACTGCAGCGGGAGCTAATTTTGTTTCTCCAATCGTTCACCATCAGCAACAGTCAGCTGTTCAACAGCAACACTTGCAACAGCATCAAATGCAACAGCAAACTTCAGTGGTGACGACTGCTGGTGGTGGTGGTGGAGGACAGCAGCAACAAGTAAGCGGTGGATCCCAGCAGCAACAGTAGAGACATTATACAAATATGAAAAATAGTGGTATGTTATGGAAAAGTTGGCGTTATTACATATTCAATACTCAACACGTTTTCTTGACAGGTGGCAGCGGGGGAAACAGTGCTAGCGGTACAGGTCCAAAGTCCATGGGCAAAAATAATTCCTATGTTGGTGGTAGTGTTGGTGTTGGCATGACACACCTTCACATAAGTTCTTCTGCGCAGCAGCATCATCACCAGCCAGCGAATAGCAGTTCATCATCTTCTGGCCATCATGCGGTGGCACAGCATTTGCAACAGCAGCAACAACAACCACCACAATCCCATTATCAAAGTCATGGTATGCCTTCCACAACAAACACGCTTCCTATCCATCGCATCACCATCAGCAACAGCAGCAGCAAGCGCCGGTGCAGCAGTCTCACATCAGTGATAATCACCACGATGACGATGGGGTGCCACAAGACTCTATAATTACGACTCAGTCGTAGCATAACGAACTCCTCGACTAAAGAGCAGAATTGGTCGCAGCGATTTCGTCGTAGACGGAAAGACGACTCAGGAGACGGTGGCTACACATCAAATCCTAGAGTATCCTCGTCCAGTGGTGGGATTCTCTCTAGCAGCCAATACAACTCGACGTCTGGACAATTGGACCAAATTTTCATATCTTAACTGTAATTGAAAGAATGGAAACAAATGCGGGAAACATCCCAGACAAACTTTGATACTTATTTGCGCCAAATCAATTCAAAGATCCCCAATCCAGTGCGGCGTAATCTACCTAAGAAGAAAAAACGAAAAGTTCTATCACCTAGTATTAGGAATCCCAAGTCTACTAACAATACGAAATCAAAGACGCGGACTAAAGTAGACGAAGAAAAACCTTTGATATCAAGCCTCCCAAAAAAGAAAGGCAAACCAAAATCGAACAGCAACCAAAAAGAAAAAAGTCTAGCAAACGCCAGTCGATTTGCATTATACACTTGTAGCGGGCTTGCCAGATATAACTGACGAAGAAGACTAAAATCCGACATCTGCCCTATCAACAAGCTCATCATTGTCGTCGTCATCCTCTTCTTCATCATGATCACCAACTTTTCCGTTGACTGCGGCAAAGCCAAAGAATACAAGTAATTCCCTTATCAATATTGAGAATCTCTCAGAGATAAGCAGCAACGAAGATGAAGACTGGATCAAGGATATTCCTGACAAAGTTATTGCAACTACTGAAGATTCATTATCAGCGAATGCACAGCTAGTGAATAATGACTGCGAATTGCGTTACCCTGTTAGAAGTTGGTTGACTCCGAAAAAGGTTGATCCTCCTAGGAATGTCGTCGAAGATAAAAAATCAGAAATATATATACAGAAACAACTATCTGATTTGGAATTGAAAAGGCAACGAATGAAAGCAAAATTGTCTTCGGATTTAAAGAACCCTATGCGACCTATTTGTGTCGCCGATAGGATTAAAGCTCGAACACCCAAAAATCCAGTCGAACAAACAGCAAAAGCAAAGATAACTACAGTTCGAAAGCAATATGTCATGTCGACGGTTACAACCAAAGAGAAACAAGTGATGAAAGTAATGACTCCACTTAAAATAGCCGAAGTGGATATTTTAGAAAGTTCACCCCCAAGTCCAAGCAATGAACAAATTGAAGTGCTTACAGCCTTGAATCTTCTTTCCGCCAAGAAGAAAGCACCTCAGGGTACAAAAGTCAAGTCTTCTTTGGTCGGTGACGGCACTTCGTCCAAGCCACGAAAGACATAACGTCAACAGAAAATTGCTCCTAAAGAAGCAGCGAAAACAAAAACCAAAGATAATCCCAAACCATCTTTCGTCAAAACTGCCAAAAGACCAGCACTCAATTCGACAAAAAGAATCAATTGGAATCTTCACCCAAACGTACTTCAACCCTTAGGCAATCATTACGGTCCGTTCGAACCCCAAAAGCTCTTGAAGATTTTTCAACTGCCGTTTCGAAAAAAATCAAATGAAGTAGCGACGTCTGTCCTGAAAAAGAAAGTGAAAGCGACGCCGCGAACGACCAAAAATATCCCAAACAATACGGTTATGGACCCAGTTGTAGTTTTGACATCCCTTGTTGTACAAATGGAAATGAAAATGGAAAAAATCGATCTGCCCAAGGAGGAGGAAGCCCAGGAAACTCTGAAATCTTCTACAGAGATTTTAAAGCCCTTGGAAGCGGCCCAAAATTGCAATGGCAGTGATAACGATGATGAAGATGATGCCTATGAACTTTGCGAGAGAGTTTTAATCGATGAATCCGATTCGAAGAGATATATATTTTACAAATATTGCGGTCCAGATGGTACTCAGCCAACAATTTCAACATCTCCAAAAAATGCCATGCATTGAATATATTCTTGAATCCAAATAAGAAACACTGTGTTAAAGCCTCCGATGAGTTCCTTTTGTATTCATGTCCTCCGAACGAAACTCTGCGTACTCACACGAATGTTCATAATCGGCCTTATCACAAGCCCCGTCGTAATAGATTCGTAGTACGAACCCCGAAAAAAGGTATCATCGCTCCCGTCGTATTAAAAAAAACTTGCTACGAAATTCGGAGTTCGTGAATAATGGTATCACTAGCCCCGAATGAATAGGAAGTTGGACAGTTTTTTCAACGAACAGATATTTTGATCGGAGCTCAACTTAAAACTAAACACAAATATAATTAAGCGAACGAAGATAAAGGACACGCAAATAAAATATATAAAAACAATTTTTATTATTGTTTTCATGTGAATTTGTTTAATTTTTTTTTTGAAGCGCAAATAAAGTAAATACAAATAAATATTGGTATCCTTCCGTAATGAATCTCATTTTTAGGTTTGTCTTCTTCGCGTATTTTCTACATTTATTACAAAGATTGCAACGGCAATGGTATCCATTTTTAACGACCAACAAAATTAAAATCAAATCAAAAGATGAACAACGAAAATTTATTTTTTTTTCACATTTTGACGCAAATCAACTGATTTTGAAACTCCGAAATTAGAAAAATGCTTTTTTGATTCCGTTCGAGGCCTATGATGTAAATTTATTCGTATTCGTAGCGTAACAAAATTTTCGGGGATTTGTTACGAGGGACTCTGTGATAGGGGTGAATATTCCTAAAAAACGCCAAGTGAATATAACAGGAATCTGTTACTGATACAGTTAAAAAACCAATAGCCGACGAGGTGCCTTCACCCAACAGTTAAAAAAGATGATAGTCATACGTTTCCTACGCGGTCTAACAGTGGAAGTGGCCGAGAAATAAACTCGCCGCCTAGTTTCCGAGTTGCAAAAAGCCGCAGCCATGCGTGAACACAAGAAGACTGAAATCGCTTCCAATAGCGGAAAGATCACCACATCCCGATCTAAAGATGAAAAAAATATACATTCGCCACAATACATCAAAGCCAATCGCACCCGCCTTTGCAATCGTCTCCTTCTAAATCCAGTGCTAAAGAATCCGATTCAAATTCATCAAATCGATTTGAAGAAAATGATATAAAAATAAAAATAAGTTCTAAAACCAAACCAACAGTCAATGTCGATTTAAAATCAACCTCTTCTTCAGTTTCTTCGACTTCTAAACGAAACTCGGTTGAAGCTAAAAGCTCGAATGAAATTTCCCTTGACATAGATGTACCTAATACTCTCTAAATTACATGCTTAAAAATCTGTGACCATTTTGGTTTCACCTTTGATTTCAAGTATCGACCCAAATTGAACATTGTTTTTATATTAATTATGTTATAGGTAGCTGCTTATTTTATTTTAGTAAACTTCGATAAAATGATATTAAAGCAAAGTAATTGAATTTAAGATTACAGCTTGACAATTCAGTTTTATAAAAAAATGAAGTTCATAAAATGTACATTAAATGTAAATTATATATTCCACTTATTTACAATGGAGTAAAAACATGTATATTTATTTATATTTATTCTCTTGAGGAGATCTTTTTGTATAATAAAATTCTTAATGTGATACGTGTGATGTTCTACACAGAATGATAGAATGTCCAAAATAGACCCAACAACTGCACCGTTTGATAATCTTCGTTTTGTAGTCTATCACCAATGGTATTCATTAAAACTGGAGCTGTCGATAAAGAAAATAATTAAGTTTCTTGTATAAACCAAATAAAAATTATTTTACCAATTAAGGCTTGAATACTATTCTTGTAAAAGAAATTTAGGAAGTCCCCCTTCTCGGTGAGCATGTTCTTTAGTTCGGAATCAGTCAACATTTGTTCACTAGCTATATTCTAGCATTCATTCCTCCAGAAAAAAAAAAAAAAAAAAAAAACAAAAAAACATGCATTTAAAACTATTATATTTGTATTAGTTCGCAACACTTACCCCGTCCGTCCGGCTCACTTTTTGCAATGTGTAATTCCGAACAACCAATGTCGAAAACTCGACAATTGCAGTCAAAATATCAATAAAAGCTGATTTTGTCTTCTGATCGGCCATTATCAAAGTGCCTGAAGAATTCCTAAGCACGTTAGGGTTTTGTAGAACAAAGATCGGTTCGATCCAAATAGGCCAACACTTGTAGCGCCAGTTCACGTGGCAGAGGAGAAATAAAGTCTCTCTAGCTTTCTTGACGATTTCTTCTTCGGAACTAAGGCATACTATTGGCTGTGTATGTTTGGATAAACGTGACAGTAAATGACTGGATGAGGTATTGAACGAATGCTCCGATAGACTTTCATTTGAATTGGGATTCGATAGAATTTCAACAAGCTTTTTGGCTGGATTATCATGGAGTGTTGTTCGTAGATTTAGCGGCGATGAAGATGAATCCGTGACTGCTGATGAGACTGATTCCGGACCAGGATTACGTGCTTCTGGATCGAGTTGTTGTTGTACTTTTTGTTGACCACTTGTCGTTGAACTATCTGGCTGGTCTTTATTTTCGGTTGTATCCTCATGACTATCAACTTCTCCATTTGTTATCGTGGTGCTTTCTGGATGATTTAGGCTGGTGGTAAGATTTATTTTGGGAGTTGATTTAGTAAATCTGCTTTTGTAATGCCCGCTGCTGGTCGGTGTTGTTGAATGGTCTTTGTAGGTGCACTTACTGTCTGATGAGACTACTCGCTGTTGATTATTTGCGTTTTGTGCATTTTGTTAAACTAATTCTAATTTAAGTTATTAACATAAGCCTAAGTATAAAAACAATTAATGTTTATCACGAATATTTATAATCAAGGTCTACTTACAATTCTAAAATATTTGTTTTGAGAACTGTCATTTTGATATTCACAAAAAAAAACAAAACTTCAAATTTTGAGCTACTGACTTCATTTTGTATTTTAATCCACCATTCACACGTATTCACGGATAGGGAATTTAAGAGAGTTTTCTCTTACTCACCTCAAAAAAAATTTGCGGGTGTTTCAGGCAAGAGGGGTACCGGTCGTGACTCTAGGTAATATATTTCCTCTATGAAGAGATCTTTAATGCAACAAACTTTACTTTTCTCAATTAGTAAATTAGTACTAGAAGTAACAAATGGTAAAAAGTTACAGTTCGGCCAACCCTGTACTCGACACAAAAGAAAATAGATCAGCTGAAATGTCAGCTGTTCTTCAAAATTCCCCTTGGATAGTTAAGTATACCAAAAATTTTTGGATAGCTTTAGATTTCTGCTTGACATCAGCTGTTTCGTTGATCAGTTGTTTTTTCCTATGGGATTACAACAACACCAACAAATCCGGATACCTTTGGATACGTACCCGAACGCGACCACTTATTCATCCACTATGCAAATTCATATTTATAAAACATTTGCCTACCTGCATAGTTATAATGAGCTTATGTCAAATAAAGTACCAAAAAGTAAGAATCTATTACATTTAGCCTTCATAACACTCAGCTGTTTATCAAAAAAAAAAAACATCTTGTTTGTCTATCGAATTTAATAAACAAAAACGAAACTACCAAAAGCTAAAAGAATTCCAACAATTAACTTTGATTCATCAGATAAAGTATGTTATTATCTCTAGCACAATACTGGAAATCAAATTGTTATTCGTTTCATTATAGCTGGAATACTCCTCAGACAAGTTCTTGAGGATAAAATTCAATAATGCAAAATAATAATCACAACACTAACACACCGGATGAAGAAGGATGCGTGGAGAGACATCACCAACAAGTATATTTATCTATTTAATTCTAAACAATTTCCAATTCAATTTGTTTTTAATATATAAGTATAACATTTTTGTTTCAATAAATAAAAATAACACAAAGTTTTAGTTTCAATATCAAGTCAAAGGCATTTGTGTTTGTTGATAATCTTTATAATTCAATGTGATGTCAAAGTGAATGTGACAGTTCAATACTAAAATGTCCTTATGTAGGCACTATTCAACCTCCAAACGCGTTTAGCTTATAATGCCTCTATTCAACGTCACATAAGTTTTATAAATAACGATTTTGCGTTTAGAGGCATTATAAGGGTTGCATAGCCTTATGTACTCACTATAATGAGTTTATAAATATGGCTGTTAATGTCGATTTCCTTTTACACTAGGGATTTTAGGGATTTCGATCCCTTATCAAATTTTGTCTTTTTAGTGTGCGTATTTCGTATACATGTAAATCCCTCTCCAAATACGGATTCGAAGGATTTGATCTCTGTCAAAAAAAAAATCGATTTTTTGGTCTGAAGGAACGTAAAATCTGTGGTAAAAGTCAAAATTTGACAAGGGATCGCAATCCCTAGTGTAAAAGGAAATCGACATAAGTATACCAAAAATTTTTGGATGCTTTAAGTAGGCTACACACTATCATTTCTTAAATGACATTCCAAAACTGTCATTTCTGAACATTTCATTTGATGCTACACACAGTCATTTCAATGAAGTCATTTTTTCAATCATTTTCGAAATTTTATTCATTCACCGCACTATAAACTTTCTTCGAAAAAAACTGACAACAAACAAACGCATGCAAATATTTATTTCAGGCAAAAAAAAAACGACAGCGAGCACGACAAAGAGCAGACAAAAATGACGCACACTGATATGTTTCCCACACACTGTCATTTCATTTCATCATTCCAGTCATACCCACGAAAATTTTTGATCTTCATCATTTCCATCATCATTTATCATTTACATCTACTCACTATCATTTTTTCCATCATTTCAGCAGAAATGATGTAAAAAAATGACAGTGTGTAGCCTACTTAAGTAGGCATTTCTGCTGAAATGATGGAAAAAATGATAGTGTGTAGATGTAAATGATAAATGATGAATAAATGATGATGGAAATGATGAAGATCAAAATTTTTCGTGGGTATGACCGGAATGATGAAATGAAATGACAGTGTGTGGGAAACATATCAGCGTGCGTCATTTTTGAATGAATAAAATTTCAAAAATGATTGAAATAATGACTTCATTGAAATGACAGTGTAGCATCAAATGAAATGTTCAGAAATGACAGTTTTGGAATGTCATTTAAGAAATGATAGTGTGTAGCCTACTTTAGATTTCTGCTTGACATCAGCTGTTTCGTTAATCAGTTGTTTTTTCCTATGTCCCCTATTACACGATGTCTCACGAGACGAGGCTCACGTAAGTGCGAAAAAGAAAGCAGATATGAGGAAATGAGATGCAAAAAAATATTCCCGGTGAGTACCGGGCTGATTTTTAGTAGTCTCATTTTGACGTTTCTTTTTCCCAAGTTCGTTTTATGTTGTGTTGTGCATTAAAAAATACGAACAACAGTCAAATTTGAGACATGAGTCTCATGAGACATGAGTCACCGTGTAATAGCTTTTGCCTCACGGGATACAAATTTAAAAGGAAAGTCAAAAATGAGACATGTCTCATGAGGCAACGTGTAATAGGGGACTATGGGATTACAGTTTACAACACAGCAACAAATCCGGATACCTTTGGATACGTACCCGAACGCGACCATTGTTTGTTTTGTTTAGTATTCGTGTTTTGTCATTTTGTGTGGTAGTTGGTTCGCTGATTGCACATTTTACTTTACAAAACACGAACTATAGTTATGAAAATCTAAATATTGCATAATTCATTGTATACTTCTTATTTTAAATAACGAGAAAAAATCAATTTTTCGAGTACCAAAAGATTTAAAGTGCTTGTGTGTTTTCGGTTTACTTTCTATCGCAATAAAGCAAAGTTGTCATCTACAGCAAGAATTTTTAAAACTGTTTCGATTTTCACCAATACGTTCAATATTTTTCCGAATTTTTGCAAAAATGGAACCCGATTCCATTAAGTTTCTACGAGTTAAAGATATTCCAATACTCTGTCAAAAGAATTGCAAAATGAAGGATCCCCAACGTGTTGAAAAAATCATCAATAAACTTGTACTTGGAGGAGTTGATCGCTTACAAGTTGTCTCAGATTTTGATTATACAATAACAAAACAAAGAACTGAGGATGGCTCAAAAGTGTTGAGTAGCTTTGGTATTTTAAATGCATGCAAATCACTTCCAATATCCTTTGTGGAGGAATCCGGCAAATTGTATGACAAATACCGTCCAATTGAGATCAATCCCCACATACCGGTTCAAGAGAAAGTCAAATATATGGTCGAATGGTGGAGAAAAACTGGAGACCTTTTAGTGTGAGTAATTCTTTAATGTTTTTAACCAAAATAAAATAGCGCCAAAAGCATTTTACATTTGTTATTGGTAAACGTCAATGCTGTTTCGATTGGGAAGATTTGTGTGTGGCCTGTAGGGATGGGTCAATATTTCGGTAACAGGTATTAGAGACTGAGAAAATTTATTGGGGGTGGCCGTGGCGCGATGGTTGTGTGCTCGCCTGTCAACCTCAGTATCACAGGTTCGATCCCTGCCGTCGTCTATGTCGTCTTTAATTCCATCATAAACCTTCTTAAAATTGTCATCAATGGGTTGCTGGTCTACTCATTACATGTTGTTTAGGCATAACACTAACAACATGTGATTGAGTTAAACTAGTATGCCCAACAAGGATGAAAAACGAATTAAATAATGCGAATTATAAGGGACATAGAAATAAGACACGGCAATTCTCCGCTTTAGTTCAGCCGCCATCCCTGGAGATAAAATATCTGAGACAACAACCTTCAGTCTCAGAACATCGTGCCACACATCTTTCCTATCCTTCTTTCTCTTCCGTAACTTCACGCCCACGCTGTGTTAAAACATTTAAAAGGGTAATCCTAATCATATTCCCTTGAGCGTGAGTTGATTATAAAAAAAAAAAAAAAAAATTATTTATTTAATTATTCATCTACCAGAATAAGGCTAAACATATACTCAAGTAAGAGTTAAAATACAAAAATACATAGCAATTCGTTTTTAAATTTTTCTCGACTTAAATGTAATTCGAGAGAGTTCCAAACTTCATTGAGATTTCTTGACCTTAAGTACATTGATGGCACATAAATAGGAATTGAATCGGTCATTTCAAAAACCTCTTAAGTCACATTTTTTTCCAAAATGCTTTTTTGCTGAAAATGGTTCCTTAAAGGGAGATGCGTATTCTGGGTAAGAACCACGTAAGTCTGTACATTCCTTCCTCTTCAAATAATACCGTAGGAAAGACGTTCATTGCATAAACAACATAAGTCAGTGACTTAAGAGGTTTTTGCATGCACTACCAAAATGGCGAGAGTAGTTTGTTATTTTAAATTTGCTTTGCTCTGATTGGTTCAACAATATTCAAATCTTCAATTTGATAACAACCGTCATAAATGTCAAATTTGCGTTTTTCATACAACTATTTTTTGCGAAAAGTAATTTTAGCTTTAAAAAAGTCTTCAAGTGAAACAGAGAGTGATGTTGCGCCGAAAAAGAAGAGAACGTGTAATACCTTAATGAAATATTATAACAAATTATAAAATTGAAAGACAAGACATAAACTAATTTATCTAATATGTCGAAGTAAGATCATTGAGCTTGATATTTCTAAGGCATTTGATGGATTTTGGCTTCAAGCTATTATATCAAAAATACGTGAATTTAGTATCAATGAAGCCCTTATTCGTTGGATTAGAAATTTTCTACTGGATTGTTCCATACTTTTTTTTTTGAAGGTTTCAAATCGGATCTTCACAAAATAAATGCTGGGGACCCCAAGGTCTCCGTTTAGTCTCAGACTCTCTTTCTCATTTTTATGAATGATCTCTGAAACTGAATGATCTGATGATTTGCACTTCATTGTCTATCTTAGCTTTTCATATTCATCCGTCGGTCGCGTCTGTCAAATTCAAGTCCATCTCATTCAAAATTTAGAAAATATAGTCATAGAGCTAAAAACTGAAGATGTTTTGGAATTCATGAAATTGTGGCCAAATTTGTACAAAAAACATGTTTGTCAACTCTGAATCTTATAGAAAAAAATCCCACAAAAACAGAAAAAAGCACCTTCGACATATATGAGCTTTAAGTATGCTTCACATAGAAAAGGTACTATCATAGGAATATATTGATGGATTGATTAAACATTCATTATTAGTAATAAATAAATTTGCAACTTCGGTTTCACTTCTATCAGCAAAGGCTTATGTTTTAAAAGTGCCCATCAATAAGAAAATGTTGAAGATAGTCAATCTACTATGTACCTTAAAGATATTAAAACATAACAAAAAGTTATTCTTAAGTGTGATTTTCAATAATAAGCAATACAAAATATAATTACTATCATTTTTGTTCGTTAAATTATATACCACTTACCCCAGTCCTTGCTAAAACAACTTAAGTCAAGAACAGCTTTTTAATTTTCTTACCACTAAAATACTTAGTTAAGCATAAAAAAGTGGTTTAAAACTCATTTGTTTGAGCATGAAACAGTTTTTATTGATTCCTGAAAAATTCTAATTGAATGACTTATGAGGTTTTTGAAATGACCGATTCAATTAGAGAGAGCAAAAACGGACTTTTAACATGATTACACAGAATATCCCTTACAAACATTACATCATGAATTTATCTACGAGACTCCAATGATTTTAGACCTAGAAATTGTCACCTAGCCTTATAATTGTGGATGAAGTTCCAACCCATTTTATAAAAAATGAATATCGTAAAACGTCTTCGAACACGCTCAATTCTATCGAGGTGAGTTTTATAATATGGATTCCAAATTACATCAGCATATTCAATAACAGATCTGACCAATGAGTTGTAAAGCGTTAATAAAACATATGGGTCCGTGAAATCCTTGGTATTTCTTTTTATAAATCCAACCAATGAGTTGGCTTTTGAAATAACATGGTCAATATGAATTTTTGATGAAAATTTAGAGTCAAAATAGAGACCAAGATCCTTAATTACACTGACTCTTGTTAATGGTGCTGAGTTAATTTGGTAAGGGAACTGCACGACATTTGAGATTTTACCGAATGTTATAGTGTTACATTTTTACTTGCGACTTATAGGTACTATAAGGCAAGTTATGCATTCGTAAAAAAAATCGAACTTGAGAATTTGATCAAAGTTGACATTACGATGATAGCGAAGACTAAAAAAGTGGGTCTCGCAATTCTGTCTGTCTGTTCGACTACAGGCTAAACGACTCGGCCGATTTTCTTTAAACTTGGTAGATATCATTTTTAATTTTTCCCCCCACACGTTTTTTTTCTTTTTTTTTTAAGACCAAAAATAACGGTACCCCCATACGATTTTTTTCGAAATTTTATAAACATTTTTTTTTCTCAAAAACTGTTCGACAGATTTTAAAAATAAAAATACAGAAAAATTTCATTTTCATTTAATTAAATCTAGGTATTGGTTGAAAAAATTTTTCCGAAAAATGGTTATTAAGGGTACCCCCCATGGAACCATTTTTTTTGTTTTTGATTTTCTCAAAAACGGTTCAACCGATTTTGATCTTGATGATTTCAAGTCTTGTGAAAGTGTAATGCAAAGTCAAATTGAAAAAATTAACAACTGGCTCTGCAAAAATAAATTAAAACTTAACAACTTAACTTTAGGGGTGGCAGTGGCGCGATGGATGTGTGCTCGCCTGTGAACCTCATGATCACAGGTTCGATCCCTGCCGTTGTCTATGTCATTTAATTTCATTAAAAAAACCTTCTAAAATTGTCATCAATGGGTTGCTGGTTTATTCATTGCATGTTGTTCAGGCATAACACTAACAACATGTATTTGAATTAAACTAGTATGCCCAACAAGGATGAACACGAATAAAATAATGTGAATTATAAGCGACATTGAAATAAGACACGGCATTCTCCGCTTTAGTTCAGCCGCCATCCCTGGAGATAAAATATCTGAGACAACAACCTTCGGTCTCAAAACATCGTGCCACACATCTTTCCTATCCTTCTTTCTCTTCCGTAACTTCACGCCCGCGCTGTGTTGAAACATTTAAAGGGTAATCATAATCCCTTGAGCGCGGGTAGATTATAAAAAAAAAAAAAAAAAAAAAAAAAAAAAAAAAAAACGTAACTAAGACTAAATGCATGTGCTTAATATATATGAATATAGAACACCAATTTATGACATGCTTACGGTCCTCGGATGGTTAAATATTGAACAAAGACTTAAATTTAATGCACTTGTGATGATTTTTAAAATCAAATATGAATTATATCCTACATATTTACAACGGAACGTGAGCTATATAACAAATTCGTTTTATAATCTAAGGAATACTGGAGATTTTAGACTTCCATTATACAGAAGAGCTGCAACCCTTCCTAATACCTTAAAGACTGAGCGAAACTTAATTAAATTTAAATCTTTATTAAAACCTCTTTTAAAGAATAATGCTGTATAATATTGTGCTTATATTTTAAGTATTATTTAAGTATAACATGTTATTGTTAAGAGTTTTTAAACTAATAAATAAAATTAAATTAAAAAATTAAATCTTTTTTTTTTTGCTAAAGCTCCCCAAAAACATAAATAGAACTGTGTACTCAAATTTTGAAAAAAAATTTTTTTGGATTTAAAAAAAAAAAATCAAATTTTTTTTTCAAAACTCAATATTTCGAAAACCCCATGCTAGATTTTTTTAACCTTGATAAATAAAAGTTTCTCAATATAATCTACAAAATGTGAGAACAAAAAAAAATACAAATACTAAAAAATTAAAAAAAATGGTTTTCAAAAATCGTATTTTTCTCGAAAACGGCACCTAGAATTTTGATAAAATTTTTTTTCTTTCAATTAATTTTTACGATCTTTAATTTAATAAAAAAAATTTGAAATTAAGATATTGTTATCTTTTATTAAAAGACGATTTCGCTGTTAGACGTTCCAGTCACGACTGAGTCTTTATTGCCTTACTTACTTACAAAACATTAATGTATACATTGTCTATGTATATATGAATAATGAATACTATACATATGTATAACATCTCCCTTCAGTTAACAAATTTTTTTTTTTTTTTTTTTATGTTTTCATGTAAGAAAAAAAATATCAAATTTATAAACAGCATTTTTTATTCCTCCATACCAAATCTTTTCGGCTGTTTTATTTCTCTGCCAGAACGAGTTTTTAACATTTTTTCAAACGATTCCAAGGGCCTATCGGTACTTTCACCTGAGTCGGGTACGTTTACAAAATTTTGTTCATTATTATTTGCTTTTGAATCATTATATTCATTATTATTTTCTAATAGTATGTGCTCTCTGTTGCGCCTTAACTGACCCTCCCCATCAAGATCCCTTATAATAAATGAATTAGGTTCCTTGCATTTTTCAATAATTTTACCCGGAGACCATGAAGCTGTTGGAGTCTTTCTAAAAAGAACCTGGTCATCAATGTTAACCGGTGGTAATTTTTTTGCATGTATGTCATAATATTTTTTCATTGTTTGATTATATTTTTCAACTTCAATGTCGTGTTTTTGTTGGTCAATGATTGCTGGTTTAAGGTGTTCTGTACTAACTGGTAACTTTGAACGAAGGTTTCTTGACATTAGCAACTTTGCAGGCGAATCAAAGTTGCCCTTAGGAGTGTTTCTATATTGAAGCAGGCCAATATATGGATCTGTGTTAGATTCTATACATTTTCTGAAAATGTTTTTTATTGTTCTTATAGTGCGTTCTGTTAGACCATTCTATTTCGGATAGTAGGGACTTGAAGTAACATATTCTATATTCCAAGTTAAAAAAAAATGTTTGTATTCACTTGAGTTAAACGGTGGCCCATTATCAGAAAATAAGATCTTAGGAATGTCATGTCTGGCAAAAAATGATTTGAGGTGTGTTATGACATTTTTAGCAGTTGAATTCTTATTGAGCTTAGCAATTTCAACATACTTTGAATAATAATCAACAGCAATTAAATATACATCATTGTTGAAATGAAATAAATCAGTACCTACTTTTTGCCAAGGTATGTCTGTTGGTTGATGAGGCGTAAGAGGCACTTTTGAGTTCGAAGGTCTATATTTTTTACAAACTTTACAATTTGAAATTTCATTTTGTATGTCATTGTGAATGGTTGGCCAATAAACAACATCTTTTGCTTGATTTAAACATTATCTACACCAAAATGACCTTCATGAATTTTATTTAGAATTTCTCTCCGCATAGTCTTGGGCATGACAAGACTTTTGTTTTTAAATATTAGTTCATCTAAGACTGTTATTTCACCCCTGAAAGAAAAATATGGTTGGGCTTCTTGTTTTGTTAAATTACTTTTTTTTGGCCACCCATTCATACAATAAAATTTAACTATTTGGAGAGAATTATCTTCTTTTGTAGCATTTTGAATTTGTTGAAGTCTTTTATCTGTAACACATAAATTTGATATGACTAAATTGACGTGCACAGTTATTTCTTGCTGAATTTGCTCAAACTGGGGATCTTGAAAAGAACATGCTCTTGACAAGGTATCTGCAACAAACATCTTTTTTCCAGGAACATGTGATACTCTTATGTAATATATTTGAAGTTTCAACAAAATTCTTTGCAACCTAAGAGCTACCTTGCAAAGTGGTTTCGTGACTATCGAAACTAATGGCTTATGATCCGTTTCGACATTAAAAGTTTGACCGTAAAGGTACCTGTGGAACTTATTACAACCAAAATATATTGCTAATAACTCTTTCTCAATTTGGGAATAATTCTTTTGAGCATCATTTAAAGTAGTGGAAGCATAAGCTATTGGATTTCGGTCATGCAAAAGAACAGCACCCATTGCATCTTTGGATGAATCCACAGATAGTGTAATTGGTTTCTTGGGATCAAAATGGCATAAAATAGGTGCTTTACATAATAATTCCTTTATTTTATTAAATTCTTGTTCATGGGAACTATTCCAATTCCATTCTACATCACTTTTTAAAAGAGCTCTAAGATTTGACGTTTCTAAAGACAAATTTTTTATGAAGGAACTTAGGTAATTAACCATTCCTAGAAATCTTTGAAGGTCTTTTACGCATAACGGGGTAGACATGTTTTTTATAGCAGTAATTTTTGCAGGATCTGACGATATTCCTTCTTCTTTAAATATATGACCTAAATATTTTATTGTAGTTCCCTTAATTTGGCATTTTTTTTTATTGAATTTAAGACCTTTCTGTCTGTCTATTTCCAACAATTTTAAATTTGTGTCGTGTTATCTTTCAGTTTTCCCATAGATTAGGAAATCATCAATATATATGAGTAAACCGGGCAAGTCGCCAAACAATTTAATCATATAACCATGAAAAATTTCTGAGGCTGCGTTAATCCCAAAGGGAAGTCTGAGAAATCTGTATCTCCTAAAAGGAGTATTAAACGTACAAAGTCGAGAACTATTTTCATTTAATTCAAGCATCCAGAAACCAGAATTTGCATCGAGAACACTGAAATATTTGGCGTCAGACAGTTGTGATCGGATATATTCAAAATCTGGTATTTCAAAATGAGGACGCAAAATAGCTTGATTCAAATTTCTAGGATCTAAACAAACTCTCAAATCTTTATTTGTTTTCTCAACTAGTACAATAGAACTTGCCCATTTTGTGGGTTCAGTTACCTTTGTGATGACATTAAGACTTTCCATCCGAGCAAGTTCTTCTTTAAAACGACCCATCAACTTAAATGGAACCTTCCGAGGAGCATCAATTTTAGGCAAAACATTCAAATTCACTTCTAAATTAACCTTATCAGGCAAAAGACCAAGGCCCGTAAAAACGTCACTGAAATTTTTAAATAATTCAAAATTAGTATTTGCTGTTTCATTGACCTTACATATTTTTTTTATAAGATTAAGTTCCTTACATGTTTTTAAACCAATAATAGGAAGAGCATATTCATCTTTAATCACATAAAATTCAATAATAATACCTTTTTGGTTATTTAAGTCACAATAAAGATCACATAAATACCGACTGAATTAATTTTTTCACCAGTATATGATACTATTTTTGACATGCATGGCTTTAATTTTATATTTTGTAAATTTAAAAAATCTAATGTTTTTGCAGATAATACATTCACCTGTGCACCACTATCTAATAAACAATTTATAACTTTTTTATTAACAACTAGATCTACTGTCCATAATTTATTTTCCTCTTTTCCGTTTTTGTGTTGACGTATAGTTCCCAAAAACAACTCTTCTATTTCTTCTTCGCAATTATTATCCTCATGTTCTTCTTGTTCTTGCAGATGTCTAACATGCATTTTGCTTTGGCACATTTTAGCAAAATGATTTGGTTTACCGCAATTTTTGCAAATTACACCCATTGCTGGGCATTTGAACCTGTGTTGCTGCTGTCCGCATCGATAACAGTAATTCGATGAACTGGCCGATGGAGAGTTTATGTGTTGGTTACTCCTTTCTCCTCCAATTGATGACGTCTTCAAGCCCTTGCTCTTCTCCGTATATACGAAATTATTTGGATGAGTGTTGAATTTGAATTTACCGGTTGACTTTGATGTGGATGAACATTTTACCTACTTTACCAATGACGAACGTAGTATTTGCGTCTTCAAGCTGTATTGTCTGGGTTTTCGTTTGCTCCATTAAACGTGCGATTTCAATGGCTTTATTTAGAGATGCCTTTCCTTCTTGTAATAGTTTTTCTCTAATCGCATGGTTTTCTTTGCTTAAACCACAAATGAAAATGTCTTTAACGATGTCGTCTTGCAATGTACCAAGTTCACAAGATATACTTAAATTTTTTAAATTTGTGATGAATTCCGTGATAGATTCTTCTGGTATTTGCTTACGCGTAAAAAAAATTATGCCGTTCAACAGCTAAATTCTTTTTTGGTGTGCAAAACTCATTGAACTTGTCTATAACTTCGTCGTATTTGATGTCGTCTATTGATACACCAAATGAATTAAAGATTGTTAAAGCTTCAGCACCAAGATAATGAAGGAATATCGCAACTTTTCTTTGTTCAGGTTCATTTTCCATATTTGACGCTCTCATGAAGATCTTAAATTGTAGAATCCAGTTTTTCCACAGATCAGATAGATTTTGTCGACCACATGGGAAATCTAATGGAGCTAAGATTGGCGATATGGCGATTTTTGATTCCGAGTCTGTCATTTTATTAAAAGAATTTTTTGATTCACGGAGAATTTTTGATTGTTTTTTACTTTCACTTGCTGAGTTATCTGAACTATCAGAATGGCTCATTACTTTTTTTTTTTAAATATTATCAGAGTTAACTTCTGACACCATGTTATCTTTCATTAAAAGACGATTTCGCTGTTAGACGTTCCAGTCACGACTGACTCTTTATTGCCTTACTTACTTACAAAACATTAATGTATACATTGTCTATGTATATATGAATAATGAATACTATACATATGTATAACAGATATTACAGCTTGCACCTACCATAGAACCATTTTTTCGAATTTTGAATTTCTCATTATCCACATAACGGATCTTAATGAAAATTTTTATAGAGAAGCTTCTAAAAAGTCTAAAACACATTGCATTTCAAAACTTTAAAATAAATATTTTTTGAATTTTTGAAAAAAAAAAATCTATTTTTTCTTTTTTTGAAAATTCGATATCTCCGAAACGGGTCAATATTTCTTTTCGTAAATTTAATTTTTATTCGAACAATAATAAAAACTTTAAATTGGCGTACCTAAATTTTTTCTTAAAAAGCTTTTAAAAAGTTTGTATATAAAAGCTTTTTTTTAAGAAACCACTACAACGACTTATAATTTTTGTTCTTGCATAAATTCATAGTTGGATAGCATTCTGTTTTTTTCTCTTACTACTAAAAGAATTTAAAAATTAATTTTATCCTAATGAACAGTTTTCTCTAATAACATTTGTTTTTAAAATTTCTAGTTGATTACATAGGAGCAAGTTCGTGCGACCCAGTCGTGCATTTTATTTTTTATTCAATTTAAGATTATTTTGAAAACACCAATTTGAAACACGATTTAAATCTGATTGAACTCTTATGCAATCGTCATGGCTTTTTATTTTTAAAAACAGTTTTAGATCATCTGCGTAGAGCAAAAAGCAACAATTGTCTATAGAATTTACAATGTCATTTATATATATATTAAAGTTTGTATATAAAAGCTTTTTTAAGAAACCACTACAACGACTTATAATTTTTGTTCTTGCAAAATTCATAGTTGGATAGCATTCTGTTTTTTTCTCTTACTACTAAAAGAATTTAAAAATTAATTTTATCCTAATGAACAGTTTTCTCTAATAACATTTGTTTTTGAAATTACTAGTTGATTACATAGGAGCAAGTTCGTGCGACCCAGTCGTGCATTTTATTTTTTATTCAATTTAAGATTATTTTGAAAACACCAATTTGAAACACGATTTAAATCTGATTGAACTCTTATGCAATCGTCATGGCTTTTTATTTTTAAAAATAGTTTTAGATCATCTGCGTAGAGCAAAAAGCAACAATTGTCTATAGAATTTACAATGTCATTTATATATATATTAAAGAGAAAAGGGCCCAGATGGCTTCCTTGTGGAACCGCTGAAGTGCATTCAATTTTCCTAGATGTTTTACTATCAATTAATACACGTTGAGTTCTATTTGTGAGATAAGAGGAAATCCATTCTAATATCTTAGAATGAAAACCAAAATTTCTAGGCTTATTTATGAGAATATTGTGATTCACAGAATCAAAAGCTTTGCTAAAGTCTGTATACACAACATCTACTTGGCATTTATTTTCTATTTTATTTATCACATAAGACGAAAAAATTACTAGATTTGTAATGGTCGAACGACCAGACATAAAACCGTGTTGAGATTCAGATAAACAATTCTTAATTAAAAACTCAATTTTATTATTTACCAAACTCTCGAACACTTTAGGAATCGCTGCTAGTTTGCATATACTTCTATAATTTTCGACTGTGTTTTTTGAGCCTGATTTAAAAATAAGAGTCAAAAATGATTCCTTCCATTCAGGCAAAAATAGGCCATCAGCTAATGACTTATTAAAAATTATAAGTAAGGGCCAACAAACAGAATGGGAACAATTTTTTAGAACTAGTTCTGGAATACCATCGGTTCCACAACTAGTATTACTTTTATGTGACTGAAGAGCAAGAAGAACATCATCAAAGCATAGCTGTATGCTTCCGATATCAACCTTTTCTTCGCAATTACTGAATTACTGCTAATTGAATAAACCGACTCAAAAAAACAGACAAACATTTCTAAGTGTTTTTCGATGGTTGATGAACTTTCTCCCTTGAAATTGACTCATGATGTAATTTTTGTACAGGAATTTGCTTAGAATAGCAAAATCTTTCCTTAATCTACTGAATAGTAGGTATTCGTCTGATTTTTTGTTCTTTTATAATTACCATATGCCTTATTTTTTACGTTTTTCAAATGCATGAGTCTTTTATTGTACCACGGTGGCTTTGAAGATTTCCTTTTTCTCACACGAGGAACAAATTGGTCAAAACCAGCATGAACGATTTCAATAAAGCGTTTATAGGCATGTTGTAACTCAAGAAAATTTAATTTGTAATACCAGTCAAAAAGGCAAAAAAACGTTCAAGTTCAATAAAGTTTGCTTTAGAAAAATTAAACTTAAAGTTTTCAGTAAAATCTATTTGATTTCTTTGATAATTATACGAAATTATTTAAAAAAAAGTTTCTTTATGGTGAATGGAATTTTTTAACAATGAAAAAGGTGCTTCTAAAACATTTACGTTAAATTCATCACAAGAAATGAAAAATAGATCTAATATTTTATTTAAAGAATTTTTAACATTATTAACTTGAATTAAACCTAACGAGAATACATAGTCAATAAAGATAATCTCGAAATCTTTGTTTATATTACAAGCAATTAGCATTTTTTCACATTGTGACCAGGGGCCTGTTTCACAGATCATACATCACATACATTACATACATCATTACAATAAATTGATTATCATACATTACATCAAATTACAGAATCTCATTGGAAATATTCCAGTCGATTACAATGTTGTATGACAGTGGTCATACAACAATTCTGTGAAACAGAAATGATACATCAAACCTGTCAAAATCGTACATTGTATGTAATGTATGATTTGTGAAATAGGCCCCAGTTCCATTCAATATCTGACAAGTTAAAATCACCTAATACACATAAGTTTTTGTTATTTGAGCATTTTCCATATATAAATTCAATATTTTGAATGTGTTTTTCAAAAACAGCGAAATAGCTTTTTGGAGGAACAAATTAATATATCAATAAATAAAACAACAATAGAACAAGTAACATCAATAAAATATCTCGGTATTCTCCTAGATAATAAACTATCGTTCAATGAGCACATAGATTACATATGTAAAAAAGTGTCAAAAAAAATTGGGTGTCCTAAGAAGAATGCGAAGAAACATTTCTAAAAATAGTGCAATAAAGGTATATAATGTAACTGTGAAACCACATTTCGAATACTGTGCCAGTATACTCTATTTGTGTAACAACACTCAACAAAACAGACTCCAAAAACTGCAAAACAAAGCCATGCGCATAATCCTCAAATGTGATCGATTTTCTTCTGTTTCATTCATGCCTGAGTCATTAAAATAGTTAAACATAACTCAAAGGCTTTTCATGATGGCAATGATATTTGTCTTTAAAATAAAACACAACTTGTACCCTGAATATTTGCAATCTAGTGTTCCTGACAGAAGAGTGGTGGAGTATAACCTGAGAAACATCGAAGAGTTCAACATAACTCGGACCAGAACAACTAGAGCTCAAGCAACCATATTCTATAAGGGACTTCATGCATTTAACAACATAAGAAATATAAATAACTTATGTCAATTCAAAAACCAAATATGTCTATATGCAAAGACTTTTATTAATTTAAATTCCTAAAAAAAAAATGTTTGAATGTAAATTTAACTTAAACTTAAAATGTAAATATTTTGTAAATTTTAATGGCCATTGAGCCAAATAAACTTTAAACTTAACTTAACATAGCTTACAATAAAATATAGATACTGGTTAGAATTAGTTTTAACACAAACACAAATTTGTTCAATGTCTTTAACGGGCAGTGTTATTTTATGGCTGCATAATGTAGAGCGGATAGCAATTAGAATGCCACCACCACGCTGAAGCGATGTTTTACATCGGTCATTTCGAAAGACGTTGTAAATGTGACAGTTGAAAATTTTGCTGGATAAGATATCGCCATATAACCAGGATTCTGTGATAATGATGACATCGTAATCGGTACTAGAGGTCGTGTTGTATAAATCAGAAACTTTCGAACAAATTCCACTCCCATTATGGTATATAGTATACTTTTAATGATATTTTTAGGTTTTTGTTTGGTTTGGTTGCGCAGGTAAGTTTTTTGGCATAAATACGAAGGGACGAATTTTTACACCAACAGGCCAAAAAGACGAATCAAAGACTTTGTTAGCAATTTCAGATGGAATTCCAATTTTGAAATTTACATTGCGAGTATTTGTAGGACTATTAAGTGTATAGCAAAGAATCGAAGACGATGTGATGTTTAAATTATCAGATATATACTCAATAATCTCATCCGCTTTGGTAGATGACAAAATACTTCCTAAGTGATACCATTTTAGGTTTCTGGCAATTTTAAAATTATATCGAACTTGAGAATTTGATCCTCCTATTTGCCTAGGTCTTGTAAGAGAATTATTGTTTATTATTTTAGTAGGTATCAATGCTGGATTGTCGTCGTTATTAACATTGTCTTTGGTTTCGGCAACAATGTTGTCAATAGCAGCGACAGCAGCAACATCAACAGCATCCACAGCAACAACAGCATCAACATCAACATCAGCAGAGAGCCCAGAATTAGATCCCTCTTCCCCATTGCAGTGAGTAGCTGAGTTTTTCTCGCCACTGAGGGAATTAATATTCACTCCTTTATTATTGTCATCATTAACAACAACAATAATTTATGTATTATTATCAGCAACTGAACTAGGTTGTCTCTTATCAATATCATTTACTCCCGCAAATAATGAAAGAGAATCAGCTGCAGCACAAACGATCGTTGCCTTAAAAGAAACATCATTTACCTCATCAGAATTATCTTTTGTTATATTACTTTGATTCTCTTTAGTAGAATCAGAGATATCCCCTGACAATTTGGAGTTTGATGACGTAAATTTCTCATTAACATTAAGACGGGGGACGTTGGCAGGAGAACTCGTACACGGACGAGAGGTGACGATAATTTTTTGGGGACAGGGACAGGGACATCTATGGTTTTTTTTTATTTTTCTTTGAGTGCGAGTGATATCGCGAACATTTCTGCTAGTGTCTAACACGTTTGATATGTTTTTTGTGGAACTAAAACTAGAGGTATAATTAAACCGGTTTAGTTCAAACACTGCTTCTTGTAAAGAGACAAAGATGTCATTTATTTTATGTATGCATGATACTAAAGAGTTTTTGCTGTTGCATTTCTCACACTTGAAGAGCACATTATCATTTTTCGTAATAAGTTTAAACAAACTCTTTTGAATCTTGGCACACTCTAAATGAACTTTATTGCAACAGATACAGCAGGACAAAAAGTCAGCATCACTAATTAACAATTTACATAATCCACTCTCAGTACCCATTATATAGGTTTATTAATTGTTTTAACTGAGAGACTAGTAAGGGCAGTGTAAAATCAAGTATAAAAGAAACAATCGCACTAGGCAAGACACTGGGGAAAAACACGTCTGATTAGCACGAGTGACTAAGACAATAATAACTTGCTCTTCGAAATTGAAAATATCTGTTATTAAAAAATTCAATCAAAGCAACGGTGTTCGTAAGGAAAAAAAACTTATTAAAAAGTGATCGTGTGATTTTGTTTAACTATTATTGGGAATTAACATTATGGACAACTATTGGGTTGGCTACGTTTTCCCGCAAAACGATTTCCCGCATCACGTTTTCCCGCGTAACGTTTGCCCGAAAATCATTTTCCCGCAACTCGTTTTCCCGTAAAACGATATCCCGTATCACAGTTTCCCGTGTAACGTTTGCCCGCCGATTCCTACTTTTTTTGACACAAAGCGACAGCGCTGTATTAATCACTATTTGGTGAACTGACCAGTGAGAATGCTCACACGCTCACACTAACATGAGAGATCACGGAGGAAGAAGGACCAAATAAGTTGCACAATAAAAGGCAGAAGAGATTTATAAA
Source organism: Philhelius festivus (assembly GCA_963931855.1). Lineage (NCBI taxonomy): Eukaryota > Metazoa > Arthropoda > Insecta > Diptera > Syrphidae > Philhelius > Philhelius festivus. The sequence goes on along the minus strand of OZ007554.1, from coordinate 135,570,807 downwards.
AAAATCTTCAGTTCTTCTTAGACCTGCATAGAAGAAAGACATCGAGAGATGGGAGATGTCTTGCTAGAGGTTTGGGATACCGAGTACATGGTGGTTGGACTTCATTTAAGAAGTCTGTTAACTAATGTAATTTGACAGATAATTAATTTGTTTATTATTTAATATGTAGTAAATATTTTATTTAAAGTATATACAAAAGTTAAATAAATAAATAAAAACAAGGAAAGAAAATAAATAAATTAATTAATAAATGAACAAAAATAAATAAATAAATACATGAACAGATAAATAAATACATAAATAGAGATTAAAATAAATAAATAACAATTAAATTTATAAACAATGAACAAAAGAATGCACAAATGAATACATTTATTTAAGGGCTTAAGTATTTTTTTTTTCAGTTTCAGTTAATGTTTAGAGCGAATTTTATTTGCTCAGAGCTTAAAATGCGTTTTAAGCTTTTTGGTAATCCCTAAGATGGTCTGGGTTTTCATTTATTAAGCCTAAGAAACGTTTTAGATTATGAATTTTTATTTTTTCTAGCTTTAGAAGTTTTTTAAGCGTAACTATGTATGTGCGCCAGGCAGGTGCCTCTGGCAGCAGTTCTCTTGAACAATAGTACCTTGGGTGGCCCGCTTCGCGGGTTCTCAGGACTTTAACTCTCTTTTTGGGGCTCTCACCCGCTCACGCAACTCCGTTGCTCCTCTTAGGGTATGTTCAGTCGCCAGGCAGGCGGCCCTGACAACAGTTTTCTTGGGCAATAGTACCTTGGGTGGCCCGCTTCGCGGGTTCTCAGGATTTGAACTCCCTTTTTGGGGCTGTCACCCGCTCACGCAACTCCGTTGCTCCGCTTAGGGTATGTTCAGTCGCCAGGCAGGCGCCTATCTCAGCAGTTTTCTTGAACATCAGTACCATGGGTGGCACCTTAAGTGGATTCATTTACCGACATATTTACTGGCATTGGCACCAAAAAATAAGCTTGGCGACTTATACGTGAACTACTCTGTTTTCAAAATGTCAGTCCATTTTATATAATTGTGAGAATTACGAAGAACGAATAACCAAATAAATCGAACAATAAAATGTATTTAAGCAGGAGTGACTTCGGAATAAACTCCCTAAAGAAGTGAAGGATTCCATCCAACAGACACTGGCACCAAACACGAATAGAACGATATTCAGCGACACCAATCCAGCGAGTGACCCAGTTGACAGCCCAAACCTGAGCAGCCTAGAAGAAATAGCTGAAAAAATCAGTAGCTTCAGGCCTAAGAACTGAAACGAACCAGATAGACTATCCAACTTTATTATAAAGAGGATGCCAGAGACAGTCCTGATGCTTCTAACCAACATCTTGAACAACTGCTTCAATAACAACTTCTTCCCTTAAAAATGGAAAACTGCAAAGATTGTGGCGATCTAGAAGAAAGGTGTCAGGAACATGATCTCTAACTACAGGCCAATATCGCTCTTCAGCAACCTAACCAAGCTCTTGAAAGAGCTGATACTAAGGAAACTTAAGAAGTTTTGCAGAGAGAACAACTATGTAAATACCTGACATCCAGTTTGGCTTTAGAGAGAAGAACTTAACACTACACCCGCTTCTGAAGTTCCGGCATGACACCACCAATGCCCTCAACAGTCATCGTGTAACCATCGGAAACTTTCTAGATGTCGAGAAAGCATTCGACAGCGTCTGATTAGGCGCTCTTATACACAAACTTCATCTGCTACATCCACCCCCGCCACTAATAAAAATTCTTTTTTCATTTCTTTTTTCCAGCAACTTCTTTGTGCAATTTGGAAACTGCTCATTAATTATGAAAAGCATCATAGCCGGATTCCAACAAGGTTCAAAACTTGACCCCTTCCTCTACAGCCTGATGACATCAGACCAACCCATCACAACCTGCTGTGAAAACCTGCTGTATGCTGATAACTCGCTTATGTATGCAACCTCAATGTCAGTACTAGTCATTTTCTTCCTCCTGTTATATATTCCTATATAATCATATTATTCATCATTTTTGATATCATGTTATAAATATTCCTATATAACCTTTTATTCATCATTTTTGATGTCATGATATATATTCCTATATAAGCTACATATATGTATAATGACCACCCAATGTGATCATTCATATTATTCATCATTTTTGATATCAATTCCCAATGCAAAAGAGATATACAATATCAAATGTCACCCTTTGTCGCGATCTCGACTATAATAGCAAAAGATAAACCTTCCACCCACGATTGATTGTGTGCATTACTTGCACACAATTTACTATGTCGCATTTCGCGACTCATCAGTTATTCCATCTCAATAAAATGTAATTCAAATTATTTTAAGTTAGTTGAAGTTTGGCAGCAAAAGTAAAGAGTTGTTTCTCATTAAATAAATAAATAAAAACACTTGTTTTCTAATTAACGTTAAAAACAACCACCAGTTCTTCGTTCCATAAGCCAGTCACCCAAACACCCAGTAGCCCAACCAGCAATCACCCAATAATAATAAAAGTTCCTACCTCTTCCTGATTTCCTACTTCTACGGAGTTCTAACAAGAACAGAGAATTTTTATGGAAGAATTTAATTTTAATTAATTTTTTTTTTTTTTTTTTTTTGGTGGGGGCAATACCCCCATTTATTTAGCTTAACACAAGCTTCATAACTTAATCTAACTTAAAACTATGAAACTTACAGTTAGGGTTAGGCTAACTTAAAACTATAATTGTATTGTGTTTCGGAGGAGGTTTTTTAGGCAGCGAGTGCTGAGGTTAAAGTCGAAATCGTTTTCATTCGAATTAACCCTCCGCAGCATACGCGTAATAGGTTCGTTGGAGCCATAGGAGGTACGGTGGGTGGGGAGATAGAAGAGGCGAGGATTTCTAAGGTTGCGAGGGTTTGTGCTGAAAAAGATAGAGTTGTAAAGAGTTTGACAGTCAACGGAGCCTGAGAGAAGCCGATGAATGAAGAGAATCTCTGCTATATCTCTCCGTTCTTGCAGTGTATTTAAGTTAATTAGTTGAAGGCGGTTTTGGTAGGGGGGCAGGATCAAGGGATTATTCCAAGACAGGCCGCGAAGGGCAAATCTTAGGAAACGACGTTGAATGCTCTCGATTCTAGAGATGTGGATTTGTTGATATGGGGACCAAACTTGACTGGCGTACTCAAGTAGAGGACGAACAAACGTTATGTAAAGGGATCGGGTGACGTAGGGGTCGGAGAATTCTTTAGACCACCGTTTAACGAAACCAAGTGATGAGTTGGCTTTTAAAATAATATTATCGATATGTGCCAAGAAGTTGAGCTCTCGGTCGCATAATATTCCTAGGTCGCGGATCGATTCAACAGTTGATATGGGTTGGTTATGTAGAAGGTAGAGACGTGGAGGAGATTTTATGTGTTTACGTGAAAAAGTGATTGATTGGCATTTGGCAATATTTAGCTCTAAGCAGTTTTTAAGGCACCAGACTGAGAAACTGTCGAGATCTTGTTGGATAAGGGAAGAGTCGTGTTTTGAAGAAATTGTTTTGAAGATCTTAGTATCGTCAGCGTGGAGTGAGATATGGGAATGTTTGATGACGTTTTCAATATCGTTAATGGTAAGAATGAAAAGGAGAGGACCTAAGTGGCTGCCTTGTGGGACTACTACATACATATTTTTTTCGGCTATCAAATAATTAATAAAACAGTCTGATGACATAAGACCAACCCATTTCAACCGGCTGTGAAAACCTGCTGTATGTTGATGACTCGCCTACGTATGCAACCTCAATGTCACCACTTGTCATTTCCTTCCTCCCACCAGCTCTTCGTTCAACAAACCAGTCACCCAACCAGACAGTCGTCCAACCACCAATCACCCGATAATACAACTGAACCAAAGATCTCTTCTTGAGGTCTTACCTTGTAACGAAGCGTTCCATGCTACTCCACCCTATACCATTTCAGTATTAACATCGAGAAGTAAAATTAATACTAAGAGTTATACCTTGCTCAAATACGATTCACACACCCCAGAGGCATATGACGTCACGCAAAAATCAAATAATAATATTTTTTTCGTTCACCACCTATATAGTTCACATTCAATTTCTACTGAAAAACTATCAAGAGGACCTACTTGGGTGAACGAAAAGTACCTCTTCACTCATACACACAGTCAGGCGGCACAGTAGATTGATTGAATAAATCTTTTGAAAACCAGTCGTAGACGATTAGTATAGGCGAGTTGGTCATTTAGTTTTCCTTGCTTTGTGCGGAACTTCCCCCCACCAGTGGTAAGGGGTTTCGTAGGAAGACAAGTTAGGTAGGTGAGATCGTCCAGCTATTTCTTGTTGAGGCTTCCCCCCACCAGTGGTAAGGGGTCTTGACTCGAAGTTTAATGTCCTAATTGCCACCAGGGGCTTCGGTACCTGCTGATCAACCAGAGCGTTTAAGCCTGCTGTTTTAGTGCCACCAGGGGCGTATAGTACCTGCTGATCAACCAGAGCGTCTAAGCCTGCTGTTTGAGTGCCACCAGGGGCGTATAGTACCTGCCGATCAACCAGAGCGTTTAAGCCTGCTGTTTTAGTGCCACCAGGGGCGTATAGTACCTGCTGATCAACCAGAGCGTTTAAGCCTGCTGTTTAGTGCCACCAGGGGCGTATAGTACCTGCTGATCAACCAGAGCGTTTAAGCCTGCTGTTTAGTGCCACCAGGGGCGTATAGTACCTGCTGATCAACCAGAGCGTTTAAGCCTGCTGTTTTAGTGCCACCAGGGGCGTATAGTACCTGCTGATCAACCAGAGCGTCTAAGCCTGCTGTTTTAGTGCCACCAGGGGCGTATAGTACCTGCTGATCAACCAGAGCGTCTAAGCCTGCTGTTTAGTGCCACCAGGGGCGTACAGTACCTGCTGATCAACCAGAGCGTCTAAGCCTGCTGTTTAGTGCCACCAGGGGCGTATAGTACCTGCTGATCAACCAGAGCGTCTAAGCCTGCCGTTTTAGTGCCACCAGGGGCGTATAGTACCTGCTGATCAACCAGAGCGTTTAAGCCTGCTGTTTAGTGCCACCAGGGGCGTATAGTACCTGCCGATTAGTACAACCAGGGGTGGAACACCGTTGAATCACATCATAAGCCGAATAAGAGGACCAGTTTGAAGCCGAAGTACCAGAAACGAAATACCCGTAACCAAGTACCAGACTCGAAGCAGCCGCAACACGTACGACCGATACGAAGCACCAAGATCACGTGGATTATTCAAGCACCCATAATAAGTGAAATATTAGCAGTAGTAGATTGTGTGTTATAGATTAAGAGTTATTTCCAATAAAGATTTTGTAATAAGGTTTGAAGACCTTTAAACCTGGAGTTTTGTGTTTTCTTCAGAAAGACCCTGGCCAGACCGACGAGCAAAACCTCGGCTGGAAAGCAAAAAGCACATCACAAATTGGCGCCCGAGCAGGGACCTATGAGGTCCAACCCCGTAAGGAACAAAATCTGAAAAACTCAAACTATAACATACAACCGCCGCCGCCGCCGCCCGACAAGAACCAGTTCAAAATGTCTGATAACGAAGAGGAATTCGATTGTTTCGCTAGCCTAGGAGCCATATATCTCTTAAGGGAACAAGAGTTAATGGAGCGAATGAGCCAGCTAGGAATAGAGACAGACGGTTCAATCACCGCGTTGAGAGCCCGCTTCAGCGCCTATATTAAAGAAGCCCGACAACGGAAATCCACACAAAATTTATGTGAGGAAATCGTGAAAACCACTACTGATCGAGAATACAAAGAAGACAACATAGTTCCAGCACCATATAATTCGAAAAGGATCGAAGATATTGACCTACCGAAATCTCCTAACTACACGGAAATCTTTTTCCAAGTTCCACCTCGTCCAGTTCCAAACATCGCCGGCCCTAGCCAAATACATTCCAAACCGCCCGAATCACAACCTGCCACTATCTCAGATGCTACGACCTTTCGACAGCCCGAAGTTCAAAATTCAAGTGTACCCGTAGCCAGACTTACTCCTAGTCACGACGCCGAGGTCATGAATACGGTAAGGAAGTGGGGATTGAAATTTGATTCTTCGGGAAATGCGTTAGCATTTATGGAGAGGGTTGAGGAGCTGACCGAGTGCTACGACATCCGTCCAGACGATTTGCTAAAAGCCCTTCCAGAAATCCTCAGAGGAACAGCCTTAGAGTGGTATAGGATAAATCGAGACAGACTTAGAACTTGGCAAGGTTTTCGCACATGCTTCTTGGAACATTACCTGCCAGTCCGCTTCATTTATAAATTAGAGGACGAGATCATGCGGAGAAAACAAGGTGCCCGAGAAAAGGCTAAAGAATTTATACAGGCAACTCAATATCTTATACACCAGCACCCCCGTATGAGTCTTTTGGAAAGTGTCGATAGAATATATGACAGTCTTCGTCCAGAATACCACTTGTACATCAAGAGACGAGACTTCCAGAATCTAGACGAGCTAATGAAGTTAGCCGAAGAGTACGAGTACATACAGGGCCAAGACCGAAACCAACGCCAACCTACACCACGACCGAACCCAGGGATAAACATAGTATCCACAGCAAACCAGCGGACGTTTAATAATAACCGCCCTACACCGCCGCCGTCTAGAGTACCGTTTAACCGTAACAATTATGACCGACCCGCCGTCCCTACCGTCCAATACGATCGAGCAACGCACTGCTGGAACTGCAAACAGCGTGGGCATACCAAGAGGAACTGCCATCGTCCTTTCCGGCTGTTTTGCTCCTTCTGCGGTGAAGACGGTCGCCTGACCGATGATTGTGCATGTCACCCACATCGTGCAGCCGTGCTGAACGATAGGTCCCACTCCTTAAGTAAAAATCCGATACGACAAGAACGTAGGGAAGCTCACCAGCCGATGGTAAATGAGGATCTCAGGGCCGACAGACCAGTCAGAACAGAGCCAGACAATGAAAGAAGAAAAGACACCGAGTTTCCGCCAGAGAAACCAAACCAAGACCAGGAGGCCGAAGTTCAAGTTGTAAACCAACCAGAGGGGCCGACACCATGGGAAGATCCAAGATGTTTCATACCAGTCCAGATTGGCGGCCAACTCATTAAGGCTTTGCTGGATACAGGCGCTACTAAGTCCTTTATAAACGCAAAGACTCGCCTTTTGTTAAGACAAAACAAGGCACCGATGGAATATAGAAGACACTTGACACACCTCGCAAACGGCGACCCCGTTGCGAGCCAAGAACACTATACTGTGACTATGTTAATTAATGATCAACCAATACAGGGCGAATTAACATACATGGAGCAACTTACCGAAGATATGGTAATAGGTGTGGATCTCTTATCAAGTGCAGAGTTCAAAATGACTCTACGCGGTAGGGAAATTCGATCGTTTGATAGCATACAAGAACAAGCCCGGAATGAACTTTGCTTGCTAGGGGGCAAACCTTTATCAGGCCAACAGGAGGAACGCCTAACTGAATTGCTAAACGCCGAACTTCCAAAATTTGATAACCTTCCCAAAACTACCAACGCCGCAGTACACCATATCAAGTTAAAGACCGATCAACCGTTTAAGCAACGGTATTACCCTAAGAACCCCGCGATGCAAAAGATCATCGACGATGAGATCAATGACCTGTTGCGTGATGACAAAATAGAACCGTCAATCAGCCCGTATAGTTCACCCATCGTCCTGGTAAAGAAGAAAACCGGTTCTTGGAGAGTCTGTGTCGATTACCGACAGTTGAATGGAATCTCAGTTATGGACGCATACCCGCTACCCCAGATTTTTGCAATTCTAGACAAACTCAAGAGGGCGAATTTCATCTCGACCATAGACCTCAAACAGGGTTATTGGCAAATCCCCTTGCACCCCTCATCCCGGCCGGCCACTGCTTTTACCGTACCCGGACGCAGCCTTTTTCAATGGAAGGTTATGCCATGTAGACTTAATTCCGCCGCCGCTACATTCCAACGCATGCTTGACAGCATCATAGGTCCTGATATGGACGACTACGCTTTCGCCTATTTGGATGACATAATTGTCATAAGTGAAACCTTCGAGGAGCACCTTAAGCACTTAAAGGAGGTATTTAAGCGCCTTCAAGCCGTAAACCTGAGGATAAATAAAGACAAATGTGAGTTTTGCAAAAGAGAATTAAAGTATCTGGGACACGTGGTAAGTGACCGTGGGATAAGTACCGATCCAGATAAGATCGCAGCAGTCCATGATTTGAAAGCTCCCCGTAACGTAAAGGAACTACGGCGTATCATCGGAATTACTTCATGGTACCGTAGATTCATCAAAGACTTCTCTCTGGTAGCCACCCCTTTGACGAAACTATTCAAGAAGAGTGAGCAATGGACTTGGGGAGTAGATCAGGAAAAGGCCTTCAGGGAGTTAAAGAGGAGACTGACCGAGGCACCGGTCTTGGCGTGTCCTAATTTCGATTTTCCCTTTACGTTGCAGACAGATGCCAGTGAATACGGTCTAGGGGCTGTGTTGTGCCAGAACTACCAGAACCAGGAGAGAGTCATTGCTTATGCTAGCAGAACGCTGACAGATTTAGAAAAGAAATATTCTGTCACCGAAAAGGAATGCTTAGCCATCCTTTTTGGCATAAAAAAAATGAGACCGTACCTCGAAGGGTATCACTTCACCGTTGTTACAGATCACCACTCGTTGAAATGGCTTCACTCTCTAGACAATCCATCCGGACGTTTAGCCCGATGGGCCATAGAACTGCAACAATATGACTTCGAGATTATATACCGAAAGGGAGCAATGAATGTGGTTGCCGACGCTCTATCTAGAGATCCGCTACCTTTCACTCAAAGCGATATCGCAGTTATAACCAGTACCCAGGAAGACTGGACGCAAAAACGCACCAGCCAAGTCCTTCAAAACCCAGAAAAGTAACCAGATTACCGAATAATATCAGGACGTTTATGCCGAAAATTCACGGCTCACCCCCTATCAAGTCAAGAGACAGAGTGGAAGTCGTGCGTCCCTACAGCCGAAAAGGATAAAATCCTACGCGATAATCACGACGTCACCACTGCAGGCCACCTGGGAATAGCCAAGACTACGGCCAGAATAATGCAGCAATATTACTGGCCGGGTATGTACCGAGACATAGCTAAGTACGTGAGCAATTGTCAAGTGTGTAGGAAATTCAAGGTCGCCCAACAGAAGCCAAGCGGACTGATGCATACGAATATAGCGAATAGTCCTTGGGACACAGTATGCATGGACTTTGTGGGCCCGCTGCCCAGATCCATGAAGGGTAACACCATGATGTTGGTTATGGTGGATAAATTCACGAAGTGGGTGGAAGCAGTACCATTAAGGGCTGCAACATCACAAGCAGTGATTAAAGCTTTAAGAGAAAGAATCATTACTCACTTTGGAGCCCCTCGCGTCCTCCTGTCCGATAATGGTACCCAATTTGTTAGCAAGATACTTACAGATTTCCTGAAAGAAATGGGAATAGAACAGATATTCACCGCACCCTACACACCCCAAGAAAACCCGACGGAACGAGTCAATAGAGTGTTGAAAACTATGATAGCGCAATATGTGAATGATAATCACCGGTGTTGGGATGAGCATATCCCCGAACTATCCTTCGCCATCAACACAAGCAAACATGACTCTACAGGTTTTTCCCCAGCTTTCCTCAATTTTGGAAGAGAGATAAGAGCACCGCGGCCTGCCCCGCTCCCCAACAACGACAACGAAGAACCAATTTCTGTAAGACAAGAGAGACTTAGGACTCTTTATCAACTCGTGAAAACGAATCTGCAAACCGCCGCTCAGAAGCAAGCACGCGGTTACAACCTCCGACACCGAGCTTGGAAGCCCAGCATTGGAGAACAAGTATTTAAGAGAGTAAGAACCCTCTCTGCCGCCGCCAAACACTTCACCGAGAAGTTAGCACCTCGCTACGAAGGTCGAAGGCCGATCAACCAGAGCGTTTAAGCCTGCTGTTTTAGTGCCACCAGGGGCGTATAGTACCTGCTGATCAACCAGAGCGTTTAAGCCTGCTGTTTAGTGCCACCAGGGGCGTATAGTACCTGCTGATCAACCAGAGCGTTTAAGCCTGCTGTTTTAGTGCCACCAGGGGCGTATAGTACCTGCTGATCAACCAGAGCGTCTAAGCCTGCTGTTTTAGTGCCACCAGGGGCGTATAGTACCTGCTGATCAACCAGAGCGTCTAAGCCTGCTGTTTAGTGCCACCAGGGGCGTACAGTACCTGCTGATCAACCAGAGCGTCTAAGCCTGCTGTTTAGTGCCACCAGGGGCGTATAGTACCTGCTGATCAACCAGAGCGTCTAAGCCTGCTGTTTAGTGCTACCAGGGGCGTATAGTACCTGCTGATCAACCAGAGCGTCTAAGCCTGCTGTTTAGTGCCACCAGGGGCGTATAGTACCTGCTGATCAACCAGAGCGTCCGAGCCTGCTGTTTTAGTGCCACCAGGGGCGTATAGTACCTGCTGATCAACCAGAGCGTTTAAGCCTGCTGTTTTAGTGCCACCAGGGGCGTATAGTACCTGCTGATCAACCAGAGCGTTTAAGCCTGCTGTTTAGTGCCACCAGGGGCGTATAGTACCTGCTGATCAACCAGAGCGTCTAAGCCTGCCGTTTTAGTGCCACCAGGGGCGTATAGTACCTGCTGATCAACCAGAGCGTTTAAGCCTGCTGTTTTAGTGCATCCAGGGGCGTATAGTACCTGCCGATTAGTACAACCAGGGGTTGAACACCGTTGAATCACATCATAAGCCGAATAAGAGGACCAGTTTGAAGCCGAAGTACCAGAAACGAAATACCCGTAACCAAGTACCAGACTCGAAGCAGCCGCAACTCGTACGACCGATACGAAGCACCAAGATCACGTGGATTATTCAAGCACCCATAATAAGTGAAATATTAGCAGTAGTAGATTGTGTGTTATAGATTAAGAGTTATTTCCAATAAAGATTTTGTAATAAGGTTTGAAGACCTTTAAACCTGGAGTTTTGTGTTTTCTTCAGAAAGACCCTGGCCAGACCGACGAGCAAAACCTCGGCTGGAAAGCAAAAAGCACATCACAACCTCCATGGAGATCTGACAAGAACTGAGGATTCTTATGGAAGCACTATTGTTCAAATAAATCCAAAAAGTACTATCTTAAAAGTAGTATTTAGTACTGCCAATCCCGTCGCCAATCCCGTGAAGAAATCTACGGGATATCATGCGACGGGATATCGTGCTGCGGGATTGACGTCAAAAAAGTATCAAAAAAATCGGCGGGCAACTGTTTTGCGGTAAAATGTAACGATCCCTTTATAAACTACTATTTAAAATAAAATAAATAAATAAATAAATTTAGAGGAAGTTGGTGGTAATTCTCTACATCGCAAATTTACTTGATACGTTGGGTTCTTGCGCAGATTTTGGGAATTTATAGGAACTAGCCGTTAACGTTCCATCTTTTACATACGTAAAAATATAAATATATTGTTTAGGTTGGGCATGCAGCCATTCTCACAAGGAGTAACTTCAACATTTGGGAATGTCAATGTTACTTTTTGTGCAAATTTTAGCACAGACCGCCCGTCTGTCTCTGTGACCAGCTGTCACTAGCAATGGCGATTTGAACAGACCGCCCGTCTGTCGTCCACTAGCTTTAAATTTCAAAACGCTCCCATTCTTGTTTCTTCAAGTTGCTGAGCGAGTGAACCGACGGCTGATAGACCATGGCTATCCTTCTCTCTCTCAGTAAGTTGACAGAAACACCTGCTTGAAGAAAATTTTTATAAGAGGAACTAGGATAGGGAACCGAAAGAATGATTCTTGTTCCGGAAAATTTTACCGTAACATAGTTTCGTTAAATAAAACTTATTACTCTTTTTAGTATTTCTTCTTTATTTACAATTTCCAAATCAAAACAATAAATCTCAATTTATAATCGACTCAAATACTTTTATTCAAATTTAAATCACACTTGTTTAATAACACTTTACAGAATCCAATAAGCAAAGCTTTTGCACACTTTCATAATCAAAAATCAACTGTCCTCCGCTCACCGTGAACACTCCCTTATATACTCAAATTGGTTGTTCTCGAAACTAAGTCGAAAAAGTTCTCGTCTTAGAATGTTCTAGTTGTTTGGAATAAGGGAAAATACATATGACATTGGAAAAGAGCTTTTTGTCCCTTCCCTAAAGTAGATATGCCATTTTCCCAAAGATGACGCTGTAGGAGTATAAAGCTCTGTGTCGGTGTTGTGAGTGTGCGTAACATTGCCCCCTTCTTAAGATTGTTCGTCCCGAAGAATTCTATCTCCAGCTTCGCCACTGTATCGGTGCAGTCGATCACTATGCACAACTTTAAACTTTCCTCTTAACCCTCTTTGAATTCGGTAAACGACATCATTGTTTTCGTGACGACTGTATAAGGGCCTTCCCAGTTTTGTTGAAGTTTCGGCGAGAATCCCTTTTGACAATGTGGATTATACAGCCATACACGCTCTCCTATTTGGAATCCTGTCGTGTTTGCTCTTTTGTCGAACCTTGTCTTCATTCGATCGCTATAAGCGCTCATTCTAGTCCTATATTGCATCATTTTTCCTTGCAGTTTTCTACTAGGTCCTTTGGTTGCAGCACAAGCGTCACAATTTCGGCACCACTTTTCAATGTCGGCTCTTGCATGCAACTAGTAGAATCGTTGTTTCACTTTTTCTAACGTCTTGTTAACTCCCAAATGGCCTCCTGAAGGTCCATCATGCATCTCTCGAAGAACCTCTTTGATTTTCGATTGAGGTAACACAAGCTGCATCACATAGGATTTACCATCAGCGGATTCCCATTTTCGCCAAAAGAACACCTTCTCGCACACGAAGTGAGTCCCATTGTGCCCAATAGGCCTTTAAAACTGGACTCCTATCAGAAATGTCATTCTATGCGGGTTTTTCTTCATGTTCTTTCCATGCGAGAAGAGGTTCAATGTCGGGGTCTTCTTGTTGAGCAAATCTGTCCATAGATGTATTTGTAGAAGTATTTCGTTGCCAAGATGAATGCCAAGAGTTTTTTTCTGGTCACACAGTATTTCCTTTCGGTCTTCGACAGTTCTTTGCTGAAATAGGCGACAACCTTTTCTTCGCCATTGTGCACTTGTGACAGAACAGCGCGGACTCCCACGTTGCTTGCTCAGCATCGATGATAAAAGACTTGCCTGAAGTCGGATAGATCAGCACTGGAGCATTGTGTAAACGGTATTTCAGTTCTTGGAAAGCTTTTTCACACTCACCTGACCATCTAAACTGCTTGTTCTTTTCCGTAAGCTGATGCAAACTCTTCGCAATTCCGGCAAAGTTCTTAACAAAACATCTGTAAAAAGTAGCAAAACCAAGAAAACTTCGTAGTTGATGTTTGTCCTGTGGTGTTGGCCAATTTTTGACGGTGTCAATTTTTTCAGGATCAGTCTTGACTTGGAACGAGATGATATGTCCCAAATACTTCACTTCAGTCTTGAACAGTGCACATTTTTCTGGGTTCAGTTTAAGGTTAGTCTCTCGAAGTCTCTGAAACACACCCCTTAGGTTCTTACAGTGTTGGTCCTATGTTTTTCCATAAACGATAACATCATCCAAGTAGACTAGACAAGTCAGGCCTTGAAGGACGCACTCCATCAAACGCTCAAATGTTGCCGGAGCGTTGCAAAGACCAAACGGCATCACCTTGAACTGCCAGAGCCCATTACCTGTGGAGAACGCTGTCTTTTCTCGATCTTCAGGGTGAATTTCAACTTGCCAATATCTACTTTTCAAATCCAGTGTTGAAAACCAATGTACTCCTTCCATCGCATCTAAAGTGTCACTGATTCTTGGCAGGGGATAGCTGTCTTTCTTGGTCACGTCATTCAATCTTCGGTAGTCAACACAGAACCGTGTACTTCCGTCCATCTTTTTGACTAGGACCACTGGTGACGCCCAAGGACTTTTCGAGTTTTCAATCAAACCATCCTTCTTCATGGTGGTAATCATTTCCTCAACTTCACCTTGTTTGGCCAGTAGGAAACGTCTTGCAGGCTGTCAAATGGGTCTTGCATCTCCTGTATTTATTCGATGCTGCACCATTTGTGTCCTTCCATATTTTCCGTTTGGTGAAGCGAAAATGTCGGCATACTCATCCAGAAGGCTTTCTGCCTTTTGAACCTGATGTTTGTAAAGGTTGGATGAATTGGGTATCTTTGCCTTGATGCCATTGAGCTTCTCAGGGTGTAATGTCTGTCTCGGTGTTTCAGCGTCAATTTGTGTTATAGCTGCAACAGATTCGCACTTAACGATAATTTCTCTTTTCGTTAACTTTACATCGTTAAAGTCGCCGCTCTTATCTGCTGGTATGGTTTGCAATAACTCAGCAGCTGCAAGGGTTAAAGCTACATACTTGTCAGCCTCATCTCAGCCATTTTTTGTAGAAGGTGCCTCGAATTGATTCTTGTATATTGACCAAGAAGTTTGTACATCAAAGGTAGAAGGTTGCATCTTATTTTTCTCAAAGTTTCCCCAGAACTTTCCCGAATCTTTATATTTCGAATACGGTCTAACTCTTTTGAAAATGTCTCCATTTTATGGTCGACTTGATTCTCCAGCAATGAAACACGTTCATCAAGTGCAGATACGAGTACATTATTCTCGGTGTTAACAAGCTTGCCTTCTAGCATGTTTCTCTGCTCTTCGAGAATGTCTTTTTGTTCGCTATGCTGTTAATCAAGGCGTTCGACAATATTCTTTTGTTTGTTTTTCTGTTCATCGAAACGTTAGTTCTGTTCATTTCGTTGCTCTTCGAGACGTTCGAGAACATTCTTTTGTTCTTTCTTTTGTTCATTTCGCTGCTCTTCGAGACGTTCGAGAACATTCTTTTGTTGTTGAAGCAGAAGACTAATTATATTTGAAACATCTACATTTTTACTTACGTTTACTTCCTCAGCGTCAGCTTCAAAGACGAAAATGACCCTGTCTTCATTTTGTTGTTGAACAAGCTCATTTTTCGATCTTGCTCTAGAAAGTTCTCGCTTGCCCAATTCACTTTTCAGCTCATTACAGTTGAGCTCTTTCAGTAACTTGCTCATTTTTATTATTATTATTTTTTTCGCACAATTCACTGCACAATTAGTTTTATTCCACTTTTCTGACACCAATTTAAATCACACTTGTTTAATAACATTTTCCACAATCCAATAAGCAGAGCTTTTGCACACTTTCATAATCAGAAATCAACTGTCCTCCGCTCACCGTGAACACTCCCTTATATACTCAAATTGGTTATTCTCGAAACTAAATCGAGAAGGTTCTCGTCTTAGAATGTTCTAGTTGTTTGGAATAAGGGGAAATACAATGACATTGGAAAAGACCTGTTTGTTTCTTCCATAAAGTAAATATGCTATTTTCCACTGTAGGAGTATAAAGCTCTGTGTCGGTGTTGTGAGTGTGCGTAACAATACATAGGTACGGTTACAATTGGTAAGGAATTCGTAAAGACATTAAGTTCAGATTTTAATCAAACTTAACATCTCGTCCGCAAAACAACCGTTTTTTTAATTATTTTAATTAATTTTAAGTATCTAACAGATTTAAAATTTTTCCCAAACAGTTGTACCGTTTTTTGAAAACAAAATATTTTAAAAACTTCATGTTCGATTTTTTCTTCTTCCAACTTAACAGTTTTTGAACACTATCCAACCGATTTAGAAAAAAAAAATTTTTTTTTTTTTGAAAATTTTTCAATTCTTTTTTAAAAACGTCATACTTCGAAAAATATACGTTCGATTATTTTGAATACTATCTAACAGATTAAAAACAATCGTTTAAAACTCTAAACCGGCAAATTAGTCAGATCGAAAGAAATATCTGTTGATATAACTACTTTTTTTTATATTTTCTGCGCACTAAATATCATAATGGGAGGGAATATTGAGTCGGTTAAAGCATTCGCGTAGTGCGGCTAAAGAAAGAATCTCTGAATTTAACAGTACGTTCGAAGTTGGGCTCAAAAGTAAACTGATGTGCTCGACAGATTCAAATGTTTATTCTATAGTTCTATCACCTATCAATTTTAAAGCACTCTTTTGGATTCTATTCAAGGGACTCAAGTGGGTTATTGGAGCACCTGCCCAAATATGGGAATTTTACTCGAGCTTTGGACGAATAAAGGCCTTATAGATTGCAGCCAGATCAGAAGGATGAAACTTTTCTTGCATCGTCGAAGAAAACCTAAGCAAGTGTTTTTGGCGACGTCGAATATGTGGTCATTCCAGACAAGGTGGTCTGTGATGCACATATCGAGAACTAAAAGCTGCTCTGTTTCCTCAATGCAAGTGCTGCTCATGGATAGTGCGAGCGGCATGGGAGGTGTGTTCCGCTTTAACGACAGGAGACAGCATTGAGTTTTTGAAGCAATAAATTCTACGCGGTTCTTGGTTCCCCATTTGACAATGCTATCGAGATCAGAATTTAATGAGCTTATCATACGCTTCCGTTCCATATCCACATCCGAAGGACAGAAGGATTATAAGTTTCAGACAAAAGATCATTGTTGAGTTACATTGTTGAATTTGCAACAAGACAAGGCCAAATTGAAAAATAATTTTGTAGAACTTATTTATGTTTGGTTTGGTTAATTTTGTGAAATAAAATAAAACAAATGAATACTTAAAAAATAATTCCGCATTTTACCAAAAAAAAAAAAACCTAATATAAGTATCGATATGTCGGATTAATGATAAATGAGTCACCGACATTGTTAGTTATAATAATGAAAACTGATGTTCATGTCGTTTATTTTATATACTTGCTTGCCTTAACGGAAATTCCTAGAAAAATATTTCTTTGAAAATCGTTAATTTAAAAAAAAATCATTTTCAAAGGATACAACAAGCCGTAAGTTTATTTTTTTTCATATAATAAACATCACCCTCAATAAGAACAAAAATCATAACACCACTTTTTTTTCTACTGTGAAATTTTCATAACACCACTTTTTTTTTCTACTGTGAAATTTTTTCATCGTCTATTATTTGTGTCAAAATAGCTTTTTTGGACTTTAGTCCACAAAAATCGGCGTTTCGTCTGGGCGATCTCACATGGACTCATCAGTTGACTGTGAGGACCTTGTCAATACGCAATTTTTGTTAAATTCAGTTCATCTTACATCGATACTCGTATTTTGACAAAAATAAAAGGTGAACTATACCCAACCAAGATTAAAATTGTAATCATTAACGTTGGAAGATTTTGCCCGTGGCCTGGCATTGGTTCTATATGAAGGTTTTTATAATACAAATTCTATATACTACTGAAATAAATCAGCCAAGTAGAAGACTTAGCACTATTATTGGACTTGTTGAATTATTGATTCAAAATAGATTTTTTGGCCTTTAGTATACAAAAATCGGACACCTTCTCGCACATGAAGTGAGTCCATCCACAAATGGGGTCACCCCTTATTCGCAGAGTATTGATGGCGACCATACGTTTGTTGCCATTTAACGTTGTCTCGACAGTCAGACTTTTATTGTCTTGTTTGGTCTGAGAAACCTGGATGGTGTTTCTGGGGCCATCGATACCAGAAACCAGCTTCTGCCCCTCGAAGTTGGTTCTTACCCTTTTCTCTGTTGGGAAACTTGTTCGGGAAGAAACACTATTGTAATTGTTACCTTGTTCTTTGTTTGAAACTCCGTGTCCACAATGTTGACAAGCTCTTCTTGGTGGTAATCGACATTGACGCTGTAAATGTCCGGTCTTGTTGCAATTCCAGCACTTTAAAAGTCCGTTTCGTTGGTTCCTTTGGACATCAGTTCTTCGGCATGAGCATTCTTCGACGATGGCTTCTCTAAGTCGATACTCCGTGAGAAGCTTGCTCTGCTGCTTCCATTGTCAAGGCAAACGCTAATGTTTAAGAAAGCGTTCGTTTTCCAGCAGTTCGCACGGCCCTTTGAAGATGTATGTCGGAAATGGCGCGAACAAATGCCTCAACTGCAAATTGGTTACGAATTTCTTCTCCAACATCTGGATATGCAAGATGAACAAGCCTTTCAATGTCCGCTTGTAGCTGTTGTAGAGTTTCACCCCTCTTCTGAACTCTGGAATAGAATCGTACTTTGAAGACTTCTTTCATATGGCTATTGCCAAAGCGTTTGTCTATAGCCTCAACCAAGAAATTAAAGTCGCCGCTCTTATCTGCTGGTATGGTTAGCAATAACTCAGCAGCTGCTCCTCTAAGAGCAAGGGTTAAAGCTATACACTTGTCAGCCTCATCCCAGCCATTTGCTGTAGAAGCTGCCTCGAATTGCTTCTTGTATATTGACCAAGAAGTTTGTCCATCAAAGGTAGGAGGTTGCATCTCTTTTTTTCTCAAAGTTTCCCCAGAACTTTCCCGAATCTTTATGTTGCGAATACGGTCTAGCTCTTTTGAAAACTGTTAAGAATTAATATTTTTTAATTATGTTTTAACATATTTGCTTCATGGTAACCCTAAATTTACATTTACTCTCTATTGAAATCTCGTACTTATATAATTTGTCTTACTGTATCATTCCATTGATACTCTCTTTTATTAAGATCATTACAGTTTTTATTTCTATAACTAACATTGTGATATTTCTTATGTAATAAAACAGTTCTTCTCGAAGCTTGAAACTAAACGGTCGTTTTTCTTTTGTATAAATCGCAACAAAAACGTCTCCATTTCCTTGTCGACTTGATTCTCTAACAATGAAACACGTTCATCTAACTCTTTTGAAAACGTCTCCATTTTGTTGTTGACTTTATTCTCCAGCAATGAAACACGTTCATCAAGTGCAGATACATTATTCTCGATGTTAACAAGCTTGCCTTCTAGCATGTTTCTCTGCTCTTCGAGAAGGTCTTTTTAATCTTCGAGACGTTCGAGAACATTTTTTTGTTCGTTGTTCTGTTCGTTTCGTTGCTCTTCGAGACGTTCGAGAACATTCTTTTGTTCATTTCGTTGCTCTTCGAAACGTTCAAGCAGAAGACTAGTCATATTTGAAACATCTACATTTTTACTCACGTCTGCTTCCTCAGCGTCAGCTTCAAAGACGAAAATGTCCGGGTCTTCATTTTGTTGTTTCAAATATTCGACCAAATGCAGAACAAGCTCATTTTTCGATCCTGCTCTAGAAAGTTCTCGCTTGCCTAATTCACATTTCAGCTCATTACAGTTGAGCTCTTTCAGTAACTTGCTCATTTTATTATTATTTTTTTTTTCCGCACACTTCACTGCACAATAAGTTTTATTCCACTTTTCCGACACCAATGTAATGTTTTTGCTAGGTTCGTTAAATAAAACTTATTACTCTTTCTAGTATTTCAAGTTAGTTGTTCTCGAAGGTTCTTGTCTTGGAATGTTCTAGATGGTTGGAATAAAGAGAAATACATTTGACATTGGAAAAGACTTTTTGTTTCTTCCATAAAGTAGATATGCAATTTTCCGACAGATGGCGCTGTAGGAGTATAAAGCTCTGCTCGCAACAATATAATTAGAAATAAAAAAAAATATATTTGATATATATGTAGGTATAGACCAGTTTTTAAAATTTATTCATATAAACTTTGTTTGCAAAAAAATATTGTTCATAAATGAACGGGGATTATACAGATGTGCGCAGCTGCGCTCTATCACAAGATAAGATGATAAGATAAAATATACAGTCCACTATTCAAAGAAAAACAATCTTATGATAGCGCATAGCTGAAGATACGCACAGATACTCGTAAAACATAAAATACTCATAGTCATAAAAGATAACACCACCGACCTTTTGTTGGGACGAAGCGATAACTTTTCTGCTCCATAAGATAAGGTATTTACTGTAAGATAATAATGTACATAGTTTGTTATAAATGGATATTTTAAAATAAAAACTAATCAGATACTTTTCTGAAGCGAAGAAGAGTGTTTCATTTATTTTAGTCCATCGAGCCACAGATATTGAGCTCAACCAATAAATAAATAAAAAAAAAGACTTGGAAAATAATCTAAGCAAAAATTGACTTTTTTAAGTTTTCCCCACCAGTGGTAAGAGACTTAGAAAAAAAAGAACTTTAATTAAAAAGCGTAGTCAGAGCTAAAATACTGCCAAGCGTAAAACGTGGCTAAACAACGTTTTTAAAAATAAAAAAAAAATACTTTTCGGGGAAATTAAGAAAATTCCTTGGAGATCAACAAGTTGTGAGTCGAGGCACAGCTAGGTCAACCTGGCGACCAAACCAAAAACACCTCCAACAAAGCAGTGTAAAAAGTTGTTCGGAATCAAAATCAACATGCGGATCAACAGAGTAAAGATAATAGAGTCTCAAATGGACATTTTAGAAAAAGTTCAGCACGCATTTAGCAACCTTTCGGATCAACCGATAAGAAAAGCAAAATGTGAAGAACTAGTCAAAAAGTTTGAAAAACTCCATAGAGAAGTCGATGCCAATCATAAGAAACTGACGACAGATGGCATCGGCGAAGAGGATTACTTCGAGAAGAATATCTACGAAAAAATTGTGCAGAAGCTTGAAGAGATGATCCTTAAACTTCAACAAAGTATATCTGGAGAAACTTCAAATCTAAAAGACGACCCGAAGAATAACCTTGTTGGACAAGAACTTCTTTTAAAAGAAAAGATCTATACAACGCTGGATCGCAACATCAATAAATTTAAAAGGAAGGCAGACATCCTTCGAAGAAAAATTGATGATCTTTGCGATACAAGCAAAGTAAATGTAGATCAAATAAGGTATTTAGAAATTTTATTCGATGAAATAAAAAGTCTATACACCAATCAACTGTCAGAGTATAACGACAAAGAAGTTGAACAATTATATGAAGAAGTAATGAAAGAATATTTCAAAGAGCTTCCCAAGCTAAGAAATAATTTGAAAAATGAGGAACCTAAAAATGAATGCCGCGTGAATTTGGAACTAGAAAAGCTGAAAATTCGTGCTTTATATGGGGAAGTGAGAGAATGGGCATCATTCCACAACATTTTCCAGGATATGGTGCACAACAACACTCAAATTTCGAAGGCGGAAAAGATGCTACGATTACGCCTATGTTTAAAAGGCGAAGCAGCACGTTTGATTCAGCACCTGCAAATTTCTATTGAAAACTATGAATCAGCATGGTTTCTGCTTAAACAGAGATACGACAACAAGCGTATTCTGTTCACAACTCAATGGGACAGACTCCTGGATCAACCTATCATAAGTAGTGAAAAAGCAAAGAATGTAAGAGAGCTTTTCGACACAACAAACGAGTGTCTGAACGCAATCAGGGCTTTAAATATACAAATAGATGAGACATACCCGTTTATAGCTCGAATAATTGTTCGAAAATTGGACAAAGAAGGTCTGAAGTCCTATGAACAGACCATAAGGAAATCCAAGGAAATTCAGACGCTAACGGACATAATGGAATTCTTGAATCAGCTGTACCAGACTCTAAACGCGGTTGAAGTAAAAGAAACCCTATTTAAAACACGTAAACAGCCAATATATAAAGTTCAGCATACAGCAACGACTAGCGATAGGGTGAAAATCAAGCAAGTGTGTAATTATTGCAAGTTAAATAATCACACAACTACTGAGTGCCGAAAATTCATGGGAATCAGTGCTAAAGACTGAAGAAGCTTTGCGAGGGATCAGAAGATTTGCTACAAATGTCTCAACCATAAATGGAGAGATGTTTGTCAAAACCAAGCTGTAAAATGCAAAGTATGCAAAAAAGGTTATCATGAACTGCTTCATCTTGGTGAATTAAGTGTTAAGAGAAGACATCTTTGACGACCAAAGCACGAGCAACAGTTATTCTTGCGACAGCACAAATTAAAGCCCAGACATCAAATGGAGAGTACATCCTAATAAGAGTACTCATCGATCAAGGCTCACAAATAACGTCGATATCAAAAGAAGCTGTGCAGATGTTAGGCATTCCACGTGTCAAAAATAAACTGAGGATTCATGGTTTAGCGAAGCAATAGTCGGAGAATCGAAGTACAAAGTAAATGTAAAAATTAAGCCAAGATTCTTAAGCAACCATGAGAAAACGTAGAAGCCGTTGTTCTCCCATCTCTGACCAGTGCGCAGCCTGATAGATCATTTAAATATGATATAAGAAAATGGAATAATTATCTTTTGGCTGATCCGATGTTCAACAGATCTGACAGGATAGACATGGTGATTGGAGGAGATATTTTCAGTAGGATACTGGAAAATGGGGTCAAAAAAACTAATGGCATCGTTGGACAGTCAACTAAATTTGGATGGATTTTGTCTGGTTTGACAGACAAGCAAAAACTCAAAAAAGTTACTTCAGCAATTACTAACCTGGAACGATTCTGGGAGCTTGAAGAAATAGATACTGACGAAGCCATGATTGATAAAGACTTTTTGTGCCTGGCAAGATATAAGAAAACAACCAAACAGGACATAGATGGGCGCTTTATAGTGGAAATTCCGTTCAAAGAAGACAAGGAACTGGGTGAATCAAGGAAGCTAGCAATCGCACGTTTGATGTCCATGCAAAGGAAATTTAAGAATAATGAAAACTTGTACAAAGATTACAAACAATTCATGGAAGAATATATTCAGCTTGGGCACATGAGGAAAATTAGTGACAACTCATGTGAAAAATACTATCTTCCACACCAAGCAGTTATTAGAGAACAAAATACCACAGCAAAGCTGCGTGTCGTTTTTGATGCCTCAGCCAAAACTTCGAATGGTAAAAGTCTCAATGATATAATGTACACAGGACCCAAATTACGAGATATTTTCGACATTATATTAAAATGGCGATTTTGGAAAATTGTGCTGACGGCAGACGTTGAAAAAATGTATCGGCAAATAAAAATAGCTGATAAGGATAGAGCTTACCATCGCATTTTAAGGCAAGATGATCCTACAAGCAAAATAGATGAATACGAACTATCCACTGTTACATATGGAACTGCTTCAGCACCATTTCTAGCTGTGCGAACATTGCTTGAAATAGTTAGTGCTCAGAAGAAAATGAATGGTTGGGAAAACTAATAAGTGAAGATTTCTATATGGACGATCTAATGACAGGAGCCGATTCAATAAAGCAAGGCCAGTTAATTCAAGAAAGCATAAGCAGACATTTCCATGCATTTGGACTTCATCTACGAAAATTGCTCTCTAATAGTGAAGATATAACAAGAAACATCCAACCCATTGCAGAAAACGAAATATGTAATAAAAATTGAAGAAAGTGATGCAGTTAAAACACTCGGCCTACAATGGGACCCTAAGCAAGATGAATTTATGTTTAAAATAAATTTAGCTGCATCACATAAGACAACAACAACAAAAAGGAGCGTTCTATCACTAATAGCTTCAATATTTGACCCGCTAGGATGGCTGTCACCGGGTTCAATAGTTGCAAAATTGTACATGCAAAAACTTTGGACTTTAAACTATGCCTGGGATGAGCAGTTAGCAGATGAACTGAAAAAAGAATGGATACAATATATAACGGATATTGAAGTACTACAACATCTGAGAATACCAAGATGGATAGGAACAACTTCAGAATCGTTAATGGGACTCCATGGTTTTGGTGACGCGTCTGAAAAAGCCTATGCTGCAGTTGTATATGTGAAAACTGGAAACAGAGTGCAACTGTTAACAGCAAAAACAAAAGTCAACCCATTAAAAAAAAAAAAAAAAACATTGCCAAAACTAGAACTCTGTGCCGCTCATTTGGATGCTAAATTGATCAACAGAATTTCAAAAACAATGAACAAGAATCATCAAATTTTTGCTTGGAGTGATTCAACAATAACACTTGGTTGGATTAGAAACAACAAAAATAAGGACAAATTCATCAGGAACAGAGTAGACGAAATACGAAACCTCATTCCAGAAGCAGAATGGCGTCATGTCAGCTCAAAAGATAATCCTGCAGATCCCGCCTCCCGAGGTATTGTATCCACTAAGCTCCTAAATTTAAAAATTTGGTGGAATGGTCCTGAATGGCTGCAACTTCCAACTCACAAATGGCCAACGGAACGACACGAAACTGAGAAAATAACACTAGCCACGTGTCTGATAATATCAAACCGACATGCATTTGCTGAAGGTCTCTTAAATCGATATTCAAGTTGGCTGAGACTACAAAGAGTTATGGCAGTCATCTTAAGAATAATAAAAATAGGGAAACAATTATCAGTTGAGGAGCTGCAAACTAAAAATTTAACTATAATCCGATTGTTACAAAATGAAGACTTAAAATAAGAATTATCAGTGGAAGAGCTGCAAACTGCAACTATGAAAATCATCCGATTCGTACAAAATAAGGACTTCAAAGAAGATATAAAAAACCTATCAAAAAATAAATCCGTTAATAATACTAGCAAAATTGTAAGCCTTAATCCTTTCTTGGATAATAACGGAATACTACGGGTTGGCGGTAGACTAACAAATGCAGGCCTACCATATAATTCAATGCACCCATTAATCCTTCAAAAATCAAATTTGACAACGCTTTTGATTAAAGACGCACACAATGCTGCACACAATTTCATACGCTGCAGTGAGCGTATGAAAAGGTCGGTCGATGTCCTCGTGCCGTGCTGTGCGTCCGTTCGTTTTTTTTTGCCCCCGTTTCTCTCCCCGTCGCAGACGCGCCACAAAACAACAATTTAATTAAACGAAAACAAAAAAAATAGCAAACAGAAAATATAAAAGAAACAAATAGCCACAACAACAAAACAAGAACAAAAAAAAATCAAGCACTCATAGGAATAAATTACAACAAAAAATACCTATGTCAGTAGCACGGTAAGTGACATTTTCCCTCCCTTCCTTTTTTTCCTACAGTTGTGTGGCCTAGTGGGTGCAAGCATTGTGCTGAGCTTAGGTATATAAGCTCTCTCAGTGTTTGCATCTGCTGGGTCGTACGATAACAGATGTATAGAGAATTACTGTTCTGATTGGTAGGGCTCGGATCGATTCAACGTCACTACCATTGACTTATTATATATGGACTGCTAGTTGTGTATAATTCCCATACAAAATTTGCAACCAAAATGGTCCAACGGATACAATCGAAACTAGCCCTCGTGCCGACACTAGTGGCAAAAATAAACAACATATTTAACGCCATCTCTTGTTCTACTAGTGCCAACAGAAATGTTTACTCATAGAAACTAAGGACATCTATTGACATTGCTTTGAAGAAACGGTGCTAGTCTATGGTTAGAGAGATAATCGGCTGAGAATAGTGCTAAGGGATCTCGAAAAAAAATCCCCTTTAAAATATTTTATGAATCATTTTGGTTTACTTAATGATTTTATGTCCGCGCAGGTGCATATAATTAAATGTTACACAAAATAGCGAACTCATTTTAGGCAATCGTTTAGTTTGTGTCAAAACACAAACTTTTTAGTTGCTCGAACCAAGAAGTTGAGAAACTAAAAATTGAATGTGCGCGCCTAGTCTTACAATTCTAGTTTAAGATAAGGTGCGTTTTATTATTCACAAATCTATCTGGATCCGGATCTGAATTAAGTTTTAACTTGTATTACAAAAACAATTTGGGATCCTGTTTTCTATCGGGATCTATTTCAAAGATCCAAAAATCAGTTATTACACTGGCGAGTAGATGGCTTTTTATGGCAAGGTAGCAAGGCAAGGCTTTTTATGGCAAGGTAAGCTATAGTGTAAAGAAAAAAGACAAGACATAATTTAAAATTTACAAACCCAAGGATAAAAAGAGACGGACTTATAACACTGCTGTCACTAAGATCCGTATCGTTTTATTTTCAAAGGAAGATCCAGATCCGGATCCAGATAGATTTGTGAATAATAAAAAGCACCTAAAGAAAGTTTTTTGTAAATTTGATACAAATTGTAGGATTGGTTTTTCTCTAAAGTGAGTTGTTAATTTAAATCAAAATTAGGATTTATTTGCATAAATAATTTTTTTGCAAATATTTTCGCTCTAGCCAAAAAGATCTTAGCTTATCTCTTGATTTCTAGTATGTATAAAAATTAAAATTATTTGTAAAAGTGAAACTAATTGCTTTAATAAAAGTATTTTTACATACAATAATAATATTTGTTAATAGATAATACAAGTAAATGCAACGAAAACTGTGTTGCAGTATATATTTATACGTTGAAAACAAAAATGAAAAAGGGAAAATTAAAAAGGGAAATTTTCAGATTTGGCAATTGGACTATTTGCACATTAGCCCCTTTAGCACTGGTTCCATTTCATAGTATTCAAATTTTCCGTCAGTGTCGGCACGAGGGCTAGTGTCGTTTGGTAATCCGTTGGACCATTCTGTAATCAGCTACTAGCAGTCCATATCTAGTATGTCAATGGTCACTACTAAAGGCATAACACTTTTTAGTGATGTTGTGTTAAAACGACTTTTTATTAGTCTTACACAGTGATTTTCTTAGATTTCGTCTGTTTTGGTTTTTGTTATTTTTTTTATATTGCAATGACTGAGTGAAACCCAAGTAGGTGAGGATTCCGATCCTACTGAATTTTTTATTCATGGGTATAGCTTGGTGCCATTATTCTTTTCCCATCATGGTCTCGCCATTTACATTAGGAATGATGTTACATATCAGTTCTTACCACAATATGGTCGCTGCACCAACTCTTTCTTCAATTTTATGTGGTTTAAATTTTCCATTAATAAGCACATCATCCACTATTGTTTTCTTTATCGAAGCCCAAATCTGGAAAGAGTTTCAACTTCTCACGAATTTGATACTCTGTCCGACTCCATCCAAAGAATTGTTTCCCTGTATCCTTACACTGAAATCGTTATTACGGGCGATTTCAATGTTCACAATTCTTCTTGGCTTCTCCATTCGGGCCAGACAACACCCGAAGGAATGTTTGTTGAGATTTTTGCTGAGTTTAACCACCTTACTCAGCTTGTCAACGAGCCTACTCGAATATCGGACGTTAATGGTCGAGCAGAAAATACTCTTGACTTGTTTCTTACCTCTGACCCTGATAAATACACAATAAGTGTATTGACGCCTCTAGGCACATCTGACCATAGTGTTATATCTGCAAATTTCTCGTGTCAAACAAATCCAGTTAGAGAAAGAGCTCCTAGAAGAACCGTATGGCAGTACGAGAAAGCCAACTGGAACGGTTTGAATAACTTTTTCAGGATCTTTAACTGGTCACTATGCTTCCTCGATAGTGACGTAGACTCCAGCGCAGATATGATAACTAATATTATTCTTTTGGGAATGAAACATTTTATCCCGAATAGGGTTAAAAGTATCAGACCCAAGGATAATTCATGGTTTGATTTGAGCTGTAAAGAGGTTATCAAGGAAAAAGAGGTAAGCTTCCGGTGTTTTAGAGCCAACCCAACTGAGGAAAACCGGAAAAAGTTCAAACAAGCCAGGAAGGCCTGCAACGCCCATATTCGACGGACCAAATTTTTACATGATCAAAAATCAAGGCAAAAAATACTGCAATGTCCCAAAGGCAGTAAGAATTTTTGGTCATTTGTAAAAAATATGAGGAATTCTTCCTCGGTTCCTACGCTTGTTGTCGATGACACTCGTTTCGTTAGCTCTATTAATAAAGCTAACTTGTTTGTAAGGCAGTTCGCCGCAAATTCCACCTTGCCGGTTAGTGTCATGACTCCCCCAATTCTTAAGCGCGTTAGTGATTCTATGTGACAAATCTTTTTTCGTACTCGTACCGTGGCAAGAGTCTTGAAGGATCTCAACATATATAAATCCGCTGGTCCGGATGGTATCCCCGCTATTATTCTGAAGAGGTGTTCTTCCACGCTAGCAAAACCCCTGCGTAAGCTTTTCCATCTATCCTATTCTTCAGGGCTCGTTCCGAGTAGATGGAAAACAGCATTTGTTCAGCCGATTCCAAAAAAAGGCGACTCTTCTTCTCCCTCAAATTATCGACCGATCGCACTAACGTCCCTTCTTTCCAAGGTCATGGAAACGCTGATTAATTATCAGCTCAAGAAATATCTTGAAGAACGAAAGCTTCTTAATGACCGGCAGTATGGCTTTCGTAGCAATAGGTCCACTGGTGATTTGATGGTGTATCTAACCGAAAAGTGGAATAAATCTTTACATTGTTTCGGAGAAAGTAAGATTATTGCACTTGATATTTCAAAGGCATTTGATAAAGTCTGGCATCTTGCTCTTTTATCGAAAATGCGTGCTTTCGGCATCGACGAATCCCTACTTCGTTGGATTAGAAATTTTCTTTCGAACCGTTCAATACAAGTTGTACTAGACGGATTCAAGTCTGAAACCCACAATATAAATGCTGGTGTGCCCCAGGGCTCCGTTTTGTCCCCAACCCTCTTCCTCATTTTTATTTATGATCTCCTGTCTGTAACTTCTAATCCAATTAACTGTTTCGCTGACGATAGTACTCTTAGCTTTTCATATTCGTTTTCAGACTCACATCCCTCCTCTTCGGATGTGGAACTGCAACGACAAAATATGATAAGTTCATTAAATCACGACCTAAACAGCATTGTACAATGGGGAACAAGAAACGGCGTCGAATTTAATGCTTCGAAAACTCAGTGCTGTCTTGTATCGTTAAAGCGTGATATACCCCCATTGCCACTATCTATGAGTGGCACTTGCATCAACGAAACTGAACATCTCGATATTCTCGATATGTGCATCACGAACCACCTCTTGTGGAACGATCACATACGCGATGTTGCCAAAAATGCCGCAAGATGTTTGGGTTTTCTGAGACGGTGCAAGAAATTCTTCTCTCCTTCTGATCTGGCTACAATCTATAAAACCTATATACGTCCAAAACTTGAGTATAACTCCCCCATCTATGGGCTGGTGCTCCAGTAACTTACTTAAGTCTCTTGGACAGTATTCAAAGAAGAGCTTTTAAAATGATTGGTGACAACAACATCATTGGCTCATTTACGTCACTCCAACATCGTCGTAATGTTTCTTGCCTCACCCTTTTTACCGTTATTTTAACGGACTTTGCTCTAGTGAAATAGCCAGTTGCATTCCTCCCCTTAAACAATTCAACCGTAATACTCGCACTTCTAGGAATGCCCATCAATTTACCCTCGAGCCCAACTTCGGTCGTACTGTGAAGTACAGAGATTCGTTTTTCAGCCGTACTACGCGAATGTGGAATTCCTTACCACGCTCTGTCTTTCCCAGTCGTTGCAATGTTCAAGAATTCAAAACCAATGTACACCGACACCTCCTTT
Organism: Philhelius festivus; assembly: GCA_963931855.1. Lineage (NCBI taxonomy): Eukaryota > Metazoa > Arthropoda > Insecta > Diptera > Syrphidae > Philhelius > Philhelius festivus. The sequence goes on along the minus strand of OZ007554.1, from coordinate 135,541,516 downwards.
CTAACCCCTCTCTTTTTTCCTAATGCTCACGCTGTGTCTCTGACATATTAAGGGTATACAAAAAACCTTTGAGTGTGTGCTAATTATAAAAAAAAAAAAAAAATTGATTGACGGAAGCTATTATTAGACGACAATACTAGATTTTGGGTTTGAAAAATGCCGTAAAATACTATATTCGAAAATGCCGAGCTAACACCGCTACACAATTAATGGGTGAGTTACCAGAATATCGAGTGAAAATATCACACCCATTTACATATACTGGAGTGGATTACGCAGGACCGTTTCAAATGAAGTGTTCAAGAGGACGAGGTCAGAAAAACTTTAAGGGATATTTGGCAGTTTTCGTTTGTCTATCAACAAAGGCAATTCATCTCGAAGCAGTGAGTGACTTATCATCAGACGCATTTTTAGCCGCACTGAGAAGATTTTTCGCTCGACGAGGGAAAAGCCTTCACATTTACTCCGACAATGGCACTAATTTCATAGGTGCAAATAGATCACTATACTCTGTCCAACAAAAATTGTCAGTACAGGCCTTATGGGAGAGCTTTTTCTAAAGCAATGGCGCCTGATGTACCCTCGCTATAATGCGTTAGGAAAAATGCCACTAAAAAAAGAGCAAGCCACTGACTTTTCTTAAGGAATTGTTGTTGTAATTCTTTGCAAAAAGTTGTACACCCCAACACGACCGTCGTATCCCACTGCTGATGAGATACTGTCAAGATCAAGACAAGAGTGTCAAGCTGTCAAGTGTCACTCAATACGATCGTGCGCTCTTTATCTACATCAAAACAGAGTTACCATTATCATTCTCAATTGCAAGCAAGGAGCTTTTTCAGTGGTTTTTATTAAGGAGCTTTTGGGATTTGAAACTTTTGAGAACACATTTTAAGAAGATGAGTATGTTGAGTGTTGTCGTATTGCTTTTCAACTTAAAAAAAACGCGCCTATTATCTTACCGCTTGGCGTTGTGGGAAAAGGTAGATTGAATATTGTTTTCAGTCGTTTTGAATCGGCAGACGGTAGCCCTCTCCTTTTACTCTCATTTGCGGCGATTTATAATTGAATCGGTCATTTCAAAAACCTCATAAGTCATTCAATTAGAATTTTTCAGGAATCAATAAAAACTGTTTCATGCTCAAAAAAATGAGTTTTAAACCACTTTTTTATGCTTAACTAAGTATTTTAGTGGTAAGAAAAATTAAAAAGCGAAAAAAAATCACAGTTTATTAATAAAAATAATGAAAAAACCTAAAAACTGGTCTTGACTTAAGTTGTTTTAGCAAGGACTGGGGTAAGTGGTATATAATTTAACCAAAAAAATGGTAGTAATTACATTTTGTATTGCTTATTATTGAAAACTACACTTAAGAATAACTTTTTGTCATGTTTTAATATCTTTAAGGTACATAGATTGATTATCTTCAACATTTTCTTATTGATGGGCACTTTTGCTGATAGAAGTGAAACCGAAGTTGCAACTTTATTTATTACTAATAATAAATGTTTAATCAATCCATCAATATAATTATACCTATGATAGTACCTTTTCTATGTGAAGCATACTTAAAGCTCATATATGTCGAAGGTGCTTTTTTCTGTTTTTGTGGGATTTTTTTCTATAAGATTCAGTGTTGACATGTTTTTTTGTACAAATTTGGCCACAATTTCATCTTCAATAACATCTTCAGTTTTTAGCTCTATGACTATATTTTCTAAAATTCGAATGAGATGGACGTGAATTTGACAGACGCGACGGATAAATATGAAAAGCTAAGATAGACAATGAAGTGCAAATCATCAGATCATTCAGTTTCAGAGATCATTCATAAAAATGAGAAAGAGAGTCTGAGACTAAACGGAGACCTTGGGGTCCCCAGCATTTATTTTGTGAAGATCCGATTTGAAACCTTCCAAAAAAAAAGTATTGAACAATCCAGTAGAAAATTTCTAATCCAACGAATAAGGGCTTCATTGATACCAAACTCACGTATTTTCGATATAATAGCTTGATGCCAAAATCCATCAAATTCCTTAGAAATATCAAGCTCAATGATCTTACTTCGACATATGATTCTTCTCTTCTGCAACTTGATATCAACAGTTCCTCGGTTTTTCAAATCTCTTAGATAAATTAGTTTATGTCTTGTCTTTCAATTTTATAATTTGTTATAACATTTCATTAATGTATTACACCTTCTTTTCTTTTTCGGCGCACCATCACTCTCTGTTTCACTTGAAGACATTTTTAAAGCTAAAATTACTTTTCGCAGAAAATAGTTATATGAAAAACCCAAATTTGACATTGATGACGGTTGTTATCAAATTGAAGATTTGAATATTGTTGAACCAATCAGAGCAAAGAAAATTTAAAATATCAAACTACTCCCGCCATTTTGGTAGTGCATGCAAAAACCTCTTAAGTCACTGACTTATGTTGTTTATGCAATAAACGTCTTTCCTTCGGTATTATTTGAAGAGGAAGGAATGTACAGACTTACGTAGTTCTTACCCAGAATACGCATCTCCCTTTAAGGAACCATTTTCACCAAAAAAAGTATTTTGGAAAAAAATGTGACTTAAGAGGTTTTTGAAATGACCGATTGAATTTAAACTACGGAATCCCTGTGAGAGCTTTAAAAGGTGACACACTTGTGCATGGCAATGCAACCAGAATGAGAGACAATCGTCCTATCTTCCCTGTACTGACAATTTTTGTTGGACAGAGTATAGATGCCGAGTTAAAAAAAGTGATCAAACAAAATACAAGTGTTGCACCAATACTAGCAAATGAAAACATCAAATGGCATTTTTCACCCCCGGCAGTACCTCACTTTGGTGAAATTTGGGAAGCGGTAGTAAAAGCTATGAAATACAACTTAAAAAGAGCGATTGGAGAAGTGAAGCTCACTTTTGAGGAAATGTCAACTATTTTGCCACAAATAGAAGCAGTTTTAAACTCACCACCTCTATACGTAATTAATGATGGAAATGGTGAAGATGCTCTAACACCAGGTCATTTCCTAATTGGTATACCATTGTTATCCATTCCTAGTACAGACTCAGATCAACACTTAACAAATGGAAACTGGTACAAAAAATTCAGCGGGACTTTTGGAATCGTTGGAAAGGTGAATATTTATATATACTGCAACAAAGGAATAAGTGGAAAATTCCAGCCGAGAACATGTCTCAAGGTGATATAGTGATTATTAAAGACGAAAATACTCATCCAGCAAGATGGCCTCTTGCTAAAATAATAGAAACGCAACCAGGCAAAGATGGTCGTGTACGTTTTGTAACCTTAAAGCTGCAAAACACCACTCTAAAACGACCAATCAACAAAATATGTAAATTGGTCAAAGCAAACGATGATGATAAAGGAGAGGAAGAATGTCGTATAAACATGACCACCACGAGAAGAATTAATTCTAAACCCAAAAGGAGTTTATTTACAACAACACTCCTCATGATATTACTTATAATGCCATGCAGTTCAATATCGTTATCGAATGCATCTAAATACAAAGGTGGATCAGTAACTGAGTTGTCCGAGAATGCGGCAACTTACCTTGATTCAATTGGCAAAATGGATGTAATGCCATCAACCTGGAATTTGATAATTTACTTCAATCTAGAGCCGTATAAGCAGCAGGTTTACAGAATCCCAAAAGCACTTAGGAGCATCGAAGACTACTGTCACCTACTAACAGAATTCGAGGAAGCATGCAGAATGATAACGCAGTCTTTACAAAGACGGTTTGCAACCATTAGTAGCAACGACAACCTATTGGTATATTCAGTCAAAAAATGTTTTAAAAATAAACGTTTCTGGCCGCCCGCAGAATGTTCATAAATGAACGGGGATTATACAGATGTGCGCAGCTGCGCTCTATCACAAGATAAGATGATAAGATAAAATATACAGTCCACTATTCAAAGAAAAACAATCTTATGATAGCGTATAGCTGAAGATACGCACAGATACTCGTAAAAACATAAAATACTCATAGTCATAAAAGATAACACCACCGACCTTTTGTTGGGACGAAACGATAACTTTTCTGTTCCATAAGATAAGGTATTTACTGTAAGTTAATAATGTACATAGTTTGTTATAAATAGATATTGTAAAATAAAAACTAATCAGATACTTTTCTGAAGCGAAGAAGAGTGTTTCATTTAAATATAGAAAATTCAAATTAATTAAAAAAAAAATAAAAATAAATAGAATAAAATTACCTATTGTTGACATAATATTTGAAAAAAAAATTAGATACCTTTTTTTGGAAAAAATATACATACATACATATCGTCGCCTGAGTTCTATCTTGTTCAAAAGACCATTTTTGGCGAAATTGAGTTAGAAATGCAGTTTTTATAAATCGAACATGCTATTTCGAATGGCGTACTCCATTTTTTCTATCTCTTTTAGTTTTACAGTTATGAAGAACTATTTTGTTCAATAAACCACTTTATTAAATATTTTGAGTGTCTTTTTTATTCAATCAACCACTGCTTTTTGTTTTTATATGAAATTGAACAATTTTATATTAACTTTAAAAAAAACTACCATGTATTTCTTTGTTGTTCAATGTCCATATCTAATCCATTTAGTTTTGTATGTTATTGAACAAAATCCTATTAAAAAAGTTATGTGGACGGAAAACCGCATTTTTGTTCAATATAACTGCACTGGAATGTACCACACAAAATTAATACTGATATAACATTGGAAGCTGTAAGCACAATGTGATGTAAGCGAAAAGTTGGAGCGTAATCTTCAAACGCTTTTAAGGTATTTTGAGAAACCCTTTTATCTTTAGACAGTTTTTGAATACAATATTTGTCGCTTACAGTATGATAAATCCAGCTCATCCAGGATCTGGTATTTCAGAATTCTATGATTCAGAATTCTAATATAGCTCCTTTATCTGAAGAAGTCATTTCAGTACCTTTATTGGAAAATGTAGTACCAGCAGAAGGTTCCGTTTCATCTAAACAAACTACATGCCTTACACCAAGAGAAGCCCTGGATCGAGTAAAAAAAAATCGAAAACCATTTTTGTGGAAACAAAATATACAAAAATGGATGGGTCAAGGTGGTAAGCAATATTCAAATGACATTCGCTTGCAACGTTAGTTGCAGTCATAATTGTTTCACCAAATTTTCTTATGATGAACGTGTGAAAATATTTGATTCATTTTGGACCTTAAGGCTAGGCGCGCACATTCAATTTTTAGTTGCACTACTGTTTGGTTGCTTATAGAAAACATATAATTATATGTTACACAAAATAGCGAACTCATTTTAGGCAATCGTTTAGTTTGTGTCAAAACACAAACTGTTGCGAAACTAAAAATTGAATTTGCGCGCCTAGCTTAAAAGATTCTGAAAAAGGACAGTTTTATTCCAAATTTGTGATAAGATCGGAACCAAAGTGAAAGAAAGTAGCTAAAATAATTTCAAGAAAAAAGTTTACTTTCAATGTAGAAAAATACAATATCGACAATCTGGGGCCTGTTTCTCAGATCATACACATCATACATTGTATGATATTGACGTTCTGCTGTATGATTTCTGTTTCTCAATTTTGTCATACAACAATGTATGACTGAAGATTACACTGGAAATATTGGAATGTTGTATGATTCTGTTTCTCAGAAATGTGTCATTTACATCATACAGCAAATTTACCTATAAATGATCATATATTTAATACAGCACAAAATTCTGTTGTAAAGTGGCTGCTGCATGTAACATGTAGCAACATTGTTTTCATCAGGCAAAGCTGGGGAAACAAAATTTATTTGAGAAGTTCTCTGGCTCGACATTCACAAAACATGGTAGAGCCTGTAGGGCATAGAGAGAGGTAGTTTCATTGGGGTTGTCTTATGGGCTTGCATTATACAGATTTCATGATAATGGATTCCATTTCCAAGCTAATGAAGGGTTAACAATATTTGTTGCAAAGGTGACAAGGCTTCGTTGCAATTAGTTGAACGCACAATTGATCTTCCCAATTTTTCCACTAAAAATGTTTGGCAATCTAAATTTTTCAACAAAATATGGATCTTTAAGATTGAAATTAACAGGTTCTTTTATTATTTTAGGGCGTCATCTGACACGTATATTAATTTCAACTAGTTCCAACGCGTCTTCACTAAAAATTGAGATTTATATTAACCTCACACTCAAATAATGATGAAATGTCAGAATCATACACATCATACAACAAAACAAATGTCATAGTTACAACACTTCCAATGAAATCTGAGAAAAACAATGATGTGTATGTTGTATAAAAATGTTGTATGTTGTATAAAATGTATTATGTGTATGACCTGAGCAACAGGCCCCTGATCTTCTTTCAATGCATTACAAATAAAATCATAATGGCACAAAATTTTAGTTGAATTATTACGATGTTAAATCTGTTTTAGTATGAAACTAGGTTTAAACAACGATTTTTATGAAAAAATAATAAGAAACCAATTACAATAAAACTCAGTGGCGCAAAATTTTAAACAGCCTTTTATTAAGGTATTAGTATGATACGAGTAATTCTTAACGATTTGCTAACTTTAAAGTAGTTTACTAACTCATTCTTAATTCTTACAATTTTCTAACTCTATTATCGTGCTAAGGCAATTTTCTTAGTAAATTGCACCTAAAACAATGAAAGTTCGAGCAAAGAACTAAGTCCTTGTGTGGCGTTTGTAAATAGCACGATACTAAAAAAATAATATAGGTATTCGACGATTTTAGTATCATACTAAAACAGCTTTACATCGTACTAATTTAATTAAAATTTTGCGCCAGTTTGTTTAAAACAATAACAAAATTTAAATTAAAAATTGTATGTAAAATAAATAATGTATTAATCTGAAAAAAGAAGGGTAAAAAGTGAATTCAAAAAAATGTTTAACAAATTTTGAATTTCATTACCTACCGAGCAGCAGCAATATTTTTTCTGATCACCCATTATGTTCTAGTGCTTAACTCAAAGAATGAGTTAGAATATTTTGTTCTATTTTCATAGTATTTTCGTAGTTTCAATGATTTAATTATTAAGTGCTTCTATTTTGTTCAATATTCAGCTTTTTTGTTCAATATCCACCAATTTAATCAACTTGTTTACAGCCCATACAACGTTGTTCAATATCCAAAATGACATCCCACTTGATTTTATTTTTTAACTATTTCAGGATTTAATAAAACCTAGATTTATAAATCATTTTGCAAACAAAAATTATTGAGTTTAATGGAGAAAAAAACTCCACAGTATTTTCTTTCAAATTTAAGTAAAAATTTTGCTTCTGAAGTTAAAAAATCGTTTTCCCAACATTTTCCAAAATGGACTTTGAACAAGATAGAACTCAGGTGACGATATGTATGTATGTACCTGCTTATAAAGAATTTAAGAAAAATAAAAAAAAAGGAAATTTAGTTAATCAATTTTAAAAATTTATTGATGCACCCCACATGAAATTTTTTTTCTTCTTCTTCTTCTTCTTAAGTATTCTTCCGAATACTTAAGTGCCCAACAGACCACTTTTTCGGGGAAACTGAGTTAAAGATGCAGTTATACTTATTCGAATATTCTCTATCGTTTGGCGCTATCCCTCTTGCTCTATCTTCAATATTAACGAAGTTACAGAAAGCACTTTTGCTCTATAAAACACAAATTTTTGGGTTCTTTTGATGCTTATTTGCCGTATTTCCAAAATGTGTACTACGTGGGGCAATTTTTGAATAAAAGTCTGAAAAACACACGCTTAATGCTTAAATGCCCCACTGCATTTTTTTTACTAAAATGGATAAAACAAAAAAGGTAAAAAAAAACTAATTTAATAAAAAAAAGTGTGAAAAAATACAAAAACTTACTCTTACGAATTTTGAAGTATTTTTAAAACTAATTCCGAATAAAATTGAATGTATTTTTCAAGAAAATTTTATGGACCAAGGTTCATGTTCAGTATTTTTCATAATTAAGTGTTAAAAAATTTATCATTTTCATACGTTTCTTAAGAATAATCCAATGTGGTATAGAGAAAGACATAGCCACTAAATTAATATTACTTTTTGTTTTATGTTTTTATCACTCAAAGTAAAATTATAAAAATTAATAATGCTAGAAATTTTGAGTTTTTTACTATTTTTGCTTTCGTTGATTTCCGAATGTCCAGTGCATAAGTGTCCTATATACATAGACAATTTGAAGTTTAGTTTTCATTCATATGGAAGAGGGTTCTATATCTATTTCTGAGTTTTTTCAAACTTAATTTTATTTTTAAGTAACCGTGACGTTTCTTGACATCAGGACTTCAAAATACAAAAAAGGAGTTTTCAATTAATGTATATTAAAATTCACAAGTCGTAATTGTAAAGTAAAAAATAACGGAATTATTTTTCAAAACTTAAAATTCGTTTTCTGAAGAATAATTTTTATGTATATGGGGCACTTAAGTATTCAGCCGACGAAATATCAATTTTAAAAAGTTATAAGGTTTTTCACCTAGATTTTTGTTAACTTATAAAACTAAAATAAAAATTTTTAAACTATACATTTTCTTATCATAAATACGAAAACTTCGAATGTATACGAACAAAGTTTAAACAATGTTTTATTATTAAACTAATTTTGTATATAGGAAATTTCTTTAAAATCGTTCTAGAAAAAAATTTGGGATGCCAATTTTAAGTATTTAACAATAAAGATTCTAGGAAATATTTTCAAAAATTAATCGCTCAAACTTTTTCAACACATTAATTTTTCAAAAACGATTTTTTTTATTAAAAAAAAATATTTTTTCGTGTTCTTTCTATCATCATAAAGTCAACTTTGATCTAAATCTCAAGTTATTTTTTTCTCAAATGCAAAACTGTATAAACTGTATAAATGTATATCGCAAGTGAAAATAAAAAGAAATTTGAACAGTTTATGTATACCAATTTTAAAAAACATATTTAAAAAAAAAATCAAAAAAGTAATTTTTGAAAAATTGAAAAAAATGGTAAGCCAATCTTAAAAACTTATTGATAAAAAATCGAATAACTTTTTTTACAAAAAAAAAAAATATTTGTATGCCTCTAAAAAAGGTTGAACTATTAAAAAATAAGACATAATTGCCACATTTAAAAATCGCCATGATTTAGTAGTTGAAGTTAATTATAAATTAACCAAACAAAATTCATATATTTTTCTTTGATTAAAACTAAAAAATATGAAAAAAAAATTAAAAAAAAAAAAAACTTTTTTTGATTTTTTTTGTTTGAAACCACAATGAATTTCTATTTGGGGGCTAATATGGAATTGTTTTAATTTGCATATTGAAGAAGATAAAAAAAACCCCATATATAAAAAACAGTTGCAATTTGTAGATTTTACTAACAAACATTTATTTTTGAAAAAAGTTGTTTTGAAAAATCTATAGAAATTTATCAATATGAGATACCTACTTACCTATTTAATTAAAATACAAACTTACTATGATTTGAAATATGTGACCAGGGGGGTCATTCCGTAAAACGATTATCGTCGGACGATATCGTTTTGGCGATAGTCTCACTTCACGTAAGACGATAATCGTCAAAGTGATATCGTTTTGACGGTAGTCTCACTTCACGTAAAACGATAATCGTCAAAGTGATATCGTCAAAACGATATCGTTTGCACGATAGCTAAATAGGTATCGTCTGTCATTAATTTCCATTACTATTTAATCAAACTGAAGCCAAAATGTTTCGTCGCAAATCGCAATTTAGTTTTGATATGTACATAGTAAAAATGAAAATTCAAAAAAAAAAAACAAATAATAGAGTAATTTGGGGTAATGTGGTATAGGCAGTTTTCTCAAAAACTAAGCTGGTTTCTTCAACGGTTTTTACCTTAGCGGATGGTAATATAAATAAAACTAATTACTCGTGTTCAATCAAGTCAAAAATCTTCGTATATCTCAAGCAAATATTAGAGAAGGGTTATTGCGTGTAGTTGAGTTTTTTTTTTGCAATTATACAAAAAATAAAAAAATTAACATATACATACATGTAAATTGTTGTTTTTTTGCGATTTCTAATCTTAATACATACTTAGTGAGCAAGTAAAGTGCACCACCTGTTCAACAACCCACCAGCCGCCACTGGTCGCAATTTAGTTTTGCTATGTACATAGTGAAAATGAAAATTCAAAAAAAAAAACAATTAATAGAGTAATTTGGGGTAATGTGGTATAGGCGGGTAATGTGGTATAGGCAGTTTTCTCGAAAACTAAGCTGGTTTCTTCAACGGTTTTTACCTTAGCGGATGGTAATATAAATAAAACTAAGTACTCGTGTTCAATCAAGTCAAAAATCTTCGTATATCTCAAGCAAATATTAGAGAAGGGTTATTGCGTGTAGCTGAGTTTTTTTTGGTTCAAACCAAAAGTGTTTTTGTGCTCTCAAAAGTTGTGTTTCAAGCTAGTTTATAAATTCTTTGAAAAAATAAATTAATCATCTACGAAAAACAACTGTTAGTTTTGTTCAAAGGTGTTTATTTTATATTTCATTATTTATTTTTGTAAAAATATATAGTTTCGGCTAATGTGGTATACTAGCCGTGGCCAATGTGGTAGTATACCACTTTACCCATCATAAAAGTTTATTTCTTTTTAAAATTGGCTATTTGTGTTTTTTTCCTAAAGAATCATTCGTTAAAATGTCTAAAAGGGTTGAAGTAAGAAAATGAGATCCCAAAGACATGGAATCATGCTGTGAGGAATGAAAAAATGGGTATACCACAATAGACAGCATAGTGTAGCACATTCGTTTCATAACTTTTTCTGTAAGTCAAAAAAACAAACATGTATACCACAATACCCTAACTTCCTCTACGGTTACGAAGACAATTAAGAGATGAATCAGACCCTCTATCTCTTCCAACCCATATGTAAGTATATTTTTTTACATACAATACATAAATATGTACATAAGTAATCTTTCTTACTAATTGTTGTAAAATAATTTAAACCATTATAGTTTTGTTCAACGTTTTCGAATTTCAAAAGAAGCCTTTTTAATGATACTTCAAACAATAAACTTGCCGGATGGTTGTCGTTCTACATATGTACCATCAATATTAATATTTGCTGTAACTATTGAGACTTTGGGTGGCGGAGGGTACCAATGGTTGATAGGCAACGATTTTGGACTCGCTCTTGCACAAAGCACATTATCCAAAATAGTTTCGGAAACGAGAAATATCTTGGAAGCCAAGTTATGTCCCCTGTGGATTAAATGGAATCTTTCTAGCGAAAATGAAAAGTCCGAAATAAAGCAATGGTTTTACATTTTCAAGTTATCCAACTTGTCTTTCATGGATTTCATTTTGACATTTCAGTCGCAGTATAAGAGTATCTGAAATTAACTGAACGATCTTATACCGAAAACGATTGACGAGACGATAGTGATAAAGTTACGTGAAGCAAATTATTGACGATAACGTTAATGATAATCGTTTTGACGATTATCGTTTTGACGATTATCGTTTTGAAAGTTACGGAATGACCCACCAGGTCTATGAAAAGGTGGTTTATGACTCAAAAACGAAATTTCGATAAATCGGCTGTTTAATATAAACAATGCATTTCGTCAGTTTCTCGGTAGTTGTTCTCCTTCCTTCCCATTGCCCAGTGGCTCTCGTTGTTCAAGGGCACCAAGTAAGATGCAGTGTTGCTTTTGCTCCAAATATAATGTTAGTTAATTGCTTCACGTTGCTACTTTCGGATTTTCGTATCGGTAATACTGAAGAGAGTTTGAGAATGTTATCAGCTATCATCACTATCGAGTGAAAAATAATTTGTTTGAGTCATACGCCACCTTTTCATAGGCATATATTTATTTGAGTGGAAATGGATTTCTTATTGGTTGGTTCTTTTTATCTTTATTTTGCATTTCGAATTTCTACTTATCAAAATTCTGAATTGTAAAATTTTACTTCTCAAAATTCTGTATTTCGAAATTCTACTTCTCAAAATTCTGCATTTCAAAATTTTACTCACTAAGTTTTCTGCATTTCAAAATATTATTTCCCAAAATTTTGCATTTCAAAATTCTGCTTTTCAAAATTTTGCTTACATTAAGTTTTCTGCATTTCAAAATTCTACTTCTCAAAATACCTTTTTCAAAATTTTACTTATTAAGTTTTCTGTATTTCAAACTTCTGCTTTACAAAATTTTACGTATTAAGTTTTATGCATTTCAAAATTTCATTTCCCAAAATTCTACTCTTCAAACTTTTAGCTTCCAATATAATTTTTCTGTACCTATTTCAGAACTCTAATACTCAAAACTCTAATTCTCAAAATTCTGCATTTGAAAAATCTGCTTACAAAAATAATTATCTAACTATAAAAAAAAATTGTTCTGCATTTGAAAAATCTGCTTACAAAAATAATTATCTTACTATACAAAAAAATTGTTCTGAGTGGTAATCGTGTATTTGAATAAAAATCCTATACATATATTTATTTGCTCCAACATACATACATACAACACAGCGAACGAAAAAAATCAAACCAACAATCATTGCCTTATTTAATATGAACTGCTAGTTGTGTATAATTCCCATACAAAATTTGTAACCAAAATGGTTCAACGGATACAATCGAAACTAGCCCTCGTGCCGACACTAGTGGCAATAATAAGCAACATATTTAACGCCATCTCTTGTTCTACTAGTGCCAACAGAAATGTTTACTCATAGAAACTAAGGACAAGAGATTTTTTTAGAACTCTACAATTAATGGATGATTTAAAATATATTGCTATACCACCACCTTGAGTGCAAGTGACTCGATCGTTACGCAGTAAACTATAACCAGGCAAATTATAAAAAGATAGTAATCAATGCATTCTTTGAACCAAGTCTCATTAATACAAATCAGATCGATGTTATCATTTTTAAAAAGATAGCGAAGAAAATCAATCTTAGGGGAATTCAAACTGCGCGCGTTAAGACAGCAAATCTTAAAACCCTCCTTACAACCAGATAATACATTCAGAATCGCCCGAGAAGAAATTTCATGCACGGTAAAATCAGGTGATAATGAAAAAGTATTCATAATGTAATTAAAAATAATATCTAAGCAGCAAGAACAAATTTTAAAAGAGAGAGAAATATTAATTTAATTATTTTGTGTATAACTTTGAAAAAGTAAATAAAATAAAAGAGGAAAATAATAATAACAAAAAGAACAAAATTTTTTAATAATAATGTAAATTTAACAATTTAATTTCAAACAGAGAAAAAAGAGTTTTATAATTTCATCAATGGACACTGTTTATGTTGAGGTGACAATCGATGGCTCTTCGTCTGATATGGCTGCAGGGTCTTCATTGTGTTCGCTTCCATTAGTGATTTTTTTAAGACAATTTAAACTTTCTGCAGAAAGAGCATCTCCGTTTGCAGCGAGCTTAACAAATATGCGCCCCCGTGATGAGAAGACCGATGAAAGTCTCTTTTGTTTTTTATAAATTAAAGCCTGTTGTAACAATGTATGATTGTGCTTGGTAAGACACTCATGAAGGTATATGTTAACTATTGGAAGTGTTTCATTACCAAAGTCACTGGAACAAAGTTGAACATTATTTTTTTTTACAATAAGCGGCAATGGTTTTAAGAATAAAATACTTTTGGTATGCTGAGTTGAATTTAATTTTAGATTTTTAGATTTTTTTTTTTCTTTATTTTTTCAATATAAAGGAAAAAAACATTACAAATATTATTTAAATAGATCGAAAAAGCATGGCTGCATAGGCCGTCTGCCGTTTAACAAAATTACACTAACAGAGAGATAAATACATTATGTTTAAACAAATTTAATATATATCAAATAAGAGTAACAATTCTTGTATAATGAAAAATAAATAACTTTAATGTGCATATACAAAAAACAATGGTTGTACACAATATGGCCTTTAGTTTAGCGAAAACAAAATAAGTTTAATTAGAGATTATTATACATTATCGTAAATAAAGATGGCTTTTAGTTTAGCTAAAACAAAGAAGAAAAAGAAGAATATACACCTACTTTAATGGAAGGCACAAAATAATTGCATAATTAAGTCTTAAGAACTTGCTTTTAGTTTAGCTAAAACAAAAATTATAGGTACTACCATGAATCAGAAAAAATTCAAATAAGTATTGCGATAACATCTCGCATGCAGGATATAGCGTATAAGTGGTTTCCAGCCACGGTCTCCATTTAAAAAATGAACACAATCCTCTAAAGACAGAAAACTTGCACTTAGATGAAGCCTTCGGATTTCCTGTAGTATCGGGCATAACGCCAAAAAATGTAAGACGTCTTCGTTCTGATTAAGGTTGCACAGTGAACAAATAGGATTTATATCAGTTCTATGAGCCCTATAGTTTAGTTCAAACATTTCAGTTCGAATTTTAAAAATTAAACTCATTTCAAAAGATGAGAACTCCTCTCTAAAATAATTATTTGTACCCAAACCTAGATTGAGTTGCTTATACATAGTCCGAGAGGTTGATGATCTGGCCCTGTCGAGACAGGACTGATACAATTTATCATCAATTATAGCGATACAATCATAGAGGGTATTTTTTAAATCTTCCACATTTTCTACTGATAGAGACATTGCAAAGTTGTTAATAACTGCAAGATCATACCAGTTCTTGATTGGACTATATCCGCATTGAAATGAAACTAAAAGTATTCGTTTTTGTAGGTTTCGATCAGACCGTTTCATGACCCTGACTATGTAATCAGCGTTTGCCTTTAGATTTCTTAGAAATAGTGGAGGTAAGCCTGACTCAACATGAATAGCATAATTTGGAGTATTAATAGGCAACTTAAAAATGCGTTTGAAGAAGTATCTCTGTATTACCTCAATTTCGTCAAATTGTTGGTACCCATAAACTTCATTCCCATAGCAAAAGCAGCTATTAATCGTGGCATTGTATACTTTAAATTTCGAAACTGGACCTACATACTTATTTGTGAAAAACTCAGACCACATAGTGTTTATAGCTAATTTTGCTACTTTTGTTTTTTCTTTTAAATGAGGTCGGATATTTAGATTACTAGTAAGCACATAGCCTAGATACTTAAATTCTTTGACGACTTCGATTACTTCATTATCTAGGGTCCAGTTACGACTATAGTTAATAGAACGATTTTGGGATCTGAATACCATTATTTTGGATTTAGATGTGTTAATTTTGAGATCCCACATATCGCAAAATGTTTTCAACTTATTGATTTGGAGTTGTAAAGTAAGTGGATTCTCCGATAAAATTACCATATCGTCTGCATAGAGCAAAACCTTAATTATAAGATCCCCGAAAGTAATCCCACCTGGAATATGGTTTTCGACATCGTTAATAAATAACGCAAAGATCAACGGACTCAAAACGCAACCTTGCGGGACACCGGTTTCACATTTAAAAAATCTAGATACATTTTTACCATTCTGTACAGCTACGGTCATACTTCCTAGAAGTTTGTCGTAGATTTTGATAAATTTAGTCGAAATTCCGATCCCTGCAAGCTTATAAATTAAAGATTTTCGGTTAATGGTGTCGAAAGCTGCCTTCAGATCAACAAAAAAAGCATATAAACACTTCTTTTTGTCTATAAAGCGTCTTGCCACAGTATTGAGAACAAAAATTTGATCAACTGTTGAAAGATTGGCTCGAAAACCAGCCTGAAAACAACTTATTATATTGTTTTGCTCAACCCAGGTCACAAGTCTATTATAAAGAATTTGTGTGAACACTTTTCTAAGAGAGTTGAGTACAGCAATACCTCTGTAGTTTTCCGGCAAATTCCGATTACCCTTCTTAAAAATTGCAGAGATTCTACAGGAGAGAAAATTTTCGGGAATTGTCTCTTCGTTGTATATCTTATCGAATAGAATTAATACAAACTCTAAAAATTCCGGGGGTGCATTTTTGTAGAATTCTACTGGGATACCATCAGAACCAGATGCTTTTCTGTTTTTCATTTTTTTCAAAGCAGATATTAGCTCCAGCATTGAGAAAGAACAGTCCAGATCTGGAATTGAGATGTTTGGAAGCGCAAAGCTCATAGTGTTTTGATTGGGATCAGGCAACAGCAGATTTTCAAAATAGTTTGCTAGCAAATTAACATCGATGCTTAACGAAAAGGTCTTACACTGACCACTTAACGTGCGAACATTATACCAGAAAGATTTTGAGTCCCTACATTCTACAAGCTTATAAGCTGATTTTTTTAGGTATAATTCCTTTTTACGTGCACAAATCCTTTTGTATGCTTTGTTTTGCTCAAGATACATTGTTTTAAAAGCCGGGTTGTTTGTTTTTCTGAAAAGTTTTAAAAAAGCGAAGGATCTTTGTCTACTTTGTTTACACTCATTATCATACCATTTCGACTGAAGTAAAGGTTTCTGCGAAGCTGTAGGGTGAAAAGCAGATTGTCTTATCGCGACAAACACAGAATTTGTTGCTTCTTCTACGGAGATTAACAATGGATTCGGCATACTTGCGGTTTGCCGACATAAATTACGTTTGTATGTATCAGTTTTTTTTTCTATCCATTTGAGTTTGCTCACGGGGGCGGTTTCTGTTATTGGACTACTTGAATGATAATAATTATCAAACTCGCAGGAAACAATTAAAGGCAAATGCGATGAAAAATTAGTTGGGTAAACTTCAAAATCCTTAACCATTTTAAGCCATTGACCTCTAATAAGACAATAATCTATAGCTGAACAGCCCTGATCAGAAACGAAAGTATAATTACCCTTAGAATCACTAAGAGAGACCCCGTTTAAAACAAAAAATTCAAAGTCTTCGATCATTTCTATCAGTGCGCTGCCATTCGTGTTTAGATGGTTATCTACAGATTTTCTTTCGGCTAAAAACTGATCATTATTCGGGGAAAACGAGTTTTGGAAACCGCTTATACGTCCATTAAGATCACCTATAACCATCAAATTGGTATGGTTTTGATTAATTAAAAAGTTATAAAGATCATTATATTTTGAGTTCCAATCGTTAAAGTTTAGATAGATAGGAAGTATGTGAAAATGTTTTGACTCAAAGGTAATATCAATAATAATGTAATTCCCACTTCTTTTAAATTTAATGTGGTTTTTTAAAGCCACATTTTTAACACCACAGATAATTCCACCGCTAGCTCTACCAAGTCTATTGTTTCTAATAGCTGGAATACATTCAATATTAAAATTTTCAAAATATTTCAAATACTGCAATTCTTTTCCTTCTTCCAAAAAAGTTTCTAATAGTATAAATATATCATGTTTTGAAACAAGTTTAAAAAATTCAGGCATAATTAGTTTGTTTTTAAATCCTGTAATATTGTAGCAAAAAATTTTTAATTTAATATTATTTGAAGAACAAAAATTATTGTGGCAGACGGCAACACTATCCTACGTACGAATATAACAGCTCGGACCCGCACCTCCCTCGTTGTTTAGATCCTGAAATACAGGTGGCACTGATCTTGCAGCGTAAGACAGCTGACGGTGACGGCTTGAATTATTGACGTTTGTATTGCTTATCTGTATGTTGATTGTGTCAAAGAAACACGTTGCATCGTCTCCAAAATTCGTTCTGACATATTCAAGTTCTTCTTTAGTTTTGATTTTTAAACCTCGGAATGAATCAAATGTAAACATAAATTTGCCGATTTGCATCTTTGCTCCTTTAACCTTAATAATCGTGTTCGGATTTTTTTCTGTGAGACTTCTTTTAATTTCGAAAAGTGCATTTCTTTTGTTTCGGTATAGCAATGACTGCTCACGATGAATATAGATACCAGTGCCCTTTAGCTTCGAAGTAGCGTTGATGATTTTGTTGACAGTTTCGCTGTTGTTCAATTTTAAAACCATTGTAGTTTTATTCCTATTGCGGTTTGTGAATTCTCGTGATGTTTTAACAGACAAATCTGTATTTTCGTTAAGATCGAGAAGACCCCGACATGTTTGTGTAGCAAATTCAATCTTGTTGGTTTTCTCATCTGAAGGAAAATGCACAACAACAGTGTCTTCGTTGGACCTTTGTGACAAAATTTCGATTTGCTTCTCGAGTGTCTCACAGTAATTTTCAACAACAAAGAGACGTTCCGCCAGGTGAGCATTCTGTGATCGAAGTAGCTGTATATCTTTAGAGACAGACGAGACGTCATCTTTAGTTGCGATATTCTTTAGGTGTTCTTTTAAACAATCATTAATAATTGATTTAATATCGCTTGCATTCATTTCGAAGTGTAACTGGGAAGGATCTTTTTTACTTCTGGGTGTTTTAATTGGGGATATTTCCGTTGACTTTCGTTTGGGTTGCATATAGCGGCACAAGAGATATGTCGGCTTTCTTATGGGATTTTAAAAGTTTAATTAATCGTACCTTACAGATGTTTTTTGAATCAAATTCACTTTTAGGATGTTCAGCTTTACTTATTTTATTATTCAATCAAAGAAATTTTAAATAACTTTATTTATTTTAATAAATAATATGGAAAATCCAACGCACTGATTAAAACGTTGACTTTATGCACTCACTCTCTCTCTCTTAATCATGATAGGAGGATGATAATTCTCGGAGAGAGTTTTAGATTTAAGGCGATAGATGTTCTTAAGATTTTGTGAGGGTATGGATAAAGTCTTTTGGCAGAGATGATCAAACATAGCTTGCAGATTCTCTTTAGGTTTTACGGGTACTCCATAAAGAATGGCATCACCTGCAACTGCTCTGTTCTCCTGAATCTCAATGTGTCTCTTCAGTAAATTAAATTCGATTTTAAGAGTGTTAATCGTTGATTGATCGTTTTCTAGTTTTAGCACCCGTTCGTCGATCTTGGCTATGCTGAGTTTAATAGATTTAACATCTTTTTCAATTATTTCTAAAATCTTCTGCTCAGATTCTTTGACTTTGGTTGAAATAAGATTGACAATTAACTCACTCTGCTTAGTCAGTTTTTCGTCTAGGCTTTCCATTACGTTGACAGGCATCGGTTGTTCGGTTGTTGCTTAGGCGGCATAACTTTGAGTAATTTTGAAGATTTGATGGGTGGAGACGAGACGAGGGAAATAGGGGGCACTTTACACTCACGATGCTTTGGAGAGCGATGTGTGGTCATGTGATTATTTGAGAAAAGCTAATTTATTATTATTTTTTTTCTTTGGGATTATCTTACTATTTAACTATGTATGTTACTATATTTTATGACTCTTGCAAAATAATTTATAAGTCTTTACTCAAATAAATATATTTTGAATAAATTTTTAAGTAGAATCGGACAAATTTATTTAGATATAACTTATACAAAAATCGACCGCTCTGCGAGAAAACACGACTACTCAGCGTCCGACATCGTCCTCTAATGTCCCCTTTAAAATATTTTATGAATCATTTTGGTTTACTTAATGATTTTATTGTGTGCATTCTTTTTTGAGAAAATGTCGTCCATCAACGAAAAAATGCAACATGCAAACATAAAAAATTGACTAAGCTATAATACACTAACTGAGAAGATCAGGCAAATCGTATCGTCGCGTCGCGTCGGTTGAAAAACGAAGTGACATTATTTAAAAGTTTAATTTTTTCAAATTAAATTCCCATAAGAATAAAAATAATATGCTTATATTTATCAAAGCAAACATAATTGTTTTTAGAATCAACACTTTGAAAAATATACATCAATAAAAATATATCATTAATTCTAGGTTTAATTTTATAAAATGAAAAATCGATTTCAAATAAAAAAAATGGACTTATGTCACTTGCAAAGTTATCTTTTCCTTATTCCTCAACGCGACCGAACAACATACACATATCTTCCTTGAGTTTTACACATTCCTCTCAGACTGTTACAATTTGTAGGATTGGTTTTTCTCTAAAGTGAGTTTTTAATTTAAATCAAAATTAGGATTTATTTGCATAACTAACTTTTTTGCAAATATTTCCGCTCTTGCCAAAAAGATCTTAGCTTATCTCTTGATTTCTAGTATGAAAATTAAAATTATTTGTAAAAGTTTAAGCACATGAAACTAATTGCTTTAATAAAAGTATTTTTACAAACAATAATAATATATGTTAATAGATAATGCAAGTAAATGCAACGAAAACTGTTTTGCAGTGTATCGTTGAAAACAAAAATGAAAAAGGGAAATTTTCAGATTTGGCAATTGAACTATTTGCACATTAGCCCCTTTAGCACTGGTTCCATTTCAAAGTATTCAAATTTTCCGTCAGTGTCGACACGAGGGCTAGTGTCGTTTGGTAATCCGTTGGACCATTCTGTAATCAGCTACTAGCAGTCCATATCTAGTATGTCAATGCCAACAATATACCGTTTTTTCCATAGACATACTAGACATATATAATAAGTCAATGGTTTTTTCTCTATGCGTGAAGCAAAAAATGCCACATCGTACTTATTTGTATAGAAAATGAATAAAAACAAAACAGAAAATAGCTTTCTTGTTGTCGCTTTGTTTTGCACCTTCGGTTTGCTTTTACCGAAAATATTATCACCCTTTCCTGATTATCGACTGTCCTTACCCTCCACAACTCTTCGTGAAAAGTTGGGGAATACATTCGGCCAGGCGGCGCGTCGTTCGTTCCTCTTCATGAGAGTACTATAGATTTTATATACAAAGGTCAGTCGTTAGAACTAACGAGTATCGTTAAAATTAAACGATTCTCGTTAAACATAATCGCATTTCAACGATAACGAAGTAATTTCAACGATAATCGTTTTACAAAATAGAGCCCCAGCTGTTTTTTATAAAATCAGAGCAAGGAAGGTCAAGAATTGAAGAAGCACTTCTTAATAATTTTTTTGAAATTCGTAAGTTATAGTGTCCATTTCGAATTTAAACAATATTATTTAATTTTATTACAAAGTTAGTTCACAAATGATTTTGTTTAAAAAATAAATATTCAGGTACAATTATAAGAAAATCTTGGAAGTATAATTAACAACTCGTTTCGAATTCGATAATTGATCAAATCGAGGCGAGGCGAGTCGAATTAAAATTCGCTTCGTGTTCCCTAATCAGTGGCCAAGTTTCGGACTAGATTATGCCGCGTCACGAAATCCGCCTCCATCTAAAACCAGTGGTGTGCTTTGTATCCATATCTGTTGTTGAAAAATAGTGGATCGGTCGAAAGGTAGAAATAGTGTGTGGCTTTTCGAAGAAACTTGCAGCTTTTACATCAGTAAAAATGAGCTAGAGTGTAATGTACCTTACAGCTCTAAGCAACATCTGGTAAAATACACAAACAGACGAATCTCTGCTTGTTTTAGGTGAGAACCTGATCAAAAAGTGGAGTTTTTCTGCGGTTTTAAACCGCGTTTCGCCAGTCATTTGCATCCAACGACTCCAATGACTCGTCAGAAGCAACAAATTCCCGAATATGCACAGTAGCCCTCAGTCAAAAATCATTAACGCAACCAAAGCACTGAAGAACAACAAAGGGGTTGGACTTAACGGTATTATGATGGAGATTTTTCTAGCAGCACCAACAACATCGACTGAGCTACTGCAACCACTCAGAGCTTGGGAAACAGAGAGCTTTTTCTGAAGGGGGAAATAGGAAAGGAATCTGCGTGCTACCTTCAGTCGCTAAAGTAATAGCATGAATCGTCCTTGAACGAATAAAAGACCACCTCGAAGACACATTCGACTCTTGATTCCGCACTGGATCTTTCTGTGTAGAGCACGTCAATAAATTACGTTGAATCATCATCGAAGAGTGTTCATCAATATCGAAAAGGCGTTCAACAGTGTCAATAGAGAATTTATTTGGCTAGCTTTGCACAGTAGAAGTATCCCAGAAGAAGAGATATCCAAGAAGAAGTCAATTGCTATTCTCAAGACTACTTGTGATTGATCCAAATTTCACGTTCTGAATAAAACAGGGTGGTCAGAGAACTTTAATGTCTAAAGTAGAGTTAAGCAAAACTGTATTCTATTTTCAATACTGTTTCTGTTGGTGATAAGCGATATTCTTCATGCAGCTTTGTCGACTGGAAATGGAGTAATTAAGTGGAATCTGCAATAATATCTCAAACATCTACACTTCAACTAGGATCATGGATCTCCATCAAATTACAACAAAGTTGGAGAGAGAAGCTGAAATCGTGGGACTAAAGATCAATACGACAAAAACAAAATGAGTCAGCTTTGGAACTTTCTCATATGGCCAAGTTAAAGTCTATCCAAGCTGCGACTTTTTATTGAATCCGTGCTCCTATATCAATGCAGCACTTGGAAAGTCCATTGTTACAAGAAAGCTGCTAACATTCTTGAATAAATGCCTGCGAAACATCTTGAGGTTTTTCTGACCCATTTCCATAGATTTCGAATGTAAACTTCATACGGGATCTGGTCAGGAATCCATTGACTCCATTCAGCGAAGACGTAAGTGGCAGTAGATCAGGCATACGCTTCGAAAAGGTAACAAGTGCATTGCGAGCCAAGCGATGCAATGGAAGCGGCTCACAAAGTGACAGGAAGATTGAGTGGGCCGACCGAGAAGTACTTGGCGAATAACGATCGAAGAGGAGTTAGAAAATTTGGGGAAAATTGGAGAGAGATACATCTCTGTATACGATGGTGCTTAGGAGTAGTAAAGGCCCTATAGGCCTCAAGGAGAACCTCAAGAAGGTATTGTTCCGAGAACCTTATAAGTATCAAACAATCGTATTTTAACTTTACAGTATCCAGATATGTCATTTATGAGTTTGGTCGCTTAACCCGGGAAAATATTATATGTAAAATTCGATATACATATAATACTTTAAATCAACTTCAACAAACTCAAAAGTTTGGCTTGAGTTTTTTTTACATCAGACTTGACCTTTTGAAGAATCAGAGGCATATGAACTTCTTTGCCAGATTGTTCGCCAATAACGATTTTTGCCTCTATTATGTGGCAACACCTTCTTGCCACATTGTGTCTTGCTCCGTACATGGATTTTCTGAAACATCCAAATTTTTCAATAGCATTATCTACTCATTTATTTTTAATTTTAGTTCGAATAGTGACAATTCTAAAATGTTGAATGAGTTTACAAATTCCTAACATGCATAACTATCTTAAAATTTCTACACATCCTCCATTCCTACTTATATGGTTCTAAGAAATGAACATATACTCTTCAACTCTAGTTTCAGGATAATTCCGAGACATTTAAACTACATATTAAGATATTATTTTTAAAAACAAGCATTTACTAATGTTGATTCTTATTTATTTTCAGTGGTTTCCCGCTTGCTCAGGACGAAATTGATAAAATAGCATATAACTGCAAGGATAAATTACGAGATCATACTCATGAATTATTTCATTCACTAAATCGCTTGAAGGTTCCTGTACTAGTTTTCTCTGCTGGACTAGGAAATTCAGTCGTTTCTGTTTTGAAACACTCAAACGTCATGTATCCCAATGTAAAAGTTATTTCTAATTTCCTCCAGTATAAAGGTGATATGTTAGATGGATTCCAAGAACCTATGATACACACATACAATAAAAATGAAACAGCTCTTGAAGGCAGTGAATATTATGATCTTGTGCATGCTAGAGATCATATTATAGTCATGGGTGATTCAATTGGTGATGCTGGAATGGCTGACGGAGTACCCAGTTCCTCGCACATAATTAAAATAGGGTTTCTTTTCGATCATGTAAGAATTGCATATTTTTTGCTTTTCAATCATATTTGATGTAATTATAATAATTTTGAATTATTTGAGGTTGACGAGAACCTTAAAAAGTACATGGATGCTTTCGATATAGTGCTAGTGGACGATCAAACAATGGATGTACCAAGAGCTATTTTGGAAATAATTGAGAACAACATCTAAGGTCATGATATGTTACTACTGCAGCCTTCTCCATTATCTTTTTCATCTCGAAATTGTGTTTTGTTTTAGTAAATTCTATTCCACGTGTTTGTATAACGAGCTTATTGTATTTAAAATCGAAAATAATAAGATGATAAACTGTTAATTTATTTACGAAGTTTTAACTTTTTGATTTGATAAAACCCGATGAAGAACTCGGCTAAGCACGTTGATGTTATTAATCGTGAAACTAGCCCGTAAAAATCTGATTTTAGAATAAGTTATTTGTTTTATTTGAATTTCTTGTTCAAATTTAATTTTGTGAAGTTTCATTTTGAATATTACATATCGCATGCTTATTGGAATACTGACCTAATTCGAAAAAACGATTTTTGGGAAGTTGAAAAAAAAAAATTTGTCTATGAGGATTTATCCTACTTGTTGACGGATAAAATTAAAACTAATTCATGAATTAATTATGAATACTGGTATTCTTAAAGTATGATAAACTATTCATAAGATCTGAGGCTTGCAAAAGCCTGTATCTGTACGTAACTCAATTTTGACCTATCTCCTAATGGGTCAGTATTCCATTAAGCATGCGATATATGTATACTTACGGAATCCGTTTTATTGTTTTATCGAGTAACTTCGTTCTTATATATTTAAGTGACGATACTTGTATTCTTCTTTTGTCAAACAAATTTTATTTATTTAACTCATTAAATGTTTAAATGTTTTCATTATTTTTTAATAACTTTTCAAATTTCAAAATAGTCAAATCTTTTGGGTACAATAACAGTGTTATCAAACATAATTCTTTCTTTTTTTAAACTTCTTTATATGCTTATAGAATCCTGACTACAGCTAAGGCATCGAACCGCGAACCAAGCCATGTAAAAGGAACTTGTTCTCACTTCCGATCCAGCATCATTTTAATAGCTGCGATGGATATATGGATTTAAATTCGATACATCAAAACTGCCTTCGACTTGATTGCTTTCAGACTATGGTTCGAAAAAACGCCAGAATGTATGAATATTTTTTATTTAAAAAAATAATTATTAAGTTCTTCAGATTCCATGAAATGTAATTTCCTGAAAAAAAAAATGTGTTTTTGTTAAAAATTTTTTGTATCAATGCATTTAAAAAGGATATAAATATCTATTGATATAAAGTAAATAAGTTTACAGGCTTGTTTAATTTTTATTTTGTAATATAATATTTTCTTCTATTTATCCTCGGATCACAATCGACTTAATATGAGGCCCTTATTATGAAGTTTAAATTAAGTTCGCTCCACATGTCAAAACCTTAGAGAATTTGTTTAGCGTGAGGTTACAAATAGCGAATGTTCCCTAATCTAACCCCTTAAAGTGTGAAATCAAATCGAATAAAATTATTTGGTGATAACGCTAGCGAATTGAAAATTGAAGCACCTTTCTATCAATTGTTATCTTGGAAGTAATGAGTAATAAACGAAAAAGGTAGTTGGAAATAAATTGTGTTATTTTAAGAAAGAAAAATAATAATTTAATATTTCAAGAACTTGTGCGAATCAGTTTCCGAACCTTGTAATAAAAAAAAACCCAGATTAACTAAGGACATACGAGCATTTGTGTCAACAAAAAAAAATACTAAAAAGGTTATTGGGAACAATTAGCAATATACCCAATTCTTTTTTGGTTCTCCGTCAAAAGAAAAGACGCAATATAATTTTGTTAGTTAGAATTTTATAAGTTTTTTTTTGGTGGACCACAAGCTAAAGCAAGCAAACAAACGACTTTGGAACATATGCCTCAAGAAGGCCTGGAAAATTCAAAATGTTGAAGCCATAATAACGCGATAAAGAATATTCGCTAAATCATCCGACTTTAAAACGTTCGATTCGCTATTCATAATACCTAAAGGCCTAAATTTTGAACAATAACAGTTTTTATGGCTCAACTTTCCTTTAAGGTCGCACGAATTTTCACACGCGGATAGTTTTATTTGATAGATTAGCACTTATAAACAACAAATATCGCAATCTTAAAGTGAGGAAACATTTATAACTATTTTTAATTAATTTTTAAAGTTTCACTTTTTCATACAAATTGAACACAATAATGGCTGCGATGCACATGAAAAACTTTTTTTTTGCTTTATTTTGACGTTTTTCCTCTCTTTCTTTGGTTCAGTGATTTTATACGCGCTGTTTTTTTGGGATATTCTTGAAATTTATTGTACTTGTATTGAAATTATGAAGTACAAAAGAAACTTTGCGGGCACCCAACCTCGCACCTACCCCAAATCCTATAGTGAGCCCAAGCAGGGGGGTTGCAGGGGGGCAGCATGCCCCCCCATACATATCTCACTGTTTATGCGCCATAATGCTGGATGCTAGCACTGATGCATTTATGTAAGTATGTAAGCAAAAAACAAAAAGTAGTCTTTAGTAATTTTCAATTTTCTCAAGAACTAAAAGACATAAAATCATTCGGTTTTTTGTGTTCGATTCAGAATAGATAGTAACATTGAATACATAAACCAATCAAGCACCTTAATTTATAATTTCGCCAAAAAAATTGAGTCAAACAAAAAGTGAGGTTAAAACCGAAAAGAAAATATTTTTTTTTAGGATTTAGGGGGGTTTCCTCACTCTAATATTTTAACCCTGTTCTATTGAGGCCCATACCTAACTGTAAAAAAAAAATCAACACTATACTCGTGCGACCTTAAAGGAAAGTCGCCCCGTTTTTATTGGAAAAGAAAGCTTTTACATTATTGTCATACAAATGAAAAAAAAAAATTATTGATTTGGAATTACACCCGGATTGTTACTCAAACACAAGTAATGATTTGGAATTACACCCGGATTGTTACTCAAACACAGTAATGATTTGGAATTACATCCGGATTGTTACTCAAACAATATTATCAACAAATTGAATGAGTTGGTATTATGACTATCAACATTTTTTATCGACTGTGAATTTTATTAGATTTTATCATTACTGTGAATGATTTTTTTGATAGACATGGTATTGCGGATATCAACAAAATAGATACACACCAATTTTCTTATCAACCACAAATTCTTGATTGAAACGTAAACATACAAATTTATACCGGATTTTTAAGTGTTGAACAAAATAAACAAAACTCATTCACAATGAAATTTTTGATAAGTAGGTAGATATTCACAATCGGTCTAAAATTACCAGTTGTACCCCTAATACCAAATTATCAACTATACTCTGTCCAACAAAAATTGTCAGTACCGGCCTTATGGGAGAGCTTTTTCTAAAGCAGTGGCGTCTGATGCACCCTCACTACAATGCGTTAGGAAAAATGCCACTAAAAAAAGAGCAAGCCACTGACTTTTCTTAAGGAATTGTTGTTGTAATTCTTTGCAAAAAGTTGTACACCCCAACACGACCGTCGTATCCCACTGCTGATGAGATACTGTCAAGATCAAGACAAGAGTGTCAAGTGTCACTCAATACGATCGTGCGCTCTTTATCTACATCAAAACAGAGTTACCATTATCATTCTCAATTGCAAGCAAGGAGCTTTTTCAGTGGATTTTATTAAGGAGCTTTTGGGATTTGAAGCTTTTGAGAACACATTTTAAGAAGATGAGTATGTTGAGTGTTGTCGTATTGCTTTTCAACTTAAAAAAAACGCGCCTATTATCTTACCGCTTGGCGTTGTGTAAAAAGGTTAATTGAATATTTGTGCTTATTTTGACATTCTCTTTCGTTAGAAAGTGAGTCGAATTCGTTGAAACTTAATTTTGAGACTCGGCGATTAGAATGTTAATCGAACAAATCGAAAGTTCACCCAATCCATAGAAAGTTCATTCATTTGCGAAAGCTTATTCAATTTTGACATTCGAAAGAATAGAATTAAATGTCATTTTTGTGTCGTTTGAATTTTTCTGTCGAGTAAGCAACAAAACATGTAACTTTTTAATTATTTCCAACTGGAAAAACCGCGAACAAAAGGAAAAGTTAATATAAAAAGAAATATACATGCTTATTTTGACATTCTCATGAATAGTCTATTCGTTAGAATGATTCTATTCCTTCGAATGAACTTTCTTAATTTTGAGATTCGAACGAATAACATTCATTTGCGAAAGATAGCATAAAATGAACTTAAAAAAAGATTCATTTTCATTGTCAGCTGTTTGACATTTACTATATTTCTATTTGAATTAGTATGACCGTTTTACATTTTTTTTGTTTCTAAACATTTTATAGATGTTGGATAAATAATCAAGAAACAAAATAAATAATACACTTTTTCATTATAAAGTAAAGTTTAACCATAAAGAACTACATATTCATTACATTTTTTGTGTCAATTCAGCTGTTTTGAAACTATTCTTAAAAAAAATAAGTTGTTCATGACGCGTTCTAAATTTTTATTTTTTTTCGTATACACTTGGTCACACTAAAATATCAAAAACAAAAGAGAAGTGTTTGTGAAATGTCAAAAGTCAAAACCAAAAAGTGAAATCTTTGTTTATTTGTAATTGTTTTGTTTATTATTTAATAATTTAAATTTCTTGGATAAAAACATAAAATAATAAATAGAAAATAAAAATATGGCATTTGTGTTGTTTATAAATGAAGATGGTGTTGAAGAAGTGCAGAGGAGAAGGATAGTGTATGCTTTCCGTATCAACGCGGGTGGTAAAAAAAACCCTTTGCTACCTCCGTGTTTTCTTCCACTGTTTTGATAAACTTTTCCTTTTGTTCGCGGTTTGTCCAGTTGGAATGCGACCTTTAAACATAAAACAACAACAAAATTAATAAAAGTAATTTCTTTTCCATGAAATAATTAAAAAATTACATGTTTTGTTGCTTACTCGACAGAAAAATTCAAACGACACAAAAGTGACATTTAATTCTATTCTTTCGAATGTCAAAATTGAATTAGCTTTCGCAAATGAATGAAGTTTCTATGGATTGGGTGAACTTTCGATTAACATTCTAATCGCCGAGTCTCAAAATTAAGTTTCAAAGAATTCGACTCACTTTCGAACGAAAGAGAATGTCAAAATAAGCACCATAGTAAATGTCAAACAGTTGACAATGAAAATGAATCTTTTTTGAAGTTCATTTTATGCTATCTTTCGCAAATGAATGTTATTCGTTCGAATCTCAAAATTAAGAAAGTTCATTCGAAGGAATAGAATCATTCTAACGAATAGACTATTCATGAGAATGTCAAAATAAGCATGATTGTTTTCAGTCGTTTTGAATCGGCAGACGGTAGCCCTACGCGTTTTTTACTTTCATTGGCGGCGATTTATAATTTAAACTACGGAATCCCAGTGAGAGCTTTAAAAGGCGACACACTTATGCATGGCAATGCAACCAGAATGAGAGACAAACGTCCTATCTTCCCTGTACTGACAATTTTTGTTGGACAGAGTATAATTGATAGAAATTATCGACTATCAAATTGATACTCATAATAGGGCTGTAAGGCTAGCCGCGCACTAGCAATTTTTAGTTGCGAAACTGGTTACTTATAGAAAACAGATGAACTGTTTGATTGAATGTCCGTGAATTTGCAGATAATTATATGTTCAATAAAATGGCGAACTTATTTTAGGCAATCGTTTAGTTTGTGTCAAAACACAAACTTTTTAGTTGCTCGAACCAAGCAGTTTCGCAACTAAAAATTGCTAGTGCGCGGCTAGCCTAAGATACTTTAGTATCCGATACGTTGGCGAACGATCAAAACCGGATAGGTAACATTGATGCGCGAAACAGATTAAACCAGCAACAGCACCAGCATCGTCAACAGCAAACAGCACGCTGAGCAGCAAACATTTCTCAAACACATTGCCACCAGCAACGTCATTTCATTTGTTTGACATTTGATATCAAAAAAAAGTTTTTCATTGCGGTGCCAATGAATATTGCAGTGGAAAAGTTGACAACACAGCACCAGCAACAGCAAATTTAGGACTTTGTCCTAACGGCGCTGTTAGCGTTGCTGTTGCTGTTCTTATGTGTGTTGAACAATTGAAATACATTGGCTCTCAATTAATGGCGGCCGCTGTTGCTGTTGACGGTGCTGTTGCTGGTTCAATCTGTTCCGCGCTTTAGACATTGACATACTAGATATGGACTGCTAGTAGCTGATTACAGAATGGTCAAACCATTGACGTATTATATGGACTGCTAGTCGAATGAAATTTCTATACAAACGCTTCAATGAATATGGTTCAACATCTCACTACCGACATTAGAGCTATTGGTGCAAAAGTAGTAAAAATAAATATTAATTCCAGAGGCCACCTGTTGGCTCCTGGCATGAACTACGATTTTTACCATAGAAACTATAGACATCTATTATTATTGCTTATTAAAGAACAGAGCCATCTATTTCAATTGAACTTTACATTTTTACGTTATCCAAGACACAATAATAACAACAATATAAAGGGTGTTCAGCGAAATTTGTGAACACGCGAGAACAATGCATTTAGTTCAATGAAAACTGCTTTATGGCGGATATTGTCTTCTAGGGCCTGAATTGCTTGACGATTGTTGCTCTAAGGTTTCAACAGGTAACCTAATTAAAAAGTAGAACGGTGTAAGATCCTGTGACTGGTCCTTGGTAAATTTATATTTCTATTTTAAAATGGAATACATTTCAAATCGCATTTTTGTCATTATATTTATCTAATTACGTGAATTTGCTATTATTTACAAAAAAAAATCTTCATCTATTATATACATGAACTTCAACTTAAAACTATACGGAACTAGCGCTCTTGGTGCAAACTCGGAATTCGGAAAACATAGTGTAACTTTTGGTTTTGGTCATTGACATACTAGATATGGACTGCTAGTAGCTGATTACAGAATGGTCCAACGGATTACCAAACGACACTAGCCCTCGTGCCGACACTGACGGCAAATTTGAGTACTATGAAATGGAACCAGTGCTAAAGGGGCTAATGTGCAAATAGTCCAATTGCCAAATCTGAAAATTTCCCTTTTTAATTTTCCCTTTTTCATTTTTGTTTTCAACGTATAAATATATACTGCAACACAGTTTTCGTTGCATTTACTTGTATTATCTATTAACAAATATTATTATTGTTTGTAAAAATACTTTTATTAAAGCAAATAGTTTCACTTTTACAAATAATTTTAATTTTTATACTAGAAATCAAGAGATAAGCTAAGATCTTTTTGGCTAGAGCGAAAATATTTGCAAAAAATTGTTATTGTAATACATGTTAAAACTTAATCCAGATCCGGATCCAGATACATAGATTTGTGATTAATAAAACGCACCTTATCTTAAACTAGAACTGTAAGGCTAGGCGCGCACATTCAATTTTTAGTGAAGGGGTTTTTGTATGGTTACATAAGGTGCGTTTTATTATTCACAAATCTATCTGGATCCGGATCTGGATTAAGTTTTAACATGTATTACAAAAACAATTTGGGATCCTGTTTTCTATCGGGATCTATTTCAAAGATCCAAAAATTAGTTATTACACTGGCGAGTAGATGGCTTTTTATGGTAAGGTAGTGTAAGCTATAGTGTAAAGAAAAGAGACAAGAAATAATTTGAAATTTACAAACCCAGGGATAAAAAGAGACGGACTTATAACACTGCTGTCACTAAGATCCGTATCGTTTTATTATCAAAGGAAGATCCAGATCCGGATCCAGATAGATTTGTGGATAATAAAACGCACCTATACATGCAGTGTACCTGCGAAGCTTCATATATTTATGAATTTTTGAATATTACAACAACAACTTGAATGAACTACCACCAAGTGGGTTCTTATTTGGCTGGAGTTATAGCTATTTCACGGTTGCCAAGCCGATCATCAGACTCCTTTATTAGTGGTGCTTAGCCTTTATAATATCAAGTTTAGTCGAAAAACTTTTTGCCTTGACTGAGATTTGAACCCAGACCTAGCGTCGTCAGAAGCCAATGCCCTACGCATCACGCTACCGAGACCACATGATCAGGTCCATCCCAATTTAGGTTTTATCGTTTATCAATTATCACTTGAGGACTAGCGTTTTTATTAGTCATTCAAGTTTTGTTGTTGTAAATTTGGTTTCTTTCTATTTCTCCGAACTCTGTTTATAAGCCAACAATTCGTTGTATATTATAAGGAGGGAGATTTTAATGAAAGATTTGACTCTGGTCAAGTTTTAAATCTATTGAAGTTTTAAATCTATTCAATAGATTTAAAACTTGACCAGAGTCAAATCTTTCATTAAAATCTCCCTCCTTATAATATACAACGAATTGTTGGCTTATAAACAGAGTTCGGAGAAATAGAAAGAAACCGAATTTACAACAACAAAACTTGAATGACTAATAAAAACGCTAGTCCTCAAGTGATAATTGATAAACGATAAAACCTAAATTGGGATGGACCTGATCATGTGGTCTCGGTAGCGTGATGCGTAGGGCATTGGCTTCTGACGACGCTAGGTCTGGGTTCAAATCTCAGTCAAGGCAAAAAGTTTTTCGATTAAACTTGATATTATAAAGGCTAAGCACCACTAATAAAGGAGTCTGATGATCGGCTTGGCAACCGTGAAATAGCTATAACTCCAGCCAAATAAGAACCCACTTGGTGGTAGTTCATTCAAGTTGTTGTTGTAATATTCAAAAATTCATTCAATTTTTAGTTTCTCAACTGCTTGGTTCGAGCAACTAAAAAGTTGCTTAACTAAACGATTGCCTAAAATGAGTTCGCTATTTTGTGTAACACATAATTATATGCACCTGCGCGGACATAAAATCATTAAGTAAACCAAAATGATTCATAAAATATTTTAAAGGGGATTTTTTTTCGAGATCCCTTAGCACTATTCTCAGCCGATTATCTCTCTAACCATAGACTAGCACCGTTTCTTCAAAGCAATGTCAATAGATGTCCTTAGTTTCTATGAGTAAACATTTCTGTTGGCACTAGTAGAACAAGAGATGGCGTTTAATATGTTGTTCATTTTTGCCACTAGTGTCGGCACGAGGGCTAGTTTCGATTGTATCCGTTGGACCATTTTGGTTGCAAATTTTGTTTGAGAATTATACACAACTAGCAGTCCATATATAATAAGTCAATGGTTTTGGTATTTGATATATCAATTTTTGACATAATTAAGTTTGTAAAGGGTGTTGAGCGGGAATTGTTTAAGTTTATTATTAAATAAAAACTTGAGGGCTATTTTCATGCTTTATTTGCCGATTTAAGAGTCATAATAGTATTTATCATAGACAGGAGAAGAGTATTACTTATATCAATTTGTAAACACCTTATTGTTTAACACAAATCAAAATCAAAATTTCATTGTGTTCAAATCATGATGAAAACAATCTAGTAAAAAATGGATGCGATTCAACATGAAAAGATAAGTCAAAAAGTTCATATTGTTCTACTTACATTTATGTAGATAGGAGATTTTTTGAAATAATAGGTGCGTTTTATTATCGACCAAGATCCATATGGATATCAATTTGATAATAAAACGATCCAGATCCTAGAAAATTTACTTTTCAATTGTGGTACTTCTGAGTTTTGTTTTTGACGTTTCTACTTTTTTTTTTTGTAAACAATCAAAAAATAAAAATGAAAAACGCAATTGAAGTAAGTAAATTTGCTTTCATTATAAATTGCAATATTTATTTATTGTGTAATACTAAAAATCATTTTCTTAGTTTATTTTAGAAAGTGAAGGCAGTGACTGGGACTCAAACTGGATAGGTTACAGCCACGAAGTCAAGGACAATGTATACTTCTCGCAGTGTGTTCATAGAACAATTTTTCAGAACGTAGTACATAAAATCATATTCCAGATGAAATTCTTGTTTTTCCTATAGGTATGTTTTTCTTACAAAATTTAAAACTTTAACATAAAACCGTATAATACGTTTAAATAATAATACTATATTCTAATATAATACTTTTATTTAAATTTTTGTTCCAGGTCCGAAACAATTGCGGCCATCTCTTTTGGACCCGAATACTCGGATTTATTTAAAAAACAAAAAGCCATCAAAAAGCTACTTAAGTCAGCCAATAAAAGCAATAAACCGAAGAAAACAAGAAATTCAACTTCCTGTTCCAGTTCAAGTTCAGCATCGGCATCAACACAATCTACCACAGAAGTACAAACAAGAGCAGCAGGTTCAACTAACCCTAATATGCAAACACTACAAACAAAATCAAATCTTCATGCCAATTGGAAAACAGAAATATTCGGAGATTCCGATAGTGACTCAAGTATGGATAGTTCTATTATATAAATTTCATAAAAGCCCATACCGCTCAAATGGACACCAATTGAAACCAAACCACCAGCCAATGGACTCGAATGGCCAAATATTATTCGTTTCACAAACTTTCGCCATCTTGTGGTCGACGTCAAAGAAATAACAAAACAACATTAGAAGCCTCTTCAAAGTTAGTAATTGTCAACACTTTGTTTTCAAAAAGCTTACAGCTATTGACCTGAAAGTCGTACAATGAATCTGTGATGAAGAATTGTAAATTCCATCAAAGAAAAATAAACAACAATGATGTGAAGTTAAGTTAAGGTCAAAAGGAACAATAACAACTTGTTACCAAAGTTCTAGTTTGTTTGAACGATACTTTGTTAAATCCCCAATCCTGACGTTCTAAAAGCTAAAGTTACATCATTTTAAATATTGTTTTAAATATAATATTATATATATGTATATAATATTGGCTTAAAAAGGAGGGGCACAACAGTTAAAAGCGGAGATAAATACTGACGAGGAATTATACAAGTTCCTTGAAAGACCTGGAGTTCTAGGTAAAATAAGTCGATTTTTTTTATTTTAAGCACAATCTGTTAATCGTAATTTGTAGTTCTAGACGTGTATTCGGAATGTTGCGGACCATGTCTAGCTATGGTCGGCAGTTTGAGAAAAATTAAGCTGGAACTCGGAGGAGATAATCTTCATTAAGCTGTAGTAAGTAGAAAAATTCTAAGATCTTAGCGTTATAAATGTTAAACAAAAAAAAAATACGAGTATGTTTTAAGTGCAAATCCGATACAATCGCATATAAAGGACCAAAAATAAAAATTGAGGTTTTCCATTAGAGGGCGTGGTATCCGCCCACTTTCTGAGAAAATTTTTAATTTATATGGAGCACTTCCGATTGCTGTAATTAAGGTAGGTACGTTAGTGTTAGGTATCTTGCCAGGATAAGAAGAAATAATTGAAGCGCAAATCAAAACAACCAATAACAAAAAGAAAATATACCAAAAGAAATAGGAAGCTATAAACTAATTTGATTTTAGTAGGTAGAGTTCACCCTTCTATCTTTCCGTATCTTTCGAGATTTTGACATGGCAAAATATTAAAATCTTTGCAAAAAGGAGTGAGATCAGCCCAAAAACATAAATGTTTAAAAAAGAGCCAAGTTCTTCTATACAAAAACCTTTGTGTAACAAGTCAGCCGTGAAGAGTACTGAGATCTAAAAGTACGCCAAGTTCTTACTTCATGAAGGTTTAATACCGAATATTTAAAGTAGAATAATATTGAAACAGCTACAATGTAATAGAGAAATTTTATTATTTAATGATTACTGACTAAAATTTGATGGGCTTACTTGGCAATTTTTTTTATGCCCAATTCGAAAGGTTTTGAAAACTTGACAAGTGAACCCATAAAATTTTAGTTCCTTCATGAAGTAAGAACTTGGCGTACTTTTAGATCTCAGTACTCTTCGCGGCTGACTTGTTACACAAAGGTTTTTGTATAGAAGAACTTGGCTCTTTTTTTAACATTTATGTTTTTGGTCTGATTAGTTTTATCAGAAAACAGCATGCTGTTTAAATTATTAGAAATTGTCTTGACAAATCTTTGACGTTAGGCAACAAAGTCTAACTCAGAAATCACGTAGAAAGACTTAAGTGACCTTAAGACATTAATATAAAACAGAATATGCATTTTTCTAACTTTGCTCAAAGACCAAATAATTACGATGGGAAACTACTGCTTCCCATTTTAATTAAGTTGTAAATACCAATCGAAAGTAAAAAAAAAACTGATTTAAACCTAATAGAAATCCAGCTTTAAAATGAGAGCTAATTAGCGCCCAACATTATTAACTAAGCCGAACGTTTCGGTGTCCATAAAATTAAATTACCTTTCAGCTACAGTTGAAACAGTTCTCTTCAGCACGAGCAACTGGGGTACGGATGGTTTTAAATTGAATGTCCTAATTAAATCTACACTTGGGCATAAATTAATGTCGTCTAAGTTAACGATCGAAACATTTTTGAAACAAAACGCGTTCTCAAAAACAAACTAGTAGGTTACATTCCAGGGCACCTATGTACATATTAATTATAAATCATAGCCAACCCTACATCTGAATTAGATTACTTTGAACATACAAATATATTAATAATTCATAAATCTTTTTTTTGCTGTTTTTTTTTTGTAACCTGCCATAGAACTGACAAACTTGGTCTTAGAGTTGCGAAAAAAACTAGTCACACTATGTTAGCATTCGCTGAATATGGACCTTCATATGATAGTCCTAATACAGTTATTGAAGAAGCTTTAAAATTATTCCCCCAAGGCTATGTTAACATAGAAGCTCCGGAAGAGCAAGAAGTAGAAATTGAAGAAGAAACAACAAAAAAGAAGAAAAAAGTGAGTTATTTTTTTAAGTTCTTTTTAAATAGTATTTAAAAAAAAGTTAATTTGTTTTTTAATTGGAGACAAAACACGTAGAAAATTCAGAAGTCGAAATTGAAGCTGACCCAAATGTGCCGACCCCCGAGGGTGAGGGAAACGAAAGTAATTTAAGATAAATCTTTATTTCTCAT
The DNA here is from genome assembly GCA_963931855.1 of Philhelius festivus. Classification (NCBI taxonomy): domain Eukaryota; kingdom Metazoa; phylum Arthropoda; class Insecta; order Diptera; family Syrphidae; genus Philhelius; species Philhelius festivus. The sequence goes on along the minus strand of OZ007554.1, from coordinate 135,504,787 downwards.
GTCAATTAAAAATAACTTTTCGTTTTCCAGACGCAGAAGGAACTCCTAGGCAACAAACAAATGAAGAAAATTGAAATCGTTTATGTGACAAGACCTTTTATTTTATTTTAAATAATACTTCATCATTAAAATAATGTTTTTTTTATATGGCTAAATTGCAAGTTTTATTAACAATTAATATTTAATATATTACAATAAAAAATAAATTAAAAAGCTTAACTTAAATGAATTTTAAAATGCTAAAATTCAACGACAGTCTTTAGCCAATCACGCATACTGACCCTTAGAAGGCCATTGTCGTAGCCAACTGCTAAGACATCGCATGCATTTTTATTTTGATTGTATCTTATTTTAGTAACGCGTATTAGTCGATGTAAATTAAATGGCGGTGCCCGTTGTGTGTTGTAGTACTCGGGCCTGTCATATCCTTTAATCTGTAAGAAAACATATTTTTTAAATTCGAAAAAAAAACTTTAAAATTTTAAATCTACCTTTCGCATAGAACCAAAGACTATTCCATATTGATCCTTGAAATCTTTATCAAACACTCGCATTCCATCGGTTGGAGTCTGTATTCCATTTTGGCTTATTTGTCCACCGTTTAATGGGAATTGAGGAAATTCAATTGACTAGTGGAATTTGTGCCTAAAATTGAATATAGTTTCAATATATGTATATATATACAGTTTGGATATAAAATCTTACAGGTATAGGATATTTAGGTTTTCCACCTGGAAAACGTTGTGGCTGATGTCCTCCTGGCACATAATCAATTTTTCAAGGTTTCAAGGTTACTGTGAAGCGTTTACAATGTGCAGATCCATTCTCACTTGTGAGGCGGTATTGATGTTGAATCTGAAAATTAGATAGGATATTTTGTAGTACATACTAGTATATTGACTATAAATACAAAAATAACTTTAACCTACTTTGTTGAAACGTGCCAATTCATTCACCAAACACATAGGGGTCTTTTCTTTTGAAGTTGAAAAACACCCATCTCCTTTCATAACCACTGACATAAAATCACATATTAAGGCATTATTTTCACCATCCTTGTCTTCTTCAGTGGGTTTCTTTTCAAGGTTTTGCGGAGTAACTGAAAATAAAGAGTGATCATTTAGCCAAATATTTTTTTTTTATTTTTGTATCTATTGTACAATCTTCAGCTGTAGGCTGTAGCAGATAGTTTTTCTGATGGTGGCCCGGTTGATTGTGTTGTACTAACAGCGGGGATTTCAACTTCTGAAACTGTGGGGAGAGGAGTTTTTAGAGGAGCATGGTTCTTGTGATGGTGACTGATTCTGTTAGGATTCTGAAGAATCATTCTTTAATGTGAAAACTTTTGGGGTTGACGCTGTTGCTGATGCTGTTGTTGGTCTGGGATGCCATGAGTAACAACTGGAATGCTTCGGTCCATGTTGTTGTCGGAATTGTTGGACATGAGGAACTGGTGGTGGTCGAGATAAATGAGGAATTTGTTGGTTGTTATTTATGTGCGAAGGCGGCGGACATGAATTTAATTTTTGATGTTGCACGTGCTGCAATTGATGTTGTTGTTCTAATTGCGGTGGTGGCGGTTTCATTATCTGAACTTCGACTTCACTTCAAAACTTCTCGGCGTATGCTTTAGCAAAAATTTCTCTTATAAAAAAATTATTTAGGCAAGTTATTTTTATATGGCGTGGAAAAAGTGTGCAAGTTCTTGCATGACGTCTGATATTAAATAATTTACAGCATAATTCACAACCTTTTCCACTTTTTATTAAATTTTCTTTTAAGTTTTCAATGAAATTTTTATTATTGCAGTTATTTATTATGACATTTCACGATTTGTTGTTTTTTTTGCACAGTGCTGACAACATTTACATAAGAAAATTGCCTTCTGGTGTTCGGATTTAAAACTAATTCTTGGATCTTGAAATAGATCCCGATAGAAATCAGGATCCCGAATTGTTTTTGTAATACGTGTTAAAACTTAATCCAGATCCGGATCCAGATAGATTTCTGAATAATAAAACGCACCTATTAGCAAATTCACTTATAGTTAGATAAATATAATGACAAAAATGCCATTTCCATTTTAAAATATAAATATAAATTTACGAAGAACCGGTTCTACCTTTTTATTAGGTTACCTGTCAAAACCTTACAGCAACAATCGCCAAGCAATTCAGGCCCTAGAACACAATATCCGCCGTAAAGCAGTTTTCATTAAACTAAATGCTTTGCTCTCGCGTGTTCACAAATTTCGCTGAACACCCTTTATATTATTGTTATTATTTTGTCTTGGATAACGTTAAAATGTAAAGTTCAAATTGAGATAGATGGCTATAGTTTCTATGGCAAAAATCGTAATTCAGGCCAGGAGCCAAGAGATGGCCTCTGGAATTAATATTTATTTTTACCACTTTTGCACCAAGAGCTCTAATGTCGGTAGGTAGAGGTGGAACCATTTCATTGAAATGTTTGTATAGAAATTTCATACGACTAGCAGTCCATATATAATACGTCAATGATTGACATACATAGATATGGACTGCTAGTAGCTGATTACAGAATGGTCCAACGGATTACCAAACGACACTAGCCCTCGTGCCGACACTGACGGAAAATTTGAATACTATGAAATGGAACCAGTACTGAAAATTTCCCTTTTTAATTTTCCCTTTTTCATTTTTGTTTTCAACGTATAAATATATACTAAGGGTATTCATGTAACGAGATAATTTTCCGCTTTGTAGAAAGTAATAACTTTCTGCAGCATGTTTTCATGAACACCCCCTAAGAAATACTTGCGCAAATGTGGGAAATATTTTGTGAAATGTCAAATTAAAAGTCAGAATACATACTTCTTTAGTTTACGAGGTTTATTTCTGCACTTTCCGCCGCAAATTTGTGAGATAATTTTATGAGATTCGCAGAAACTTTTTCCCATACAAATTTTGACAGCTCGTTTCTGCGGAGATAAAATTATCTGGTTTACGAGGGTTTTCCGCGCTTACATGAATACCGGCAAGAGTACGATAACTTAGGCGCCAAGAAATTATAACGGTTTTTTGTAGAACAGTTCAATACAAGCATTTTTTACTACGAGAGGGGGGGTCTATCTCCCCCCGTTTGGGCGGGAGGGGCAATTTTATAAAAAAGGTACTAAAATGGAAACAAAAATATTAAAAAATAACGGTAATACTTACAATTAAGTATTATACCTTTTTTTAAAGCCAATACTCTGATCTATTAGATAATTTTTAAATCAAGTAGAATCTATGCACAGTTTTTGAAAAAACGAGTTTTAAACTCAAATTTTGGTGAAAAAAAAACATAAAAAAAAAGTTTAAAGTTTAATTTTTCGAAACCGCAAAGTTATATATTATTATTTTTCCTAAAATTCGTTGCTCTAATATATTCTTATTCAAAAACTGAAAACTAGATGATTTTATGTCGTCTAGTTTTTGAGAAAATTGAAAATAACTAAAACTACTTTTTTATGGGATATTTGCTTTTTTTGCTTGCTTACGCATTACGGCGTATAAACAGTGAGATATGTATGGGGGGGCATGTTGCCCCCCTGCAACCCCCCTGCCTGGGCACACTATAGGATTTGGGGTAGGTGCGAGGTTGGGTGTATGCAAGGTTTCTTTTGCATTTACAGAATCTGGATTTAAAGAAACTTTGAATTTACCCTATGGTCTATATCCAATATCTACTAAATATATAAATAAATAATAAATATAAAAAAATTTAATACATTATGAAAAATTCACATTACCTAGGTACTACTGTACGAATGCAGCAAATTTATATAATTCCTTAATTAATATGTATGTTTATTGTTTGTGTCTAACATTTTTAATGCTAATATGGTACAGGTTATTGTTTACCAAGGTCATTCGTTATTCAACCTTTGTAAGAGTGAAGTATTTCAAAAAAAATATTTCAAAAGCATCGCGTTCTTAGAAGAAATTGGTCTAATTCCAACTAAAGCGTCAACTTCCCTCAACTCCAACTCAAAAAGGTGACAAAAATTGTAAGAATACAATATTATTATTATTATTTATTCATCAACCAGAGCATATTATACTCTTACAGACTAAGATACATAAGTAAATATATAGTTACAAATTTGTAGGTGGGTATATAAAATTCAAATTACATTTAAATGATTTACATAGTTAATCTTTTATTTTAATAAATAACGTTACTTAAATTTTGCTTAAAACTAATGATTTAAAAGTTTCTCTGGTGCAATCCATATAAAAGTTAATCTCAGAGCAATAAACCCATCTATCGGCACATTTTTCCATGGGCCTCAATATTGGCTAGAGATTCGGGAGGTGCTCGCTATAATTTTTTTTTTGTGATCAAAATGCCTGTAAACACGGTTTTAATACATTGAACATTGAAAAATTGACTTGACTATTTTTAAGTAGCACCTGACTTACTCACAAACTAACTGACTGAGATGCGAAATTCCATGCAATTCTACCTCCTCGTGATGCATTCTTGGTAACGCTAAATGATTTGCTGTACTCTACCTACAAATGAACCACATTAAAATTAATCCTCAAAATGAAATCACCGTAGTTAAATACCAAAAATCAAAAATTTCATAAAAAGTAGTTTTAGTAATTTTCGATTTTCTCAAAAACTAGAAGGAACAAAACCATTCGGTTTTCTGTGTTCGATTCAGAATTAATAGTAGCATTGACCACAAAAAGCCAATTAAGCACTTCATTTTACAATTTTGAAAAAAAATTGGTCTAAACTTTTTTTTTTCATTTTTTTTTAACAAAATTTTGAGTTTGCATGCAAATTTTTCAAAAACTATTGACATAAATAATTTAATTTAAATTTACGATTATAGAACAGACTTCTGGCTTTCAAAACCGGTATAGTATTTTATTGTAAGTGTTGCTGTTGTTTTTTAATATTTTTTTTTTTTCAATTTAAGTCATTTTTTCTAAAATCGCCCCTACCTCCTAAACGGGGCGAGATAGACCCCCCCCCTTCTATAGTAAAAAATGCTTGTATTTGACCCTTCTACAAAAATCCGTTATCAATTTTTGGCGCCTAAGTTATCGTACTCTCCCCTGAATACCCTTACTGCAAAACAGTTTTCGTTGCATTTACTTGTATTATCTATCTTAATATATATAATTCTTCTGTGAGTGTGTATGTCACTGAACTTCTCTTAAACGACTGGACCGATTTTGATGAAATTTTTTGTGTGTGTTCAAGGGGATCTGAGAATGGTTTAGATTCACAATTAAAAAAAAAAATATTCGTAGTTAGCAACGAGCACGGGCGGCTAGTTAACATATATTATTATTGTTTGTAAAAATACTTTTATTAAAGCAATTTGTTTCATGTGCTTAAACTTTTACAAATAATTTTAATTTTTATACTAGAAATAAAGAGATAAGCTAAGATCTTTTTGGCAAGAGCGGAAATATTTGCAAAAAAAATAGTTATGCAAATAAATCCTAATTTTGATTTAAATTAACAACTCACTTTAGAGAAAAACTAATCCTACAACTTGTATCAAATTTACAGGAAACTTTCTTTCTTAAACTAGAACTGTAAAAGTTTGAGAGGAATGCGTAAAACTCTAAGGAATATATACATATGTATGTTGTTCGGTCGCGTTGAGGAATAAGAAAAAGATAACGTTGCAAAGTGACATAAGTCCATTTTTTTTATTTGAAATCGATTTTTTATTTTATAAAATTAAATCTAGAATTAATGATATATTTTTATTGATGTATATTTTTCAAAATGTTGATTCTAAAAACAATTATGTTTGCCTTGATAAATATAAGCATTATTTTTATCCTTATGGGAATTTAATTTGAAAAAATTAAACTTTTAAATAATAGGTGCGTTTTATTATTCATAAATCTATCTGGATCCGGATCTGGATTAAGTTTTTACATGTATTACAAAAACAATTTGGGATCCTGTTTTCTATCGGGATCTCTTTCAAAGATCCAAAAATCAGTTATTACACTGGCGAGTAGATGGCTTTTGATGGTAAGGTAGTGTAAGATATAGTAGGTGTGTTTTATTCATTGCTGCATAGCCAGCGCAGCATTCAAGTGCGAATAAAACGATCAAACTCACTCCATATGTCAATTTTAATTTATATTTCAATGTTGGCCATTATTATAGAAAATGTCAAAATCTGATGTCAAAACATCATTTGCATTTGGCAAACAAGAAGTGAAGTAAATAAACGAATTATTGAATTGAATTACGAAATATTTAAAAATAAAACAAATAAAATGAACAGAGAAGCAATACAGGTAAAAGATTATATGCATTTCTCGTTTTCTTAAAAAAAAACACAGTTTTTTCCTTTAGTCCTGGATAGAATTTTTAGATCTATCTTTTAGCAGTGGAGAAAGCTCAAATCTTGAAATCAGTGAGAGCTCCGATGATTCTTTATCAGAGGAAGAAATCCATGCAAGTGTTTCCAATACATAGAAACAATTGAAGCCTACAGCGATGATGACTTCAAAACACATTTCAGACTGAAAAGATCCACTTTGGAAGAATTAGTCGGTAAGATATTTATTAATTTTTTTTTATACATAATCCTCTTTCAATTTAATTTTAGTCAAATATATCCTGGAGGCAAGAAAAAAGTCGACGCCAAAAAAGAAATGCTCATGTTTGTGTGGTATATTTGTAACACCGTGACATTTCGGCAACTTGGAAACCTTTTTGGAGTTGCAAAATCTACCGCGTGGTCTATAGTTGGACGTGTTAGTAAATGGCTTGTTTCAATTGCTGACGAATACATCATGTGGCCTCAAGGGGAAGTAATTCAACAAAATTGTTCAAAATTCGAAATGAAAAAGAGAATTCCAGATGTGATTGGGGCCATTGATTGCACACACATCATAATAGCAGCTCCGAAAGAACATAAAGAGTGCTACTATAACCGGAAACCAAACTTCTCAATCGTTTTGCAAGCAGTGGTTGATGCAGACAAGAAATTCATATACATATTGTAACGCGGTAAAAGGATGAGGACCCGTGGATAGGATTAGGATAGTTGGAAGGAAAAAGAATCAGAACAGGAAACAGGAAATGGATAGGAACAGGAAGGGATATTAATTTGGACTAGGAAAGGATAGGACGGGTACGAATGTTTGACAAAAGGGGCGGTGGCATGCTGGCGACGCACGGCTTAGCTCGCCGGATGTAGGGGGGGATCTTGCCCCTCAGCCAAACCTCACCTCGCTACAAAAAAAAAACTTTCATGCCAAAAAAAAACGAAACCTTTATCCCACTTATAGAACTGCGGCTCTCAGAGGTGGTCACCGATGTTGTTGCAACCGATGGCCTAACCCTCACCTCTCCTCGGAATCTGTACGGCCAAATGATATACCAGATTCCCCTTATGCGATGTCATTCGACTACGACATCACTCCACACTGTTCAGCATCCGCTTGCCCTCCCACACCCCCTGAAAATTAAATAAATCTAGCAATATACGTCATCTCAGAACTCACTTGTTCCATAAAAAGACTTTTAGCTGGCGTGGCTTACAAGACATTTTATTTAAATTCAAAAGATCTATTCTAAATCTATCAAAATTACAAACATATCCGAAAAATATTAAGATCTGCTTCATACAAAATAAATCTACATATTGTTGCGAACAGAGCTTTATACTCCTACAGCGCCATCTGTTGGGAATTACATATCTGCTTTGTGAGGGAACAAAACAAAAAGCTCTTTTCCATCGCATCTAAATTTCCCCTAATTCCAAAGTACTAGAACATTCTACCCCCATAAGAATTTCCCCTTCTGGACACGAACCTTCTAGAACAACTGGTTTGAGTATAAAAGGGAGTGTTCACGGTGAGCGGAACACAGTTTATTTTCGATTATGAAAGTGTGCAAAGCTGAACTATTGGATTGTGGAAAGTGTAATTAAAAAAGTGGATTTAAGTTGGAATAAAAGTATTAGAGTTGATTATAAATTGAGATTTATTGTTTTGATTCGAAAAGTGTAAATAAAGAAGAAATATTAGAAACAGTAATAAGTTTTATTTAACGAACCTAGCAAAAATATTACATTGGTGTCAGAAAAGTGGAATAAAACTTATTGTGCAGTGAAGTGTACGGAAGAAAAAAATGAGCAAGTTACTGAAAGAGCTCAACTGTAATGAGCTGAAAAGTGAATTAGGCAAGCGAGAACTTTCTAGAGCAGGATCGAAAAATGAGCTTGTTCTGCGTTTGGCGGAATATTTGAAACAACAAAATGAAGACCCGGACATTTTCGTCTTTGAAGCTGACTCTGAGGAAGCAGACGTAAGTAAAAATGTAGATGTTTCAAATATGTTTAGTCTTCTGCTTGAGCGTCTCGAAGAGCAACGAAATGAACAAAAGAAAGAACAGGAGAATGTACAAAAGAATGTTCTCGAACGTTTCGAAGAGCAACAGAAGAATGTTCTCGAACGCCTGGAGAAACAGCATAGTGAACAAAAAGACCTTCTCGAAGAACAGAGAAACATGCTAGAAGGCAAGCTTGTTAACATCGAAAAGAATGTATCTGCACTTGATGAACGTGTTTCATTGTTGGAGAATCAAGCCGAACGTGTTTCATTATTAGAGAATCAAGTCGACAACAAAATGGAGACGCTTTCAAAAGAGCTAGATCGCATTCGAAATATAAAGATTCGGGAAAGTTCTGGGGAAACTTTGAGAAAAAAAGAGATGAAACCTCCAACCTTTGATGGACAGACTTCTTGGTCTATATACAAGAAGCAATTCGAGGCAGCTTCCACAACAAATGGCTGGGATGAGGCTGACAAGTATATAGCCTTAACTCTTGCTCTTAGAGGAGCAGCTGCTGAGTTGTTGCAAACCATACCAGCAGATAAGAGCGGCGACTTCAATTCCTTGGTTTTGGCTATAGACAAACGCTTTGGTAACAGCCACATGAAAGAAGTCTTCAAAGTGCAACTCAATTCCAGAGTTCAGAAGAGGGGCGAAACTCTACAACAACTGCAAGCGGACATTGAAAGGCTTGTTCATCTTGCATACCCAGATGTTGGAGAGGAAATTTGTAACCAGTTCGCAGTTGAGGCATTTGTTCGCGCCATTTCTGATATACATCTTCAAAGGGCCGTGCGAACTGCTGGAAAACGAACGCTTTCTGAAACATTAGCATTTGCCTTGACAATGGAAGCAGCTGAGCAAGCTTCTCACGGAGTACATCGACTTAGAGAAGCCATCGTCGAAGAATGCTCATGCCAAAGAACTGATGTCCAAAGGAACCAACGAAACGGACTTGCAAAGTGCTGGAATTGCAACAAAACCGGACATTTACAGCGTCAATGTCGATTACCACCAAGAAGAGCTTGTCAACATTGTGGACACGGAGTTTCAACCCCAGAACAAGGTAACAATAACATCAGTGTTACTTCCCGAACAGTTTCCCAACAGGGAAACGAGTAAGAACCAACTTCGAGGGGCAGAAGCTGGTTTCTGGTATCGATGGCCCCAGAAACACCATCCAGGTCTCTCAAACTAAGCGAGACAATAGAAGTCTGACTGTCGGGGCAACTTTAAATGGCAACAAACGTGTGGTCACCATCGACACCGGTGCCACAGCCTCCATTATGCGTCAAGACCTAGTTCACCTGAATTGGCTACACAACACCAATAGTTACCGTCTAAGAACTGCCACAGGAGAAGCAGCTAGGGTTTATGGGGAAATCCGACTTAGAATTCGAATTGCAGATCTAGAATTCTCACACAAATTTTTGGTGGCAGATATATGTGACGAATGCATCATAGGCATGGACTTCATGAAAGAACATCGAGTAATTTTGGATATTGGGAACCAGGTACTCAAATACCAGAATACAGAGATTCCAATGATTTATGGGCACGAAGAAACAACAACTCTAAGGACTGTCATCAAAGAAGATGTGATTATTCCTACTTCTTCTGAGGTATTCGTTTGGACAAGAGTAGAAGGTGAGTGTGGACGCCATCGATACCTAATGGTGGAACCAGGCCCAGATTGTTCTTCCCAAAACGTCATCATTGGGAAGACACTTGTGGCTCCGAAGAACAATATGGTCCCCGTACGGATACTCAACACCAAACCGTACGATGTGAAGTTAGTGAAAGGAGAAGTTATCGGTAAGTGCGAATCTGTCGCAGCCATAACACGAATTGACGCTGAAACACCGAGAACGACATTAAACCCTGAGGAGCTCAATAGCATCAAGGCAAAGATACTTAATTCATCTAACCTAGACCAACGTCAGGTTAAAACGGCAGAAAGCCTTCTGAACGAGTATGCTGACATTTTCGCTTCACCAAACGGAAAATATGGAAGGACACAAATGGTGCAGCATCGAATAAACACAGGAGATGCAAGGCCCATTCGTCAGCCCGCAAGACGTCTGCCACTGGCCAAACAAGGTGAAGCTGAGGAAATGATTACCACCATGAAGAAGGATGGTTTGATTGAGAACTCCAAAAGTCCTTGGGCGTCACCAGTGGTCCTAGTCAAAAAGAAGGACGGAAGTACACGGTTTTGTGTTGACTACCGAAGGTTGAATGACGTAACCAAGAAAGACAGCTACCCCCTGCCAAGAATTAGTGACACCTTAGATGCGATGGAAGGAGCACACTGGTTTTCAACACTGGACTTGAAAAGTGGATATTGGCAAGTTGAAATTCACCCTGAAGACCGAGAAAAGACAGCGTTCTCCACAGGTAATGGGCTGTGGCAGTTCAACGTGATGCCATTTGGTCTTTGCAACGCTCCGGCAACATTTGAGCGTTTGATGGAGTGTGTCCTTCAAGGTCTGACGTGGAAAACTTGTCTTGTCTACTTGGATGATGTTATCGTTTATGGAAAGACATACGACCAACACTGTAAGAACCTAAAGGGTGTGTTCCAGAGACTTCGAGAGGCTAACCTTAAACTGAACCCAGAAAAATGTGCACTGTTCCAGACTGAAGTAAAGTATTTGGGACATATCATCTCGTCCCAAGGAGTCAAGACTGATCCTGAAAAAGTTGACACCGTCAAAAATTGGCCAACACCACAGGACAAACATCAACTACGAAGTTTTCTTGGTCTTGCTACTTATTACAGACGTTTTGCTAAGAACTTTGCCGGAATTGCGAAGAGTTTGCATCAGCTTACGGAAAAGAACAAGCAGTTTAAATGGTCAGGTGAGTGTGAAAAAGCCTTCCAAGAACTGAAATACCGTCTATGCAATGCTCCGGTGCTGATCTATCCGACTCCAGGCAAGCCTTTTATCATTGATGCTGATGCAAGCAACGTAGGAGTCGGCGCTGTTCTGTCACAAGTGCACAATGGCGAAGAAAAGGTTGTCGCCTATTTCAGCAAAGTACTGTCAAAGACCGAAAGAAACTACTGTGTGACCAGAAGAGAACTCTTGGCACTCATCTTGGCAACGAAACACTTCCATAAATACATCTATGGACAGAAGTTTCTTCTACGAACCGATCATGGTGCTCTTAACTGGTTGCTGAACTTCAAGAACCCAGAAGGACAAGTCGCAAGGTGGATAGAAAGACTGCAGACTTACGATTATGAAATCCAACACCGAAAGGGAAAGCTGCACTCAAATGCCGACGCGCTATCCCGAAGGCCTTGTAAAATAGACTGCAAGCATTGTAGGCGACAAGAAGAAAAGGAATCCATCAACATTTTGCGAATAAGGGCTGACCCCATTTGTGGATGGAGCAATGAGGAAATAAGATCTGCTCAACCAGAAGACTCCGACATTGAACCTCTTCTCGCATGGAAAGAACATGAAGAAAAACCCGCATGGAATGACATTTCCGATAGGAGTCCAGTTTTAAAGGCCTATTGGGCACAATGGGACTCACTTCATGTGCGAGAAGGTGTTCTTCGGCGTAAATGGGAGTCCGCTGATGGTAAATCCTATGTGATGCAGCTTGTGTTACCTCAATCAAAAATTAAAGAGGTTCTTCGAGAAATGCATGATGGACCTTCAGGAGGCCATTTGGGAGTCAACAAGACGTTAGAAAAAGTGAGACAACGATTCTACTGGTTGCATGCAAGAGACGACGTTGAAAAGTGGTGCCGAAATTGTGACGCTTGTGCTGCAACCAAAGGCCCTGGTAGAAAACTGCAAGGAAAAATGATGCAATATAATGTTGGCTCACCGTTTGAAAGGATTGCTGTTGATGTAGCTGGCCCATTTCCGGAAACGAATGATGGAAACAAATACATTCTGGTGCTAATGGATTACTTCAGCAAATGGCCTGAGGCATACGCTATCCCGAACCAAGAAGCCAAGACCGTGGCCGACCAGATTGTGTCTAACTGGGTAAGCAGGTTCGGTGTGCCTATGGAGCTCCATTCTGACCAAGGAAGGAACTTTGAGTCGAACATATTCCAAGAGGTGTGCGCGTTCCTTGGCATTAAGAAAACGAGAACCACACCACTTCACCCGCAATCTGATGGAATGGTCGAGAGATTCAACAGGACGTTAAAAGAGCACCTCACTAAGGTCGTAGGCGACAACCAAAGAAACTGGGATAGGCACATACCACTATTTTTGATGGCCTATCGAAGTGCAGTACATAGCTCAACAGGACAAACACCATCTGAAATCCTGTTCGGAAAAAGCATACGCCTGCCTAGTGAGATAAGGTTTGGACACCCACCACAAGAGTCTCAGGAAACAGGGGATTACGTGAGTGACCTAAAAGAGAGGCTAATCGGCATCCACGAAAGGACCAGGACTAGAATGAGCACTTACAGCGATCGAATGAAGACAAGGTACGACACAAGAGCAAACACGACAGGATTCCAAGTAGGAGATCGTGTATGGCTGTATAATCCACATCGTCAAAAGGGATTGTCGCCGAAGCTTCAACAAAACTGGGAAGGCCCTTATACTGTCGTCACGAAAATCAATGATGTCGTTTACCGAATTCAAAGAGGGTTAAGAGGAAAGCTAAAAGTTGTGCATAGCGATCGACTGCACCGATACAGTGCCGAAGCTGATGATAGAGTTGTTCGGGACGAACAATCTTAAGAAGGGGGCAATGTTGCGAACAGAGCTTTATACTCCTACAGCGCCATCTGTTGGGAATTACATATCTGCTTTGTGAGGGAACAAAACAAAAAGCTCTTTTCCATCGCATCTAAATTTCCCCTAATTCCAAAGTACTAGAACATTCTACCCCCATAAGAATTTCCCCTTCTGGACACGAACCTTCTAGAACAACTGGTTTGAGTATAAAAGGGAGTGTTCACGGTGAGCGGAACACAGTTTATTTTCGATTATGAAAGTGTGCAAAGCTGAACTATTGGATTGTGGAAAGTGTAATTAAAAAAGTGGATTTAAGTTGGAATAAAAGTATTAGAGTTGATTATAAATTGAGATTTATTGTTTTGATTCGAAAAGTGTAAATAAAGAAGAAATATTAGAAACAGTAATAAGTTTTATTTAACGAACCTAGCAAAAATATTACAATATATTTATTGACCCTGAGTATAAAAACGAAAAAAAACTTGTTGAACGTATATTTAATTCAAAACGGATATGGAAATTTACTATCGAAAGTATTATGTGAATTAAGTGAATTATATGGGTAATTGATCTAATTATGGTTATTAAGGCGAACGTACTTATATTAGCAGTGAATATCGTTGTGGGGCCTTTTTGCCTCCTTGGGGTTGGCACGTCGCTGGTAACCTTTTAAAGGTACCAGAGAGGTGTCCTACTTCACCACGCGAAAACTTCAACAATAATTTTTCGGACCGAGCCCAGTCTCATCCGTCGCTACCCGCGGAGAAAATTTCTTCTTTTGCACCCGAACCTACCTAAAAAGCGCTTTATAGGGGGGGTTTTTGGCACACAATAAAGTACCACCTTCGAATTGGGTCGTTTCGTCGAGGCGAAACCAGCTTCGGCCGGTCGAGTTGTCGCGTCAACGATGCGCTGCCTCTACAACCCCTTCAACCCTCAAAACCCATCAAAAAGGTAAATATATATATAAAAATGTAATTAAAATTATGAAATTTATATTAAAAAAAGATGAATTAAAAGGATGAAAATGATTTATGTAATAAAAAAACCGAATTGAATATCTGATAATTTTTAAATTGCCAACGCACAAAAATTCAAAATGCCGGAAAGTAGGCAATCTTCCTTCACTGTGGACTTTTGGTTCCTGAAGTCGCTTTGTTTTATTTCGGTGGTTGGATTTGTTGGTTATTGCTTTTCGAAGTAGATATTTTCTGCTTCGAATAGGTTGGTGCCTTTGGTGCTGTTTTATATTTTCGAAGTAAATATTTGGTGCTTCGAATGGGTTGGTGCATATGCTGGCTTCACAATTATATGTTTTTTTTTTTTATAGGGTAGTCTTTTTAATATTGACTTACCAATAAAATCACTTATAAAAAAGGTACTTATCAGGAAATGATTTTTCGTCTCTTCCTTTTATTTTTTTAATTACTGTCGGCCTGGTTATTTAAACAGCTTCTATATACAGTTGCATTTCTACGGTTTTCGGGAACCGGTTTTGTAGATTCCGCAAAAAAGGTATAGCGGCACCGACTCTGCTCTTGCAGGTGACCGCTTTTTCCACCAAACCCTCTTTTTAAATTTTATCAATATTTATTTTTATTCCCACGACGTTGTGTGCACCAAGTATTGAATATTAAAAACACCAAAAACTACACTGTGGACTACCCAATCTTCAGACGTTACTTTCAAACTAAAAGGTAAGTTTCTCCACTTTTGGTTTGACACCGCAACTCATCGAAAAAAGCACTATTTCTTTGTTGGGAGAGGTAAATGGGCTCCGTTGTGTTTAACACGATCATTTTGGAGGAGCCCTCTTCCCACGTAATCCCCTCTTTATCTTAGAAAAAAAACACTCAAACCTACCATGGTGTGCTCAACACCCAACTAGTTATTTTATATTCGAACCTTTCTGCCATTTCGTTCAACAGGTTCCTGAATGATTTCATACATTCGAATTTTCGCAGCTGTCATTTCTTCGGCAATTCGAAATTCAATTCAATGAAAACATTTAAGAATTTTGTTTTGCCGGGATATTTTCAATTGTTGTTTTGCAATTTCGCGTTAAAATTCGGGATAATTCTTAGAAGTTAGGTGAAAGTTGTTTATTTAAACAACCAATTTATCAATAACATCGCCGAGGAATGCTTGAAGGCGAAATACCCAATGACAGGCAATTCAACCCTGACAGTCGATTACCCGTATATGGTAAGCTAAGTCCCACACTGCCTAGGAACATCAGTATCTCTAATTCGGAAGCACAGGTAAGTCCATATCTCTGTCAAATGCAATGCATATAGTCATCGCTGGTAGTAATGGTTCAATCTTGTGACAATAATAATATAACGGAATACTGTAGGGCCGTATATATTTTTGGTTCTTTTACATTTTACGATACTACCAGCTATGACTACATCATTGCATTTTGAAGCTGTCCTCTAAGGCTGCCATAACAAACCTCCGGATTTGGTCGTAACGTTTACGCCCCGAAGATGGTGGCAGGCAGCACTAAAATTTTATGAACGTTGGGGATGAACCCACTTTAACAACAAGCCGGGCAATTAACTCGTCTAACTCGCTCTCAGTCCTTTCTGTTTTATATCAAGCAATGTGTCTCAAATTTTGGTTTTGGTACTTTGGTCCTAATTTATTTTCTGCCAATAAGTACAAACTTCCAATAAAAACTCAAAAATTCCTCAAAAAAAACTGATTTGCATCATTTTGCTATCCGTCAATGTTCTATGCGGCATATTGTTTGCTACCCTTTCGCAACGGAAAAGACTTACATTTTACACGCATTAGACGACAATAAACAAAGATATCACAGGATTTTATTGCACATTATTTATTGGTACTCCTCGCGATTCGCGCTTAAGTCTCGGATCTCGTTTTCTGTATCTGTGTCGACGAGTATTGGGATAGAGTTTGATGGGAATTGGATATAAAAAAAATCATAAAATAAATTAAGTAAAAAAAAATCATAAAAAGACCTAAAATCAATATTAAATAATAAAGAAGTAGAATATTAAAATCTCTACACTGAACACTAAAAAAAATGTTTAAATTATATAAATGAGACATAAAAATTAAAAAAAAAAATAATAACTTCAATTGCATGAATAGATACATTTAATAAGATAAATCGAATCAAACATATAAAATTACCTCAATACTCTGAATAAAATAAAAACTATAACGATATGAAAACAACATGTATAAATACACTAAATAAAATTATCTTTAAATAAATAAATAAATAAATAAGCTCTAATAAATGTATCTCTGAAAATAAATAAATAAACTCTGATATATAGATAAATAAACTCTATAAAACAAATAAATAAACTCTGAAAATAAATAAACTCTGTAAATAAATAAACTCTATAAATAAATAAATAAACTCTGTAAATAAATAAACTCTATAATTAAATAAATTCTAAATGTATCAAGGGAACGGAAGGAAATCTTTATGAGGAAATAGAAGGACTGTAGGATAGGAATATTTTTACATATATATCACAGATTTGTTTGACTCATGTCAATCACAGATGTTAATCACAGATTTTGATGTTGTCATGGTGTTATCGCTTGATGTCTTTGGCATGGAAAATCCCAATTTTCTTGCCAGCCAGATTTTCGAGTTCATAAGTATTCTTTCCTACGGCTTTAACTATTCGACATTTGACGAATTTAGGACATAATTTGGCAGATATATACTTTGAGGTGTCGCTTAGTATGAAATTGCGTTTATACACTTCTTGACCAGGAACGTATTTCACATTTCGAGAGCGCATGTTATAAACTCTATCGCTCTCTCTTTTGCTCTTATGATGTCCTCATTGATTTTTTTGCGAATGCACTGCAATCGGTTTTGCCTAGGAAGAATTAACAGCTCACCATCGTCGACTACACTTAGTTTCTGAGTCAGCTCATATCCGCTACCCTGAGTCATCATATTCATACCAAAAAGGGCAAAATACGGTGAAACACCGGTAGCAGAATGAACCGAACTCCTCAACGCACCTGCGATATCACTAAGGTGCATATCCCAGTCACGTTGATCATCTTTGAGATACGAGCGTATAGCCGCTAATAGTGTTCTGTTGACCCTTTCTGAAGCGTTCGATTGCGGAGCATAATTTGCAGTTCGAAAATGTCTAATCCCATATTTTTGTAAAAATGTTTGAAAATCTTTGGCTACAAATTGTTTACCATTGTCGGAATGTATTATTTGTGGAACTCCAAAAGCATTAAAAATGTCATTTCTGAGAAACTTTATTATACTATTGGTATTTGCTGACCGTAAAGGTTCCAGAAAAACATACTTAGTAAGATGTTCTAACACCACAAAAACATAGACATTACCGGACTTTGATCTTGGGTAAGGCCCCAAAAAATCTACATATAGTTTTTAAAAAGGACGATTTACATTGAAGGTACTAGTGATAGGAGGACGCAAAACTTGGTTTGAAGACTTACACTGTTTGCATATAGCACATTTTGAAACGAATTCTCTAATTTGTATAGTCATGTTTGGCCAGTAAAAGTATTGTCGAATACGATGGAGTGTTTTTCCCACTCCTCCATGGGCTGACTGAGGTGGATCGTGGGCTCGAACAATTACGCCTTCGGTCAAACCAGAGGGTACCCAAAAACGCCAATTATGTTCGTAGTTTGGCTCCTCGTTCTCCACTGAAAATGACCGCTTGTAGACAAAATTGTCTACTATCTTCGAGTCAGGTAATTGTTCTTGATTTGCCCGAATCGTATCGATCAAATCCTTATACTCGCTAGACTGAAATTCGTCAGAATGCAAATCTATTAAGGGAGCAATATCTCCGATCTCAATACTCTCTACGAATGCCCGAGAAAGAGTGTCTGGTACTACATTTTGCGTTCCTTTTCGATGCTCTATGTCGAAAGTATGGACTTGCAAGTCTAAACTCCACCTAGCCAACCTCCCACTCAAGTCTTTCATGTTCATCAACTATTTGAGGCTAGAGTGGTCGGTGATGACTGTAAAATCCATACCCTCGGCATAGGGCCTGAACTTTTTAACTGCCATGACAGCTGCCATGCTCTCTCTCTCGGTCACACTATAATTTCTTTGACAAGAATTCAATTTTTGAGAGAAGTATGAGATCGGAACCTCGGCACCTTCATCATTCTTCTGAAACAGTACTGCTCCGATTCCAGAGTCAGAAGCATCACACTGAATATAAAATCTTTTTTTAAAGTCCGGATGAGTGAGAACAGGAGCTGTTGTCAGAACCCGTTTTAGTTCTTCAAATGCTAAAATCGCCTCATCCGTCATTTTAAACTTCGACTCTTTCTTCTTTAGCGTATCGGTTAGAGGAGCGGTCAGATTGGAAAAATCTTTGATGAACCGCCTATACCACCCCGCTAGACCAAGCAACCGGCGGACTTGTCTGGCATTTTTCGGTGTCGGAAAGTTTGCTACCGCTTCGACCTTTGCAGGATCGGTTTTCAATTTCCCACCACCAACGATAAAACCCAAATATTTTAACTCCTTAAAGCAAAATTTTGACTTTTTAAGGTTGATGGTGAGATTAGCCTTTCTCAAACACTCGGCTACTTCGCCCAGCAAGATGATATGGGTCTCGAAATCCGGTGCGATGATCAACAAGTCGTCTAAATACACAAAAACGTTGTCCCTGAGTCGTGCAGGAATCACCTTATCCATTAAACGGCAAAGCCTTTGAGCTGCGTTACACAACCCAAAGGGCATTACCGTAAACTGGTATAAGGGTCTCCCCGGTACCGCAAACGCAGTTTTCTCCCTACTCTGCTTCTCAAGCGGTATTTGCCAGAATGCTTCCTTCAAATCTACACTACTTATGAAGTAGGTATTCGGTAGCCGACTGATAAGCCCGTCGATATGAGGAAGAGGGTTAGCGTCCTTTTTGCTTAACGCGTTGACCTTACGAGAGTCCAGACAGAAACGGTACTTTACAGTCCCGTCTACTGCTGGCTTCTTTATAAGGACCACAGGCGAGCACCAAGGGCTTTCACTTTCCTCTATAACGCCGAGCTTAAGCATTCGGTCTATTTCCTGGTACAATAAGGCTTGTACCGCTGGAGAAACAGGATAGTGACGCTGCTTAACAGGGTCAGCGTCTCCAGTATCGATGACATGCTCCATCAACGACGTTTTTCCGAGACCGTGGCGATCATAATCGAGAAATTTCCGCCTGACCGTTTCCAACTCAGATCGCTGCTCTGGTGTTAGCTAGTAGATCTGCTTCTTCCTCTAGAACCGAAACAGAACTAAGAATATTTGGAGCAATTTGGAACTTTTTCCAAAAATCAACCCCTAGGTATAACTCCTGTTCCAGACTAGGTACGAGGTAAAAAGTTATAGATTGCTGGGTATTTTTGTAAGTGACAGGAGTTTGGACTTTACCAATGATAACTTGTGATTTTCCATCGGCGGTTTTAACACCAGCCTTATAAGGAAGAATAATCATATTACTAGACTTAACAATGTCCAAACAACCTTTTCCTAAAATGCTCACACTGGCTCCACTATCCAGCAACCCAAGAATTTCTTTACCACCAATACCAACTTTGGCATATGGCTTCAGTCGGTATTGATGTCTAGCACCGTTGACGAAATTTGTTTCCTCTTCTCTGATCTAATTTTAAACCTTTCTCTTGTTTTCTGTATCCCTTTTGTAATCCCCTTATAATTTCCGTTAAAAGTCCTATCCCTAGCCAATTTGTATTCCTGAATTCTAATATGTAATGGTTTTAATACCGTCTGTTTATTATATTTTTCCTCAGTTCCTTCTTTAAATCCTTTGCGTGCTAATATTTTGATTTTAGTGTTCATATAAGCAGGTTCTACTGTTCTTTTGACTGAGGGGTCTGTGTGGAACACGATTCCCCCATCGACTTCGTGTTCCACAACGAGTTTTCCGGATTACACTTGTGACATCGCGGAGTTATAACTCCTTCCAGCCCACAGCGATAACAAAAAAGATTCCTCGTGGTGGATGGGCAATCCATAAACGCGTGGCTTTGCAGCTTGCAGTTCCAACACGTCATGAACTTCGAATCGCTCCAACCACGAGACGCCTTAGGTCGAGACCCAGTCTGTGGGAAAGCCGCCACCTGTTCATCCATCGGACTTAACTCACCCTCAATATCAAGCTCGTTAGCCGCATATCGATTGGGTGGCCTGTGAGCTTTAAACGTTTCTCTTTCTCTGTCCGGAAAAGCTAATTCAGCGTCTTTACACGCTCTGCGCAACTGGTCCAACGTGTAGATGGCCTGTGGATAAACCAGCTGACTCAACCTTCGGTTCAAGTTGCGTTTGAGAATCTGAACCAGCTCCATTTCTGGAATCTGCACTCTGAGTTGAGACCTAAGCCTGTTCACCGCGGCAAAATACTCATCACTGGTCTCTCCAGCGCCGTGCTTATGATTCATCATGTCCCTCATGATCTCGTAGTCGGACTTCGAATTCCGAAATTGGCGCATTAATGCGTCGCGTAGCATTGGCCAGTCGGGACGATAATGAGATCGCTGGACTTGCCAGTACCATTCATGCGCAGCGCCAGAGAGCAAGAGATGGAAAGCTCTCAAGATCTCAGCCCAGGGACAGACATACTGGCTCAGCAACATTTCTAACCTGAACACGAAATCCTCTACGGTGAGTACTTCCACATTTCCGTCAAAATTTAATCCCCATTTATTTATTTTAATAGGTGTTTTGCTGTTTAAGTTCAAAAACGAACGAGAGTCGACGTGCTGTTGTGGAATGTACCCACCGCCAGAATTCCGCGCTCCGCCACTTGAATCCCGAAGATCAGCCAACCGGCATCCTCTACCCTCAGACCTTTGCTCCCAATAGGGAACCTGATTGGAATTTCCATTAGGATTCTCTATGGCAACAAACGGACGAGACGCTAGATCCAGTTGCGACTGACGCTGAGGCGCCGAAATAGGACGTCTGACAGGTATGTCCGCAGAAACTTCCAACACACTTGGGTTCCGACCTGTCGCTTGAGGAGGTACCGTTGGAGGTGCTACAGCACGAATTGTTTCCAATTCGGCGAAATTATTCCTTATCTCCAACTTCAGGGATTCAGACAACTCGGACTTAAGAGCGGTGGTATATCGTTCGCAAGCGTTAGCTACTGCGAAATTTATAGCGGCAATAAGATCCGCCGAAACACATATGCCACTTCTGCCGTCTGCGAATTCTATTAGTGGTCTGCTCTTTGCCACTGTATCCCTGTTGTTGGAGACATCGGAGCTATTGTTCTCCTCAACACGACTAATGTTCTCTATAGGACTGTGGTTCGTTCTCAGATCCCCAACAGCTATTGCTTCATTGTTAGTAAGAGCACTATAAGAAGGTGAAGCCAATGAGTCAGCTGAACTTCCAGCCCGACTTACTGACCTCTGAACTTCAGGTGGAGGAACTGAAAACATTGGAGGAACTTGTTTGGAACTTGTTTGATTGCTTTTTACAGGAGAATGACTTAAAGGCATGTTTGGTAAATTTTTGGTAAGGCTGTTGTACTGAGAGCGAGTAATTGCACGATCTTGTTTATATATTGTCTTAACAATTTCCTTTTCTTTCTCAGGATTCATTCCCTAATACTTCTTAGCCAATATCACCTTTTCTCGAGCCCGAAATGCAAAAACAACTTATTCTGGTAACAAAAAAAAACTATTTACAACGAATTATATAAAAAAACATAAACTCATTTAATTCTTATATACCTAAATAATCCTAATCTTATATACCTGAGTAATCCTAAACAAAATATCACAATTTATCTTAAAAACCTATCTAAACTATTCCTATAATTAATCTTATAAATATTCTCTTTTTTTTTATATATTTCGTATTTTTTTCCTATAAGCTAAACCTTAAACGAAAATCTTATACCTATATCTTTCTTCTATATCTAAGCCTATACTAAAATTATCTCTAAGTTTCTTATACCCATTATATATTTTTTTTTCTTTTTATTAATTTTTTTCTAAAACTATTTTTATTTTAAATACTACGTATATCCTAAAAAAAATCTAATATCACAATGTAAAAAAAAATTAAAAACCTAACTCCTAATACTTATCTAATTACTTTTATTTAAACTTACTATCTATACAAATCGTACATATATAGTTCTATATCTAAGCATATACTAAAATTATTTCTAAAGTTTCTTATATATCTATTATATTTTTTTTTTTAATATTTTTTTTTCTTTTTTTGTCGTTAATGCTACCTATATTCTAAAGAAATATCCTAAAACAAAGTAAAAAAAAACGAACACCTATTACAATAAAACTTATCTAATGAACTAATATATAAAAAAAAACTTACTCTCTATACCAAATCGTGATTTTATTTATTTATTGAGATTATTCTCTATTAACTTTATTTTGCTAATCAACTCAGTTTACTAAACACTAAAATCTCCCTAAATCAAACAAAATTAAACTTCCACTTGAACTTATTAACAAAAAAAAACAATATCTATTCGACAACAAAACTGACGAAAAAAAACTTGACTTTCAAAATAATAAGACTGTTGTTTTATCCTCTAATTTTTCAAAAAAAATGTTTCGCGACTTAAATTCAA
The DNA here is from genome assembly GCA_963931855.1 of Philhelius festivus. Taxonomy (NCBI): domain Eukaryota; kingdom Metazoa; phylum Arthropoda; class Insecta; order Diptera; family Syrphidae; genus Philhelius; species Philhelius festivus. Next base: position 135,482,094 of record OZ007554.1, on the reverse strand, counting down.
ATAAAACTCTACTAAAATAAACTAAAATTATTTCCCTTGATTAAAAAAACTGTTTTCAAAATACTCTTTCATAATTTTGCGGGGTTGCTTTGGGCAGCAATTTTGTTTTCTCCTCTAAGTGCAGCAGTTTTATACATTAAACGAACAAAAACACAAACAGATGTTACATTTGATGCTACCATCAGAACCAGAATTCTTCGTCGCGATTGATCGAGCTTTCTTATGAGCCATCCCGATCAAGACATACGATTCCTTCCAACCCTGATTGCAGAATAAAACATAAACTAAACAGGACATTAATCAACCTTGTTTTCAGATCCACCTTCCTGTCGCAATTCGACTGGTACGTCTATGACCTTCCAGACGAAGTCATACAAGAAGCTGGATTCTGATCACAAGTTTAATTATACATAAATTAAACAAATTCGAGTTGCTTCTACTGTGATCTCAGAAACACCTTGTCGCATTTGATCTGGTATGCCCTTTGGCTTTCCAAATCAAGACATACAAGTTTTTTCCTTGATCGCAGCAAAAGCACTTCGAATTGTTTGGACAACAAATAATTAACAAAGACAAACATTGGACTTTACGTATGGGCGCCATTTGTAACGCGGTAAAAGGATGAGGACCCGTGGATAGGATTAGGATAGTTGGAAGGAAAAAGAATCAGAACAGGAAACAGGAAATGGATAGGAACAGGAAGGGATATTAATTTGGACTAGGAAAGGATAGGACGGGTACGAATGTTTGACAAAAGGGGCGGTGGCATGCTGGCGACGCACGGCTTAGCTCGCCGGATGTAGGGGGGGATCTTGCCCCTCAGCCAAACCTCACCTCGCTACAAAAAAAAACTTTCATGCCAAAAAAAAACGAAACCTTTATCCCACTTATAGAACTGCGGCTCTCAGAGGTGGTCACCGATGTTGTTGCAACCGATGGCCTAACCCTCACCTCTCCTCGGAATCTGTACGGCCAAATGATATACCAGATTCCCCTTATGCGATGTCATTCGACTACGACATCACTCCACACTGTTCAGCATCCGCTTGCCCTCCCACACCCCCTGAAAATTAAATAAATCTAGCAATACGTCATCTCAAAACTCACTTGTTCCATAAAAAGACTTTTAGCTGGCGTGGCTTACAAGACATTTTATTTAAATTCAAAAGATCTATTCTAAATCTATCAAAATTACAAACATATCCGAAAAATATTAAGATCTGCTTCATACAAAATAAATCTACATACATATATTTATTGACCCTGAGTATAAAAACGAAAAAAAACTTGTTGAACGTATTGTTGCGAACAGAGCTTTATACTCCTACAGCGCCATCTGTTGGGAATTACATATCTGCTTTGTGAGGGAACAAAACAAAAAGCTCTTTTCCATCGCATCTAAATTTCCCCTAATTCCAAAGTACTAGAACATTCTACCCCCATAAGAATTTCCCCTTCTGGACAAGAACCTTCTAGAACAACTGGTTTGAGTATAAAAGGGAGTGTTCACGGTGAGCGGGACACAGTTTATTTTCGATTATGAAAGTGTGCAAAGCTGAACTATTGGATTGTGGAAAGTGTAATTAAAGAAGTGGATTTAAGTTGGAATAAAAGTATTAGAGTTGATTATAAATTGAGATTTATTGTTTTGATTTGAAAAGTGTAAATAAAGAAGAAATATTAGAAACAGTAATAAGTTTTATTTAACGAACCTAGTAAAAATATTACATTGGTGTCAGAAAAGTGGAATAAAACTTATTGTGCAGTGAAGTGTGGAAAAAAAAAAATAGTAAAATAAAAAAATGAGCAAGTTACTAAAAGAGCTCAACTGTAATGAGCTGAAAAGTGAATTAGGCAAGCGAGAACTTTCTAGAGCAGGATCGAAAAATGAGCTTGTTCTGCGTTTGGCCGAATATTTGAAACAGCAAAATGAAGACCCGGACATCTTCGTCTTTGAAACTGACGCTGAGGAAGCAGACGTAAGTAAAAATGTAGATGTTTCAAATATGATTAGTCTTCTGCTTCAGCAACAAAAGAATGTTCTCGAACGTCTCGAAGAGCAACGAAATGAACAGAAGAATGAACAAAAGAATGTTCTCGAACGTCTCGAAGAGCAACGAAATGAACAAAAGAATGAACAAAAGAATATTCTCGAACGCCTTGATAAACAGCATAGCGAACAAAAGGACCTTCTCGAAGAGCAGAGAAACATGCTAGAAGGCAAGCTTGTTAACATCGAGAATAATGTATCTGCACTTGATGGACGTGTTTCATTGCTGGAGAATCAAGTCGACAACAAAATGGAGACGTTTTCAAAAGTGTTAGATGAACGTGTTTCATTGCTAGTCGACAACAAAATGGAGACGTTTTCAAAAGAGTTAGACCGTGTTCGAAACATAAAGATTCGGGAAAGTTCTGGGGAAGCTTTGAGAAAAAAAGAGATGCAACCTCCAACCTTTGATGGACAAACTTCTTGGTCTATATACAAGAAGCAATTCGAGGCAGCTTCCACAACAAATGGCTGGGATGAGACTGACAAGTATATAGCCTTAACTCTTGCTCTTAGAGGAGCAGCTGCTGAGTTGTTGCAAACCATACCAGCAGATAAGAGCGGCGACTTCAATTCCTTGGTTTTGGCTATAGACAAACGCTTTGGTAACAGCCACATGAAAGAAGTCTTCAAAGTGCAACTCAATTCCAGAGTTCAGAAGAGGGGCGAAACTCTACAACAACTGCAAGCGGACATTGAAAGGCTTGTTCATCTTGCATATCCAGATGTTGGAGAGGAAATTTGTAACCAGTTCGCAGTTGAGGCATTTGTTCGCGCCATCTCTGACATACATCTTCAAAGGGCCGTACGAACTGCTGGAAAACGAACGCTTTCGGAAACATTAGCGTTTGCCTTGACAATGGAAGCAGCAGAGCAAGCTTCTCACGGAGTACATCGACTTAGAGAAGCCGTCGTCGAAGAATGCTCATGTCAAAGAACTGATGTCCAAAGGAACCAACGAAACGGACTTGCAAAGTGCTGGAATTGCAATAAGACTGGACATTTACAGCGTCAATGTCGGTTACCACCAAGAAGAGCTTGTCAACATTGTGGACACGGAGTTTCAAATTCAGAACCAGGTAACAATAACACCAGTGTTACTTCCCGAACAGTTTCCCAACAGGGAAACGAGTAAGAACCAACTTCGAGGGGCAGAAGCTGGTTTCTGGTATCGATGGCCCCAGAAACACCATCCAGGTCTCTCAAACTAAGCGAGACAATAGAAGTCTGACTGTCGGGGCAACTTTAAATGGCAACAAACGTGTGGTCACCATCGACACCGGTGCCACAGCCTCCATTGTGCGTCAAGACCTAGTTCACCTGAATTGGCTACACAACACCAATAGTTACCGTCTAAGAACTGCCACAGGAGAAGCAGCTAGGGTTTATGGTGAAATCCGACTTAGAATTCGAATTGCAGATCTAGAATTCTCACACAAATTTTTAGTGGCAGATATATGTGACGAATGCATCATAGGCATGGACTTCATGAAAGAACATCGAGTAATTTTGGATATTGGCAACCAGGTACTCAAATACCAGAATACAGAGATTCCAATGATCTATGGGCACGAAGAAACAACAACCCTAAGGACTGTCATCAAAGAAGATGTGATTATTCCTACTTCTTCTGAGGTATTCGTTTGGACAAAAGTAGAAGGTGAGTGTGGACGCCATCGATACCTAATGGTGGAACCAGGCCCAGATTGTTCTTCCCAAAACGTCATCATTGGGAAGACACTTGTGGCTCCAAAGAACAATATGGTCCCCGTACGGATACTCAACACCAAACCGTACGATGTAAAGTTAGCAAAAGGAGAAGTTATCGGTAAGTGCGAATCTGTCGCAGCCATAACACGAATTGACGCTGAAACACCGAGAACGACATTAAACCCTGAGGAGCTCAATAGCATCAAGGCAAAGATACTCAATTCATCTAACCTAGACCAACATCAGGTTAAAACGGCAGAAAGCCTTCTGAACGAGTATGCTGACATTTTCGCTTCACCAAACGGAAAATATGGAAGGACACAAATGGTGCAGCATCGAATAAATACAGGAGACGCAAGGCCCATTCGTCAGCCCGCAAGACGTCTGCCACTGGCCAAACAAAGTGAAGCTGAGGAAATGATTACCACCATGAAGAAGGATGGTTTGATTGAAAACTCCAAAAGTCCTTGGGCGTCACCAGTGGTCCTAGTCAAAAAGAAGGACGGAAGTACACGGTTTTGTGTTGACTACCGAAGGTTGAATGACGTAACCAAGAAAGACAGCTACCCCTTGCCAAGAATTAGTGACACCTTAGATGCGATGGAAGGAGCACACTGGTTTTCAACACTGGACTTGAAAAGTGGATATTGGCAAGTTGAAATTCACCCTGAAGATCGAGAAAAGACAGCATTCTCCACAGGTAATGGGCTGTGGCAGTTCAAAGTGATGCCGTTTGGTCTTTGCAACGCTCCGGCAACCTTTGAGCGTTTGATGGAGTGCGTCCTTCAAGGCCTGACGTGGAAAACTTGCCTTGTCTACTTGGATGATGTTATCGTTTATGGAAAAACATACGACCAACACTGTAAGAACCTAAAGGGTGTGTTCCAGAGACTTCGAGAGGCTAACCTTAAACTGAACCCAGAAAAATGTGCACTGTTCCAGACTGAAGTAAAGTATTTGGGACATATCATCTCGTCCCAAGGAGTCAAGACCGATCCTGAAAAAGTTGACACCGTCAAAAATTGGCCAACACCACAGGACAAACATCAACTACGAAGTTTTCTTGGTCTTGCTACTTATTACCGACGTTTTGTTAAGAACTTTGCCGGAATTGCGAAGAGTTTGCATCAGCTTACGGAAAAGAACAAGCAGTTTAAATGGTCAGGTGAGTGTGAAAAAGCCTTCCAAGAACTGAAATACCGTCTATGCAATGCTCCGGTGCTGATCTATCCGACTCCAGGCAAGCCTTTTATCATTGATGCTGATGCAAGCAACGTAGGAGTCGGCGCTGTTCTGTCACAAGTGCACAATGGCGAAGAAAAGGTTGTCGCCTATTTCAGCAAAGTACTGTCAAAGACCGAAAGAAACTACTGTGTGACCAGAAGAGAACTCTTGGCACTCATCTTGGCAACGAAACACTTCCATAAATACATCTATGGACAGAAGTTTCTTCTACGAACCGATCATAGTGCTCTTAACTGGTTGTTGAACTTCAAGAACCCAGAAGGACAAGTCGCAAGGTGGATAGAAAGACTGCAGACTTACGATTATGAAATCCAACACCGAAGGGGAAAGCTGCACTCAAATGCCGACGCGCTATCCCGAAGGCCTTGTAAAATAGACTGCAAGCATTGTAGGCGACAAGAAGAAAAGGAATCCATCAACATTTTGCGAATAAGGGCTGACCCCATTTGTGGATGGAGCAATGAGGAAATAAGATCTGCTCAACAAGAAGACCCCGACATTGAACCTCTTCTCGCATGGAAAGAACATGAAGAAAAACCCGCATGGAATGACATTTCCGATAGGAGTCCAGTTTTAAAGGCCTATTGGGCACAATGGGACTCACTTCATGTGCGAGAAGGTGTTCTTCGGCGTAAATGGGAGTCCGCTGATGGTAAATCCTATGTGATGCAGCTTGTGTTACCTCAATCAAAAATTAAAGAGGTTCTTCGAGAAATGCATGATGGACCTTCAGGAGGCCATTTGGGAGTCAACAAGACGTTAGAAAAAGTGAGACAACGATTCTACTGGTTGCATGCAAGAGACGACGTTGAAAAGTGGTGCCGAAATTGTGACGCTTGTGCTGCAACCAAAGGCCCTGGTAGAAAACTGCAAGGAAAAATGATGCAATATAATGTTGGCTCACCGTTTGAAAGGATTGCTGTTGATGTAGCTGGCCCATTTCCGGAAACGAATGATGGAAACAAATACATTCTGGTGCTAATGGATTACTTCAGCAAATGGCCTGAGGCATACGCTATCCCGAACCAAGAAGCCAAGACCGTGGCCGACCAGATTGTGTCTAACTGGGTAAGCAGGTTCGGTGTGCCTATGGAGCTCCATTCTGACCAAGGAAGGAACTTTGAGTCGAACATATTCCAAGAGGTGTGCGCGTTCCTTGGCATTAAGAAAACGAGAACCACACCACTTCACCCGCAATCTGATGGAATGGTCGAGAGATTCAACAGGACGTTAAAAGAGCACCTCACTAAGGTCGTAGGCGACAACCAAAGAAACTGGGATAGGCACATACCACTATTTTTGATGGCCTATCGAAGTGCAGTACATAGCTCAACAGGACAAACACCATCTGAAATCCTGTTCGGAAAAAGCATACGCCTGCCTAGTGAGATAAGGTTTGGACACCCACCACAAGAGTCTCAGGAAACAGGGGATTACGTGAGTGACCTAAAAGAGAGGCTAATCGGCATCCACGAAAGGACCAGGACTAGAATGAGCACTTACAGCGATCGAATGAAGACAAGGTACGACACAAGAGCAAACACGACAGGATTCCAAGTAGGAGATCGTGTATGGCTGTATAATCCACATCGTCAAAAGGGATTGTCGCCGAAGCTTCAACAAAACTGGGAAGGCCCTTATACTGTCGTCACGAAAATCAATGATGTTAATTACCGAATTCAAAGAGGGTTAAGAGGAAAGCTAAAAGTTGTGCATAGCGATCGACTGCACCGATACAGTGCCGAAGCTGATGATAGAGTTGTTCGGGACGAACAATCTTAAGAAGGGGGCAATGTTGCGAACAGAGCTTTATACTCCTACAGCGCCATCTGTTGGGAATTACATATCTGCTTTGTGAGGGAACAAAACAAAAAGCTCTTTTCCATCGCATCTAAATTTCCCCTAATTCCAAAGTACTAGAACATTCTACCCCCATAAGAATTTCCCCTTCTGGACAAGAACCTTCTAGAACAACTGGTTTGAGTATAAAAGGGAGTGTTCACGGTGAGCGGAACACAGTTTATTTTCGATTATGAAAGTGTGTAAAGCTGAACTATTGGATTGTGGAAAGTGTAATTAAAGAAGTGGATTTAAGTTGGAATAAAAGTATTAGAGTTGATTATAAATTGAGATTTATTGTTTTGATTTGAAAAGTGTAAATAAAGAAGAAATATTAGAAACAGTAATAAGTTTTATTTAACGAACCTTGGAAAGATATTACAATATATATTTAAAATAGACAAAAATATATATATAATAGACAAAAATATATAATCAAATTAAACAATTAACTAACGTTGTTCCGACACATATTGTAATAATTTATCTTTAAATTTTTTGGACCCATATATTCTTTTTATATTAGTTGGCAGGGCATTCCAAAGTTCATTGGTACAGACAATAAAACAACCGTGCTGACAAGAAAGGGAAATAAGATTAAACGTTCTTTGGGACTGTGCAATTTGCAATTTTTCAAATAGTTCTTTAGTAATAATTATCTTACGCAAGAAAATTAATTTTCTATCATTTAAAAATTGGGTCAGTGAGCATCCTAAAACAACTAAATTATAATATGTTATATGGTCATATCGGCGAACATTCACCCCAATTAACGATGTCGTCTCGTTTTTTCGACATCTCTCGTTTTCCTTGCCGTCTAGTTTTTTTAAATGTTAATTACAACATTTTAGTATATAGTATATGTAGTATACATAGTACAACAAATATAGACAAATATGTACTTGTTTTATTTATCGTAAATAAATTCTATAAAATAAATTATTTAAGAAGAATACTTGAAGTTTTACGACCTTCCATGTCTCTGTCGTGTATAAATTTTTGAACGAGAGATATCGCCGTTTTTTTTTCTTAGTCGTCGTCGCTTCCTTTCGTCTTACAGAATGCAGAAGGAAAGTGTTCAACGACGCACAGTGGCCCGTTTAGGCAAAAGTGCTTGCGAAATTCATTTTTCGGGTGGGTTTATAATTCAAAACTTTTGCATTTTCTGAATTAACAAATGTTTGGAGCTCTAGTAATCGAAAAAAATTATTTTATTTTTATGAACGGTTCGGCTTGTAGAGCCAGTCAAAGTTGACAATTATTTAAGGTGAGAAAAAAACATTTTTTTTTTTAACTTTGAGTGTAAAAACTAGGAAAAGAATAAGTTAAACTTTTTTTTGTTATTTTTACTTGATATACAGGGTGTTGGGTAATTCGTGTGCCATACTTTGGGATGTGATTCTTGGTCATATTCTAAGAAAAAAATTGTTCCACAGTAAAGTCTTATTTTCAACTTTGACATCACTTTTTGACGATTTAAAAAAAGGCTAACTTTGGTGTACCCTGACCCATGTTACGGTCAATTTTTTAAAGTACTAAATTTAAAGTTTTTTGAAAAACCACTTTTTAGGCACTTTTTCAACTTTACATTGAGTAGAAAAAAAGTTTTTAAAAGTTGTCAAACCAAACTGGAAGGGTAATGAATCCTTATAATATGTATACATATCTCTTTATCTACAACCAAAAACTCAGCTGCATAAAGTTGCATAACACTGAGCTAGAGAGATTTGATTTGAAAAAGTTAGTAATTTTGTCTGAGTTTTTTTTTCAAGTGCAAAAAAAAAAAATCATGGAAAATGTTATTTCTTTGTTTTGCAGGTATGAGTCTTGTTTTAAATAAAATAGTTTTGTAATTTAGAAGGAAAACATATTTTATGCTTAGCTTCTTAAAACGGTTTTATAGCTTATTTCGTGTAACCCCTAATAAAACTCTTAAGCATGAATGTTTTTGATTTCGGGTATGATTAATTATTGACAGGTAGTTTGATGGATAAGGGTTCTTAGCCGGATTAGAATATTTTTAGGTAAACAGATTACCTTATTGGGATGTCATAAAATTGAATGGCGCAAAATTTTAAACAGCCTATTATTAAGGTACTAGTATGATACTACTTAACAATTTGCTAACTTTATAGTAGTTTACTAACTCTTTCTTAATTTTAAACATTTTTTAACTAGCATCGTACTAAAAGAATTTTCTTTATAAATTGCTTTTGAACACATCTAAAACCATTGACTTATTATGCTATACTCTGTCCAACAAAAATTGTCAGTACAGGGAAGATAGGACGTTTGTCTCTCATTCTGGTTGCATTGCCATGCATAGGTGTGTCGCCTTTTAAAGCTCTCACAGGGATTCCGTAGTTTACATTATAAATCGCCGCAAATGAGAGTAAAAAAACGCGTAGGGCTACCGTCTGCCGATTCAAAACGACTGAAAACAATATTCAATTTACCTTTTCCCACAATGCCAAGCGGTAAGGTAATAGGCGCGTTTTTTTTAAGTTGAAAAGCAATACGACAACACTCAACATACTCATCTTCTTAAAATGTGTTCTCAAAAGCTTCAAATCCCAAAAGCTCCTTAATAAAAACCACTGAAAAAGCTCCTTGCTTGCAATTGAGAATGCTAATGGTAACTCTGTTTTGATGTAGATAAAGAGCGCACGATCGTATTGAGTGACACTTGACACTCTTGATCTTGACAGTATCTCATCAGCAGTGGGATACGACGGTCGTGTTGGGGTGTACAACTTTTTGCAAAGAATTGCAACAACAATTCCTTAAGAAAAGTCAGTGGCTTGCTCTTTTTTTAGTGGCATTTTTTCTAACGCATTGCAGTGAGGGTGCATCAGGCGCCACTTCTTTAGAAAAAGCTCTCCCATAACGCCTGTACTGACAATTTTTGTTGGACAGAGTATAGTTGTGTATATATTGGCCGACGCCATCCAGTTGCGCACCCCAAGGCTTCGGGCGTCCTGGTCTACGCCATCTCTCCAGCGCAAGCATGGTCTACCACGCTGTCGTCTACCATAGAATGTACCACAAAGAACTTTCCGAGCAGGTTCCTCTTCGCTCATGCGAGCTAGGTGCCCTGCCCACCGGAGTCTACCGAGCTTAATTTTTGTCACGATATCTGCTTCTAGGTAGATTGCGTACAATTCATGATTGTACCGTCTCCGGAATCGTCCTTCCTCACATATGGGGCCAACAATTCTCCTTAAGACTTTTCTCTCGAACGCAGCTAAGAGGTCGGAGTGCCTTTTGCTAAGCACCCAAGTCTCGGATCCATATGTGAGTACTGGCAGGACCATGGTCCTGTACAGCAGCAGTTTTAAAGTTACGGTGAGATTTCTGGATTTGAAGAGCTTTGACAGACTATAGTAGGCTCTGTTGGATTTGAGAAGCCGCCCGCGTATTTCTTCTTCTATATTGTTATCGGCTGCTACTATTGACCCAAGGTATTTAAAGGATTGCACCACTTAAAATTCGTGCTCCACAACCTTGATTGTTTGACCAACTGTTCCTCTCGCATTCGACGCCACCATGTACTTTGTTTTACCTTCACTAATGTGCAGCCCCAGATTTTGTGCCGCCTGCTCGATCTGGGTGAAGGAATCGTGTACAGCTTGTTCGGTTCTTCCGATGATGTCAATGTCGTCTGCGTAAGCTAGTAACTGGCTGGACCTGTTGACGATGGTCCCTCTTGTTGCCGTGCCAGAGTCACGGATTGCTTTCTCCAACGCCAGGTTGAAGAGGAGGCAGGCCAAACCGTCCCCTTGTCGGAGTCCATTAAAGATTTTGATTGGTCTGGATAGCAATCCGGCTATTTTTACTTGGCTTGTTACGTTGGTCATGGTCAACCTACATAGTCGTGTCAATTTATTTGGGATGCCGAATTCTCTCATGGCTTTATAAAGTTCTACCCTGGCTATGCTATCATAGGCGGCCTTAAAGTCTATAAACAGATGGTATGTTGGGATGTTAAATTCTAGACATTTTTCCATCGCCTGCCTAAGGGTAAAGATCTGATCAGTTGTTGATTTGCCTGGAATGAAACCACACTGATATTGTCCGATAACGGTTTTAGCGTATGGGGTTATCCGGTCTTGTAGGATAGAGGAGAGTATCTTATAGGCGGTACTCAACAACGTGATACCTCTATAATTGCTGCACGTTGTGACATCTCCCTTCTTATGTATGGGGCATATTATGCCTTTTCGCCAGTCTTCTGGTATTTCTTCCTGCTCCCATACGTGCACTATAATATCATGAATTGCTTGACGTAAGGCTGGCCCGCCGTGATGAAATAATTCGGCTGGTATGCCATCGGCTCCCGGGGATTTGTTCTGTTTAAGCCAGCCCTTCTCAACCTCTTCTATGCTTGGTGGCGGCAACATAGGGTATTCTTCTTGAAGTAGTGGAGCCTCCACTTCTGCAGTGAGCTGACCATTTAGCAATTCATTGAAATACACTTCCCGTCGCTCCAGTATGCTTTCAGGATCGGTGATCAGATTTCCCTCTCCGTCCTTGCAGTATGTGCAGCGTGGTGTGTACTGCGTCATGTTTCGGACGGATTGGTAGAACTTCCGCGCCTGGTGCGGACCTCGCTCTTGGCTGTTTTCTATTTCACAGATTAGGTTCTTCTCCCAGGCTGATTTCTTTTGTCTGTGAAGCCGTTTTTCTGTTCTTCTGAGCTCTTTATATTCCTCTTCGCGTGCCCGCGTTCTATGAGATTGTTGCATTGCTCGGTACGCAACATTCTTACGTTCAGTCGCTAGCTTGCATTCATCATCAAACCAGTCGTTCCGATTTTTACGACTGCTGCCTAAGATGGAGTTGGCAGTACTAATGACAGTATTTTTAAGACGTGTCCACTTTTCATTTACGCCCAGCATACTGGCTCCAGGACTTACTCTCCCTAAGTCAGGTGTTTCTAGGGCGAGTCCTAACGCATTACCAAAGGTGTTACTGGTGTTTTCATTGCGCAGGGCAGCCGTGTTGATTCGAACCTGATCGGCGGATGCAATGCGTCTTCTCAAGGCAATCCGCCCTCGGAAAACCATACCAACAAGATAGTGATCCGAGTCGATATTGGCACCTCGGTACGTTCGTACCGTCATCAAGTTCGAGTAGTGGCGACGGTCTATCAACACGTGGTCTATTTGGTTACAAGTGACTCCATCAGGTGATACCCAGGTGGCTTTGTAGATATCTTTACGCGGGAACCTGGTACTCGCAACGACCATGTTTTTCGATGCTGCCAATTCTAAGACTTGAAGTCCATTGTCATTAGTGTTCTCATGCAAACTATGGGTGCCTGCGTAATGCCTGAATACCGGCTCCCGACCTATTTTTGCGTTCAAATCCCCAAGGATGATTTTAACATCATACCTTGGAAAGGCATTGAGGGCCCTCTCGACTTGTTCGTAGTAAGTCTCTTTTTCTTCGTCTGAGGACTCCTCCGTAGGTCCGTGAACGTTAATGAGGCTGATGTTCGTAAATTTGCCTCGAACGCGAAGGGTGCATAGCCTTTCGCTTATAGCGTTAAAGCCGATGATAGTAGACTTCATTTTTTCGCTGACTAGGAAGCCTACCCCGAGCACATGGTGTTTTGTATGACAGCTGTAGTATATGTCATATTCTTTCTTCTGTAAAACACCATTCCCTATCCATCTGATTTCTTGAAGAGCTGTTATGTCAGCTTTATACTTTGACAGGGCATCGGCTAGCTGCTGAGCAGCTCGAGCTCTATAGAGCGATCGTACGTTCCATAAGAAAATTCGTAAATCGTTTTTCCTTTTTCTTTGCGTGGGTTGTCGTCGTGGGATCAGTCCGTTTCCGAGGCTTGTTGTCGGTCTCGTAATTCTTTTAGTTTTACGGGACAGGGAATTAACCTGTCGCCAACCTGAGGAACCAGCCTGATCATATTAGCCAAACCTTTTTTAAAAGGCTTGTTTCTAGCGGCCGCCGCACAGTGGGGCGACTTGTATGGGAGAGCGGAAAAAAGTCCATAAAAACCGAACCACTTAACCAATTTGGATGAAATTTTCAGAAATGAAAGTAGTTTTGGAAAGAAAGCTCCACAAAAAATTTCCACCCACTGCCACGCCCACTCAAAAAAAAATTTAAAATTGATAAAAATCCAGGTTTTGTTTGAAGTAAAGATGGTGCTCTTTTTGAAGTAAGTTGGCCATTCAAATTTTCCACACCCTCTTTTTGGCGTTTTTTACTATTTTTTTTTTACTTTTTTGTAGTATTTACTTGTTTTGTTTGAAGGCGGTCTTTTTTAGTGCGATAAAATCGGAACCACGTAACTGATTTAAATAAAGTTTTCAAATTTTATAAAGGTTAGCTTAAGAAATGAAAACAAAATGTTTCCACCCAATGACACGCCCACACAAAATTTTATCTTAATTCCAAAGTTAAAAAGTTAAATTTTGAGTAATTTGAAAAATATATTTTCGCGGTAAAAGCAAATAAAATGCTTGATTCATGGAATCATTATGTATGTATCGGCTTATACGTTAATTTTTTTTAGAAAGATAATGGAAAGAAGCGATGTTATTCTTACTATCGGATAAAAATTATGAAAATTCAGGGTTTCGTGTTTATTATAGCGAAATTGAGTGTATCCAAAGAAGTAACTTTTTATGTTGTGGTAAATCATAAAAATAATGTAACCATTAAAACCTGACAAGTGTTAATTTACAAACGCATAGTCAATGAATGCATTAAACCAGCAACACTTTATATGTTTTGTGTTTACTACTGAAACTTGCATCAAATAATGGGCAAACTTCAAAGCAGAACCAAAAAACAACGCACAAAATTTTTAAGACATTTTATCAATTTTGAAAAAGAGGTTTTTGGAAAGAAGTATACGTTACGAAATAGAACCATATGTACGAGTATGTGTATGTGAAAAAAAAAGAAAAGAAAGAGTTAAATTTATATTAATATTAATTCTAAGTCATTAAAAATGTATATTAGTTCGCCCATTTTACACCTAATTCTTATTGATGTAACATTTAACTCTGTTTTTTGCTTTTTAAATAAAAAAAATCACTAATTTATTCAATATTATTATCATATATTGCTAGCTGTAAGTAATTATTGTATATTTTTCCTAATTATTGAATAAAGATTATACGGATACAATACAAATATTCCTTTTTAGGAAACAGACGTGAAAAAAATAATGATTTTTTTGCAAGATTTCGTAACTTTAAACCTGATCACTGTGCGGATTTGCAGGTATTTGCAGCTAAATTTTGTTTGAATGTAAACTTGGACATGTCTACATCGAGAAAATAGCTATCTCAGAGCAGAGGAACGTGGAGCTTTTTTTATATGACTACACCTTTTCATTACTGTGGACTGAGTCTTATTTTGTGCTGCCGTAATTCACTCAAATTTTTTTTGCTGAGTTTGACCGCTGTATTGTATTACTAAACATCCCAAATAAGCAAACAAAAAACAATCCCATTTTAAGTTCATCCCGAAAAGACGTAACACCCTAGGAAAGTCAAATCAAATTCTCACACTATTTCAAATATTTCGACTTTGAGCGTCTTTTTAGGTGTTAAGACTTCAGTTTTGGCCCAAATCCTTAGTGTTCCTAGATTGTCTGGCTAATTTACTGTGAGAAACATGAATCAGGTAATCGAAATCAGCACTTTTGCAAAATCGAGTTTTGTCCGCCTTGGCCCCACTGTGCGCCGCGGAGAGGCTATGATCACACTTCCACCGGTCCCGAATAGTTACGGCACGTGCATGTTTTCGTATGCTACATGTTGTTCCCCCTATTCGTCTGATGGCTGACCGCCGTGTTATAAGTTATAAGTCTGTTTTATTTTATTCTTGGGTTGTAAATTATCAATTTTTTCTTGTCTTTTTTCTTTACACTAGGTGTGTTTTATTCACTGCTGCATAGCTAGCGCAGCAAAATTTCCCTCGGCAAACAACAACAATTTGATTGCTGGCGAAAAAGAAGCCTCTCACCTCTCGATAACGTGAGTTTGAAGTCAGCAGGAAGAGGCGGCTTGCATACGAGAATGTTGTTGAAGACCTAACTTCGGCCGGATTTGTAAGTCTTAATAAATTGTTGATACCAATAAAATATAACAATCCCAATTCGTTTCAGGATTCAAGTATTACCGCTCACCAATGTGAAATAAAAATGCAGACTTTGCTGAGGGCATACAAAAGTGCCAAGGACAACTGCAGTGCAACTGGTGCATCTCCTTGCACTCCTCCATTTTTCAAAGAAATGGAGGAAGTGTTTGGAAATAAATCTATCCACTCTGCCATAGCTGGGCACCGTTAATCAAACAGTTAACTTCGTTAATCGTTAATCCGCTACTAAAAAAGTTAGCTTCGTTAAACGTTAAAGCGTTAAATTTCGGAAGAATTAACGCAAGTTAACGTTAATCGTTAATCCTTTAACATGTGATAAAAATTGCATTTTTTATATTTTTTACTCTGAGCACCGGCGCTAAGTAATGCCGGTCGTCCACTAGTCGATCAACGCACAAATTTCGAATTCAACGCATTCAACTCTAATGTACGGGGCCTTCAATTCTGTTTAATCAACGGGTTGGATCTAGGCAACATTTTCAAGATAATGTGTTGCACATTATTTGTTCAACGCGTTGATCAACTTTTTAATTTTCTTTGAGATTTCTTGACTTAATATTGTGTTGCGTTGCGTTGGCTGCAGTGAAATGTGTCTACGTGGTTGAACTATTGCGTTGCTATGAATTTGCAGTTGTTGCAACTTGCAAACTGTAGTTTATTTTGATTTTTCGTCATGGAAGGTGATAAAAAATTCGAGTGGACCACGGAATTAATTTTGCAAATGATTTCAGCAATTGAGGAAAAGCCCAGTATTTGGGACATTAAGAGCCCCTCTTATAAAAATCGAGATGCCAGGGAATTGGCTTGGTCTCAAATTTCCTCGAAAATGCAATTGCCTAAACTTTGAATTCGAATTCACGGGCGCGGTGGTATATTTCATTGAAAAAACAATTTTCTTCGCGACTCAAGAAAAAATTATCTACCCAGAATCGTCTTGGCTGTTTTTTCTTCCTCTGTCGTTCATTTTCTAATGTTATTAATGCGGCCGCCACTTTTTTTTTCTTAGAGGAAATCATACTCATACGGAACAAATTTAAGAATATTTTAAAGCGAAGGCGTGCCTCGACAATAAATGTACATACATATGTACCGAACTGAAGTCAAAATTATTTCAGGTTTGACGTTTGAGTTTTTTGTTTATCGTGGTGCCTTCAACGCGTTCCCCAACTAGTGATCCTTGGTTAAGTGTACGAAGGTATCAACTCGTTCATCAACTGGTTGAGCAACAATATCGAAAACGCAGTTGATCGACTCGACAAATTTTTTTTTCTGTCAAAATCGAACAAGTTTATCAAGTAGTGTACGAGGTTATTCAACATTTGAGTAAGTTGGTCAACTAGGTGTACGGAGCTATTCAACACTGGAATAAGTTTTAAGAGTTGATCAACTAGGTGTGGGGGGTTAATCAACATATGGGAAAGTTGGTCAATTATGTGTACGGGGTTCCAAACGCAGTTTGTTCAACTTTAGTTGCTCAAAGTGAATTACGTAAGTTGCTGCACTAGTGTAAGAGGTTGTAAATTAGTTTATCCAACGAAAGAGTTGAATAAAAAGTTGAACGAAGTTGGTTGAACTTATCGCGCACATAGTGGACGACCGGCATAATGAAATGATCAAACGAAACGAATCTCTTCGCAATTTTCTCACTCGCACGCGCCGTCAAAATATAATACTGTTGTGAACAGAGCTTTATACTACTACAGCGCCATCTGTTGGAAAATTACATATTTAATTTCTGGAAGAAACAAAAAGCTCTTTTCCAATGTCAAATGTATTTCCCATTATTCCAACCATCTAGAACATTCCAAGACAAGAACTTTCGAGAAAAACTAATTTGAGTATATAAGGGAGTGTTCACGGTGAGCGAGGGACAGTTGATTTTGGATTGTGAAAGTGTGCAAAAGTATTGCTTATTGGATTGTGTTATTAAACAAGTGTGATTTAAATTGAATAAAAGTATTTGAGCTGATTATAAATTGAGATTTACTGTTTTGAATTGGAAAGTGTAAATAAAGAAGAAATACTAAAAAGAGTGATAAGTTTTATTTAACGAACCTAGCAAAAATATTACATTGGTGTCAGAAAAGTGGAATAAAACTTATTGTGCAGTGAAGTGTGGAAAAAAAAAATAGTAAAATAAAAAAATGAGCAAGTTACTAAAAGAGCTCAACAGTAATGAGCTGAAAAGTGAATTAGGCAAGCGAGAACTTTCTAGAGCAGGATCGAAAAATGAGCTTGTTCTGCGTTTGGCCGAATATTTGAAACAGCAAAATCAAGACCCGGACATCTTCGTCTTTGAAGCTGACGCTGAGGAAGCAGACGTAAGTAAAAATGTAGATGTTTCAAATATGATTAGTCTTCTGCTTCAGCAACAAAAGAATGTTCTCGAACGTCTCGAAGTGCAACGAAATGAAGAAAAGAATGTTCTCGAACGTCTCGAAGAGCAACGAAATGAACAAAAGAATATTCTCGAACGCCTTGATAAACAGCATAGCGAACAAAAGGACCTTCTCGAAGAGCAGAGAAACATGCTAGAAGGCAAGCTTGTTAACATCGAGAATAATGTGTCTGCACTTGATGAACGTGTTTCATTGCTAGAGAATCAAGTCGAAAACAAAATGGAGACGTTTTCAAAAGAGCTAGATCGCATTCGAAATATAAAGATTCGGGAAAGTTCTGCAGAAACCTTGAGGGAAAAGGAGATGCAACCTCCAACCTTTGATGGACAAACTTCTTGGTCTATATGGGTCGTTTTAAAAAAATTACATTTTTAGCGTTATAGCTTCTATTTTTTTGCATTTCAATTTAAAGACTTGAAATTTGGCATGGAACTGTGTTTATATGTCAGCATTATAAGAAAAAAATTGCAGATCGATTGATGGTATATTCGTTACCATCAATCGATCTGCAATTTTTTTGGTAATTAATAATGTGTAATCTCCGTGGCCTTTTTGGGATGTGATTTTCATGCTCAATCAGTTTATTAATATTTTCAATGATGAAAATGATTTTTTATTTAATTTTGGGCCTTATCGTTTGAAAGGCCTTCTCTCAAACTTCAATTTTATGATATGCCAAAAAAAAAAAAATTATTTTGTTGTCCGAATACTTAGTTGAACGAGTGTGACAAGATTTGGAAAAAAAACGTAATTAAACATTTTCGCTTTTTCACACAACTAAACAATTTTTAATAATTTTTTACGATGCATTATCTTATAGTACGTCAAAAAACCTTTAATTTCATGTTTTATTGTTATTTAATTATTCTAGTTAATTCCTTTAAAATTTGCATACAAAATAATTTTTTCATCCGAGTAAAAATTCAGTGTAATCTCCGTGGCCTTGTTATCTTTGTACCGTATTAATATTTTTTAGTCTAACCACCGCCAAAAGAAAGGTATTTACTCATACTTGAACCTAATATAATTTGGATGACATTGAATTACATTTACTATATTAAAATTAAGAAATAGTCGATTTTGTAATCTCCGTGGCCTGTAATCTCCGTGGCCATTTTCGTATTTGTTTTTTAATAAATGTTCTTTTAGTTTATAATGGCTCATATCATTATTAATTTTTTTATATTCTAGATAAATATACTGAATTTCATCATTCCTTACAATATTGGTACCGTAAAAGTTCCAAGAAAGTTATGTGCCGTTATTTAAAATTATTTTTTTTTGTCTTTCATGCTTTTAAACAAAATCATTTCGTAAACAAAGAACTTTTTTATTAATTATCTTATTAAATTTAGTTGCTTTCCACAAAATTTCAACTATTTATTGTTACTATTTATTTTGTGGATTATTGTTATTTTATGCAAGAAAAGAACATTTTTAGTACATTCGAAATTAAAAATTTAAATTTTTATCAAAAAATACTCGTAAAATGGAAAATATTTGAAATTTTTTGCGCAACTCGGAGAACTCCTTTTCTACTTGTTTACTATAGATTTAGAAACTAAAACCCAAGAAAAACTGAAAAAAAAAATTTTTCAAACGATCAAAAAAAAAATGTCAATTTTTAAAAAATGACCCATATACAAGAAGCAATTCGATGCAGCTTCTACAGCAAATGGCTGGGATGAGGCTGACAAGTGTTAAGCTCTAACCCTTGCTCTTAGAGGAGCAGCTGCTGAGTTATTGCTAACTATAACAGCAGATAAGAGCGGTGACTTTAATTACTTGGTTGAGGCTATAGACAAACGCTTTGGTAATAGCCATATGAAAGAAGTCTTCAAAGTACGACTCTATTCCAGAGTCCAGAAGAGGGGCGAAACTCTACAACAGCTACAAGCGGACATTGAAAGGCTTGTTCATCTTGCATATCCAGATGTTGGAGAAGAAATCCGTAACCAGTTTACAGTTGAGGCATTTGTTCGCGCCTTTTCCGACATACATCTTCAAAGGGCCGTGCGAACTGCTGGAAAACGAACGCTTTCTGAAACATTAGCGTTTGCCTTGACAATGGAAGCAGCAGAGCAAGCTTCTCACGGAGTACATCGACTTAAAGAAGCCATCGTCGAAGAATGCTCATGCCGAAGAACTGATCTCCAAAGGAATCAACGAAACGGACTTACAAAGTGTTGGAATTGCAACAAGACTGGACATTTACAGCGTCAATGTCGATTACCACCAAGAAGAGCTTGTCAACATTGTGGACACGGAGTTTCAAACAAAGAACAAGGTAACAATTACAATAGTGTTACTTCCCGAACAAGTTTCCCAACAGAGAAACAAGTAAGAACCAACTTCGAGGGCCAGAAGCTGGTTTCTGCTATCGATGTCCCTAGAAACACCATCCAGGTTTCTCAGACCAAACGAAACAATAAAAGTCTGAATGTCGAGGCAACGTCAAATGGCAACAAACGCATGGTCGCCATCAACACACTGCGAATAAGGGCTGACCCCATTTGTGGATGGAGCAATGAAGAAATAAAATCTGCTCAACAAGAAGACCCCGACATTGAACCTCTTCTCGCATGGAAAGAACATGAAGAAAAACCCGCATGGAATGACATTTCCAATAGGAGTACAGTTTTAAAGGCCTATTGGGCACAATGGGACTCACTTCATGTGCGAGAAGGTGTTCTTCGGTGAAAATGGGAATCCGCTGATGGTAAATCCTATGTGATGCAGCTTGTGTTACCTCAATCGAAAATCAAAGAGGTTCTTCGAGAGATGCATAATGGACCTTCAGGAGGCCATTTGGGAGTCAATAAGACTTTAGAAAAAGTGAGACAACGATTCTACTGGTTGCAGGCAAGAGACGACGTTAAAAAGTGGTGCCGAAATTGTGAGGCTTGTGCTGCAACAAAAGGACCTGGTAGAAAACTGCAAGGAAAAATGATGCAATATAATGTTGGCTCACCGTTTGAAAGGATTGCTGTTGATGTGGCTGGCCCATTTCCGGAAACGAATGCTAAAAACAAATACATTCTGGTGGTAATAGATTACTTCAGCAAATGGCCTGAGGCATAAGCTATCCCGAACCAAGAAGCCAAGACTGTGGCTGACCAGATTGTGTCTAACTGGGTAAGCAGGTTCGGTGTGCCTATGGAGCTCCATTCTGACCAAGGAAGGAACTTTGAGTCGAACATATTCCAAGAGGTGTGCGCGTTCCTTGGCATTAAGAAAACGAGAACCACACCACTTCATCGCCAATCTGATGGAATGGTCGAGAGCACCACCTTAAAAGAGCACCACACTAAGGTCGTCGGCGACTACCAAAGAAACTGGGATAGGCACATACCACTATTTTTGATGGCCTATCGAAGTGCAGTACATAGCTCAACAGGACAAACACCATCTGAAATCCTGTTCGGAAAAAGCATGCGGCTGCCTAGTGAGATAAGGTTTGGACACCCACCATAAGAGTCTCAGGAAACAGGGGATTACGTGAGTGACCTAAAAGAGAGGCTAGTCGACATCCACGAAAGGACCTAGGACTAGAATGAGCACTTACAGCGATCGAATGAAGACAAGGTACGACACAAGAGCAAACACGACAGGATTCCAAGTAGGAGATCGTGTATGGCTATATAATCCACATCGTCAAAAGGGATTGTCGCCGAAGCTTCAACAAAACTGGGAAGGCCCTTATACTGCCGTCAGGAAAATCAATGATGTCGTTTACCGAATTCAAAGAGGGTCAAGAGGAAAGTTAAAAGTTGTGCATAGCGATCGACTGCACCGATACATTGGCGAAGCTGGAGATAGAATTGTTCGGGACGAACAATCTTAAGAAGGGGGCAATGTTGTGAACAGAGCTTTATACTACTACAGCGCCATCTGTTGGAAAATTACATATCTAATTTCTGGAAGAAACAAAAAGCTCTTTTCCAATGTCAAATGTATTTTCCCTTATTCCAACCATCTAGAACATTCCAAGACAAGAACTTTCGAGAACAACTAATTTGAGTATATAAGGGAGTGTTCACGGTGAGCGAGGGACAGTTGATTTTGGATTGTGAAAGTGTGCAAAAAGCAAAAGTATTGCTTATTGGATTGTGTTATTAAACAAGTGTGATTTAAATTGAATAAAAGTATTTGAGCTGATTATAAATTGAGATTTACTGTTTTGAATTGGAAAGTGTAAATAAAGAAGAAATACTAAAAAGAGTGATAAGTTTTATTTAACGAACCTAGCAAAAATATTACAATACGTACCTAGCTGTTTTTGTTAAATAATAATGTTTTGGTAAATAATAGGCATTGGATTAACGATTAACGGACTTAACGTGGATTAACGGATTTATCGTGTCCGTTAACAAGTTAATCCGTTAATCAGAATTTTAACTTCCTTAATTAACGTATTAACGAGTTAATGCCCAGCTATGCACTCTACAAGCCAGAGTATAAACACTGGAACAAGGTTCTTGGTGAGTTTGTTTTAAATACATAATGTCTAAGAAGAAAATTTGAGTTGTATTTGCTTTCACAGGACTCCAATACGTCAGTTGCTTCACTAACTGCAACGGCGACGACGGCGACTGATAGTGTGTCCTCCACATCGTCGCTTTTAAGTTTTTTACGTTTTAACTGAACTGCAGAGTAATCTTATATGTGATGTATATTATAATCATATTTAAATTGAATTTTAACCCTTTTTTATTTTATTAAAATGAATTTTTTTTTTTTATTTTTTGTATTTAACTAAGGTACCTAGTTTCTGTTTCTTTGCTTGGATAAAGTTAAAAGAAAAATAATAAAATCATTAATTTTCTGTCTCGAATTTTGTTTTTTAATTTTCAATTTACAATAAATGTTTTACAATAAATGTTGTTGACAAAGGTAATCGAATAGTCTTTGGCGTCGATTACCAGGAAGGTTGTTTTCCAGTTCATCGTTGTTCTGTAACGTGTTTTCTGATGGGATTATTTCTTCATTCATAGAAAAGTTGTCGTCATTAAGTATACACAAATTATGTAAAACACATGCGGCAACAACAATTTCCTTCACTGAATCTAGGTTTCTTTGTTCAGTAAATTTATTTATTCTTCTGAATCCTCCTTTGAGTAGTCCAAAAGAATTTTCCACTATAATTCGAGTTGAGGAATGGATATAATTAAAGCGCTTCTGTTGATCAGTAAGTCGACCGAAATCCTTGAAAGGTGGAACAATCCAATTCGATGCAGCATAAGCGGAATCACCTAAAAGAAATTTGTTAAACGGAAATAGTCGATGACAATTTGTCTGAGCTTTTCGAAACAAATCGGATCTCCTCAGAACTCTGCTGTCGTGTAGAGAAGCAGGCTCGCCACAACATATTGTTATGGCAGCCTTAGAGGACAGCTTCAAAATGCAATGATGTAGTCATGGCTGGTAGTATCGTAAAATGTAAAAGAACCAGAAATATATACGGCCCTACAGTATTCCGCTATATTATTATTGTCACAAGATTGAACCATTACTACCAGCGATGACTATATGCATTGCATTTGACAGAGATATGGACTTACCTGTGCTTCCGAAGTAGAGATACTGATGTTCCTAGGCAGTGTTGGACTTAGCTTACCATATACGGGTAATCGACTGTCAGGGTTGAATTGCCTGTCATTGGGTATTTCGCCTTCAAGCATTCCTTGGCGATGTTATTGATAAATTGGTTGTTTAAATAAACAACTTTCACCTAACTTCTAAGAATTATCCCGAATTTTAACGCGAAATTGCAAAACAACAATTGAAAATATCCCGGCAAAACAAAATTCTTAAATGTTTTCATTGAATTGAATTTCGAATTGCCGAAGAAATGACAGCTGCGAAAATTCGAATGTATGAAATCATTCAGGAACCTGTTGAACGAAATGGCAGAAAGGTTCGAATATAAAATAACTAGTTGGGTGTTGAGCACACCATGGTAGGTTTGAGTGTTTTTTTTCTAAGATAAAGAGGGGATTACGTGGGAAGAGGGCTCCTCCAAAATGATCGTGTTAAACACAACGGAGCCCATTTACCTCTCCCAACAAAGAAATAGTGCTTTTTTCGATGAGTTGCGGTGTCAAACCAAAAGTGGAGAAACTTACCTTTTAGTTTGAAAGTAACGTCTGAAGATTGGGTAGTCCACAGTGTAGTTTTTGGTGTTTTTAATATTCAATACTTGGTGCACACAACGTCGTGGGAATAAAAATAAATATTGATAAAATTTAAAAAGAGGGTTCGGTGGAAAAAGCGGTCACCTGCAAGAGCAGAGTCGGTGCCGCTATAACTTTTTTGCGGAATCTACAAAACCGGTTCCCGAAAACCGTAGAAATGCAACTGTATATAGAAGCTGTTTAAATAACCAGGCCGACAGTAATTAAAAAAATAAAAGGAAGAGACGAAAAATCATTTCCTGATAAGTACCTTTTTTATAAGTGATTTTATTGGTAAGTCAATATTAAAAAGACTACCCTATAAAAAAAAAACATATAATTGCGAAGCCAGCATATGCACCAACCCATTCGAAGCACCAAATATTTACTTCGAAAATATAAAACAGCATCAAAGGCACCAACCTATTCGAAGCAGAAAATATCTACTTCGAAAAGCAATAACCAACAAATCCAACCACCGAAATAAAACAAAGCGACTTCAGGAACCAGAAGTCTACAGTGAAGGAAGATTGCCTACTTTCCGGCATTTTGAATTTTTGTGCGTTGGCAATTTAAAAATTATCAGATATTCAATTCGGTTTTTTTATTACATAAATCATTTTCATCCTTTTAATTCATCTTTTTTTAATATAAATTTCATAATTTTAATTACATTTTTATATATATATTTACCTTTTTGATGGGTTTTGAGGGTTGAAGGGGTTGTAGAGGCAGCGCATCGTTGACGCGACAACTCGACCGGCCGAAGCTGGTTTCGCCTCGACGAAACGACCCAATTCGAAGGTGGCACTTTATTGTGTGCCAAAAACCCCCCCTATAAAGCGCTTTTTAGGTAGGTTCGGGTGCAAAAGAAGAAATTTTCTCCGCGGGTAGCGACGGATGAGACTGGGCTCGGTCCGAAAAATTATTGTTGAAGTTTTCGCGTGGTGAAGTAGGACACCTCTCTGGTACCTTTAAAAGGTCTACAAGCGACGTGCCAACCCCAAGGAGGCAAAAAGGCCCCACAACGATATTCACTGCTAATATAAGTACGTTCGCCTTAATAACCATAATTAGATCAATTACCCATATAATTCACTTAATTCACATAATACTTTCGATAGTAAATTTCCATATCCGTTTTGAATTAAATATACTGTAATATTTTTACTAGGTTCGTTAAATAAAACTTATTACTGTTTCTAATATTTCTTCTTTATTTACACTTTTCAAATCAAAACAATAAATCTCAATTTATAATCAACTCTAATACTTTTATTCCAACTTAAATCCACTTCTTTAATTACACTTTCCACAATCCAATAGTTCAGCTTTGCACACTTTCATAATCGAAAATAAACTGTGTCCCGCTCACCGTGAACACTCCCTTTTATACTCAAACCAGTTGTTCTAGAAGGTTCTTGTCCAGAAGGGGAAATTCTTATGGGGGTAGAATGTTCTAGTACTTTGGAATTAGGGGAAATTTAGATGCGATGGAAAAGAGCTTTTTGTTTTGTTCCCTCACAAAGCAGATATGTAATTCCCAACAGATGGCGCTGTAGGAGTATAAAGCTCTGTTCGCAACATTGCCCCCTTCTTAAGATTGTTCGTCCCGAACAACTCTATCACCAGCTTCGGCACTGTATCGGTGCAGTCGATCGCTATGCACAACTTTTAGCTTTCCTCTTAACCCTCTTTGAATTCGGTAAACGACATCATTGATTTTCGTGACGACAGTATAAGGGCCTTCCCAGTTTTGTTGAAGCTTCGGCGACAATCCCTTTTGACGATGTGGATTATACAGCCATACACGATCTCCTACTTGGAATCCTGTCGTGTTTGCTCTTGTGTCGTACCTTGTCTTCATTCGATCGCTGTAAGTGCTCATTCTAGTCCTGGTCCTTTCGTGGATGCCGATTAGCCTCTCTTTTAGGTCACTCACGTAATCCCCTGTTTCCTGAGACTCTTGTGGTGGGTGTCCAAACCTTATCTCACTAGGCAGGCGTATGCTTTTTCCGAACAGGATTTCAGATGGTGTTTGTCCTGTTGAGCTATGTACTGCACTTCGATAGGCCATCAAAAATAGTGGTATGTGCCTATCCCAGTTTCTTTGGTTGTCGCCTACGACCTTAGTGAGGTGCTCTTTTAACGTCCTGTTGAATCTCTCGACCATTCCATCAGATTGCGGGTGAAGTGGTGTGGTTCTCGTTTTCTTAATGCCAAGGAACGCGCACACCTCTTGGAATATGTTCGACTCAAAGTTCCTTCCTTGGTCAGAATGGAGCTCCATAGGCACACCGAACCTGCTTACCCAGTTAGACACAATCTGGTCGGCCACGGTCTTGGCTTCTTGGTTCGGGATAGCGTATGCCTCAGGCCATTTGCTGAAGTAATCCATTAGCACCAGAATGTATTTGTTTCCATCATTCGTTTCCGGAAATGGGCCAGCTACATCAAC
Source organism: Philhelius festivus (assembly GCA_963931855.1). Lineage (NCBI taxonomy): Eukaryota > Metazoa > Arthropoda > Insecta > Diptera > Syrphidae > Philhelius > Philhelius festivus. The sequence continues at coordinate 135,456,081 of OZ007554.1, read as the reverse complement.
AGCAATCCTTTCAAACGGTGAGCCAACATTATATTGCATCATTTTTCCTTGCAGTTTTCTACCAGGGCCTTTGGTTGCAGCACAAGCGTCACAATTTCGGCACCACTTTTCAACGTCGTCTCTTGCATGCAACCAGTAGAATCGTTGTCTCACTTTTTCTAACGTCTTGTTGACTCCCAAATGGCCTCCTGAAGGTCCATCATGCATTTCTCGAAGAACCTCTTTAATTTTTGATTGAGGTAACACAAGCTGCATCACATAGGATTTACCATCAGCGGACTCCCATTTACGCCGAAGAACACCTTCTCGCACATGAAGTGAGTCCCACTGTGCCCAATAAGCCTTTAAAACTGGACTCCTATCGGAAATGTCATTCCATGCGGGTTTTTCTTCATGTTCTTTCCATGCGAGAAGAGGTTCAATGTCGGGGTCTTCTTGTTGAGCAGATCTTATTTCCTCATTGCTCCATCCACAAATGGGGTCAGCCCTTATTCGCAGAATGTTGATGGATTCCTTTTCTTCTTGTCGCCTACAATGCTTGCAGTCTATTTTACAAGGCCTTCGGGATAGCGCGTCGGCATTTGAGTGCAGCTTTCCCCTTCGGTGTTGGATTTCATAATCGTAAGTCTGCAGTCTTTCTATCCACCTTGCGACTTGTCCTTCTGGGTTCTTGAAGTTCAACAACCAGTTAAGAGCACCATGATCGGTTCGTAGAAGAAACTTCTGTCCATAGATGTATTTATGGAAGTGTTTCGTTGCCAAGATGAGTGCCAAGAGTTCTCTTCTGGTCACACAGTAGTTTCTTTCGGTCTTTGACAGTACTTTGCTGAAATAGGCGACAACCTTTTCTTCACCATTGTGCACTTGTGACAGAACAGCGCCGACTCCTACGTTGCTTGCATCAGCATCAATGATAAAAGGCTTGCCTGGAGTCGGATAGATCAGCACCGGAGCATTGCATAGACGGTATTTCAGTTCTTGGAAGGCTTTTTCACACTCACCTGACCATTTAAACTGCTTGTTCTTTTCCGTAAGCTGATGCAAACTCTTCGCAATTCCGGCAAAGTTCTTAACAAAACGTCTGTAATAAGTAGCAAGACCAAGAAAACTTCGTAGTTGATGTTTGTCCTGTGGTGTTGGCCAATTTTTGACGGTGTCAACTTTTTCAGGATCAGTCTTGACTCCTTGGGACGAGATGATATGTCCCAAATACTTTACTTCAGTCTGGAACAGTGCACATTTTTCTGGGTTCAGTTTAAGGTTAGCCTCTCGAAGTCTCTGGAACACACCCTTTAGGTTCTTACAGTGTTGGTCGTATGTCTTTCCATAAACGATAACATCATCCAAGTAGACAAGACAAGTTTTCCACGTCAGACCTTGAAGGACACACTCCATCAAACGCTCGAATGTTGCCGGAGCGTTGCAAAGACCAAATGGCATCACGTTGAACTGCCACAGCCCATTACCTGTGGAGAACGCTGTCTTTTCTCGATCTTCAGGGTGAATTTCAACTTGCCAATATCCACTTTTCAAGTCCAGTGTTGAAAACCAGTGTGCTCCTTCCATCGCATCTAAGGTGTCACTAATTCTTGGCAGGGGGTAGCTGTCTTTCTTGGTTACGTCATTCAACCTTCGGTAGTCAACACAAAACCGTGTACTTCCGTCCTTCTTTTTGACTAGGACCACTGGTGACGCCCAAGGACTTTTGGAGTTCTCAATCAAACCATCCTTCTTCATGGTGGTAATCATTTCCTCAGCTTCACCTTGTTTGGCCAGTGGCAGACGTCTTGCGGGCTGACGAATGGGCCTTGCATCTCCTGTATTTATTCGATGCTGCACCATTTGTGTCCTTCCATATTTTCCGTTTGGTGAAGCGAAAATGTCAGCATACTCGTTCAGAAGGCTTTCTGCCGTTTTAACCTGACGTTGGTCTAGGTTAGATGAATTAAGTATCTTTGCCTTGATGCTATTGAGTTCCTCAGGGTTTAATGTCGTTCTCGGTGTTTCAGCGTCAATTCGTGTTATGGCTGCGACAGATTCGCACTTACCGATAACTTCTCCTTTCACTAACTTCACATCGTACGGTTTGGTGTTGAGTATCCGTACGGGGACCATATTGTTCTTCGGAGCCACAAGTGTCTTCCCAATGATGACGTTTTGGGAAGAACAATCTGGGCCTGGTTCCACCATTAGGTATCGATGGCGTCCACACTCACCTTCTACTTTTGTCCAAACGAATACCTCAGAAGAAGTAGGAATAATCACGTCTTCTTTGATGACAGTCCTTAGAGTTGTTGTTCCTTCGTGCCCATAGATCATTGGAATCTCTGTATTCTGGTATTTGAGTACCTGGTTGCCAATATCCAAAATTACTCGATGTTCTTTCATGAAGTCCATGCCTATGATGCATTCGTCACATATATCTGCCACCAAAAATTTGTGTGAGAATTCTAGATCTGCAATTCGAATTCTAAGTCGGACTTCACCATAAACCCTAGCTGCTTCTCCTGTGGCAGTTCTCAGACGGTAGCTATTGGTGTTGTGTAGCCAATTCAGGTGCACTAGGTCTTGACGCACAATGGAGGCGGTGGCACCGGTGTCGATGGTGACCACACGTTTGTTGCCATTTAAAGTTGCCTCGACAGTCAGACTTTTATTGTCTCGTTTAGTCTGGGAGACCTGGATGGTGTTTCTGTGGCCATCGATACCAGAAATCAGCTTCTGCCCCTCGAAGTTAGTTCTTACTTGTTGGGAAACTGTTCGGGAAGTAACACTGGTGTTATTGTTACCTTGTTCTGGGTTTGAAACTCCGTGTCCACAATGTTGACAAGCTCTTCTTGGTGGTAATCGACATTGACGCTGTAAATGTCCAGTCTTATTGCAATTCCAGCACTTTGCAAGTCCGTTTCGTTGGTCCCTTTGGACATCAGTTCTTTGGCATGAGCATTCTTCGACGATGGCTTCTCTAAGTCGATGTACTCCGTGAGAAGCTTGCTCAGCTGCTTCCATTATCAAGGCAAATGCTAATGTTTCAGAAAGCGTTCGTTTTCCAGCAGTTCGCACGGCCCTTTGAAGATGTATGTCGGAAATGGCGCGAACAAATGCCTCAACTGCAAACTGGTTACAGATTTCCTCTCCAACATCTGGATATGCAAGATAAACAAGCCTTTCAATGTCCGCTTGCAGTTGTTGTAGAGTTTCGCCCCTCTTCTGAACTCTGGAATTGAGTTGCACTTTGAAGACTTCTTTCATGTGACTGTTACCAAAGCGTTTGTCTATAGCCAAAACCAAGGAATTGAAGTCGCCGCTCTTATCTGCTGGTATGGTTTGCAACAACTCAGCAGCTGCTCCTCTAAGTGCAAGAGTTAAGGCTATATACTTGTCAGCCTCATCCCAGCCATTTGTTGTCGAAGCTGCCTCGAATTGCTTCTTGTATATAGACCAAGAAGTTTGTCCATCAAAGGTTGGAGGTTGCATCTCCTTTTTCCTCAATGTTTCTCCAGAACTTTCCCGAATCTTTATATTCCGAATGCGATCTAGCTCTTTTGAAAACGTCTCCATTTTGTTGTCGACTTGATTCTCTAGCAATGAAACACGTTCATCAAGTGCAGACACATTATTCTCGATGTTAACAAGTTTGCCTTCTAGCATGTTTCTCTGCTCTTCGAGAAGGTCTTTTTGTTCGCTATGCTGTTTGTCAAGGCGTTCGAGAATATTCTTCTGTTCATTTTTCTGTTCATTTCGTTGCTCTTCGAGACGTTCGAGAACATTCTTTTGTACATTCTCCTGTTCTTTCTTTTGTTCATTTCGTTGCTCTTCGAGACGTTCGAGAACATTCTTTTGTACATTCTCCTGTTCTTTCTTTTGTTCATTTCGTTGCTCTTCGAGACGCTCAAGCAGAAGACTAAACATATTTGAAACATCTACATTTTTACTTACGTCCACTTCCTCAGCGACAGCTTCAAAGACGAAAATGTCCGGGTCTTCATTTTGTTGTTTCAAATATTCGGCCAAACGCAGAACAAGCTCATTTTTCGATCCTGCTCTAGAAAGTTCTCGCTTGCCTAATTCACTTTTCAGCTCATTACAGTTGAGCTCTTTTAGTAACTTGCTCATTTTTATTATTATTATTTTTTTTTTTCCACACTTCACTGCACAATAAGTTTTATTCCACTTTTCTGACACCAATGTAATATCTTTCCAAGGTTCGTTAAATAAAACTTATTACTGTTTCTAATATTTCTTCTTTATTTACACTTTTCAAATCAAAACAATAAATCTCAATTTATAATCAACTCTAATACTTTTATTCCAACTTAAATCCACTTCTTTAATTACACTTTCCACAATCCAATAGTTCAGCTTTACACACTTTCATAATCGAAAATAAACTGTGTTCCGCTCACCGTGAACACTCCCTTTTATACTCAAACCAGTTGTTCTAGAAGGTTCTTGTCCAGAAGGGGAAATTCTTATGGGGGTAGAATGTTCTAGTACTTTGGAATTAGGGGAAATTTAGATGCGATGGAAAAGAGCTTTTTGTTTTGTTCCCTCACAAAGCAGATATGTAATTCCCAACAGATGGCGCTGTAGGAGTATAAAGCTCTGTTCGCAACAATATCTTTACTTTCCCATTTTTGTCTTCATTTTATATTTATTTCTGCTTTTGTTTTATATCTATTACCTTGAATTATGTAATTAATTTTCTTCTCATTAGTATCTAAGGTTTTGTATCTTGAATTAAGTATGTACTATACTCTGTTCAATTTATATAAAACACTGGTGCCTGCTGCTGTTTGCACGGCACCTTAACTAAAGAAATTGTCACTGAAATAAGAAAGAGAATCACTGAGTTACATTAAAATTGTTTGTGTAATCTTTGAGCTCACGTACAACCCACCATGACCTATCTGCTCCATGGGTGAAAGGAGACTGATCGCCAATTTGCAACAAACCCTTATTGTGTTTATTAAAAAAAACACTGAATCGGAGTTACCATTGCCAACTTGATAGAAATTCGTATGGCATTTTCTATGGTTTGTGCTATGTAACTTTCAGGATTTAAGCTTTTTCGAGCTTTTGGTAGCAAGTATTTTTCTAAGATTTTCTTCAATTTTTAATGCTCACCAGGGCAATCCTGTAAGAGCTTTAAATTAAAGATAGCTTATTAAAATCCATAATGGTCAGACTGAAAGGCAAATATCCTATCTTCCCTGTACTGCAAATATAAATTGAACAGAGTATAGATGTTAGTACTATACAAGACTTGGTCTTACTTGTGCGTATCAAATAAACGAAATTGAAATATTACCTCGGTACAGATTTTGATTGTTTATAACTTAGATGGGAATGGAGTATATCAAGCTAATTCACAGCATAAAAATTCAATTTTGTTGTTTCAAGGTGTAAATTTATTTGGCTATACTCGTCTCGGCATACATACATAAGATATATGTACATTTGTATGTACAAATTTTGTTGATCGTAAAGCACTTTTGTATGATTGTTTCGAATTTCTAATATTCAGTTATTCAGTCTTACAAAGCACATCTTTTAAAAAATCAAATAAAACACATCAGTAAACATTTTTACTCCGATTTGCTTTGGTATGAAATGACCATTGTCAATCTGGATAAAATATACTTTAAAAAGATAAACTAGCTATTTGCTGCTATTAAAGTTAGACGAGCTCTTTAACGTTAAGGTATAGTTTATGTCCTTTAAAATTAACAAAAATCGGTTCTTGTTTTCAATATTTAGAGTCGACTCCCATTCTAAAATTGATTTAGAGCAGGTTTTAAATGTTTAAAATTTTGCGCCATGAAGTTTTTTAATTTGACTTTCTGCAATTTAAAATTTGTAATTTGCGGGGAAGTATTAAGGTTTAGAAGAAAACACTAGACACATAAAACACGTTGCTTATTATAAAAGTATCTAGCATTCAAAGAAAATTATCAAATTAAAACTATTTTTATTTCAAGTTTGTCAATCACTTTCAAATTGCATTTCGTTAAATAAACATCTAATTACTTTATATATAATTCGAAGTTTTAATATAAGGACAAATTTCTTCTCATATTATGGAGTGAAAAGTTTTTAAGCTTAGGATAAATTCGATGCTTTTAAGTTAGCTTCTATTTCCTAGGTATTTAACAAGTGTCTTTATTAGAAAACATTCAGTTAACCTGTCATTAATTAAATTCACCAAGAATGATAATATTGTAATATTTTTGCTAGGTTCGTTAAATAAAACTTATCACTCTTTTTAGTATTTCTTCTTTATTTACACTTTCCAATTCAAAACAGTAAATCTCAATTTATAATCAGCTCAAATACTTTTATTCAATTTAAATCACACTTGTTTAAAAACACAATCCAATAAGCAATACTTTTGCACACTTTCACAATCCAAAATCAACTGTGTCTCGCTAACCGTGAACACTCCCTTATATACTCAAATTAGTTGTTCTCGAAAGTTCTTGTCTTGGAATGTTCTAGATGGTTGGAATAAGGGGAAATACATTTGACTTTGGAAAAGAGCTTTTGTTTCTTCCAGAAATTAGATATGTAATTTTCCAACAGATGGCGCTGTAGTAAGTATAAAGCTCTGTTCACAACAATATGCATATTTTGCTCTAGGTTATCTATTGGATGAGAGGGTTTTCCTACCAAGACCAAGTACCATAGAATGTCAAATGTTTTTATGTGGCTTTCTTTTCAACAAAAAACTGATTTTTTGTTACCTTCGACCGGTTTTGGGTTTAGGGATACGATACAGTTCCGTAGAGAAAAATCCATCACAGATCCATGCCTCTTGCAAACCAATAACATGATACAAATAGCAAGTGACAGCAGCATAAAAGTTATTTAGATAGATAGATAGATAGATAGATAGATAGATAGAGATAGATAACAAAATTTTATTTCAAAAAGAAAAGTGGTACAATATTAACTTAGCTTACTTTACTTTAACATTTTAAATTATATTATGACAATAACTTATAAAGTTGCCTGTCAGGTTAAAGTGTTTTAATATAAATAATTAGCTTAAGCTTAGCGATGTTTTATGAATACTCATTAATAATTAAATTTCAATAACGTAGTGCATTTTTGAGGAAGTTGTACAGTTGGTTATAACTTTGTCCATTGAGTATATTAAGGAACTGGTCTCGATTTAGATGCTCACTGCCGAAAAACTTCATTCTGTACGTCTTGAATATTGGACAAACTCCTAAAAATACGTACCATATTTTCTGCTGCATCAAGGTTACAGATTGTACAGATGCCTATAGACTCTCTGTTGAATGCTCTGGCGTTAAGATTAAGCAATCCACATCGGGACCTAAAAACCAGACTAATCAACTCACGTGAATTTTGATCATTGAAGTAATTTGGAACTTCTGCATATCTAAGGTTGCAGTACTCATCGTGAAATTGTGATTATTTAGCTCGTTGTGTGTGTTCTGTCCAGTATTTTTCTCTTAGTTTAGTGCAGATTTCTGTATGCAATGCACTCCACTCAGATTTTATAGACCAATTGAAATCGATTCCGCTCTGTTCGAAGATCGTTGACCATTCATTGGCCCAAAATATTTGTTTTCTAATGATGATGTTTGACAGTTTACGCGTGAGTCTGTTCTCAGGAAGGGTGTATATTTTTTGGATGTATCTGAAGTGCAATTCTAGTGTTGTAAGAAAGGCTTTGGGAAGTCCTGTTTCTATATTTATGGCATAGTTCGGTGTATTGTTTGGTAAAAAAAAGCGTCTTTTTACAAAAAAACGTTGTAGTTTTTCTATTTCGGTGTGTTCAGTATAACCCCAAACTTGGGCACAGTAGTTCATAACTGATCTTGACGCCGCTTCGTTTTGTAGAATGTTTTTATTTTTGACGAAACTTGACCACGTAGCGGTGATTGAATTTTTTGCGATCGTAAGTCTTTCTGATAGATGCTCTATCCATGACATGTTATAAGATAGTGTAACTCCTAGGTACTTGTATTTATTACTGATTTTAATTTCATCTTCGTTGAAGAACCATTTTTCACCAACTTCCCGACGGCCTCCGTTTCTGAAAATCACTATTTCTGACTTATTAAGATTAACAAGTAGATTCCATTTCAAACAATAGTTTATAAAGCTGTTTATCATTGCTTGTAAGGATGCAGGAGTGTCGCAGAGAAGAACAATATCATCTGCATATCGTAAAACTTTGATTGAAACATCTTCTATTGTTATGCCCCCAGGTAGTGCAGAGTCCAGGTCATTCAAAAAAAGGATGAACAGTACGGCACTAAGAACGCAACCCTGTTTAACGCCTTGATTGATTGGGAAAAAACCGCTAATTCCAGTACCATTCCACACAGTTGCGCTATTGTTGTTGTAAAGAGCTTTAAAAATTGAAACCATTTTGATGACAATCTTAGAAGCGTAAGTTTATAAAATAATGCATCTCTGTTTATGTTATCAAATGCAGCTTTCAGATCAATGAAATAAGCATACAGTTTCTTCTTCTGATTTAATTGCAGCTGTATGAGACACGTTAAATTATAAATTTGATCAACAGATGAATAATTTGATCTGTATGCTACTTGAAATTCATTTAATATTTGGTTTTCTTCGATCCAGCCATTGATACGTGTTAAAAGAATTGTAGTAAATAATTTATAGATGGTATCCATAAATGATAGACCGCGGTAATTAACTACTTCGTTGGGATTACCTTTCTTATAGAGGGGAAATATAATAGATTTTTTGAACGATTCTGGTATATTTTCCGATCTGAAGATATCATAAAAGAGGCGATAGATTTCATTGATTAGAGCCGGCGTAGCATTTTTATAAAATTCGGAGGGAATGCCATCGATGCCAGGAGCTTTATTATCCTTGGCTGACCATATCGCATATTCTACTTCATCTATTTCAATGTCCTTATCTAGCAAGGTAATGTATCTATTAAGATGTGGAAACTCGTATGTCGTTTGAACATGTGATATTGGAGTAAAGAGTCTTTGGAAGTGTTTTAAACTCAGATGCCGTTATATTCATTTTCGTATTGTTCTTTTTGCCGCGCATTATTTTAGCCAGTCGCCACCAGTCCCTAGATACTGTAACTGACGAAAGTTGTTTTGCGATGTTGACGTAATATTGGCGTTGTTTCGAGAAACATAGCTGTTTATATCTTGTTTGACGCTTGGTAATTTTTCTTGAATACGTCTATGTTATGTTTCCGGTACATTTTCAGATTTTTAAATACTTCCGTTCTTGCATAATAACAGGCTGTATCAAACCATGGTTTCTTTGGCTCAAAATTTTGACTTCGTTCGCTATTGACAATGTTTGCTTTGTATATGCATTCTTTGATTCCAAGACATCGTGAATCCACTGATGAAGATGTTGTTATGCTCGGTATGTTTGAATCTAAGATGCGGGTGTATGTGTCTCTTTGATTGTCTCGCCATTTAAGCCTAGGTAAAAGTTCTATGTCGCGATTGCTGGATATTGCTTCTGATGGATTTAATTTCACAATGAGGGGCATATGATCAGAGAAAGACTCGCATCCAACTGAAAAGTTCTTGATTGCCCCAATAGCGCCATATGATGGACAACTATAATCTATAACTGAAGAAACTCTGCTGCTCACAAATGGGGGTGGCCGTGGCGCGATGGATGTGTGCTCGCCTGTCAACCTCATGATGACAGGTTCGATCCCTGCCGTCGTCTATGTCGCTATTCCATTAAAAACCTTCTGAAAATTGTCATCAATGGGTTGCTGGTTTACTCATTACATGTTGTTCAGGCATAACACTAACAGCATGTAATTGAGTTAAACTAGTATGCCCAACAAGGATGAAAACGAATAAAATAATGTGAATTATAAGCGACATAGAAATAAGACACGGCATTTCTCCGCTTTAGCTCAGCCGCCATCCCTGGAGATAAAAATATCTGAGACAACCACCAACAGTCTCAGAACATCGTGCCACACATCTTTCCTATCCTTCTTTCTCTTCATTAACTTCCCGCCCGCGCTGTGTTGAACCATTTAAAGGGTAATCATAATCCCTTGAGCGCGGGTAGATTATAAAAAAAAAAAAAAAAAAAAAATGTGTATTCACCAGTCTTATCCCCATATCCTCTGCCGTTCAAAATAAATCCACCAATTTCCTCCATAAATTCAATAAACGAATTACTATTTCGATCACAGTTATTATCTTTTGAAGTTCTATTTATGTTGACTTGTGGTTCATTCCCAATTTGAATATCAATACTGCCCTTTGTACCTGTTCTGACGTTAAGATCGCCTACCAAAATAAAATCATCCAGTTCTGTTCCATAGACAAAATTGGTTAGTTTTTCGAAATCGCTTCTCCAGTGGTTGCAATTAATGTATGCCGGTACGAGGTTAAGAAAGGATCCTCCAAAGTATCCTCTGAGATAAATGATGTCAAAGTATTTGATGAAACTGAGTTTGTGTGTTATTTCTATGCATTTCTTATATCCGTACAAACAGCCACCACTTGCTCTTCCTCTTGTTTGCTGATGTGTTCTAGTCGCAGGAATCCATTCTAGTTTGAACCCCATGAAAAATTTTTCGTATTTTTTTAAGTTTTCATCTGTTACAAAGGTTTCGTATAAAAAGAATATATTATAATTACAAACAAATTTAAAAAAGTTACATAAAATGGTCTTATTTCCGAGTCCAGCAATATTATATGATAAAACCTGACAGGCTTCTAATTGTTAAGCATTATTTGTAAGATATTCTTTGTCTTCGTGGCTAAAGGCTGTGATAATTCCTTCGGGGCTGCATTTGAACCTATGACCATTAATTTCTATTGCCCAGTGCTTTATTTCAATTCTTAGGTTGCAATTTGTTTGTAGAAGACACTTTTTAATTTGTCGAAGGTGAAATTTTTCTTTTCTCTCATTATATGTAAGGTCTCTGTTGATAAATATGTTTGTGTTTTTTAAACGTTGTGTTGCAGATAAAACCGAGTTTACATCATTAACGTTTCCTAGCTCAAAGACGAAGCTTGTTGATTTATTTCTTAATCCAATTTTTCGGGTATTGGTTGTTGTGACATTTACATCCAATGTTTTGGTTGCAGATCTGAGAAAACTGTTGTTTTGCTTCTTGAGTAGTTGAAGCATTCAGACCATTTACCACTACATTCAATCTTTTTGAGAATTTATCAAAATCTTCTATTTTCTGGTTGAGTTTGTGTTCATTTTCTCCAAGTTTGGCAATTTCTGACTTCAGTACTTTGTTTTCATCTTGCAAAACGGCGACTTCCTTTTTAATGCTGTTTATGTCATCTTTTGTTGCTATGTTTGCCAATTTTGCATCGAAAAGTTCATTCATTTTTGGCATTAGAAGTTCTAAAAAAGCGGCCGATGGATTTTCTCCCATTGTGCAAGATTTTTTTGGCGTAAGAAATTTATCTGAGTCTGGTGAAGTTTCTAAAAAATGCCTTTTTGTGTTTGAATTTTCCATTCGTTGTGCCACTGTGTACTTTTTGGTAATTGCTATAATTATTGAAAAGCTCAGTATAGGTTATGGTTTTGAAAAAGGATAGGTTGCTGTCTTAGCTAAAGCTTTTGCTGAATGATATTGTGTTGTTATATAATATTCAGTAGTGAAAAGTTCGTCTGAGCTTACATATGTATATGTAGGAGTAAAAGGTATTTATTTTAGTTCTCAAATCACCCAAATTTTGATGGTATACATGAAGAACAATCCTATTTAACAACACTGTTTAGGTGTCAACTCGTTCAACTTTGGAGGATCAACTTTTTTAGGAATGAAGCGAAATTATGGCCAAATTCCTAAACGCAAGATTTGCAAAGCAAAACAACTGCAAAGCAGATATAGCAAATCAGAATACGCATATGTAAGAGAATTGCGCAAGAAATGTTTGACATTTGCACAAATGCCTCTGCATTTGCGCAAGAAAGTAGCATCGATTGCATTTAGGGACACTCTGCTTAGCAGAGATTTTTGTATTTGCATTTTGGAACTGTTTGCTTAGCAGAATTTGCGCAAGATATGCGTTTAGGAATTTGCCCTATATTACTTGCATCAGCAGGCCAACACCTTGAATTTAATGCAGGTGCAAGAATTAATTTTTTCTCCTATTTGTGTTAGCTTAAATCAATCACTTGAGCATTTTGACTTGGTGACTTGACTTGATGCTGGACCAATTCAACCGTTTTTGGTGCGACATAACTTCAATGCCATCAGTCGATTTGTTATTCCTAATAATAAAATTTTGTTTACAGGATTTTTGGCATTGATTTTCATCTTCAATCAAATCAATGTCATATCAGGATTGCAGACATCTGTTTATCAGGATCGATAGGAAAATTTACTTCCAAAGGGGACAATACAACATCAGGGAGAGCGATGGGTTTTATTTTGTATTTATCTAAATGTTCATCAATCGAATTTATGTGACTAATAAAATGTTAAAGGAAGGATTTACAAGACACATATTGCATCTCCAATTTAAGTTAACACTTTTTGAAGTTCGTTATAATCATTTTTATCGATAGAGCTACATTGAACGTGGAACTTAAAAAAAAAAAAATTAGAAGCCATCACGGCTCATAGAAAACCTAAACCTAGTGACTTACAACTCTCAACCATTCCTGTGTGCGTTTGGAGAAATTGGAAGGGACCTACAATTTTCTGCCGATTCCGACCGGTGGCACTTTTCATGACAGGAATTTTTGCAGCGGCTGAGAATCGAACCCAAAACCCTCTGCATGACAGCCCAGCACACTTTCTTTCTTAAAGCTAGACAAGAATTAATAAGAACTAGCCTACTTATCAATATCTTACAACTAACTGCGGGCGCTCTAAGTTAAACTATATCTTAATTCTAATACCATTCGGCCTAAAGCTTATTTCTATACTACTATATCATTTTATTTTCACGAAAGCAATTCTAAAAAAATCAGTTTATCTTTTTTTTTTGTTTATATATAAGAATTACAAACTAAATTAAAACTAATTAAAACTACCTAAAACTAGAACAGCCACAGCCGCAGGTTTTGACTTTTTTTTTTCTTTTGATTTTTTGGTGTTTTATATATTTTTTTTTTTTTGCTGCCAACTGTCCATAGCTAATATAAACCTTAAATATATGTAATTCGGCTCCCTATCAGCAGACAAATACCAGAACTGGTTCTCATATCTCATCCTGTCTCTCCGTTCCCGATCGGACTGTGCTCCATATCGTACCCCTTGAGGCTCTATGCAGCTGAGTCCCAAACAGAATCGTTTTAGATTTCTGAAAGTTGATTTTCAACTTTCAGTCATCGCAATATCGCTGAATCTTGTCGAAGTCACGCTGCAAAAGAATTCTGATGACCTCGACTTCTGGAGCTGTTATGTACGCTATATTATATAGTCGGCATATGCAATTGCCTGAGTTAGACTTCTTATCAGATCGCTGGTGTAAATGCTGAATCGGCGACCATTCTTAATATCGAAGATTGTGGTAGAAGTTACTATGCCAATTTTGAAAACAAACTTTCTAGCATTTAGCATGTCATAAAGTATATGTGTACATATAATATTGGTTTACTTATACCGAATCTGGTCAGATTTAGATAGAGACCCTCTAACCATACGGTGTCGAAAGCCTTCTCCAAATCAACCAGTACACTGCCTTTTAGTTTTGTTCCATTGGACATGATCCTACCTTAAAACCGAACTCAGAAATGTTGTTTTTAGACTAGAAATACTCAAGGCAGATTTCACTTCCTCGGAAGATCAAGTAAAACCCTTAAGCATATTTTGGCGGCAGTTGAGAATCAAACTCAAGACCCTTTACATTATGCCAAGGGGTCCTAAGATAAATTCACATCAATCAATCAATTTACATTAAAGAATTACTCATCCTTTTTATCATATTTAGTTAATTTAAGTATTAATAATGATCCAGCGTCATCCACAAAAATACTGAACTGCATTTGACGCTGTTATTTCAAGAGGGTTGGGTACAATATCCCGCTTTTTATAATCCCGTTTTTTTTTTAAATCCCGTTATTATAATCCCGTTTTTTATAATCCTGTTTCTTATAATCACACTTTTTTAAAATCTCGCTTTTTAAAATCCCGTCTCTTATAATCCCGTTTTTTATAATCCCCTTTCTTATTACGACGTGTAAGCAGTGAGGTATGTAAGCGGGCGCATGCTGCCCCCTGCAACCCCCCTGCTTGGGCACACTATAGGATTTGGGGTAGGTGCGAGGTTGGGTGTATGCAGTTTCTTTAGCATTTAAAGAATCTGGAAAATAACCAACATAAAATCAATAAGTTTTATCTACGTATTCTAAGAAACGGGATTTTAAAAAGCGGGATTATAATAGAATAGAAAAAAGCAGTATTTTAGCAGACGAGATTTTAAAACTTTTTTTCGGGATTTTTGAAAAGCGCGATTTCAAAAAGCGGGATTCCGATATGCTCCCTTTAAAGATACTTGGACCGAATTTAATCTCAAGTATATGTATCTTATTGCAGTTACCATACGTCAATAATCTCTATTGTTTAAAATGTTTCTTATATATTTTATAATTTACTATTTTATTTTAAATAAATATTTATTCTAAAATATTAAAGATACTATTTAACATTTGGAGGATTTGGAGGAAAAGGGTAAGGAACTTCGTTCCTGATAAGGGTCTCCGATCGCACACAATTCCACAATTTCTTCTCAAATATTCAGTTTAACCGTCACCTTCTCCGTCAAGAATAAATATATTCAAGTATGTCCGTGCTCAAATATAAGTTCATATACATATATAAAACTTTTTGAAGGCGTTTACCGAGATGGGTAAAATTTTTAGGTAATGCACAAGTCCAAGAGAGTTCTAAGAAAATCTAATAGATACCAGTGGTGGTGTTTAAGAGATTGTTATAATTTTATATTTAGGAGATGTAAATAACATAGATTACATCTAATTTGTCCTGACACAATTTCTCCCAGGCTGATATTTAAAGTCTAGATCACCTAAGAATATTTTTGTATACTTTGGCCAAATAATTTCCATGGGTCGTTTGGTTTCTGTTTTTGGCAGTTCTAATATCTTCTCGGTGACCTTATATTCTCTCTTTGGTGGAAGTGGTTCAGGCGAAGTTTTATTTGCTATTGTCATTAGTCTATCAATTGATATTGTTTTTTTTCTTTTTTTTGTATTATGTCCAGTTTCGATTGCGTGTATTCGAAGTTCTGTATCTGACATATAACTTGAATCACAGTAGAGACATGGAAATGATTCGTGTTGTTGGTGCTGTAGCAAATGGTGCTGAAGTTTGTACTCATATATGAAAGTCATTGTACATTTATTGCAATGATATTCACCGTAGTTTTGCATATATAAATGATAATCAAGGAACAATCTAAATAAAAACAACAAATAAGATTTAAATGACAAAATTATTTACATAAGTAATTGATAAAAAAATCTTACTTTGAAGTGAAACGTCCCTTACATTTTCGACAGTTGTAGTAAGTTTTGGATTTGTGCGTTTTTACTTCATGAAAGCACAT
This sequence comes from Philhelius festivus, assembly GCA_963931855.1. NCBI lineage: Eukaryota > Metazoa > Arthropoda > Insecta > Diptera > Syrphidae > Philhelius > Philhelius festivus. The sequence continues at coordinate 135,440,524 of OZ007554.1, read as the reverse complement.
ATCTCGCATTTTATTAGTTATATAATTACATCCAATAAAAGTGCAGGTGTACTGATAATTTTCGGACTGTTCTATTAATCTTTCCAGCATGATTATGTCTGTAATAAAACATTATATATTGGTTGATTGGTGTATGACTAGTAGTATAAGACCAATATATATATATATATATTCTATACATATGTAGGTCAATTTTCAAATTAAAAAATTGCTTACCATATTCTTTTTGAGACACAACAACAGGTGCATCATCGGCCATTTCAGAACTAAGCATTTTGCATGTTTTGTTTACCCAACTTTGTACAAGACTAAAATGATCAGAACAAGAGACCGACACTTCGTCGTCGTTATCATCTTCATCGTCATACCCAAAAGACATTGCTGACAGTTTGTTTGTACCGTTGTTTCGACAGTGGATTTTGGTTTTATTTTTTGTTTCTTCCTGTTTATCGGACTGCGCATACTGTGATCGAGCGACTAGAGATCTAGTAACGGATCGTGTTGAATGTCTCGTGATAGATGTTTTTGCCATTTCTTTTCCAAAACATTCAGCTTGATGAATATCACGTTCAGAGGCAGTGAAATAGTAAAGATGGCAATAATTGCAACTATGTTGCTGGAGATGAATTTTTGAATGTTTTTTAAGCAGTTGAGGGGTAGAAAACGTAGTAGGACAATTGTCACATTTATAAATCAGGTTAATTGGTGAAGCACCAGCCCTAGACGCACTTCGACTGCGATTACGAAGTTTACTTTCATGTGATCTAAGATGTTTATTGTACATTTTTGGTCGAACAAAAGTTTTCGGGCAATACAAACATCTTTGCGGTTGTGGTTTGTACTGATCCGGATTGCCACCAGATTCAGTTACTAGAGCGGACTCAGAACGTTCAAACATAATGTCTAAATCAGCTGAATGATCAAAATTAATTCTTCGATTGTGATGCTCTTCAATATATGCTTGTTCAACAACATCTCCGGTGTTTTCGGCGGTATTTTGTTCTTCTTCAGCTTCGTTAAATTCATCACTATCATTATTATATTCAGAATCTATTTGAATATTTTTGCCACCTACAAATTCTCTTTCGAATATTTGTTCATCTGGGATGATTGAGCTATTCGACGATGAAGAAGACTCTGATGATAAAGAGATTGAAGGACGAATTCCACCAGTTTCAACTATTAGATCACCAACAACAAATAGTTGTTGATTTCGAGATTTTTTATACTCTTCGATCCGACTGTGCTCAATAAACGTATATAACTTGTAAAGACATTTCAAACACGCGTGTGTTACTTTTTTTATGATGTTCGAATGCTGTAAGTAAATTGATATATGATATAAATATTTCTGTTTTGATTATTATTAATTTGTATAAGTTATGAATTTTGCAAGTCTTTCTTAAGTCTCTCGTTTTTTTTTTGTTTCTACCCCCACACCGTTTTTATACAGAATAAGTCACATTTTTTCCAAAATGCTTTTTTTGATGAAAATGGTTCCTTAAAGGGAGATGCGATTTCTGGTTAAGAACCACGTAAGTCTGTACATTCCTTTCTCTTCAAATAATACCGTTTGAAAGACGTTCATTGCATACACAACATTAGTCAGTGACTTAAGAGTTTTTGAATGCACTATTAAATGGAGGGAGTAGTTTTATGACTGAGTTTGATATTTTAAATTTGCTTTGCTATGATTGGTTCAACAATATTCAAATCTTCAATTTGATAACAACCGTCATTAATGTCATATTTGCATCTTTCACACAACTGTTTTCTGCGAAAAGTAATTTTAGTTTTAAAAATGTCTTCAAGTGAAACAGAGAGTGATGGTGCGCCGAAAAAGAAGACAACGTGTAGTCCCTTAAACTATACCTTAATGAAATGTTATAACAAATTATAAAATTGAAAGACAAGCATATACTAATTATCTAAGAGATTTGAAAAACCGAGGAACTGTCGATATCAAGTTGCAGAAGAGTAGAATCATAAGTCAAAGTAAGATCATTGAGCTTGATATTTCTTCGGAAGTTGATGGATTTTGCCATCAAGTTATTATATCGAAAATACGTTAGTTTGGTATCAATGAAGCCTTTATTCGTTGGATTAGAAATTTTCTACTGGATTGTTCAATAAATTTTTGTTTGGAAGGTTTCAAATCGGATCTTCACAAAATAAATGCTGGGGTCCCCAAGGGCTACGTTTAGTCTCGGACTCTCTTTCTCATTTTTATGAATGATCTCTGAAACTGAATGATCTTTTGCACTTCATTGTCTATCTCAGCTTTTCATACTAATCCGTCTTGTCTGCCAAATTCACGTCCATCTCATTCGAAATTTAGAAAATATAGTCATAGAGCTAAAAACTGAAGATGTTTTGGAATTCATTAAATTATGGCCAAATTTGTACAAAAAAATATGTTTGTCATCATTGAATCTTAAAGAAAAAAAAGTCCCACAAAAACAAAAAAAAGCACTTTCGACATACATGAGCCTTAAGATTGCTTCACATAGAAAAGGTACTATCATAGGAATATATTGATGGATTGATTAAACATTCATTCTTATTAATAAAGAAAGTTACAACTTCTGTTTCACTTCTATCAGCCAAAGCTTATGTATGTTTTAAAAGTGCCCATCAATAAGAAAATGTTGAAGATAATCAATCTATGTACCTTAAAGATATTAAAACATGACAAAACGTTATTCTTAAGTGTAATTTTCGATAATAAGCAATAAAAAATATGATTACTACCTTTGTTTTGGTTAAATTATATACCACTTACCCCAGTCCTTGCTAAAACAACTTAAGTCAAGTCAGTTTTCTTTTTAGGTTTTTTTCATTATTTTTAATAATAAACTGTGAATTTTGACGCTTTTTTATTTTTTTTACCACTAAAATACCTAATTATGCATAAAGAAGTCGTTTAAAACTCTTGTTTGTGCATGAAACAGTTTTTATTGGTTCCTGAAAAATTCTAATTGAATGACTTATGAGGTTTTTGAAATGACCGATTCAATTCAATCTACCTATTGTGATGAAATTGTCCATGCAAATTTGAGTATATCCGGTAATAAGTGGATCTGAATCATATAAAGAAATGAAGCTTAATTATAACCAAATTCGACAATTAATGGCATATTATAATCATATGTATTTCTCCAACCCTATTATATACATTATATAAAATAAAGTCACTAATGAGCGTCTGTTTTCGCTGTGGTTTCATTCAATCCGTTTTTGAAAGCATTTAATCCTTACTGATCATTTAGATTTATTATCACTTTTCTATTGGATTCAACTTGTTCCGTTATTTGTATCTCATTTAATTGAGATATCAGTAGCTCTATTCTTTCTGCAAATCTATTTACTTCTTGAGTTCCTTGGTGTAATCTTGGTGTAATGGTTTGTAAATTTCTATCAAAGCCTTCTTAAAATCCGGAACAACTTCTGGTTGATTTTCTAATGTCGGTAAGTCTGTTTCTTACTTTGTCAATTATTTTTGTTGCTAATACAAATTTGATAATTTTTTTCTTTTCTACGTCTTCACCTAATGTATGATTATAAAATTCAATTAGCTCCAAAAAATTTGATAAATTCTTTGACTCGCCATTGAATTCTGTTATAAGCTTTGCAGCTACTAATATTTCAAATTTTGCCATCTCTGTTTGTTCAAACTTCTCTGCTTTCGGTTTAATTAACTTGAAGATTTGGTTCTCTAAACTTTTGAAAATTACTGAAATTTCTTCTATTTCCCTGCTGTCTTTTAACTCTATTAAAATTTCTTCCCAAACTCTGCTTATTTCTTTTTTTATTTTTGTTATGTATTCTTGAGAATACTCCCTATTTGGATTTTTTTTTTTAATTTGATAAAACTTTGGAAACATCTTTCAAACTAGTCTTTTAAAAATGTAATTCCTTTATTGTATTGTAATTTATTTACTTGACATGTCATGTAGGCATACATAGGTATGCAATTGTTCTTTGTTCATATTAGAAAAAACTTCCTTCAGTCGTGTTGCTGATGATGGCTAGTAGACTAGCCGAAATGCATTCAAACTTTTAAATTTATTTTTTTAATTTTATATTAACTCATAATTAATAAAGAAATTAAAATCCGTGTATGTAATCTCAAAAATAATGGTGTTTTTCGTTTTCGATTTAAATATTTGACAGATTACGTTTTAATTCCAAAAATCATTCAAAACAAAATCTTTCAAATGTTCCATAATTTAAATAATTATTATTATACATACATATATGTATATATTTTTGTTAATTTATTTATTATTATTTTTTTAAACATCATATGTGATTTATATTATTTCTTATAACTAGTCTTTTAACGTATTTTTTGTTATAAGAATGTATTTTTAAAATTAAAAAAATTATCAGTATTACTCGTATCAAGATGTAAATATTTATGTTGTTGCTACTGAATATTTGATTTGCGGCGTTATTGTTGAGGTTGTTATTAATGACCTCTTTTCAGTTGGGTTGTCCCATCCTTGTGCAAACTTTTTAGATTTTCCGTTAACTCGTTTTTCAGTTTTCTGTCGGTCGTTATATTTATAATCCGATATAACTCGGCTTTCTGCTGTCGTATTTTAACAGCGCGGCCTCCTCTCTTCCTTTTTAGTTTCTTGTCTTCAGATTCCGCTACTTGTCTCCTTCTGTACTCCTCAATTGTTAGTGGTTGAGGACCGACACTCTTAGAAATAGGAGTGTATTTTGGGGCTTCTGATGGTTCGCCTGGATGGTATGGACTCTCCAAAGATTCAAAGAGCTGATCTAAGTTTTTTTTTTTTTTTGAGTTCTTGTGGTCCGCTTGCTTGTTAGTTACTTTTTCTTTTTGTGTTTTGAACCCTAACAGGTTGGCAGGATCGAAATGTAACGTGATTTCCCTATAAGCCCTAAGCTATTTAAGCGTAGCACGCTATCTTAATGCTTTATAAAGCGCAGCTCGCAAATAATGAATGGCAAGTGTGCCGCTATTAGATAAGAGTCCAATGGATTGTGTTTTAGACTGTTTTTATTTACAAATTCTTACAGCTATTTATACTACTTAATTCTATTACAAATTTTGAATTATCCCCACTTATCAATATCATTCTTCATTACTGACACACCTACAATTAATGCATCCGCATTTTACATCTTTTCTTAATAGTCTAATATTTCTAATAAATTCTGGGCCATTATTTTGTGACTCAATCATATGGAGGGCTCACAGCTGTACCGAACCAAGTCATTTTAAAGAAATCCAAAACTAACGCCAGGATTTCCGCAAAATTGACCTCTATTTAGAGCTGTAATGAACGCGGATATTCTCCGCTGATATCACGATTTCTATAAGTCAAGATGAAACTTTTTTCATCGCTAAAATTTCCGCCTGGAAGCACTACAACTATTAGGAAGACGAAATGGTTAGATCAAAGTTTTTCCGAGTACACGCCTCCACCAAACCGTGATCGATATTTAGGCCATCATAATGGTTTTAATGTATAATCGTAGGTCAATTATTAGTTGTTTATTATTTTTTTTATATCAATTTTTGTAAATTATTGCACTTTAAATTAAGCTTTGTTAAATACCTTCAAATTAACCTTAATATTCTAAGTATTGCAAAAAGGCACTTTGTTTTAAAATACTTATGTTCAAATAAATAAATACAAATACAAAAAATAAAAATGAACCCTTTTGGAATGGCAGTTTGATAGGTTTTGCGAAAAGGTAGTTTAGTCCAGTCAAAGCATTATTTGACCTTGCGTGGAGAGGCATGGTGTATTTTTTTTCATGGATCGATAGGTGCTTATGAGAAAATCTTAAAACCAAATTTGCACCACATGACAACTTTTTTTTACCAAAGTTATTGGTAAAAATGTGTTTTGTGTCATTTTTTGGTCATTTGCGAATATCTCGGCTCCACTATCTGGTACAAACAAAAATTAAACATCATCTATTATGTTATAAAAAAACATTTGCTTAAACAATTAAAAAAAGTTATAGTAAGTTAAAATAATTTTTTGTTGTTAAAAAATCACTTTTTCGTGATTAAGAAAAAAGCTTATTCAACGATGAAATGTTTTTTTATTATTTAAGTTCTTGTAATTCCCTACAATTTAAAAAAAAATCAACACTACGATGAACGAAATCCGAGTAATAAATTATTGAACATAATAAGTCAGCGCACCTACGCAATTTTATGTTTTTATGTTTTAATTAATATCTCAGCCCCAGTATGTCGCAAAGTAAAAATAAAAAGCTGTATTGCTAATAACAATATTTTCTATCAACTTACATTTATTTTAATATGTTTAAGCAAAACGATAAAAAGTTACCGTTGGTTTCAAGGTTTTTTTTCTTGTTTTTAATACCTTTTCTTCATAGTTATTGAGAAAAAAACTGTATTTCACGGTAAATATTTTGCAGTTTTGGATTTTTTTTGTATAGTCCTGCTAATTTTTTTAAAAATAAAAAAAAAATTAGTCCATTACGACAAACGGGAGCCAAAATATTCATTATTTAAAAACTTAGGAAAGCTTACAGTTTAGTATCTTAACCTTGTAGCTTGTAATTTTGCTGGCGGCAGCAACAAGAAGCAACAAATATGTGTAAGTATGTGTGGGGTGTTTAAAGGATACCAATATTCAAAATTAAAAGGACATAATAGATAATGTTATTAGGAATAAATATATGTATGTTTAATTTTTGTTTGTACCAGATAGTCGAGCCGAGATATTCGCAAATGACCAAAAAATGACACAAAACACATTTTTACCAATAACTTTGGTAAACAAAGTTGTCATGTGGTGCAAATTTGGTTTTAAGATTTTCTCAAAAGAACATATCGATCCATGAAAAAAAAAAGACCATGCCTCTCCGCGCAAGGTCAGGCCCTTTTTCACGGTGCTTTGACTGGACTAGTTGGGGATGTGTCAATGGGACTTGAAAATTATTTGAATGAATTCAGAATTACGGAGCGTCCAATCTAATTGTTGATCCACTGTGAAGAGGCCTTAAGACGAATGGCTGTATGCAGAATGCAGACTGCATGGAGAAATATTTCATTGGAGAGATGTCAAACTTTGGTGGACTCAATGAAGAGAAGATGCGAAGCTGTTATAAGCAATAAGGGGTCTACCACCAAGTATTGACGTAAGAAATACATATACATTTTGTTTTACTTTTTAATCCAATGTAATTTTCTTATTTTCTCCATTTTTATGAATACTGCTATTTTTTTGACTGTACTATTTTCTTATACATTGAATATATTTTTTTTGATATTTTTAAATCTTTCTTTTATAATTGATTTCATATAAATGTAACCTAATAAATAAAATTTTATTATAACGTTTCATGATCACCATCTTTCTTTTTTTATTGAATATTTCTTGGATCTATTTTCATTCCTATTATTTTGACCGCAGATGTATATCACCTTAGTGGGTAACTGGCATGAGAGTATCTGAGCTGCTGTTCTAACGCAAGGTTTATGGCGGTTTCCTATAACGAGAATCCTCGGATAATAATAACCATCAAATGGCAACAAGATGCGCAACGTCAAAGGGCTACAACCTGAGGGTATGTTCCTGGAAAGTGAGAACACTTTACACCTACTCAAAAGCTTGAATCTGCATCCCGTGGTACAAGACAAATATTACCAGTTATGCTAGCTACAACGGAGGCAACCGTTGCAGCAACGTGTTGCAGCAACGTGTTTCGTTTGTTCCATACACACGTGGCAACTGTTGCCGCAACCACAGTACTGTTGGAGCAACCGACCGAAGATATCGAAACTTTTTGATATTTCTGGCAACGGTTGCAGCAACATAAAATCAATTGGCAACATAGCTACACACGAAGCAACGGTTGCTTCAACAGGCTGTATTGCTGCAACAGTTGCCTCGTGTGTAGCTGGCATTATGCTAGCTACACACGAGGCAACCGTTGCAGCAACGTGTTTCGTTCAACACAACACAAAATCAATTGGCAAAATAGCTACACACGAAGCAACGGTTGCTTCAAGATGGCTGTGTTGCTGCAACGGTTGCATCGTGTGTAGCTAGCATTATGATGAAAAGAAAAAAATGTGATTCAAATACACAACTCAGGATGCGGATTCATCGTTGAAAACCGACTAAGAAATAAAGTTTTTTACTTTAAGTCGATATGTAATATATCAATGACTGTTTGAATTGCATACAGGAGGGATCTCTAATGCAACAAATGAAGGTAAAATATTTGCGTTATAAGGAAAGGAACGATGTTATTAAAGTTAGGTTTTTTGAGGATTTAAACTTTAAGTAGAACCCCTTGACTTAATGATTAGTAACTTAGTGCTTCTTGCGAGAAAGTGACAAATCAAAGATTACGTCCTGTCATATTAGCCGTTAGAAATCGGCTGAAATCTGTAGGTCCCGCGGGCTTTATTTATTTATTATTCTAGCTTGAGAAAAAATAGAGCTCTTTTATTGCTCAGATGGATTCCTTGAATTTGTTAGCTAATTTTATTACCTTGACTGAAATCTAGTTGTATGAATTTTATAGCAATTGTAAAAATTTGCACGTTTATATTATTTGGACTTCACAATTGTGAAGTGGTAAATTATAAATGAATTAAATTATTATATGAAGTAACGCAGATTTTGTTTAAATTACCTGCAATATTATTAATGGAAATTTTATAATTGTATGTACATAATATGTATGTATATATTGTATATCAACTGCATGAAAATCACCTGATTTTGAATGTTTATATTTATGGAATTTTTTGATTGGCTTTTGAAGAATATAAGATCAAACAAAGGCTTTCCGATATCCAGGTCGCTTTTGAGGTGTTCTGTTTAGTTGAACATAACAACTTCCTCACAACAACATACCCTATGTCATCCTGAAGTAGGTTCTTGCTGAGGAGTTTGGTGATGTTTACAAAATGAACGACGTGTTTCAACAACTCAAATCATTGACAACACATTTTTATCTTAAACCTTGCTTTAGCTGGAAGGACGTGGTAGATTAGTAGCCTTGGGCTATGCAAGATAGATGGATAGACTTCATGAAGTCAAGACCCGACCAATATTCTACACTGACAGCCCCAATCAATAGGTGGAAGTGAATTTTTGAAAGATATACCATACACAAAAATTTGTATGATTGTAAAATCATAAAACTTAAACGATCTCGAGGAAAGATAATTTAAGAAGTTTACTTATATAAGCAAAATCTTTGATATTGCTGAATAAGTATGTACATAAAAAACTATTCTGCCGAATTGAGAAATCGATAATTTTTAATTCTACTTTGCACTGTTGCTGGATCAATTTGTATTTAAAGTAAATATTTTCGGGGATACAAATTAAAAACAAAATACAGGATATTGAGCTATGTATGTATGTACATATTTATGACCCTATTTCGATTGAGATGATTGAGTACGGACTGATAAGTCTAATCGTGTTTCCATTACAAACTTTGAGACATCTCAAAACAAACATTGAAACAAGAAATGATTCCGCACTTCTCTTGCAGGAAAATTTCCGTGATATACCTGACTGGACTAATTCTTCCCAATCTACAGCTATGTACATACATATGTATGTATGAATGAACTTTTTGTTTTGCAAGTTATTAAAATATGCCAGTGCATTGACAATGAATCAACTTTATTGAGACATGTGTTTTTTTAAGGTATGTTTTTTTTTTTACATTAAATTAGGTTTCTTTTATTAACGACTTACAATTGGTCTGGTATGAATTTTAAATTATCGTAAAAACTAGGTTTATGAAATTAAAGTAGGTGATTTATATACATTTATTTTCTTAAATTATTTGTGGTTGCTCACTGATAAAAGGCAAAATCTTCATCAAGTGCATTGAAAATAAGCCAAACCAATTTGAAAGGGTTTGGAACAATTTTACAAAATCAACTAGTTCTCTTTTAATAAACTTCATTTAATTAATTACATAGGTACCTCGAGTATTTGATCCTTTATACTTTTGAGCTCATCGACGTCCGAAATTTCTGCAATTTTACCATCAGTGCATTTACATATTGAACAGGAAAGATTCCTGTCCGTACTGCTTGTTGCTTCCGCGTTAATTGGTAGAGTTGATATGGATGATATGGTTCCGTTATCCATTGCAGGGTCTTTTCCGAAATTGTTTTTCAACTTTTATTGAGGACATTAATCCTCAACGAATTAGCACATGGCGAATTATCGGCTTAATAAATATTTTATTTTTTTACAAAAATATTGCAGTGCACTAATATTTTAAGCATTTCCTGCTTTGGCAACTATAAGTTCCGATGTAAGGCAATAATTCAATGAAGAATGAAACTCTTTTACTAAACAATTTAAAATTCTTTCATAAACAAGCAGCTGAGAAGACACACTTTTAAGTTATGTAGCGTTGCTTAAACATCGATAGTCTATCGAGAATATCGATGGTAAAAAACTATCGAATGCGTTGAGTTTTTAAATAACTGTCGATAATTTTTCACTTAAAAAAATTATTAGTGGTGAATATCTAAGCATATTTTAGAGATCAAGGATTATAGAGTTAAATATGGGAGATTAACAGCCCGATTCTCCCACTTGTGAGGAGTCGCAAGTCACAAGCTCTTGTGACTATTCCTTGTGAGCAGTGTGGCCAATTCATAATTTGAGTTTATGCTAAATTCGGCAATTTAGCATGATTTTTTGTGTACTAAATATGCTAAAAATCATGCTAAATATTTTTTTTAGCTGGAAACCTGCCAAAAACTTTGCTTTAAACTAAAACAAACGGAACTTTGTTTTTTTTTGTTATAAATTAAATTTATTGAACAAAAAAAAAACATTTTAAAAAATAATTCACTCTGGTTAGAACTAAAATATAAATATTAAATTATTAAAAAAAAATTAAAAATGTTGAGCCTCATTCAAAGCCTCTTCAAAAATATCACGCATAACTTCTTCTTCTTCCTGGGTAACATACAATTTTGATGCTCCAACCTGTTCATTAACTTTATTAGGAACAGCGAAATTATCACAACTTGTTTCAGATAAATTATCCCTAATAAGAGGAATGTTATTCAACATATTTATTTTCATCCTGTTTCACCGCTGGTCTTTGACGAGATTCATGAAACTAAAAACTCTTTCAACAGCAGCATTGGATATCGGTAAGACCATTATATGAAATGACAAAGTTTGAGAGGGTTTATATGGATTTTCATTAGAAGCGTCATCGTCAGTGAATCTATTTACTTCACACCAAAACTCAACAGTGTTTTCCACATTTTCCCAAGTATTTAAATGTAATTTATTCCACTGTGTTTCTATTTTAGATATTAGCTCGGAATTAATTTTTCTGCTTTTAAAAAAACTGTTAACGGTGGCTTGTGTATTCTCAAACAATTTATTTGCTGTAAAATTCTCAGATTTTCTAGTGTCCTTTTTTGAAGCTCTCTGATAAGCTTCAAAATAAAGTTTTTACAGTTTTTTCTAAATTCATTTTCATCCTCGCACGTTATTATATTTAGAGATAAAATGAGGCGAGATAAATCATTAAAAACTTTCCAATAGATGGTGGTTTATCAAGGAAAAGTATGATAGTTTGCTGAATTCATTAAAACTTAAAAGTGGTTGCGTTCAACAATACCTACAATAAAAATTACATTGAGGTCGACACACACTTTCGTAGGTTTTGTTTGAGCTTTTTATTAATTCAATTTAATTACATGGTTCGTGCAAATTTCTGCTAAATTTTCATGCTAAGACCAGATTTCATGCTAAAAAATATGCCGGCATGATTTGAAAAAAAAAAATGCTAAAAAACAATTTTTCATGCTAGATTTAGCAGGAAAAATGCTTAATTGGCCACACTGCTTGTGAGGATTGTTGTGATTCGATAACATTTTGGTATTCTCTCCCTAATCGTCACAAGAAAACTCACAACGAAACTCACCACAGCATGGTGAGATTTTTAAGTGTCATTATTTGAATAGCTGATTATTCAAAACGCAGAAATTACTTTATAATGTATTGTTTTGGAGAGCGAATGGATCATTTGTATCTCTCAAAGTTCTTAAAAGCCGTCGGCGCTGCAAACTTCTTGATACGATTAGTTTCTTAAAGAAAATTTTGTTTATGTAAAAATGTTCCTTTTCATTTTCGTGGGAAAGATCAGCAATAATATTCACTAGAACAAAGTCTACTTCCATTTTTGTGTACTCACAATTATTTACAAATCTAGAAAATTTTCTTACAAAATATACTGAATGTCTTTCCAAGAAACTTTGAAAATTTATGAGTTGTGACCACTGATCTCTATAATACACTGGATAGCGCATTCCCTACATTGTATAACAGATTTTTTGACTCCAATTGAAGATGACAGATGGTGGGCAGCTTCATAATTTGACGTCTTCTTTCCACAAAAAAAAAATATTTTGACATGAGAAAGAGGAAAACAAATGTGACTGCACTTGTTTATGCGGGAAATAGATTGACACAGCAACTTCAACAGCAACTTTAAGGCTAGGTGCACTCATTCAATTTTTAGTTTCGTACTGCTTGCTTCGAGCAACTAAAAAGTTTGTGTTTTGACACAAACTAAACGATTGCCTAAAATGAGTTCGCTATTTTGTGTAACATCTAATTATTTGCACCTGCGCGAACATTCAACCAAATAGTTCATCTCTTTTCTATAAGCAACCAAACAGTTGTTCAACTAAAAATTGAATGTGCGCGCCTAGTCTAACAGCAACGAAAACTTCAACATCAAAAGTCTTGTGAAATAGATTACAACGTGAATAGCGTTTTTGACAGCATATAATCAAAATAAATTCAAATGCGAAATGATTTTGCCGTACATTTAACGATAAAAATTAACGTAAATTGCGTCAATGTATACGACTTGCACAATTTGTCGTACTAAAATTTATTTGTTTTTAGCAATTCTTCCATTGTCAAAACCAAAATAAATAGACGAATCAAAAAGATGGTTGTTACATTTTCATTTAAGTGTTGATAATACTGACAAATTTCGCCTCAAAAGTTGATAGCATTTGCACAGCGACATCGAATTTAGGGTTAAGGTCTAACATTAATGTCGAAGCTGCTGTGTTAGGCTAGGCGCGCACATTCAACTTTTAGTTGCACAACTGTTTAGTTGCTTATAGAAAACAGATGAACTGTTTGGTTGAATGTCCGCGCACGTACATATAATTATATGTTACACAAAATAGCGAACTCATTTTAGGAAATTGTTTAGTTTGTGTCAAACCACAAACTTTTTAGTTGCTCGAACTAAGCAGTTGTGAAACTAAAAATTGAATGTGCGCGCCTAGCCTTAATGTAATCAAAGCCATTTAAAACAGTGGCCCTAAAAACAGTGACGTGGTTGTTAAAGTTGCTGTTGAAGTTACATCAACAGATTGACACACCGTCAATCTGTTTCTCTTATTTCTCGCATTATTTGTAAATTTTAAATATTTATTATTAAAAATAAAATAATAAATTGAAAAATTAGACGAAAATCATTTGTTTTGATTGACAAATTGACAATTTAATAATATTGAAGGAATGTCGTTTCAGTTCTGTTTTTTAGGCAAAAGACTGGCAAGCACAGTAATTTTTTCATTTATTCAGCGATTTTTTAACACTCACGATAGTTTTTTATTTTTTATTACTTTTTGGTCACTTAATTTTGCAATTTTAGTTTATCAAAAATTATTTATTGTTTTTTATTCACACGATAATTTCAACCAAAATAAAAAAGTAGCAAAATGTAAAAATTATTTTACGTTCTATTTTGTTTTGCATTGTGATGCCACTAAATATTGCAGTGGGAAAGTTGACAATACTGCACCAGCAACAGCAAGTTTAAGACTTTGGCCTAACGACGCTGTTGGCGTTGCTGTTCTTATGTGTGTTGAACAATTGAAATGCATTGGTTTTAAATTAATGGCGGCCGCTGTTGCTGTTGACAGAGCTGTTGCTGGTTCAATCTGTTCCGCGCTTTATGATGCTGTTTTAGATGTTATACAGTTATACTGTTATACGGCACCGTGGGCAGCTTCATAATATAACAATCTTCAAATGGAGCATTGTATATATATTTTATTTTAATAATAATTTAATTAATACAATGGTATATATAATATGGAGGGCTCGTTTCTATTCCAAATGCGTGACTATCATAGGGAGCGCTACTCAAATTTGTGTAAAGCGCGGAACAGATTGAACCAGCAACAGCACCGTCAACAGCAACAGCGGCCGCCATTAATTTAGAACCAATGTATTTCAATTGTTCAACACACATTAGAACAGCAACAGCAACGCCAACAGCGTCGTTAGGCCAAAGTCCTAAATTTGCTGTTGCTGGTGCGGTGTTGTCAACTTTCCCACTGCAATATTCAGTGGCACCACAATGAAAATCTTTTTTTTCCATATGAAATGTCAAGCAGATGAAATGACGTTGCTGGTGGCAATGTGTTTGAGAAATGTTTGCTGGTCAGCGTGCTGTTTGCTGTTGACGATGCTGGTGCTGTTGCTGGTTTAATCTGTTTCGCGCATAAGACAAAGTTATTGCCGAGTGATTCATATCACATGTGACGGAGAACTATATGCGAGGAGAAGGTAAGCACAAATCGGAGGATACGGCTGTATCCTTAACTTACAGAAAGTAAGACAGCGACCCCTATCACAACTTCAAGTACTACAATGCATTAGGGTTTAGGGATAGGAACGAGCCCTCCATATTATATATACTCAAAGCTTGTGAGGCATCAATGACTTTGGAGAGAATCGGGCTGTAAGTCTCGAAAATTATCTGGTCTTAGCTAACTCTGTATAGATTTAAGTAGTTGTTGCATTTTCATGTAAAGCGAAAAAAAACACGCCTATTATATCATCTTTTTCTGCATATTGTAAATTTGTGTTATTTTCACATTTTTTTATAATTTTTGTTGACGGACGCATGGTATGGAAAAAAAAAACATTAACAGCCATATTTATAAGCTCATTATAGTGAGTACATAAGGCTATGCAACCCTTATAATGCCTCTAAACACAAAATCGTTATTTATAAAACTTATGTGATGTTGAATAGAGGCATTATAAGTGAAACGCGTTGCGGATTTCGGTACAGCCTCCCGAAAGCTCTCCGATGATCAATGGCAGTTGATGGAAGTCAGAATCCTGGACGAGGTGAACGACGTTATCGTTAAGAACGGGCAACCGCCTCTCTTCGGTAATCTCAGAACCGTCCACGGATTCAAGATGCTGACATGCGAAGACGATTATACTCTCGTGTGGCTGCAGGACTTCGTCAAAAGAACGATTGCTCCCTGGCAATAGTACAAATTAATCTCCAACATAGTAAAGCAGCCAGCGCCAACCTTGTCTATCTCATGGAGAGTAGGCAAATAGACATCGCCCTTATTCAAGAACCCTAGGGGTGGCTGTGGCGCGATGGATGTGTGCTCGCCTGTGAACCTCATGATCACAGGTTCGTTTCCTGCCGTCGTCTATGTCGTTTTAATTCCATTAAAAACCTTCTAAAATTGTCATCAATGGGTTGCTGGTTTACTCATTACATGTTGTTCAGGCATAACACTAACAACATGTAATTGAGTTAAGCTAGTATGCCCAACAAGGATGAACACGAATAAAATAATGTGAATTATAAGCGACATAGAAATAAGACACGGCATTCTCCGCTTTAGTTCAGCCGCCATCCCTGGAGATAAAATATCTGAGACAACAACCTTCAGTCTCAGAACATCGTGCCACACATCTTTCCTATCCTTCTTTCTCTTCCTTAACTTCACGCCCGCGCTGTGTTGAAACATTTAAAGGGTAATCATAATCCCTTGAGCGCGTGTAGAAAAAAAAAACCCTGGATCGCAGGTGGCAAAATTAAGGGCCTGCACTCAAAAGGACTTACACTGTTCAAAACTGCACAAGTGGTATCAAACAGTAATTTTAGAACTTGCATTGTAGCTAGGAAACAGTTTAATCTTTTTCTTCTATCTACATATAGTAATCGAGACCAGACTGCCGTGAAGCTAGAGCGGATCGGGCTCCCACCACTCATCCTGGCATCTTGCTATATGCCATATGACGGGACGGAGGGACCACCTGCAGATCTAACAGTCCAGCTAGTAGAGCGAGCAGCAATCGAAGGATGGGACGTGGTTCTAGGATGTGATGCTAACTCACATCATGCTCAATGGGCAAGTACCGACACCAACAGTAGAGGTGAGTCTCTTCCTTAATAGTCTAAAATGGGGATATGTTCCTTTAGTTTAGTTTAGTTTAGTTTTATTTTATTCATGACAAACTTACACTGTAAGATATAATATCTTATAAATATAGTGAAGCTTTAATTTTGTACATTAACTACATTATTTGAAATTAACACATTCAGTTTAAAATGAAATATTAATAAATTTTTGAACAGAAATAAAGAAGCAAAATCATATTATTTATACATTACTAAAATGAAGTTTGAGTTGTTTTTTCATCAGAGATGTACTATTAATTCCTCTTATTTGGCGCGGCAATGAATTCCATATGCGTACAGAGTTTACAAAGAACTGTCGTTCAGATGTTAGATACTTGAATCTGGGTATTACTAAAAGACACGACCTATTTGAATTCAGATAGGTTATTTCATTAAATAAGTCAACTGGTTGATGGGTTAGAAGTATATCCGAAAATAAAGTTAAGGTTCGAAAACGGAGAAGACTTTCAAAAGACATACCTAAGAGGTTTTTTGAATGCTGTGATACACGATCAAAACGCCGTAGCCCGTAGACATACCGTATCGCACTATTAACTGCAACAGTTAATTTTCTTTTACTTTCGTAATCTGAATTGCAGAAAATTTCACACCCATAAGTAGCTAAAGGTAATATAAGTGTTTTCACAAGTAATGAACGTATTTTTACGGGTGTATAGTACTGTGTAGACCAAAGCGTGCGGAGAACACCGTATGTCTTGCCAACAATATAATCTATGTGATTTTTCCAAGTAAGTGTTCGGTTGAAAACTACACCTAAGTTCTTTGTGGTATCAACGAACTCTATACGACAAGAGTTTAAGATGATAGGGGGAAAGTATGAAAGCTCTAGCTTACTCCTAGAAATAACAACACATTTTGATTTATTTGGGTTTAGCACTAAACCATGATTGTCCGACCAGCGCTTAATTACTTCAAGGTCTTCATTCAAAGAAGCTGCAGTATGTTGGATGAGTCCCAACGGACAACTTATGTATAACTGAGCATCATCAGCGTACAAGCGAATTGTGCAGTGTTTTATAATAGAAGGAAGTTCATTGACATAAATTGAAAATAGCAAGGGACCGAGAATAGATCCCTGTGGCACTCCACTACTATTTAATAAAAATTCGGAAAGAGCTTTATTGAGTTCAACAGCTTGTAGTCTGTTGGTTAAGTAAGAGTTTATTAGTCGAACTGCACTGGAAGAAAAGTAAAACGAGTTTAAGAGTTTATCACAAAGTAAAGAATGGTTTACCATATCAAAGGCCTTTGAAAAGTCCAAAAGCACTAAAAATGTTATATACTGAAGATCGATGGCCTTTCTAATATCCTCTGTGACACTTAACATGGCGCGAAGTCAAAGTGGTTTTCATTCCAAAAGCTGGCAAGCCCAGTCATACAGAAGCAAAAGATTTCAGGCCAATTAGTCTGACATCGTTTATTCTTAAAACGTTTGAAAGACTGATAGACCTACATATTCGTGGCACTCTGAAACTGGTTGATTTATCCCCAGCTCAGCACGCCTACACAAAGGGGAAGAGTGTAGAAACGGCACTTCACAGCGTCTTTAGCACAATTGAGAAGACATTGAGCGACAAAGAATATACCCTTGCTGCGTTTCTCGATATTGAAGGAGCCTGCAATAACGTGAACAATAAAGCGGTAAAGGCAGCTCTAGTAGACAATAAAATCGATAATTCGATAATACGTTGGGTTATGTGCATGCTAAAGAACAGACAAATTAACTCGGAACTGGCAGGGATACAGATGAGAGTGTCCACATCCAGGGGCACCCCACAGGGAGGAGTTCTCTCACCACTCCTTTGGGTGCTGGTTATGAACACAATTCTCATTAATTTAAAACACTGTGGTGTAAAGGTAGTAGCCTACGCTGACGATCTTGCGTTATTCAGTGAACAGATTGAATACACCCTTTCTAAGGTTAATAGATGGACTAGAAAGTGCGGCCTGATGGTTAAACCGTCAAAAACAGAATTAGTCCTTTTTTTTTTTTATAATCTACCCGCGCTCAAGGGATTATGATTACCCTTTAAATGTTTCAACACAGCGCCGGCGTGAAGTTAATGAAGAGAAAGAAGGAAAATACCAAACTTCAGAATACCTTCAATTGAAGGCACCTCGCTGGAGATTTCAGATCATGCAAAGTATCTTGGTGTGATTCTACATAGGAAATTAAACTGGAGTCTTAACACTAAGGAAAGAGCGAAAAAAGGAATGATTGCATTCTACTCCTGTAACAGAATCTTTGGGAAATCCTGGGGACCTAGTCCAAAAATTATCAGGTGGATGTATTTGGCGATAATCAGACCAATACTAACCTATGGTAATTTGGTATGGTGGAATGCAACGGAAAAAAGCACGAACCTCAAAACTCTGGCAAAAGTACAGAGACTCGCGTGCATTGGGATTACGGGTGCCATGAGATCCACACCAACTGCAGGGTTGGAGGCGATACTCAACCTGAAACCCCTAGACCTTTTCGTACAAGAATCCGCAGCATATAGCGCCTTAAGGCTAAGCCAGACTAATACCTGGAAAAACAGCGCAATAGGACATGCTCAAATTCTTCAAAAATACTTGGGTGATAGCATCATTACAGATTATACAACACCCGAGCTTGACTTTTATAAACCATTCCAAATTGCCTTTCCAAGCAGAGAAGAATGGCTGAACAACCAACCCTACACCAGTGAATCAGAAATAGCAATCTATACTGATGGCTCCAAAATGGACACAGGTGTTGGTGCAGGCTTTTTCTCAGAACCTCTTGAGCTAAATAACTCACTTAGGCTCCCAGATCATAGCAGTGTCTTCCAAGCGGAGGTCCTGGCAGTGACAACAGCTGCTAGGCAGATATCAATGATGGCGATACCACGGGCTGATATCACCTTTTACATTGACAGCCAAGCGGCAATAAAAGCGATTTCTGCCACTGTGATAAAATCGAAGCTTGTCTCCTGCTGCCGCGAAGAGCTTAAGGTTCTTGGCACGCAGCACAATATTGGACTCTGCTGGGTACCGGGACAGAGCGGCATACCAGGTAATGAAAATGCCGATGAGTTGGCAAGACAGGGATCAGCGCTCGACGCTAGTCAAGCAGAGATGGTAAGCATCCCACTCTATAACATTAAACAGAAAATTTCAGACATAATACTAAGGAAATCCAATGAAAGGTGGAATCTACTTGACACCTGTGATACTACTAATAAATATAAATCCTTATGCATTGCATAACTATTCACGCGTTAAGCGAATTCTAATAAATACGGCTGTAAATCAAAATGGAAAAAATTGGAGGTAAGTTAAATTTTCATTGCATAGTTTCGTATTAACAGGCCAACAAGTTATAGCAGTTTATAGGAAGTATAAAGAGCTACCACCTGTGTGGATTTCGGATTTCGACATACATCTGCCTCTCTCTACTTTTCTGCATTTTGCAGATGCAGAAACATGTAAATCCACTTTTATAATGCCTCTAAACGCAAAATTATTATTTATAAAACTTATGTGACGTTGAATAGAGCCATTATAAGCTAAACGCGTTTGGAGGTTGAATATAGTGCCTACATAAGGATATTTTAGTATTGAACTGTCATTCACATAGACATCACATTGAATTATTAAAAATATCAAACAAATAAAATGCCTTTGAAACTAAGGCTTTATGTTATTTTTATTTATTGAAGCTAAAATGTTATACTATAATACTATATTATATTAAAAACAAATTGAATTAAAAATGGTTTAGAATTAAATAGACAAATTTACTTTTTGGTGATCTCTCTCCACGTATCCTTCTTTATCCGGTGTATTAGTGTTGCAATTTTTATTTTTGATTATTGAATTGTATCCTCAATAACTTGTCTGAGGAGTATTTCAAGCTAGGATAAAACAAAACAAATAACAATTTGATTACCAGTATCATAGAGGAAATATATTACCTAGAGTCACGACTTCGGGGGTTTGCTCTCTTTAACCTTACAAGCTGAATTGAGAGGAAAAAACCCACAGTCCAAAGATGTGTTAGTTGCCCCATGCATTTTAAATGGGGCCAACACAGCTTTGTTCAAATTTTGTGGGTTTTTGCTCAATGCGCAAAAAGTTGAATAAGTGCGTTTGAATATTCAAAAAAGGAATCCGTTAAATTCAAAAATTTTAAAATACAAATATTTTTTTTATTAATTTTGCTTTTTTTTACTCTTTATCTATAAAAACTGTATTAAGTATTAGTTTTATTGCTTCTGGGATACAATTTTCTTAATATTTATGTATATTTCAGTTAAAAACTAAGAAATTCCAAGCAAAAGTAGAAGCGCACCCTAGAAATTCAATGCGTATAGTGCCCAACGTTGACCACGGAAAATAGACATTTTAGCCCCAAGGTGAAAATGTTGACAAGTAAACAAATCTATAAAAAAAAAACAAATGTCATATTTCATATAGGACGTGTGGTTATAACATTTAATTATTTTGAGTGCTAAATCCATAGAGAGAAATATATTACCTAGAGTCACGACCGGTACCCCTCTTGCCTGAAACATCCACAAATTTTTTTTGAGGTGAGTAAGAGAAAACTCTCTTAAATTCCCTATCCGTGAATACGTGTGAATGGTGGATTAAAATACAAAATGAAGTCAGTAGCTCAAAATTTCAAGTTTTGTTTTTTTGTGAATATCAAAATGACAGTTCTCAAAACAAATATTTTAGAATTGTATAATTGTATGTTATAAATATTCGTGATAAACATTAATTGTTTTTATATTTAGGCTTATGTTAATAACTTAAATTAGAATTAGTTCAACAAAATGCGCAAAACGCAAATAACCAACAGCGAGTAGTCTCATCAGACAGTAAGTGCACCTTCAAAGATCATTCAACAACACCGACCAGCAGCGTGCATTACAAAAGCAGATTAACTAAATCAACTCCCAAAATAAATCTTACCACCAGCCTAAATCATCCAGAAAGCACCACGATTACAAATGGAGGAGTTGATAGTCATGAGGATACAACCGAAAATAAAGATCAGCCAGATAGTTCAACGACAAGTGGTCAACAAAAAGTACAACAACAACTCGATCCAGAAGCACGTAATCCTGGTCCGGAATCAGTCTCATCAGCAGTCACGGATTCATCTTCAGGGGCGACTTTCCAAAACGTAAGCAGGAGTTGAGTTTTGATTTTTTTTGTACAGTTAGGTATGGGTCTCAATAGAACAGGGTTAAAATATTAGAGTGAGGAAACCCCCCTAAATCCTAAAAACAAATATTTTCTTTTTCGGTTTTAACCTCACTTTTTGTTTGACTCAGACAATTTTTTTGGCGAAATTGTAAAATAAAGTGCTTAATTGGTTTATTAAGTCAATGTAACTTTTTCTGAATCGAAAACAAAAAACCGAATGGTTTTATGTCTTTTAGTTCTTGAGAAAATTGAAAATTACTAAGACTACTTTTTGTTTTTGCTTACTTACAAATATGCATCAGTGCTAGCATCCAGCATTATGGCGCATAAACAGTGAGATATGTATGCAACCCCCCTGCTTGGGCTCACTATAGGATTTGGGGTAGGTGCGAGGTTGGGTGCCTGCAAAGTTTCTTTTGTACTTCCAAAATATTGTAAATATTATTGTTTCTAAATATTCAAATTCGAAAAAAGGAAATTTCCCCAAAATTTCCCTTAAATAAATGAATAATTTCCTAAGAAAAATACAAACGAAAACAATAAATTTCAAAAATATCCCAAAAAAACAGCGCGTATAAAATCACTGTAACAAAGAAAGAAAGAGAAACGTCAAAATAAAGCAAAAAAAAAAGTTTTTCATGTGGATCGCAGCCATTAATGTAGGATTTCCTTAATTCACCTTAAAAGAAACACTACTTTCTATTTTGTAATAATAAAATGTTTATTATATCTTTATTTTTAACACTTTTTGAACAATAAGAGGACGTGTGGAAACCGATTGATTCAAGATGACGCTTGGAATGAAAATCTTTATAACGACCAAATTTAAAGAAAGATTAAAAGAAAAGGAGAAATAATAGAGAGGGGCGCATGTTCCTTTTACTTCGTTGTTCGTTCGTTCGTTAAGTTGTAAGGTCTGTTCATGTCACGTTCAAGTACTAGTTCTGTTCGTTTCGTAATTTTGTAAAATGCTGCTTCAATGGTTAGGCCCCATCCCACATTCGGCCGTCCTGCTTCTTCATTCGGCCCCGAATGAACGATTCCATTACTTCATAAGCTCGGCGACTGTGTTAGTATGATTTGGTCCTTCATGGTCGCCTACGTTCTGGACTTCGTAGCGTCCATTTGCTAGCTTTTTTATGATTTTATAGGGTCCAAAAAATTTAGGACGTAACTTTAAACCTGCACCAAACTGAGTCCGCTTAATGGCGACCAACTCTCCCACTTTGTACGTCTGTGTGACGACTCGCGTTCTGTCGAAGGACCTTCGGTTCTCTTGCTGGATTACCTCAATGTTCCTACGAGCCTCCTCCCGCACCGCTGTGCGCTCCACTTCCAACCCCTCTACAACTTCTTCGTCCAACATCGCTTTTCCCTGCTCAAATCTGCCTTGGTTGACATCTACGTGTGTTTTGCTTATCTCAAATATGTCTTTATTGATATCTGCATTACTAATGCCTGCTAGGGTTTCTTTACCCCTCAGTTCCTCAGAACTCTGCCTTTTCTCAAATATGTCTTTATTGACATCTGCATTACTAATGCCTGCTAGGGTTTCTTTACCCCTCAGTTCCTCAGAACTCTGCCTTTTCTCAAATATGTCTTTATTGACATCTGCATTACTAATGCCTGCTAGGGTTTCTTTACCCCTCAGTTCCTCAGAACTCTGCCTTTTCTCAAATATGTCTTTATTGACATCTGCATTACTAATGCCTGCTAGGGTTTCTTTACCCCTCAGTTCCTCAGAACTCTGCCTTTTCTCAAATATGTCTTTATTGACATCTGCATTACTAATGCCTGCTTCTATGATTCGATGGTTTAACGACTCTTCGATCAATAGACATGCTACTCGACTTAAAGCATCCACATGCTTCATTTTAGTACCCGAACGATGTTCGATGATGTAGTCAAACTCTTGCAAGAACATTGCCCAACGGGATACTCTTAATGGAACATCTTTTTTAGACATCGTCATCGTAAATGCATTGCAGTCCGTTATGATCTTAATTTTACTACCCAATAAATAAACTCTCCACTTTTTAAGCGCTTCGACGATAGCGAGAACTTCTAATTCATAAGAATGATATTTTTCTTCGTAGACTTTTATCTTTCGGCTCATATATTGTATAGGATGGAACTGCTGATCTTCGCTGTCTTTTTGCAATAGAATTGCACCATAACCTTGCATGCTGGCATCGGTATGAACCTCGGTTGGCGCCTTAGGGTCAAACAATCTCAACACAGGTGCGCTGGTTAATGCCTCTTTCAACTGTTCTACTGCAACTATCTGTTCGACACCCATTTTGATTTCGATTCCTTTCCTCATCATATCGGATAAAGGCTTCGCTATAATCGCATATGCTTCAATAAATCGTCGAAAATACGATGTGAGACCAATGAATCGTTGAAGCGACTTCACGTCTACAGGCATCGGAAAGTCTCGAACTGCTCGTGTCTTTTCTTCTGATGGTCGTATAGTATTCTCTTCTAGAATGTAACCCAAAAAGTCAATTTTCCTCTTTAGAAACTGGCATTTGTCCCATCCGATTTTCAATCCATTTTCAGCTGCAACGCTCAACATAGCCTCTAGTTTCTGCAAACCCTCACTTTCTTCCTTGGCGGGAATAATGATATCATCCATGTAGAGAATTATCGTTCCATTCGTAATGAGATCTCGCAACACTGAAGAAATATAGCGGCAAAACACCGCTGGTGAATTTGATATACCAAATGGCACGTAACAAAATTCATATTGACCGTTGTGTGTGACAAATGATGTATATTTCCTCGAATTTTGCTCAATGGGGACATGGAGGAATCCATTAGCTAGATCTAAGGTGGTATACACTTTTGCGCCTTGTAGTTTGTCCAGAACATCATCAATCATAACCATCGGGAAATTGTCTCGAATAATCTTCTCATTCAATTTCCTGTAGTCGCAACACAGGCGTTTCGTTCCATTTTTCTTTTGCACTAGGACGATTGGTGATGCATATTCTGAAGAACTAGGCTTTGTTACTCCGTTTTGTATCCATTCTTCTACTTGTTGCTCCACAGCTTGTTGATCTGCATACGATATTCTCCTCGGTCTCTGGTACACTGGTACCTCATCTCTTAACACCAACTTCATCTCTACTGGTGACTTCCGGTTTTTCTTCGGTATGTAGCTATTTATCATTGCCATCACCCTCTTTTTCTCACCAACTCTCAGATGGTCAAGATCAATCAATGGTCCACTCTCAAAGTCTTCCTTCGCTGACAAACAAATCTCTTCAAACTCTACTAGAAGTTCACACACTTCTACTTCTCTAGCGACTGTGTTCTCGTAACCACCTCGATCCAATACTTCCAACCCCTGGCTCTCGTTGCCCCTGCTGGCAAAGTACTTATCGCCCATGTTAACCCCAACACACCTCGCTCTGCTATTCGCACACCCTCGTGTACCTGCTAGGCTACTGTTTTTAACCACAGTTTTAACCTCTGCCTCTAGGGTTTGTCTAACGGAAAACTCGGCACCATCTTCAGTGATCTTAACATCCAACTCTTTTAAAATTTCATTTCCCATTACAGCCGAATAGGGTATGTCGACCTCTCTAACTGCATGGAAAACTAGACTCAACTCAAACTCATCAATCTTAACAATAGTTTCAAAACTACCTAAGGTGAATACCTTCTTTTGGCCTATGCCAGACAAACATTTTTTAATTGGACTTAATTCAACATAATCCAACCTAATCAAAACATCGTAACGTATTAAGTTCACGTCACTACCTGTGTCGAATAGTGCTGACACACTCTTCCCCTTAATTTCGATCTCTTTAAAGATTCGACGACTGCTTATTGCCAGTGACACTCGAACTTCGGGAAGTTCGTCTGTCGTTGCCGTATGAACACGATTTGTATCCGTCCTCTTATTCCTCTGATCACCTCTATTATTTGCTTGTATTTTTCCACACTCAAACGATCTGTGCCCCTCCTGTCCACAACGGAAACATTTAATATTGAGTACTTTGCAATCTTTGGCGAGATGTGAAGTCCCAGCACACTTAAAACATTTTCGCTCCTGTCTCTCCTGTTTAAAATATTGGGCACTTGTCCCAGCTTGTGTTCCTCCCCGCGAGTATGACGACTGTTGGTTCGGTCCACGTATTTTTTCATAAATGGGTATCTGACCTTTTAATTCTCTGATAGTCTTTGCTTGGTAAAGAGCGAGCTTATTCTGACGACTGTCAGGAATCCCTTCAATAAAATATTCGATGAGACTACTCTCATCTAGCTCAATCGCTTTCCCTATCTCTACTAATTCGTACAAATATTCTCTCAATGACTCCGCGGACCTCTTCTTTCTTGATCGGAGCTGACGATGTATCTCAGCTGGTGATAGAACAGTGCCAAATTCATCGATCAGCGCACTCTTTAAACTCTTCCAGTCCTTTATGCTGGATTGACTTCGAACGAAAAGTCTGGCGGCCCCTTTAAGTAACTGTTTCCCATAAATAAATTTCTGTAAGTCATTCCACTCGACAGTTATAGCATTTTCTTCGAAACCCCGTAGCCAATGATTAATGTCGTAGCTACCACTTCCATGAAAAGGCATTAGAGAATCCTCGATATCTCTCAAGGTGAATATTGTCCCTCTTGACGGTGGGGCATTTATCAAGCGGATCGAAGAATAACTACCCCCGTCACTATCTTCCTCACCTTCATTCGGCCTTGACAGACCGAAATGTTGGAGGAGCCTATCCTGAAGTGCCCTTTTCAACCCTATCGTCGTCAAGTTGAGTTCTTCCAACTTTGTCCTAAGTCCCTCTACCGTTAAGGCCAAAATTGCGTCCCTCTCCATTTTACAATTATAGAAAAGAATAATTTACTTTGAATTTAAGACAAAAAGTTTAAGCTACTTTATTTTTATATAATAATTAAAGCCACAATAGCGTCACTCACCAATTACATTTATTCTAATGATCTATCGATGTGATGACTAATGTGATGACTGATGTGATGACTGATGCGATGACTGGACACGTCTCTTCGTTTATGTTGGAGCATCCAACAGCGAAAATTTCAATGAATTACGCTTTCTCGTTGGTGCCCTTTACTATTTCTTTTTTTTTTGTATAGTTTATTTCTCAAATGTATTTCTTCCACTTATATATCTTTTTTTTCACAGCAATGTTTTTCTTTAAATAACTTTTTTTTTCACAGCACTGTTTAGTTTTCAAATGACTCTTCTGCCTTCTCTTCTCTTTTGCCTGTTATTGTTCACAACGCTCAAATAACATAGACATAGACACTTCTGCACATAGCCATATACATAGCTTGTTCGTCACGTAGGCACTGCGACTGTATATCCAGCATATAGTTTGTCCGTTATGTACGTTATGCACGCGACGCTCAAGAAAATCAAAGATTCCTTTTCTTTGTGTTTTATAATATTAACTCTTTCACACTTCGCCCGTCACGTAGGCACTACAAAAAATGGGTATTTATTTCGATCGTTTCTCTAATTTCAATATACACTCTCTATATATTTTTTTTTCGCTGTCGCGGCGGCACTAATATTTAGGGATGATGCCCTTTTTAGTTTCCAATCCCAGCTAGAGCTCCCAAAATGTAGGATTTCCTTAATTCACCTTAAAAGAAACACTACTTTCTATTTTGTAATAATAAAATGTTTATTATATCTTTATTTTTAACACTTTTTGAACAATAAGAGGACGTGAATCAATCGGTTGATTGATTCAAGATGACGCTTGGAATGAAAATCTTTATAACGACCAAATTTAAAGAAAGATTAAAAGAAAAGGAGAAATAATAGAGAGGGGCGCATGTTCCTTTTACTTCGTTGTTCGTTCGTTCGTTAAGTTGTAAGGTCTGTTCATGTCACGTTCAAGTACTAGTTCTGTTCGTTTCGTAATTTTGTAAAATGCTGCTTCAATGGTTAGGCCCCATCCCACATTAATGTGTTCAATTTGTATGAAAAAGTGAAACTTTAAAAATTAATTAAAAATAGAAATAATTGTTTCCTCACTCTAGGATTGCGATAAATAGTGTTTTTTAGTGATTATCTATCGAATAAAAAAAAACTGCGTGTGAAAATTCGTGCTTACGTTTTGGAAAGTTGAGCCCATCTTCATCGCCGCTAAATCAACCAACAAGACTCCATGATAATCCAGTCAAAAAGCTTGTTGAAATTCTATCGAATCCCAATTAAAATGAAAGTCTATCGGAGCATTCGTTCAATACCTCATCCAGTCATTCCCTGTCACGTTTATCCAAACATACACAGCCAATAGTATGCCTTAGTTCCGAAGAGGAAATCGTCAAGAAAGCTAGAGAGAGAGAGACTTTATTTCTCTTCTGCCACGTGAACTGGCGCTACAAGTGTTGGCCTATTTGGATCGAACCGATCTTCGTTCTACAAAACCCTAAGGTGGTTAGGAATTCTTTAGGCACTGTAAATAACTTTGATAATGGCCGATCAGAAGACAAAATCAGCTTCTATTTATATTTTGACTGCAATTGTCGAGTTTTCGACATTAGTTGTTCGCAATTACACATTGCAAAAAGTGAGCTGGACGGACGGGATAAGTGTTGCAAACTAATACAAATATAATAGTTTTAAATGCATCTTTTTTTGTTTTTCTGCAGGGATGAATGCTACTTAATATAGCTAGTGAACAAATGTTGACTGATTCCGAACCAAGGAACATGCTCAACTAGAAGGGGGACTTCCTAAATTTCTTTTACAAGCATAGTATTCAAAGCTTAATTGGTATAATAATTTTTATTTGGTTTATACAAGAAGCTTAATTATTGTCTTTATCGACAGCTCCACTTTTAATGAATACCATTGGTGAAAGTGATAGACCACAAAACGAAGACATTCAAACGGCGCAGTTGTTGGCTCTAGTTTTGGACATTCTATCATTTTGTGTAGAACATCACACGTACATATCACATAAAGAATTTTATAATACAAAAAAGATCTCAAGGGAATACTAGTGCTTATGAAAAGCACACACACTTTTAAGAAAAATAAATACACTTAAAGACACTTAAACGCTTGTCCCGCCTTCCCTTAATGACATCTATCGTTCGAAGCAATGGAAACGATTTTCTAAAATAAAAAAATTGAGAACTGTTGATCAATTGATTTTAAATCTAATTTTAATTTAGCTGTCCTAATTGAAACTTGAATGAGTGGATGTGGTGAAATTATATGCTGCGTACAAGTCAGCTATTTCAAAAAAAGGCAGCAAATGACAACATAGTTCATCGATCAGATTCGAAAATATTATGATTTTTCATGAAATTTTTGAAATGGTAGATCAAGCATGATGTCATTTCTGAACTAGTTGCTTCATTTGGATTATTGAAACGGTTCCAAGTGTTGACTTAATTCATCTAAGTGATTCTGAGAACCAATTTTAATTTTAACGAAAAATTGGAAAAATTTTCATATGGGGAAACTTTCAAGAATTTCGATATGAATATGAAAATGTTGAAACGTCTCTGGCATGACATTTTTTCGATGTTCTGGTTAGATTTTAAAATGGGTTTCAGAATAACCTAGAGGATTAAAAACAACACTGAAGACCGTTTAAATCGTTGGAATCGAGCAAGTAGTTTAAAAATGACAACGTGGTTTATCGATCACATCTAAGAAAATCATATGATTTTTCATTATATTCTTCAAAATAGTATTTTCAAGAATTTCATTTTTATTACTGACAAAAATTTTGATGGGTTTACTTGTCAAGTTTTTAAAGGGGCCGACCCATAGAATCCGTTGCGTCCGTTTCGGCAACGGATGCGGTGCCGTTGCCGCATTTAACGGAATGAAGGTGACCAAATGAATCCGTTGCGATATTTTGACAGCTGAATTCGTACAGATTCTTGAAAATCAACATTAACACTTTCTTCAATTAAAGTTAATTTATATATTTTTTTCAAAGAATATACGTAAAACATAAACATAAAATGGATTTTGACGATATAATAGAAATTTTGCTTCTGGTGCTCCTACTTGCAAAGGCTCGCGAGTGTTTAAATATAATGCAAATTCGTCGTTTCTGGGTACGAGAATTGTACGAGGATCGTGAAAAGCACGGCTCCCAAAGTGATGGTGGTATTTTGTGGCAGTCGGATTTTGGTCAAAAATTGTTCAGTGGAAATTTGGGAGTACCAGAAGACGATACTTTGCCAAACTCCAATGTAAAGTTTCCACATTATTTCGTTGGAGATGCAGCATTTCCGCTAAAACCTTTTCTGATGCGCCCATACCCAGGTAAAAGTTATAAATTTTTCTACTTGAAATCATTAATTGTAATTATTTACCGTTTAGGAGATCACTTACCATTTGACCGTGAGCATTTCAATAAACGCCTTTCCAGAGCCAGACGCGTAATTGAAAATGCCTTTGGTATTTTGGTGTCACGGTGGAGAATTCTCCTGAATCCCCTTCAAATGAGTCCGGAGTCAGCAGAAAAGATTGTAAAAGCAGCTGTTTTATTGCATAATTTCATGAAAATGAATGATAACAACTACATTCCACCAAACTATGCAGACAGCTACCAAGATGATGTATTAATCAAAGGCCTGTGGCGGGAAAACACAGCTCCTCTTCAAAGACCAAAAAGAATTTTTTCGAATAATGCAACAAGGGATGCATTTAAATTGGGGGATCAGTTAAAAGATTACCTCCTTAACGATTCATGTTATTAATAAAAGATTCCCAATAAAAAAAATTCTATAAAGTTATCCTATTTTATTATTCCCCTTTCTACATACCATAATAATTTGATTTAATATGATATTTTAAGCAAATAGCATTATGTAAAGCCAAATGAAGAACGTTGGGCCCCTATTGTTGAGCCAGCATGATTTAATTTTTTGAAAAATTGAAAAATAAAATTCTTAATCTAATCAAAAACAGTGCAACCGCAACACCTGCCTCGCCCAATAGTGTCACAAAAACAAAAACATAAAAGGAACTGTGTATTTTTATTCAAAATGTTAGTTTACATGTTTTTAAAATGACAGAAAAGTGTCTTTAAATTTTTTTTTTATAAATATAGTTTAAAAGTTATTATATGTACGTATTAGACCGAGAGCCCACAGCAATTTTTGGGTGTAATTGATAACAAAAAATAAATAGCATAATTAGATAGGCCTTTTATAGTTATTTACAAATGTGAAAGTCTTTCATATTCTAGTGGGAGCAATAGTGCACAATAGTGCACCGAGAATGCAGTTCTTTCCAAGTCCAAATAATTGTGATAACAACTTTGCTAAAATGTAGAGTTAAGCCCCTTGATTGAAAATATTGAGGTCTAAGACGTTTTACACACAGCCTTCTGCCTGCCAGACGCGATAAGAATAGTCTACTTCTTGCACTAAAAAGGCCACCTTCAAAACGTCTTTGACTTCGATATTTGCAATTGGGGCACTTAGCTCTTCATTTTGAATTTATGGCAAATTTTTTATCACAATTTTTAAAGACTTTCTATCTGCTTATCTGATGCACTTTTATACACTATTGCGCCCACTAGAGTATGCAAGACGTTCACATTTATAAATAACTATAAAAGGCCTATCTAA
This sequence comes from Philhelius festivus, assembly GCA_963931855.1. Lineage (NCBI taxonomy): Eukaryota > Metazoa > Arthropoda > Insecta > Diptera > Syrphidae > Philhelius > Philhelius festivus. The sequence goes on along the minus strand of OZ007554.1, from coordinate 135,409,444 downwards.
TTATGCTAATTATTTTTTTTATCAATCACACCCAAAAATTGCTGTGGGCTCTCGGTCTAATACGTACATATAATAACTTTTAAACAAATTCAGAAAGCACCAGGCTTAATATTTGGTTTTTTAGTTCGTCCTGCCGCCCTTCGGTTAGCTTCAGTAAGTACTCATCCAGAACCGCCAAAAAAACAGCATTGCGGCTCATTCCACGGCGAGTCCTCCGGTGCTTCGCTTCCTGATTTTTGTTTTTTGTTCAGTTCTTTCAGGAAGCGGTCCCGCAAGGATCTCCACCTTGTTTGGCACATTTCCTCTAAAAGAATAAATAGATATATTAATAGATATTAAAAATGCAAAAAAGAACCCACCTTTCATGCCAACAGCAGCAGCCACATCCACCCATGCCTTCTCCTTCAGCAACTTGTTGCGATATATCTGCAACGATTTGTTATATATGCACGGGTGGTTTTTTACAGCCTCAATGAGAAGTTCTTCAAACATTTCTGCAAAAAAATATATTATTTTGTTATTATATTGCATATATTCTTAGAAAATAACAATTCTTACCTTTTTTTTGATTTTTACGGTATCCAATTTCAATTTGCAATGCACCACAAACTTCAAACGAACTAGAGATGAGTCAATTGGTCAGAAAAAGTGAAGCGGTATTAGAGATGTGCTTATATATCACTGAGAGTGGTTCAATTAGTGTTATTCAGTAGCAGGTTTTGGTTCTGCTTTAGAAGTGATTTCAGTTATGTTTGTTATGTTTAAGGATGTACGCAGAATTTTAGTTAGTGGCGGATTTTTGTTAGTGGGGGGGTAAATCTCATTAAAAAAATAGTTTTGATACAGAAGTCTTGCTTTCAAAAGAAGATACATTTCCTAATGTATAAATATATTTTGATTAGCGGATTTCAAAACTGGTTTTGCGTTCTGAAAATAAACTAGTGTTTTTAAATCAGCTTCTGGAGGGATGGTTATTACTACGTTTACAAAGCGAATTGAATCGTGATTGGTTCAGAATTAGTGCCGTGTATACCTAGATTGAATCGAAGTAGGATTATTCGATTCGATTCGGCCCGGTTAAACAAGCTGAATCGAATCGAAAGCTCTGTTAATCTAACGTCTTAGTGGATATGCGGTCGTGTAAACGTAATGTGTGTGAGGGTTGGCCTCATATTGTTGTTACTTTATGTTATGATTAGAAATAAGTTACTTAATTTATCACGTGTTAAATCATATTGACATCAAATCTGAGTTTGTTTACAAAAACACAACTTTTTCCAATTTGGCGCGCTAAAAAAACAACATGCTGTCTCTTTCTTTTGCATTGAAAAGTGTCAAAAATTACATTCAAACCATTACGCACATCAATCTGATTGAATATTGACACGCTTCCAGAATGAATGAGAATTTTCATTTGTTGTGGTAGGTTGTCAGCATGTTTTGACTGAGATATTTTGACACAAATTGACGTAGAGTCAGTAATCATAATCTTGTCAGTATTATGGCTGAAAATATTGGTAACTTATACGTATAAACAATAGATTTTATATATATACCTAGATAAACAACATCGCTTTCAAAAGTGAAGCTCGGCCACCATTTTGGTGGAGGCGAATACAACAACAATTCTATTGTGTTTTGTGTGCTGTTTCTTTTTTGCGGAGGTGATTTTTTCTAAAATTAAGTATTTTTATTTGTTCAATTCATTTGTTAAATGCATTTATTTCCATTGCTTACATTTTTTTCCTCCAACAAAATGGTCGTAAAGCTTCACTTTTTCTCTGTACAAAAGATCTCTATGGTATATACATACATATATATAATAACATATATAAATATATATATATAATCAATTTTGTGTACCATTTCATTAACCACGTATCAATTTTAAAACTTTATCGTTAATGCCAATGGACTGTTATTGCTATTTCACTACAGTATAAATCACAACTAGAGTAACATCTCTAAGGTAGCAGTTTGTCTCACCCCATCACTAGCAAAAACATGAAACTTCAAATTGCTGATGACAACGGCTGTCACAGCATTTGCCGAAAAGAAAAGTTAAAAGTTCAGCTACTTGTTCCGTTGCGTCCGTCGCATGCGACGCCTTTTGGTCGTCTCTTATGAAAAAGCGTATATTTAATCAAGCTGTCAGTTGAATACGCCACGGCAACGGATGCGGTGTTATTATATTGCATATATTCTTAGAAAATAACAATTCTTACCTTTTTTTTTGATTTTTACGGTATCCAATTTCAATTTGCAATGCACCACAAACTTCAAACGAACTAGAGATGAGTCAATTGGTCAGAAAAAGTGAAGCGGTATTAGAGATGTGCTTATATATCACTGAGAGTGGTTCAATTAGTGTTATTCAGTAGCAGGTTTTGGTTCTGCTTTAGAAGTGATTTCAGTTATGTTTGTTATGTTTAAGGATGTACGCAGAATTTTAGTTAGTGGCGGATTTCGGTTAGTGGGGGGGTAAATCTCATTAAAAAAATAGTTTTGATACAGAAGTCTTGCTTTCAAAAGAAGATACATTTCCTAATGTATAAATATATTTTGATTAGCGGATTTCAAAACTGGTTTTGCGTTCTGAAAATAAACTAGTGTTTTTAAATCAGCTTCTGGAGGGATGGTTATTACTACGTTTACAAAGCGAATTGAATCGTGATTGGTTCAGAATTAGTGCCGTGTATACCTAGATTGAATCGAAGTAGGATTATTCGATTCGATTCGGCCCGGTTAAACAAGCTGAATCGAATCGAAAGCTCTGTTAATCTAACGTCTTAGTGGATATGCGGTCGTGTAAACGTAATGTGTGTGAGGGTTGGCCTCATATTGTTGTTACTTTATGTTATGATTAGAAATAAGTTACTTAATTTATCACGTGTTAAATCATATTGACATCAAATCTGAGTTTGTTTACAAAAACACAACTTTTTCCAATTTGGCGCGCTAAAAAAACAACATGCTGTCTCTTTCTTTTGCATTGAAAAGTGTCAAAAATTACATTCAAACCATTACGCACATCAATCTGATTGAATATTGACACGCTTCCAGAATGAATGAGAATTTTCATTTGTTGTGGTAGGTTGTCAGCATGTTTTGACTGAGATATTTTGACACAAATTGACGTAGAGTCAGTAATCATAATCTTGTCAGTATTATGGCTGAAAATATTGGTAACTTATACGTATAAACAATAGATTATATATATATACCTAGATAAACAACATCGCTTTCAAAAGTGAAGCTCGGCCACCATTTTGGTGGAGGCGAATACAACAACAATTCTATTGTGTTTTGTGTGCTGTTTCTTTTTTGCGGAGGTGATTTTTTCTAAAATTAAGTATTTTTATTTGTTCAATTCATTTGTTAAATGCATTTATTTCCATTGCTTACATTTTTTTCCTCCAACAAAATGGTCGTAAAGCTTCACTTTTTCTCTGTACAAAAGATCTCTATGGTATATACATACATATATATAATAACATATATAAATATATATATATAATCAATTTTGTGTACCATTTCATTAACCACGTATCAATTTTAAAACTTTATCGTTAATGCCAATGGACTGTTATTGCTATTTCACTACAGTATAAATCACAACTAGAGTAACATCTCTAAGGTAGCAGTTTGTCTCACCCCATCACTAGCAAAAACATGAAACTTCAAATTGCTGATGACAACGGCTGTCACAGCATTTGCCGGAGAGAAAAGTTAAAAGTTCAGCTACTTGTTCCGTTGCGTCCGTCGCATGCGACGCCTTTTGGTCGTCTCTTATGAAAAAGCGTATATTTAATCAAGCTGTCAGTTGAATACGGCACGGCAACGGACGCAACGGATTCTATGGGTCGGCCCCTTAAAACCTTTCGAATTTGGGCATAAAAAAAAACTTGCCAAGTAAGCCCATCAAATTTTAGTCAGTAATCATTAAATAATAAAATTTCTCTATTACATTGTAGCTGTTTCAATATTATTCTACTTTAAATATTCGGTATTAAACCTTCATGAAGTAAGAACTTGGCGTACTTTTAGATCTCAGTACTTTTCACGGCTGACTTGTTACACAAAGGTTTTTGTATAGAAGAACTTGGCTCTTTTTTTAACATTTATGTTTTTGGTCTGATCTCACTCCTTTTTGCAAAGATTTTAATATTTTGCCATGTCAAAATCTCGAAAGATACGGAAAGATAGAAGGCTGTACTCAACTTAGTTTAAAGCTTCCTATTTCTTTTGGTATATTTTCTTTTTGTTATTGGTTGTTTTGATTTGCGCTTCAATTATTTCTTCTTGTCCTGGCAAGATACCTAACATACTAACCTTAATTACTGCAATCAGAAGTGCTCCATATAAATTAAACATTTTCTTAGAAAGTGGGTGGATACCACGCCCCCCGAATGGAGAACCCCAATTTTTATTTTTGGTCCTTTATACGCAATTTGAGCCCTACGTTTCTACCAAATTTCATTGTTCTACTGCAATCGGAAGTGCGCCATGTATAATTTACATCAGTTCTGAGGAAGTGGGCCCCCTGAATGGAAAATTTCAAATTTTATATTTTTTTATTTGTATGCAATTTAAGTCCTACCACTTTACCAAATTTCATCGTTTTACAGCAGTCGGAAGTGCTCCATTCAACCAACACCAATTTGGAGAAAGTGGGCGTGGTATGCCCCCTGAATGGAAAACCTCGATTTGTATTCTTGGTCCTTTATATGCAATTTGAGCCCTACCGTTCTATCAAATTTCATTTTGCTACTGCAATCGGAAGTGCCCCATGTATAATTTACATCAGTTCTGAGAAAGTGGGCGGATACCACGCCCCTGAATGGAAAATTTCAAATTTTATATTTTTTTCTTTGTATGCAATTTAAGTCCTACCATCATCATCATCATCATCGGCTCGACAACCGGGTTCCGGTCCTGGCCTCTTTCAACAAGTCTCTCCACCTATCCCGGTCTCTAGCCGACGCCATCCAGTTGCGCACCCCAAGGCTTCGGGCGTCCTGGTCTACGCCATCTCTCCAGCGCAAGCATGGTCTACCACGCTATCGTCTACCATAGAATGTACCACAAAGAACTTTCCGAGCAGGTTCCTCTTCGCTCATGCGAGCTAGGTGCCCTGCCCACCGGAGTCTACCGAGCTTAATTTTTGTCACGATATCTGCTTCTAGGTAGATTGCGTACAATTCATGATTGTACCGTCTCCGGAATCGTCCTTCCTCACATATGGGGCCAACAATTCTCCTTAAGACTTTTCTCTCGAACGCAGCTAAGAGGTCGGAGTGCCTTTTGCTAAGCACCCAAGTCTCGGATCCATATGTGAGTACTGGCAGGACCATGGTCCTGTACAGCAGCAGTTTTGAAGTTATGGTGAGATTTCTGGATTTGAAAAGCTTTGACAGACTATAGTAGGCTCTGTTGGATTTGAGAAGCCGCCCGCGTATTTCTTCTTCTATATTGTTATCGGCTGCTACTATTGACCCAAGGTATTTAAAGGATTGCACCACTTCAAATTCGTGCTCCGCAACCTTGATTGTTTGACCAACTGTTCCTCTCGCATTCGACGCCACCATGTACTTTGTTTTACCTTCACTAATGTGCAGCCCCAGATTTTGTGCCGCCTGCTCGATCTGGATGAAGGAATCGTGTACAGCTTGTTCGGTTCTTCCGATGATGTCAATGTCGTCTGCGTAAGCTAGTAACTGGCTGGACCTGTTGACGATGGTCCCTCTTGTTGCCGTGCCAGAGTCACGGATTGCTTTCTCCAACGCCAGGTTGAAGAGGAGGCAGGCCAAACCGTCCCCTTGTCGGAGTCCATTAAAGATGTTGATTGGTCTGGATAGCAATCCGGCTATTTTTACTTGGCTTGTTACGTTGGTCATGGTCAACCTACATAGTCGTGTCAATTTATTTGGGATGCCGAATTCTCTCATGGCTTTGTAAAGTTCTACCCTGGCTATGCTATCATAGGCGGCCTTAAAGTCTATAAACAGATGGTATGTTGGGATGTTAAATTCTAGACATTTTTCCATCGCCTGCCTAAGGGTAAAGATCTGATCAGTTGTTGATTTGCCTGGAATGAAACCACACTGATATTGTCCGATGACGGTTTTAGCGTATGGGGTTATCCGGTCTTGTAGGATAGAGGAGAATATCTTAAGGCGGTACTCAACAACGTGATACCTCTATAATTGCTGCACGTTGTGACATCTCCCTTCTTATGTATGGGGCATATTATGCCTTTTCGCCAGTCTTCTGGCATTTCTTCCTGCTCCCATACGTGCACTATAATATCATGAATTGCTTGACGTAAGGCTGGCCCGCCGTGATGAAATAATTCGGCTGGTATGCCATCGGCTCCCGGGGATTTGTTCTGTTTAAGCCAGCCCTTCTCAACCTCTTCTATGCTTGGTGGCGGCAACATAGGGTATTCTTCTTGAAGTAGTGGAGCCTCCACTTCTGCAGTGAGCTGACCATTTAGCAATTCATTAAAGTACACTTCCCATCGCTCCAGTATGCTTTCAGGATCGGTGATCAGATTTCCCTCTCCGTCCTTGCAGTATGTGCAGCGTGGTGTGTACTGCGTCATGTTTCGGACGGATTGGTAGAACTTCCGCGCCTGGTGCGGACATCGCTCTCGGCTATTTTCTATTTCACAGATTAGGTTCTTCTCCCAGGCTGATTTCTTTTGTCTGTGAAGCCGTTTTTCTGTTCTTCTGAGCTCTTTATATTCCTCTTCGCGTGCCCGCGTTCTATGAGATTGTTGCATTGCAACATTCTTACGTTCAGTCGCTTGCATTCATCATCAAACCAGTCGTTCCGATTTTTACGACTGCTGCCTAAGATGGAGTTGGCAGTACTAATGACAGTATTTTTAAGACGTGTCCACTTTTCATTTACGCCCAGCATACTGGCTCCAGGACTTACTCTCCCTAAGTCAGGTGTTTCTAGGGCGAGTCCTAACGCATTACCAAAGGTGTTACTGGTGTTTTCATTGCGCAGGGCAGCCGTGTTGATTCGAACCTGATCGGCGGATGCAATGCGTCTTCGCAAGGCAATCCGCCCTCGGAAAACCATACCAACAAGATAGTGATCCGAGTCGATATTGGCACCTCGGTACGTTCGTACCGTCATCAAGTTCGAGTAGTGGCGACGGTCGATCAACACGTGGTCTATTTGGTTACGAGTGACTCCATCAGGTGATACCCAGGTGGCTTTGTAGATATCTTTACGCGGGAACCTGGTACTCGCAACGACCATGTTTTTCGATGCTGCCAATTCTAAGACTCGAAGTCCATTGTCATTAGTGTTCTCATGCAAACTATGGGTGCCTGCGTAATGCCTGAATACCGGCTCCCGACCTATTTTTGCGTTCAAATCCCCAAGGATGATTTTAACATCATACCTTGGACAGGCATTGAGGGCCCTCTCGACTTGTTCGTAGTAAGTCTCTTTTTCTTCGTCTGAGGACTCCTCCGTAGGTCAGTGAACGTTAATGAGGCTGATGTTCGTAAATTTGCCTCGCACGCGAAGGGTGCATAGCCTTTCGCTTATAGCGTTAAAGCCGATGATAGTAGACTTCATTTTTTCGCTGACTAGGAAGCCTTCCCCGAGCACATGGTGTTTTGTATGACAGCTGTAGTATATGTCATATTCTTTCTTCTGTAAAACACCATTCCCTGTCCATCTGATTTCTTGAAGAGCTGTTATGTCAGCTTTATACTTTGACAGGGCATCGGCTAGCTGCTGAGCAGCTCGAGCTCTATAGAGCGATCGTACGTTCCATAAGAAAATTCGTAAATCGTTTTTCCTTTTTCTTTGCGTGGGTTGTCGTCGTGAGATCAGTCCGTTTCCGAGGCTTGTTGTCAGTCTCGTAATTCTTTTAGTTTTACGGGACAGGGAATCAACCTGTCGCCAACCTGAGGAACCAGCCCGATCATATTAGCCAAACCTTTTTTAAAAGGCTTGTTTCTAGCGGCCGCCGCGGAGAGGCTATGATCACACTTCCACCAGTCCCGAATAGTTACGGCACGTGCATGTTTTCGTATGCTACATGTTGTTCCCCCTATTCGTCTGATGGCTGACCGCCATTTAAGTCCTACCACTTTACCAAATTTCATCGTTTTACAGCAGTCGAAAGTGCTCCATTCAACCAACACCAATTCGTAGAAAGTGGGCGGATACCACGCCCCTGAATGGAAAACCCCAATTTTATTTTTGGTCCTTTATATGTATTTTAAGCCCTACCGTTCTACCAAATTTCATCGTTTTACAGCAGTCGGAAGTGCTCCATTCAACCAACACCAATTCGGAGAAAGTGGGCGGATACCACGCCCCCTGAATGGAAAATCTCAAATTTTCGATTTTTTCCTCTACTTGCATGACAAGACCTACCGTTGTGCAAAATTACAAGATTCTACGATGTCGGGAAGTGCTCCATAATTTTGATGATCTGTCAGTCAGTCAGTCAGTTACGGTTTTTGTGATTTTTGAGGCCTTATAACTCAGGAACCACTTATAATAGAAAACTGAAATTTGGTGAGGCGCCTGTGCTTGACTAGCTTAGCAAATATTCGGAATTTGCTCCCACTAGAGAATGCAAGACGTTCACATTTCTAAATAACTACTAAAGGCCTATCTAATTATGCTAATTATTTTTTCGTTATCAATCACACCCAAAAATTGCTGTGGGCTCTTAGTCTATAAGGAAATTGAGAAGAATTTATTTTCATGAAACCGCCTGAATGACTCTAAACATGATCAATTCCAGTTTGAAATATTCGTCGGAGAGCTGAAAAAGAAATAGGGATGTTTCAAAGAAAGCCTTGTTGTTTTTTGGCACAAAAGATTGGACAAAAAAAGATTTTATTCTGTCAATGCAGTCTTTATGCAGGCCAGAACCTCAGTCAAAAATAATGTTTCATGGAATTCAATTTAAGGATAGCAAATCATATTCGATGCCAAAGGTGAAGAGTTCTGAAGCAAAAGAACACGACAAAATTAAATTCAAAAACATATCTTCCCTTACGGACAGGCAATTAGTGCATATAATGCTAGCAAAACAAGATCACTATGACTATGAAATTAACTCCTAGATATGGGCAAATCTCAGAAACTTTTGACTTTCGTGTAACTTTGAAATTAAGTTACTTCATAGCAGCGTTACCACTTCCGGAAAAAAAGTCGAAGTAGATTTGAAGAAAAAAGCGAAGTAAATCGAGAAAAATCGAAGTAGATTTCAAAATGGCTTTTTACTTGCTTTTGGAAAAAATGTTGCATACAAAATTTTTTTTCCTTAAATGAATACATATTACCTATTAAATTTGTATTTAAAATTGTCAATACATTTCTTTTAATTTTAAAGAAATTTCGCATAAAATTACTCATTTGTGTATTTGGATTGTGTTGACGTTCTTTTATTTTATGGTAATTTTGAGGTTATATACTACTACTTAGAGTGCAATAGAGAAAAAGAAGTAGATTTGGGCTTTATTTTGTAAAATTGAAGTAGATTGAAACAGAGATTATCAAAATGAAGTAGATTTCAGTATTTTGCTAATGGTGCGAAGTAGGAAGTAGATTTTAAAATATTTTGGAAAAAAGAAGTAGATCTACTTCAATTGAAGTAAAGTGGTACCACTGCTTCATAGTCATATTTTTTTACTCTATCTCTGATAATTTTTTCGAAAATATAGTATTACAGTATAAAAAAAGTTACATTAAGAATTTTTTTTTACCTATAGAACGAGTAAAAGGCAAAAAGTATAAGAAAAATACAAAATTTTATATGTTACTATTAAAATATTTAAAAAGTTTAATGTCCTTACGATTGAAGCATCTGATTTTAGTTTGTTAAATTCAAATGGGGTTCATAAGAGACTTTGAAAATCAAAATTTTTTATGAAAAAATTATGTGCCTTGCTTAGATTTATGACAGTGTTTGTCAGAAGTTTCGGTACTACAATTCCGAAAAAATCATTAAAATCTGGTACGTCTCTTATCATTTACACAGCATGCTTTGCACCGATTTCTAAATTACATATTCATTTTCTATAGACAAAAATGAATAAATTAAGCTTTGGTAGAGGTGTGTGCTAAAATCGCAACCTGGTTAAAATTAGCTTATACTGAATTAAAAGAGTGCGAAACTTTTTTTTTTTCAAGACATTTTCAGTTAGCACTCTAATAAAAAGCAATATTTCCCGTTCTTAACTATTGTTCCTTCTTCTAAATCATACTAAGAAGTGTACGTTTTGTCGCTGACGCTACATATTTTATGGATCTTTAAAATTCAGTAGTTAATTACAAAGAAAAATCATTGATATTTTTCATACATTAGTTTTGAAGCAGAGAAAAATTTTATTCATCAAAATTTTTAGTAAAATTACGTGTTATTTTTAATTAAAAGCTTCACTATAAAATGTACATATTTAGAAAAGTGAACAAACTTTTACTTAAATATAAATCATAAGTTAAATTTTTATCATTTGTTATAAAAAATTAAAAATTTCTATATTAATTTAAAATTTTGCGCTCACATAATTTCTATAATTCAAATATTAACGAATGCAAGCTAGGGCAGTGAGAAAAGTGAAAAAAATGATCCTTATCAATAAGTCTTATAAACATAGGTATAAACAACTTACGTCGAACGTTATTATGGTATCAGTTTAGTCTTTGTGACTCGGCCACGTAAAGTCGTTTCGTGTTACTGTTTCGATAGTTCAACGTCGCACTATGGGACCAAATGATGAAATCCATCTCAAAAATGGTTTTGGTGAATTTCGTAATTTGAAAAATCTAATGATGGGATTATATACTAGAAATAGGGTTCTTCCTAACACAGTCAATTTTTTGTATCTTACTTTTGTTCTAGGTACCTAAAATTACCTTTAAAAATGACATTTCGATATTTTTATTTTTTAGAATTATTGGAAGTGAGAGTTTGAAGTCAATTATTTCGTATTTTTCTGGACAGAATGTATAAGTATTATACCTTTTTGAAAAGCCCAAGCCCTCTTCTTTACAAAACAGTTATATTTTTTTAATTAAGTTCACCAGTAAATTAATAAAAAAATGAGTAAGGTGCAGTATATTTTTCATATGCAACACATTTTCATAAACATCATATAAGTGACGATGTTTCCACAAAATTTATAAGTTTTTATCATTTATTTCCAATATTATTAAAATTCTAAATTTTATTTTTAGAATAAAATATTTTTTGTTTTCCAATTTTAAACTTCCTTACTCATATATATATTAAAAAAAATCATAATTAAATAAAAATAAATGCCAAGCATTTGAGGGTGGGAGGGGGTGTGTAGTTTATGGTTGCATATAATACAAATGTAGGTACATAGTTATAAATAACACAAATATTGTTTGACGAGGCTTAAGAACTTTTAGACATTAATTAATATACTTTTGAATTCCTTTTTTTTTGTCTTAAGGGCGAAAAACTTTCATATATCAAAAAGGGGCGTGGCAGTACACGGACTTTACTATAAATAAATAACACTTTTCATAAACTCACTTCTTCATATAAAACTTAATTTAAAAAATGCCTGCTCTTAATGAACTTTAAGCTGAAAATAAAAAAAGGGGAGTGAAAGTAGGCGGGAAAGTGGGCAGAAAAAATATACATGCGATGTCTTAAGTTTAAAAAACCTTAAAAACAAATTTTCGGCTTCCTGTTCACTAAAAATAAGAAAATAATAAAAATCTAAAAAAACATGGTAGTGGGCGGATTTTACAAAAAAACTACTTTCAAATGTTTTCACTGGTAAAAGAAGAAAACAAATTTCATCCAAATTGTTGCAATAATTCTTGCTCCAACAAATTTTTCCCATATAAATGAAACAAAATCTACAAATTTGTTATTTTATTTTATTAAAAAAAAAATAAAATAATTTATTTCTATATGAAACGTTTTAATATTTTAAATTCTTAGTTATAGAAGTATAGGTGTGCAAAATTTCAAAAAAAAAATATTGAGAAACGAAAAAGTTATGGATTTTTGAGATGGTTTGCACCATTTGGTCCCAGTGCGTCGCCGGAAAATGAGTGAGAATTTCTTAAGCATTCGTTAATAAAAGAGGAACACCATCAATTATATTTTCTGATGTAACAATGGTGCTATAAACTTAATTTTAAAGGTGTGCTTAGTTATTTTCTCTTTACGCGTTTTCAAAAGTCTAAAGTCAAAAGTTTCTGAGATTTGCCCATATATCAAATATCAACGAAAAAAAATAGCTGACATTTTGATTAAGCCACTTCCTTGACCGAAAACTTTTATGCACAATTCTTTGTTAATTTATTAAACTTTACTTACTTGCGTTTTATATTTAAGTTAAATTTGTCATGTGTATATTTAGCTCAAAAACTATTTTCAAATTTAATTCTGCTTAATAAATCTATTTCTTTTGAGTGTATGTTCTAAAATATCTTTTCCTAATGATTCTGAGCAGTCACCGGAAGTTGGCTTGTTTAATAAATAGATTTTCACCTCTGTTGCGAGTCTTTATGTCATGAGAGGAAAGCAGAAGGGAAACCCACTTGAATACTGCATCTAAACATCTAACTGAAAAATCTGCCTGATGGATCGAACCTAAAAGTGAACATTTTGAGATACTTACACTTTCTGGTCAGCATCTGCCTTTGTACCGCGATGCAGCATTCTTTCCTCCAAGTCGTTCAACTTGTTGATTTCTTCAACAATGTCCTTAAAATAATACAAAATAATTTTTGTCTTTCAGTTATTGTTCACTGTAAACTTACATAAAGCAATTTAAAAAAGTTAGGGCTGCCACTGTAGAACATGCTGTGGAAAGGACGTCCAGTTTCATCGAATTCAGCCGCTTCCCGTGCTGGAAACACTTGATCGGGACTTTTCATAGCATTATCAACGTCCTCTTGAGTGAATGTTTCACGATCTTTTCCCATCATATTGGCCAAATGTCTTTTTACCGATTTCATACTCAATGTGTTGCGTTTTCATGAATTGATCGTGCTCTTGAGCCCGTTGTAGATAGGCTTTTTTATTGACAGCCATTAGAGTACCCTGCACTGTAACTTCTGTACTGTAAGGAATTGCAATTGATTTTAATCCGGTATTACTTATACTTTTAAGAAAAACATTGTTTTTTGTTTTTAACAAATTTAAAATTGATAAAATTCGAAGGGCCATCCTGGGAATTTATTAAAGTAAACTTGCCTCCGAAATTTAACAATTGTTTTTGCTGGGTTTCTCGAGGTTTGTTTTTATGACGTTTGTTTTTTTTTTATCGATTTGTTTACTTGTCAAAATGTTCACCTTTGGGCTAAAATGTCTATATTCCGTGGTCAATGTTGGGCACCTTACGCATTGAATTTCTAGGGTGCGCTTCTACTTTTGCTTGGAATTTCTTAGTTTTTAACAGAAATATACATAAATATTAAGGAATTTGTATCCGAAAAGCAATAAAATTAATATTTAATACAGTTTTTATTGATAAAGAGGTAAAAAAAGCAAAATTAATAAAAAATTATTTGTATTTTAGAATTTTTGAATTTAACGGATTCCTTTTTTGAATATTCAAACGCACTTATTCAACTTTTTGCGCATTGAGCAAAAACCCACAAAATTTAAACAAAGCTGTGTTGGCCCCATTTAAAATGCATGGGGCAACTAACACATCTTCGGACTGTGGGTTTTTTCCTCTCAATTCAGCTTGTAGGGTTAAAGAGAGCGAACCCCCGAAGTCATTGCAAATAATTGAATTAATATAATAGTATGTACACATGTATATGTGACGTTAACAATCAAAACGGTGCTAAAGGCACTTTTTTCAAAATATGGAGTGTGGGTTACCAAAATTTGCGTATTAAAGAGAGCTATAGAATGGTGGAAAAATTGTATTTCAAAACGGGCTGGTTTAGAAGTTATTATTATTTTAATGTTTTTAACAATCAAATGGGTGCTATTTTTCATACAATGCTTGTAATTTTCAAAACAGCTCTATTTTTCTCTAAATGAAATCAAATAGATAGGATTGTTTTTCAAAAGGAGCTAAATAATTTTGGACGCTAAAATTGTTGACACTTATAGAAGGATCTTTAGTTTACCTATCGTATTCTTTGTTATCATTGTTAAATAAGTTTTAATGAATTCCAATAAAAAGAACTTTTCCTTACTTAAATGTTCTCTTCTTTTTTAATTTTACAGGCATTTAAGAATCAAAATTTAAGAAACTTATTTTCAAAACGCGCTAAATATATTTTTAACAAACAAAACTGGCTAAAAAAAAAAACATTTCACTAAAGGACGAAAATGAAAGGTCCCTTTAGTATTTTTATTGGTCAATCTAATAAAAAAGACTTCTACAAATTTTACAAAATTTACTGCATTGAATTATCTGAAATATTTTAGGAATTATAGTTTTCCGCCCTTTTGCTCGGTTTCATGTTCATTTTTTTTAGCCTCTGTTTGATTGTTAACGTCACTTAAATTCAGTACTTTCATTTAAAAAAAATTAATTGTTTGGAAATTATCGTTAAAAACTTGACAATCTAAAGTAAATGCACGTGGCTAACTGAATTTCGTTTAATCTTTTTCAGTCTCATCGTAAGTTTTCGGCGCCTCGCCATGGTTCCATGGCCTTCTACCTCAAGAAGCGTGCAAATTAATAGTTTTTGTTTGATTTTTAAATTAAAATTTAAAAAAAAAATAAGGATAAGATTAAAATAAGGAGTCGATATATATCATCTTTTAATTGTACAAGCTCCAGAGAGAGATTTTGCCATCCATCCCAGCTGCGGTCATTATTGGAGCATTCCAGTAGTAAACACTCTCATTTGAATAAGCGATATCCATAATACCACCTGACTTGTGTTCGGTAAGAACGGCTAACGGCCTCAAGCTCTTGTAGGAGAAAATCCCAATTCTGCCATCCCATCCAGCCGTGGTAAATATTTTCCTATTATTCCGAATGCGGATGCAGTTTATTCCTGGATTTCTTATGGGGATCTCTTGTATTTTTGTGAGGTCCATGGTCTTCGTTTGGAATGTAACAGCAATGAGTATATCTTCGATGCCACCGACTACACCTCTTTTGGTTAGGCCATCGAAGTCTACACTTGTAGCGGCCCTGACATCAAAGTGAATTTCATGGATCGGTTTTTCCGAGCGGATGTCCCTACAGAAAAAATCTCCAGACTCATCCAGCAAGGACCATATCATGTCCTCTTAGATTGAATTTCTTCAGACAAGAAAGTTGCCCTAAATTGAGACATTCATCTGGCACAAAATGATTTTTTTTCTGCCAATTTTCGGTGTACAGGATACCAATGCAGTTGCCGTTTTGGGGGGAAAACGAGCGTTTCTTAATCTTTTGAGTAGTCTGTGCGATAGAATGCGAAGTGATTAGTTTCTGTGGTCTTCTCTAGAACATAGGAAGATTTGGACATTTCATCTGTCAAAGGTTAAAGTGTTAAAGTTATATAGTCTCTTGATAATTTTTTAAATTTAAATTAAATTAAAGTCACTTTAATTGTTTAAAAGTTGTTTTTCAACGTTTTCTGAATTTTGTTTTATATCTGCGTTTTAAATTTCATCAGTTTAATAAAGGTACGAAGCTTTTCTTTAATTAATTTCAACTTCGAGTATAGCCAGTCGCGCCTATACGGGATTTTCCCTATGAACAATAATTCAAACAAAAGAAGTCTTCACGAAATCTCTCCCGAACCAAACTCTGACTACAAAAAGTATTTTATACACAAAAAAGATATGGCAACAGAAGTAGGAAAGATGTCTGTTGTAGATTTAAAAAATGTACTGGAAACTACTTTGGATGTACAACTTACTGAAAAACTAAAGAATTTTGCAACAAAGGATGATTTCACACGACTCTACGATGAAGTTACCACTTTAAGAGCCGCGAACACTCTTCTTAACCTCAAACTAAGCGATATGTCTCAAAGATGCGAACTGCTAGAAAACCAGCTGGAAATAATTTCACGAAAGGCTAATGAGTCATCCGTTGTTGTTCACCTTCCCTTAAATGAAGAAACCGATGCAACTCAAGTCGCATTACAGACTTGCAAAGGGCTTCTCAAGATAAACGAAGATGAAAATATGACCATCAAAAGTTCCCGGGTAATTCACAACAACAATGCTCAGCGCGGCACTGTAATCTTTGAATTTCTTTCCTCAGAGATGGTTGACAAGATTATTGCCGCGGTGCACCAGCTTAAAGGCTCGGGGATAAGTGTATTCCGCGAACAATCTCTTATGTACCGAAAGAGAAGACAAACACTCGTTGAAATAAGATCTAAGTTGCTCGAAATAAATTCAAACGTAAAAATAATTGTAAAAGGCGATAAATTACTAATTAATGGTCACTCGTTTGTTTACAAATATTCACGAGGTTTGGCTATCAAAACGAAAACAGAAATGTCATTTGTCAACCAAATGTTCGGTGACAGATTTTCTGAATTCTTCGATGACAGCGATCTTTCATCTCCATTGACTTATTATATATGGACTGCTAGTTGTGCATAATTCTCATACAAAATTTGCAACCAAAATGGTCCAACGGATACAATCGAAACTAGCCCTCGTGCCGACACTAGTGGCAAAAATAAACAAAATATTTAACGCCATCTCTTGTTCTACTAGTGCCAACAGAAATGTTTATTCATAGAAACTAAGGACATCTGTTGACATTGCTTTGAAGAAACGGTGCTAGTCTATGGTTAGAGAGATAATCGGCTGAGAATAGTGCTAAGGGATCTCGAAAAAAATCCCCTTTAAAATATTTTATGAATCATTTTGGTTTACTTAATGATTTTATGTCCGCGCAGGTGCATATAATTATATGTTACACAAAATAGCGAACTCATTTTAGGCAATCGTTTAGTTTGTGTCAAAACACAAACTTTTTAGTTGCTCGAACCAAGCAGTTGAGAAACTAAAATTTGAATGTGCGCGCCTAGCCTTACAGTTCTAGTTTAAGATAAGGTGCGTTTTATTATTCACAAATCTATCTGGATCCGGATCTGGATTAAGTTTTAACATGTATTACAAAAACAATTTGGGATCCTATTTTCTATCGGGATCTATTTCAAAGATCCAAAAATCAGTTATTACACTGGCGAGTAGATGGCTTTTTATGGCAAGGTAGTGTAAGCTATAATGTAAAGAAAAAAAACAAGACATAATTTAAAATTTACAAACCCAAGGATAAAAAGAGACGGACTTATAACACTGCTGTCACTAAGATCCGTATCGTTTTATTTTCAAAGGAAGATCCAGATCCGGATCCAGGTGAATAATAAAAAGCACCTAAAGAAAGTTTTTTGTAAATTTGATACAAATTGTAGGATTGGTTTTTCTCTAAAGTGAGTTGTTAATTTAAATCAAAATTAGGATTTATTTGCATAACTAATTTTTTTGCAAATATTTTCGCTCTAGCCAAAAAGATCTTAGCTTATCTCTTGATTTCTAGTATAAAAATTAAAATTATTTGTAAAAGTGAAACTAATTGCTTTAATAAAAGTATTTTTACAAACTGTTGGTCTGAGGGCCAACGTCCAAACTTTTTGTTAACTAAACAATTTTTTATTGTTTCTTGTTACAAAATCCTTTATTAAAATATAAATTATGTATTAATAAAATACAATAAGTTTCTTATATATAGTTAGTTACTTACATCTGTCTGGGTTTTAGTTCAAGAATGATATAATTAAAAATGGCCAACCGGATATACCTATCTAAGTAATTTTACATGTGCTTATATTGGCATTAACAAATTAAGAAAATGTAGACAAAGATAAGGAAGAAGATAATAGGGTGGATATAGTTTTACCGTGTGGGTTCACACGACGCATCTGTTAACACTCCCCCTTGGTATGTCCAGACTCTCTTATCTTCTTGTTGGGGTGGTAACATCCAGCACAGCCAGCTTAACGGCGGGTCTAACGTAAACACCAGAACGTGTTAAAACAGTTGCACTTCGGACTTGCCCGTCTTTTGCAACTTTGGTTTGAATGACCCGACCCTTCAGCCAACAGTTCCTCGGGCTATTCTGGTCAACAATAAGGACTATATCACCTTCTTTTATAGGTTCGACTGGTGCAAACCATTTGGACCGGCGTGTTATGGTCGGAAGATATTCACTTACCCATCGCTTCCAGAAGTGATCCGCGTACTGCTGTGATGTTTGCCAATTTTTTCTCACTACTTTAACATCATCGTCGAATACTACTAAAGGCTTCATTCCATTTGATGACCCCAAGAGGAAGTGGTTTGGAGTGAGTGCTTCTTCATTTTCGTTGTCGATCGGAAGATATGTAAGCGGGCGAGAATTGACAATATTCTCAACTTCTAACATCATGCTTCTTAATAGCTCATCTGTAGGATTTCGCAAAGGCATAATTCTGTAGAGTACTGTTTTTATTGAGCGAACCAGCCGCTCCCAGCATCCTCCCATATGCGGAGAACTTGGTGGATTGAAACTCCATTTTGTTCTAGGAGAGGTGAACGCTTCCATCAATTTAAGTTTGTCGACATTATTAAGTGCTTCTCGCAGCTCTCGTTCCGCTCCCTGGAAGTTAGTGCCATTGTCACTAAATATTTCGATAGGAGTTCCTCGACGAGCTATGAAGTTTCGAAGGGCGAGAATGCATGAATCTGCTGACAGGCTGTGTGCGATCTCGATGTGGACGGCTCTGGTGGTGAGACAAGTCAAAAGAACTCCCCACCTTTTTTCACTTCTTCTGAGAACGGATATATTTATAGGACCAAAGTAGTCAACTCCAGTAAATGAAAAAGGTCGAGTAAATGGTGACAATCGCGCTTTGGGTAGTTGGGCCATCATTGGTTCACGAGGTTTGGCATTCTGGTTTTTACAGTCTTGGCACTTCTTCTTTCTCATAGAATGAAATGCGGTTCTTAAGTGTGGGATTTGGTACATTTGTCGAAGTTCATTGATAGCTGTCTCATGATTTTGATGATGGAATCTATAATGCATGTCCATCATAATAAGGTAAGTAATTTGATGGTCTCTGGGAAGTATGACTGGTCTCTTGAAGTCGTCGTTCGATTCTATAGAGAGGTCAATTCTACCTTTCGCTCGAATGATGTTTTGATCGTCAAGATATGGACACAAGTTGTAGATAGGGCTACTTTTTTCTAAAGGTCGCTTGGAGATCAGATCTGCTAGCTCTTCTTGGTAAGAAATACGTTGAGCTTCTCTCATCAGCACATGCCATGCCTTTTTCAGTTCTCCTCTTTTTAAGATTCCAGAAGTTCGTTTATGTTTTTCTTCTTTTTTAATTTTTAAGTTGTTCATGTATCGGATAATGTAGGCTGTACTTCGCAGAAGCCGGTTCCAGCATGAAAAGTTGTCTGCTTGCAAAATATTTGCTTGAGATTTAACGTGGACGTGAACATTCATATAGTGAGTCTTCAACTCTTCAGCACATGTGTCTTCGGAACTGACCTCTTTTGGCCAATTATCAAAGGAAAGCTTCAGGAATTCGGGCCCGTTGAACCACCTGCTCTTTGATGAAAATTCAGGAACGTTCTTCCATTTGGTAGCTTCGTCCGCAACGTTGACTTTTGTTGAAACCCAACGCCACTCTTTCACATCTGTGAGATCTAGGATTTCGCTGACTCGACAAGCAACATACTGCCGGTATCGCCGATGATCTGAGCGGAGCCAACTTAGAACATTCCTAGAGTCAGACCAAAATACACGTTGAGAAAAGTTGAAGGTATGCGAGTTAACCACTGATTTTGCGAACCGGGCACCTAGAATAGCAGCTTGAAGCTCGAGGCGAGGGATGGATAGGTTTTTAAGGGGTGCAACTCTTGTCTTCGCACCTATTAGCGCACATTCCACGTGGTTACCATATGAACTCCTCACATATGCCACGGCTGCGAAACCACTTTCGCTGGCATCGACGAAGATGTGAAGCTGCCGTTCTACTGTGTATTCAGTCACATTCGACATATAACATCTAGGTATGTTAAGGTTTTCAACTGAGGGCAGGAGATGTACCCATTTTAACCATTTTTTAAATTCTGGATCTTGTATTGCTGTATCCCAATCGATTTTCGAGCGCCATATATCCTGCAATAAGATTTTGACAAACATAAGAAAATTTGCCAAGAACCCCAACGGATCAAAAATAGTCATTAAGATCTTCAAGACTTCGCGTTTTGTGGGTCTTCGGCCATCGAAAAGAACTTCTCTTTGCTGTGCATTTTTCGTTAGTTGGTAGGTGAAGCTGTCATTAGAGGTGGACCACCACATTCCTAAAACTTTTTCGGTGGTTAACTCAACATCAAAATTCAAATTTTTACTTTCGGTGAGCTCAGATTTTAAGGCTTGAAGTACGATTGGTGAATTTGAAATCCAGTTTCTGATGTGGAAACCTCCTTGTTGATGGATGTACCGAATTTGCTTTGCTAGGGTGATAGCCTCTTCTTCTGTCGCTACGCTATCCATAAGATCATCAACGTAATGATTTTTTTGGATTGATTGTACGGCACGAGGGAACTCTTCAGCGAAGTCGTTAGCATTTATATTTTTGGTATATTGAGCGCAGCACGGAGAACAGCTAGCACCGAAAGTCATAACAGTCATAGCGTAGACAACGGGCGGTTCTTCTGAGCTGCGACTCCACAGGAATCTTTGGCAGGATTGGTCCTCATTTCTTATGCGGATTTGGTGGAACATTTCCATTATATCTCCACAGATGGCTATTCTCTCTTCTCGAAACTTGAAGATTACGGATACTAGTGACGTCAATTGATCTGGACCTTTGAGCAGAAATGAGTTCAAGGACACACCCTCGACGGTTGCCGCTGCGTCCCAAACAATTCTCATCTTACCTGGTTTATTTGGGTTAAACACAGGAAATATTGGCAAATACCAGACACGCGCATTTTTATCACATAATTCTTTATAAGACAGCCTACGTGCATAACCTTTAGAGACATACTCGCTTATTTTCTTACTAAGTTCTTTTTCCAATTCCGGCTCTCTCTTCATTCGTCTATGCAGACATGCCAATCGTTTCTCGGCCATCGGATAGCTGTTGGGCATCTGAAAGTCATCAAATTTCCAGAGAAGTGTCGTTTCAAAGCGGCCATTGGTTCGCACGGTGTAGGTTTTTAACAAGTCGATAGCTCGCTGGTCCTCGTTGGATATTAATTCTTTTCCATGGTGGGATGTTCCAAAGCTATCATTAACAACAAAATTGTTTACCAAACGCTCAAGATTTTCATTGTCGCATTCACACATATGAAAACAATTAGCTCCAGGTCGTAGGCCAGTATGTGTACTAGGTACATTGCCATGAACAACCCATCCGAGGCGCCTTTTTGTTGCAATAGGTTCATGGATGCCTCCCTCCTTGCAACTTAATGGTAACCCAAGCTTCGTATTGTTTAGACCAATTAGCAGACGAGGCGACGCGTTATTATAAGAGTCAATTTTAACTCCCTGAAGATGTTCATAACGACTTTGTAGTGCTGTGGTATCTAATGACTGCTTTGGTAGACTCAGGCTTTGGACTGTATGCACGTCTGTCAATGAATATCTGTCCGATCCAGTTTGGATTCCGGATATTTGAAGCTGAAGTAAGCGTGAATTTTTTTCAAATCTGCAAGTGTCGCCTGTCCATTTGAGGCGCAGTGGTTGAGGTTCCCCTTTCAAGTTCAACTGGTTGGCTATGTCTTCATCTAGGAGTGTTACCGACGACCCATCGTCTATAAAGGCAAATGTTCTAATTTTAATATTATTACCATGTAATGTCACCGGCACGATGCGAAAAAGAGACTGAAAACATTTGTCTTGCGTATTATTTTGTTGGTGAACTGAAACATTTGCGTTTTGATTTGTGCTTTCATTATGAGCATAGCTGTGCAGCAGCCTATGGTGATTGAAGGAGCAGTTATTAATTCCACACATTGATGTCGACTTGCACTTATTTCTAGGATGTTTCCGCAAACAGCGTCGGCACAAATGGTGCTCTCTCACAGCAGACCATCTGAGTGTTCTATCGAAACCTTGAAATCGTTCACATTTTTCAATAGAGCTACAACTACCGTTGCATATGCAGCAAACAATGACAGCTGGGACGTAAGATTCTTGGCTTGGCGTTTGGAGATGGTTATGAGCATTGACGAATCCTTTTCCCTTTATGCTACGGCTAGGCTGTTTGGGCTTTGTCACTAATAGAGATGTAAGTGGTGGAACAACACAGCTGGCTGCCTCGGCGAGTCTCATCAACCACTCATTGAAATGATAGAGGGTGCACTCTACTAACATCTACGTGTTGCCCAATTGAGTCGGATATCGTGAGGTAACTTGTTTTCCAATTCCTGTAACAGCGACGGATGTTGTAGATATATAGTTAGGCCCGAAGCTTCTATAGTTGCACAATAATTTTGCACTGCGAGGGAAAAATCCACAATGCTCTCAAAATCTCCTTCTTTCGGCGCTGAAGTAGCTTGAATCTTCTTAAGAACAGCTTGTATGATCACTTGAGGTCTTCCAAATTTAGTTTTCAGAGCTTTAATTATTTGGTCAACGCATTCTGGTTGGACGAGAATGCTTCTTACAGCGTTCAATGCATCTCCCTTAAGAGATTTTTGCAATCGCAATAAATTCTCCTCCTCAGTAAACCCGCACAAATTTGTACTTCTTATGAAATTTGATATGAATACCGGCCACTCCTCAGCATTACCTGAAAAGCTTTGAAGATCGCGGGACATAAGTTGACGTGCTGCGATTTGGCTTCTGGATAGTCTGAAATGGGAAGTGGTTTCTTCGTACTGTGGTGGTGTCTGCGTGGTGGAAATAGGCTTCATTGTTGATTGAGGTATAAAGTTCTGTTGTTGCACTTGAGCAAGATGATTTGTTGTTGTCAACCAGGTTTTGTCATTTACCTGGCCTTTAGCACAACGGGGCAAGACATCATGCGACGTAACTGGTTGCTGCTTATGGGTTGTTTGTGATGCTAACCAATTATTTACCTTAACACTACTTGCAGCAGATGACTTCCAATCGTCTTCGTCGGATGAATGTTGTGAAAGTTGACTCAGTAGTTGATATTTTTTATTTAGGTAGTCTTGGTCTCTTTCTTCCTTGAGCTTCTTTTCTTCTTCTAGCCGTTGTAGTTCCATTTGGATTTGTCTTCCGTGTGAAGATTTTGTGTTCTTGGAACACACCGAAATATTCGAGGTCCGCCGGTTGCCTAGGGCCATTGCATCGGAGTTGTATATCTTCGTAGACGTCAATGCACTACCTGAAGTGATTGAAGGAAAGGCAGCTGTAGAATATTTTTTGGTAGCTCCAGTCACACATGTATTGACGGCACTCGACATATTGGAAGTTGAATAGATCGTAGTCAACGAGGGTAATGGTAAGGTATAACCTGTGGTGCTCGCAGAAACCGATTTATAAAATTGAGAGAGAGGAAGGCTAAAATTATTTGACGTCGCTACTAAGGGTGCGATCGATGAAGTTGTGTGGGTCGATGTAAAGGCTGCAAATGCGTCCGAGGGATTTGCTTTGGTGGCACGTGGTAATAATGAGACGTTGGACGTTATAATTGGCAATGTAGCAAGATCAGAGAAGCTCTGACACGTTGTTGCAGTAACCGTAATATTCGCCGAGTTATAAGCTAAAGAAACTTGGTGAGCACTTTTAGTAGTAGTTGTTGTAGTAGGCGTTGTACATGTCGCACCTTCATTTGAGGTTATGGCTAAACATACAACAGCCGCGGGATTCACATCTGAAAGCTTAGAACAAGGAATACTCTTACCTGACACACAGTTGGCGCAGATCCAGTCTTGTTCGGCGATCAAACTTGTTACTCCGGCACATTTGAAGTGACACCAAGCTTCACAGTTGTCACAATTGACCATGTTGTCGGCTGAATCTGGGTCCTCGCAGGCATAGCAATTATATTCGTCAGATGACGATCTGGGAGTCTTGAGTTTCGGGTTTTTCAGAGATTTTAATGAAATTCCTGGTGGCTTTAAACCTTTTCTTGAAGATGGCATCTTTGAGACACAATAAGTCACCAAAGATGATTTTGTAAAATGTTGGTCTGAGGGCCAACGTCCAAACTTTTTGTTAACTAAACAATTTTTTATTGTTTCTTGTTACAAAATCCTTTATTAAAATATAAATTATGTATTAATAAAATACAATAAGTTTCTTATATATAGTTAGTTACTTACATCTGTCTGGGTTTTAGTTCAAGAATGATATAATTAAAAATGGCCAACCGGATATACCTATCTAAGTAATTTTACATGTGCTTATATTGGCATTAACAAATTAAGAAAATGTAGACAAAGATAAGGAAGAAGATAATAGGGTGGATATAGTTTTACCGTGTGGGTTCACACGACGCATCTGTTAACACAAACAATAATAATATTTGTTAATAGATAATACAAGTAAATGCAACGAAAACTGTGTTGCAGTATACATTTATACGTTGAAAACAAAAATGAAAAAGGGAAAATTAAAAAGGGAAATTTTCAGATTTGGCAATTGGACTATTTGCACATTAGCCCCTTTAGCACTGGTTTCATTTCATAGTACTCAAATTTTCCGTCAGTGTCGGCACGAGGGCTAGTGTCGTTTGGTAATCCGTTGGACCATTCTGTAATCAGCTACTAGCAGTCCCATTGACTTATTATATATGGACTGCTAGTTGTGTATAATTCTCATACAAAATTTGCAACAAAAATGGTCCAACGGATACAATCGAAACTAGCCCTCGTGCCGACACTAGTGACAAAAATAAACAACATATTTAACGCCATCTCTTGTTCTACTAGTGCCAACAGAAATGTTTACTCATGGAAACTAAGGACATCTATTGACATTGCTTTGAAGAAACGGTGCTAGTCTATGGTTAGAGAGATAATCGGCTGAGAATAGTGCTAAGGGATCTCGAAAAAAAATCCCCTTTAAAATATTTTATGAATCATTTTGGTTTACTTAATGATTTTATGTCCGCGCAGGTGCATATAATTATATGTTACACAAAATAGCGAACTCATTTTAGGCAATCGTTTAGTTTGTGTCAAAACACAAACTTTTTAGTTGCTCGAACCAAGCAGTTGAGAAACTAAAAATTGAATGTGCGCGCTTAGCCTTACAGTTCTAGTTTAAGATAAGGTGCGTTTTATTATTCACAAATCTATCTGGATCCGGATCTGGATTAAGTTTTAACATGTATTACAAAAACAATTTGGGATCCTGTTTTCTATCGGGATCTATTTCAAAGATCCAAAAATCAGTTATTACACTGGCGAGTAGATGGCTAAAAAGATGGATAAAAAGAGACGGACTTATAACACTGTTGTCACTAAGATCCGTATCGTTTTATTTTCAAAGGAAGATCCAGATCTGGATCCAGATAGATTTGCGAATAATAAAAAGCACCTAAAGAAAGTTTTTTGTAAATTTGATACAAATTGTAGGATTGGTTTTTCTCTAAAGTGAGTTTTTAATTTAAATCAAAATTAGGATTTATTTGCATAACTAATTTTTTGCAAATATTTTCGCTCTAGCCAAAAAGATCTTAGCTTATCTCTTGATTTCTAGTATAAAAATTAAAATTATTTGTAAAAGTGAAACTAATTGCTTTAATAAAAGTATTTTTACAAACAATAATAATTGTTAATAGATAATACAAGTAAATGCAACGAAAACTGTGTTGCAGTATATATATTTATACGTTGAAAACAAAAATGAAAAAGGGAAAATTAAAAAGGGAAATTTTCAGATTTGGCAATTGGACTATTTGCACATTAGCCCCTTTAGCACTGGTTCCATTTCATAGTACTCAAATTTTCCGTCAGTGTCGGCACGAGGGCTAGTGTCGTTTGGTAATCCGTTGGACCATTCTGTAATCAGTTACTAGCAGTCCATATCTAGTATGTCAATGAGCAGTCCATATCTAGTATGTCAATGTTCATCTCCATCATCATCTTCTTCTGCTGCTGCCAACTTTCATCCGAGACGCGCGCCACCTATACGTCAACCTCAAAATCAACATCGACCACCTTTAAGGGTGGAGTCACAATAGGATGAATCTGTCGTCTGCCATAATTTAAATAACTTTAATATTAATAACTTTAAAAATTTATCTATCTTATCTTATAATATTACTGGTCTCAAAAGCAAATTATTATTACCTGATTTTTTTAATTTCATTCAAAATTATGATATTATCATTTTGTTGGAAACTTTTGTAGAAGAAAAAAATGAAAATAATTATTTGAAATATTTTAAGGATTTCCATATTTTATGGTCACCCGCAATAAGATCAAATGTTCATGGCAGGGCCAGTGGGGGGATTTTATGTGGTGTAAAAAAGACTTTAAACTCCAATTTCGCTAAAATTTATCACTCTGAAAACAGAATTATATTTAATATTGTTATTAATAATTTAAATTACACCATTATCCCAACATACTTAAATTGCAATAACTGGCAGCATGATTTTGCTAGTCTAGTTGACTTCGTTCAAAACTCCAATTTGGATAATATACAAGTCAAGGTTTTGCTCTACGCCGATGATTTGGTTTTATTGGCAGACAATCCATCTACCCTTCAGCTGCAAATCAACAAACTCAATTCCTTTTGTGAATTCTGGGGTCTATGTGTCAATTCTAACAAGACAAAAATAATGATATTTGAACCGCGTCAGAGAAGAAGGCTCCCAGAGGAAAACTGGTCCCTAAACAACGCGCCTATCGAGGTCGTTCATTATTTCAAATATCTTGGAGTACAAGCAAGTACAATCTGAATTTTTCGAAATACGTGAACGAGAAAAGCAACGAAGCCAAACTAGCTTTAAACGTAATGTGGCCTAAGTTCTACTCTAACCAAAAAATCGATCATACATCCAAATATCGTGTTTTTCAAGCAACAGTGAACTGCTGCATGTGCTACGGTACCCAAATTTTTGGATATTTACAACTGGAGGAGTTTGAAGCCGTACAAAGATATTTCTTCAAACGCTTGTTCAGATTGCCTTCTTCAACGCCCAATTATGCTATATATGTGGAGTCTGGTCTAACGCCTCTTTACATTATAAACCTGAAAACCAATTCAGACTACATATTGAAAGTTATGAAGAGGGATGAAAGAAGCCTTCACAAATCCATTATGGCAAGGCTCATGCAAACAAATGCCTCCCCGTTTAAGGAATGGAACCAGCTAGCTTCTTCAAATGGCAGTAATTTATCCTTTAGGGAGTACAATTTGAATGAATGGCACAATTTGTTCAATGAAGTTATCGCCAAAATTGATGAAAATATTTTCAGACAACATATTTCAAGAGCCTCAACAACAGTATCAAGAAATGTATACAGGTACCTCAACCACCAAATAACATCGCAGGCTAACTATTTCAGCAACGAGTTTTCTTCTGAAGCTATAAGTTACATATTTAGAGCCCGAGTCGAAATCTTGAATCTTAACGCTATGCCGCATCGAACTGATCTCACACAAATCTGTAGGCTATGTAATAGAGGAGAACCAGAAGACATCACCCACTTCTTTGCAACGTGTCCTTTACTTCAAGAGATTCGACGACTACATTTTGAATTGAGTTATCTTCCCCCAACTCGGCTCTATGAAATCCTTAATGGAGATCTTGGATGGTCAACCGTTTATAGATACTGCAAACATGCTCTTAATTATCGCAATAGTTTTCTATAGCTCTACAACCAGTTATTGCAATTTGAAGTTTCAAACAATGTTTCTAAATACTTACTAATTTTTTATGTTTCAAATCATTATAAAATTGATAAATTATTTTTTTGTGTTTCAAATCATTTCAAAATTGATATAATTTTTTGTTTCAAATCATTGATACATCTATTTTTGTGTTTTTTGAATCATCTCGAAATTGTTGAAAACGCTATTGATACTTTAATAAATTATTAAATTAAACTTTCTATAATTAATTAACTTATGTTATGTTTATTATTTGAATTTAACTTCTTTATATATAAACTGTATTTTGTTATGAAATGTCGTTCAGGCAGACGGCAGAATAGCCATGTCCTTATTCTTAAAGAAAAAATATTGTAAATAATTTATATTTTTTAAATAAAGAAATTATCTATCTATCTATCATAGGAAGATTCATTTAAGAGTTCCACCTTTTTCTTGAGTAATCAGAGACGAATCGGTGTGGTGCATGGCAGTAATAGGATTAGTTCCAACTTCAAAGCTCGAAGTGCAACGATTGGTCTGTAAATCCCATAGTTGGACAGTTCTTTTGAGAGTCCCGGCTAGAAATTTTTCGTTTTTGTAGAAGGCCAGTGAATTGATTGAGTCCATGTCCGATTGACGGAGAACAAAGACCGGATCTGGTGGAAGCACAGACATAATGGAGGTTTTTCTTCGAAGTATAATGAATTTCGAAAATTTATTTGCAGTATATTTGATGAAATTTAATGAAAATTATTCATGAGGACGAAATTGCAACGGGAAATTAAAGCACCGGACTTGAAAACGCAGCTAGACATCGTGGCAAGGTAAAGGCATTCCCCATGCATTTAACATGCTTTGTTGGATACAAGGCCGGTATTACACATTGTCCGTGAGGCTGACCGTCCTGGATGAAGCAAGTTCACGAATTTTATATTTGAATACTTAAAAGATTTTCAATTTCATGATGATAAAAAGTTAAAAATTATGGTTAGAAACAAATGATTAACCGTGATTATATCCGACTAGGACGGACTGATAAATTTATCAACTTTGACATACAATTATCTAAATAGTGCAGTTCTGTTACATGTTATTTTTTTTTTTTGTAATTTACAGAGATCAACAAGAAGAAAGTAGTTGAAGCAGTAACAGTCTTGGAAGCTCCTCAAATGATTGTTGTCGGAGCTGTGGGCTACATTGAAACTCCATTTGGTCTCCGTGCCCTAGTTAATGTATGGGCCCAGCTCTTGTCTGAAGAATGCCGTCGTCGCTTCTACAAGAACTGGGAAGAGTCAATGTTTATAAGTTTATTTATAGTACGGTTGCTTTATTTGACCTTTGAAATGGTGAATAATCATACAGTTGCTGAACCCTAAAATGACGTGGAATCACTGGAAAACCAATCAATTGTCACGGCTCCATTACTTTCAAAAACTTTAGAAACTTTCAAGTAATATTTACGGGAAAACTTAACCGACATAATGTTAATTAGTTTCACTACGGTTGTTCTGATAATTTTTCGGAAATTAATTTTGTTTTTAAACGTATACCTTTTCGTACACTTGCAATTGTCTCTGTACTTAAGTAAACAACTGGGACCTTTCTAACTAAAGTTCTCTTATTCTATATATTATATATGTATATAATGGATTTATCCGAGATATTTCATGTAAAAATAAACTTGTAGTAATCTTATTGCTGCTGTTATTTGGTATGTATGTATGTACGTTTTTCAAAGATTTTACATGCGACGGTTTTTTTTTTTGTTTTTTAATAGCTATACAATCAGTATAACTGAAAAGAGATTTTTTATTTAAGTTGGAAAATGGAAAAAAACTAGGAAATACTAATTTAATATCTTTCTCGCCATTACCTTACAATTAAACCATATCACGGACAATTTAACCAAATTCACTAAAGTTTCGATTGCCAGAAATGCTAATTTTTTGTATTCTTTTCTTAAATAGATCCGTTTGATCTAACAACGTCAAAAGAAAGCACACATCATGGAAATCCAATTGAATCGTGGTTCAATTGAAGATAAGGTTAAATGCGTCAAGGAGCACTTGGAACAAGCTGTACCCGTCTCAAAGGTCTTCGGACAAGATGAGGTTATTGATTGTGTTGGTGTTACCAAGGGTAAGGGATTACCCCGCAAGACTCATAAGGGTCTGCGTAAGGTGGCGTGTATTGGAGTATGGCATCCAAGTCGTATCATTCACAGTGGCACGCGCTGGTAAAAAAGGATGAGAAGGTTGGTTTTCGAACAAAAAATAGAAATTATTTGATACCTATGGGAAATCTTAATGATAGGACTGATTTGTTTTCCATGAGAACATAAAAAGTATAATTTAATTAATTGAAGGTCATTATGGACAATGCATCAACTGAGTACGATTTGACCGATAAGAGCATAACCCCAATGGGTGGTTTCCCCCATTATGGTGAAGTGAACAACGATTTTGTCATGCTTAATGGATGTTGTATTTGTTCCAAGAAACGTGCCATTACCCTACGTATATCACTTTTGGTCCACACCAGCCGCAAAGCTTTGGAACAAATTAAGCTCAAGTTCATCGATACATCGTCGAAGATGGGTCATGGTCGTTTCCAATCTGCCGCCGACCAATTGGCATTAATGGGACCACTCAAGAAGGACCGTATCAAGGAATAACAAGCTGCAACAACAGCTGCTCCAACCGTTTAATTTTGGAGATTTTATTGTACTGTCTAAACTGTATTTTTTGACATTTTTACCAACATAATAAAATTGTATAAACTAAAACTAATTTTTGTATTCACTGCTTAAATCCAAACAAATGACAAGCCATATCCACAAATTCAAACAACTGGTTGGGTTTTGCTCAGCTTGTGTGTGACAAATGTGCGTTCCATGAAATCAAATAATTTCCCAGCTTGGTATTTCGATTCTACAATAAAAACTAAATAGCAAGCAACCATAATCAGTGTGTGATTTTGTTATAAAAATTGCTACTTTTATACATGTTGCAATTTAAAGATATCGAAAGTAGAATAAATTTTATATATGTAGATGAGAATGGGACTTCAGTTATTTTAGAAAAAAAATGTTTGTATATTTAGTTTTGAAATTGAAAACGAAGTTAGAACTTACATAAGTTGCTTATAATGAATAGCAAATCTAACTAAAAACCTTGCGAATTCGACAGATTCTTTTATACTCTTATATTAAGTAAGTGTATGCGGTTATCACCAAAACTACATTGATCAAAATCCTTAATGCAAGATTTGCAAACAATCTGCATAGAAACGATTTTTATGTACGCATTTTGGAACTGTTTGATAATTTTTTGCAAAAAATTGCGGTTTTGATCCTATCTTTGTAACAAATTTGAAAACTATTGCGTTTCAACACTTGGTTCGTAAATATAAATATCAAAATAGAAAAAAGTTCTATGAAAATCTCGTTATACATTTGGGGTCGTGTAGCTCTTAATAAAAAGATATTCTTTTTTCATCATAAAATTAAACAATTTGTATTTTTAAGAATAAGGGCATGGCAAAAACTGCCATCTGCCTGTTCATACGCTTTTTTTAAATGTTCAATCGCAAACAACTAGCATTATTAAAACAATTATATTTTAATTAGGTGTTAGGAGTGTTTTGTCTCCTCTTGTTAATATTTAAATTTTCAAGTTGAAGTCATTGCTCGAAAACTAATAGGTGAGGAAAGTGCGAGAGATATCGTTCAACGTGGATGACTTCCAAGTGGAAATGAGTACACTGGCCGCGAGTGCACTGACCACACGCGGCTGAGCAATACACAAACTTCGATGATTTCGTTAGCTCAGACGTTTTGCACCGATTTTAATATTCGACATAGTGATAAACATTCTCATATTAGAATCGAAATTGTTGAAACGTCCCTTATATGAAAAATTTTCGAAATTTTTGTTAAAATTGATATTGTTTTTCCGAACCACTTAGAGGACTTAGATCATAACTCGAAACCGTTTAAATCAGCTGAATTGAGGAAGTAGTTTGGAAATGACAATATGGTTTATCGGTCACTTTCGAGAATATCATATGATTTTTTATAAAATTCTTTAAAATGGTAGATAAACCAAGCTGTTATTCCTGAACTAGTTGCTTTATTTTTATGATTGAAACACTTTCGATTGTTGATTTAAAATCTTCTAAGTGGTTCTGATAACAAATTTTAATTTTAACAAAAACTTCGAAAAATTTGCATATGAGGACCGTTTTCACAATTTCAATATGAATATGAAAATGTTGAAACGTGCCTCATACGAAAATTTTTCGAAGTTTTTGTTAAAATTTAAATTGGTTTTCAGAATCACTTAAAGGACTAAAATCAACACTCGGAACCGTTTCAATAATCCAAATGAAGCAACTAGTTCAGAAATGGCAACATGATTTATCGATCATAGAATTTTTCATGAAATTCTTGAAAATGGTAGATAAACCATCCCGTCATTTCCAAACTACTTGCTCGATTCGGATGATTTAAACGGTTTTCGGTGTTGTTTTTAATCCTCTAGGTAATTTCAAAAACTAATTCTAATTTTAACAAAAACTTCGAAAAATGTTCATATCGGGAACGTTTTAACAAGTTCAATATGATTATGCAAATGTTAAAACGTCTCTGGCATGAACTTTTTTCGATATTCTTATCAGATTTAAAAATCACAATCACTTAGATAATCCACACTCGGGACCGTTTCAATCATCCAAATGAAGCAACCAGTTTAGAAATGACAACATAATGTATCGATCACTTCCAAGAAAATCACATGATTTTTCATGAAATTCTTGAAAATGGTAGATAGACCAAGCTGTCATTTCTGAAGTAGTTGCTTCATTTGGCTATGAATGAATAAATTGGGGTATAAAAACACTGCGACCTAAAGATCTATTGTGTCCCCCATCTAGAACTGGATGAGGTTGGCTCATTACTACAGTTCTTCCTCCAAATCTGCTCCTCTGAGGAATCGAAGCATTTGGAGTATTTTAAGGGATGATAGTTCGCTCTCCTTTATGTGGTGCTTGCCCAGATACCTGTGCCTTTGATGCATGAGTGCATCACATTTCCCCAGTATGTGGTCAGGTGTCTCTTCGTGAGTGTTGCAGAATATGCAAGTCGCGTTGCTCACTAAGCCAAGGATGTTGAGGTGTCTTCTCAACCTACAGTGGCCTGTGAGAAGCCCCGTGATTTTCCTGAGGTTGTTCCTACTTAAGCTAATGCAGGTTAGAAAACGCTCTCGGTTGTAGTCCCCGAGTAATAGTTTTGCCTGTCTTAGCTTAGGGAGTTCTTTCCAGATCTTTGATCTTTTTGTCTCCTCTTCTGTTTTGATTTTGTTTTTGATCACGTTTTCTCCTATTCCGCAGTAGGGCTCTGGCCCTGTAAGGGGTGTCGATGCACCTATTTTTGCTAAGGAGTCTGCCACTTCGTTGCCCTGGACACCAACGTGGCCTGGTTATTCTGTGTTATTCTTGCCCAGTTTGTTAAGCTTAATCACGCATTCCCAAACAAGTTTGGAGCTGATGGTGCTTATGGAGCTTAGTGCTTTTAGTGCAGCCTGACTGTCTGACATGATGGCAATGTTTTGGTTTTTATATTTTCTATCGAGGTTTCTTCCAGCACATATTGCTATGGCATTTACTTCTGCCTGGAATATGCTAGTGGACTGTCCCATCGGTAAGGAGAGTTTAGTTCTAGGCCCAAAAACTCCAGCACCAGTCCCTTCAGCCGTCCTCGATCCATCTGTGTACCATTTGATGGTATTTTCTTTAAGACTATAGTTTATTGTTTCGCCTAGCCAGTCTTTTTTGCAACTTAACTCCGTTTTGAAATGTTTTTCGAAGTTATATCTTTTGATCATACCATCTCTTGGGATGTCAATGAGGTTTGTTACTGAGGACCGGATTATCGAATCTTTTTCTCTGTTTCCAATAATCTTACCCGTCCCAGTACCCTCCTTGGCAAATCTCCTGATGGCTCCCTTAGCAGCATTTTCAATGACCACGTGTAGTGGCGTCAGATGAAGGATGGTTTCCATCGCTGCTGTAGGGCATGTTCTCATTGCTCCTGTTATGCATATACATGCAAGCCTTTGCAATTTGTCTAGTGATTTCCTAGTTGTGTTTAGTTCGGTTCTTTTATGCCATGCAATTGCCCCATAGGTAATGATGGGTCTTACCATCATGGTGTACATCCATCTTATGATGTTTGGTTTGCAGCCCCATGATTTACCTGCAAGTCTCTTGCATATCATGAGGGCCTTTGTGGCTTTCCCGACAGTTATTTCGACATGCTTGTTCCAGAGGAGTTTGCTATCTAGTGTAACTCCTAAATATTTGACCTCCCTCTGGGTGTCGATTACATCTCCCGCCAACCGAATGGGTTTCATGCGAGGTAAAAGTCTTTTACTGGTAAATGGTACTATCGTTGTTTTGGTAGGGTTGATGTTAAGTCCCACAGATATACACCATTTCTTGGTTATAGACAGTCCTCTCTGGACTATATCACAGAGAGTTTCTTCGTATTTCCCCAGTGCCGTTATAACGATGTCATCAGCAAAGCCAATACATCGAATCCCTTGGGAGGTTAGACTTTCTAGTAATTCATCAACTACAAGACTCCACAGCAAGGGTGAAAATACCCCTCCCTGCGGACAGCCTCTTGTTGTGATGACTTTCTGGACGTTTAGTCCTGCGTATGCTTCCGCCGTTCTTGTACTAAGCATTTTACTTATCCATCTGACTATAGTGCTAGGAACACTCTTCCTTTCTAGAGCCGAATGAACTGCTTCGTGAGAGGTGTTGTCGAAGGCCCCCTCAATATCAAGGAAGGCGCATAATGCCGTTTCTTTAATATCTAAAGCTCTCTGTATTATATTCGTTAGTTCATACAGAGCGGTTTCTGTGGATCTACCCGCTCTGTAAGCATGCTGACGGTGATTTAGGGGCATGTTTACTAATACTTCCGATCTAATGAAGTTATCAATTACCTTTTCCAAAGTTTTCAGTAAGAAGGATGTTAGGCTTATTGGCCTGAATGACTTTGGATGTGTGGTATCTTTTTTCCCCACTTTGGGGATGAAAATTACCTTTGCTCTTCTCCATAGACTTGGTATGTACCCAAGTGCAATACTACTTCGAAGCAGTCTAATAAGATAGGGCATCAGTTCCTCTTTACCTTTCTGCAAGAGCGCAGGAAAGATGCCATCTACGCCCGGTGATTTGAAAGGTTGAAAGGTACTTAACGCCCATTCAATCCTATTGCCTGAACAGATAGTCGAAGCTATCTTCCAGTCTTCCCGGTTAGGCCTTAGAGGTATTCTCTCTATCATATTTCCTACTATTGGTAAGCTGCCTGGAAAATGAGTATTTAGCAGTAGGGTTGACCTTTGCTCCTCGTTTTCAGTGAAGCTACCATCGGCGTAACGAAGTGCCAAAGAGGTTAATGTGTTAATGTGGTGGATATTCACCTGAGCTAGCCTGGTTCTGATCCCGCGTCCAGACATTTGTTTTATTGGCTAGGGGCAAATGCCCCTTCATCTGCAAGCAAGATCATCCTCCTCGTCCATGGGAAGCGACTCGTTCAAATCGAATGGGCTAGGAGAGAGGTCAATGCCCTCCATCTCTTCGCTCATCCGACTTGCTTCGTTTGTTGCCAGTGATTCTACCTGGCTTTGGATGACTGCTATGGTGTGGGTGTGGGTTAGTTCAGGGGTCTGGGAGGGTTTTGGAGTATAGGAAGTTGAATGGGTTTGTGAAGGTTGGGAGGATTGGACGGGTTGGGAGGATTGGACGGGTTGGGAAGTTTGGATGGGTTGGGAGGTTTGGGAGGGTAGGTTTGTGGTTGTGGTGGAAGCTAATAAGGGGGGAAGGGGGGTGTTGGTAGGCAAGCTGGATTGGGGTTGGGTTGTGGTTGTGGTGGGAGCTAATGAGGGGGGGAGGGGGGTGTTGGTAGGCAAACTGGATTGGGGTTGGGTTGTGGTTGTTGATGTGGTGGGAGTTATTGAGGGAGGGAGGGGGGTGTTGGCAGGCAAACTGGATACGGCCGTGGTAGGGATGGTGTTGGCTCCTCTACCTGCTAATTCCATACAGCTCGTCTTACTGTTTTTACGTAGGCCAGTAACGGGGATCTTCCCGAATTTGTAATGCAGTTGATGTCCTGCCTTACTTATGGCCTTCGCTGACTGACCGTCAATGCTTATTACCAGGAGTTGTCCTTTGCCGCTGTCCTTTGCCTTCGACCTTGCTCGACAGGATCTTCCATGCATTGACAATCATTCCCTCATTCTGGGCCTGGATGAGCGCGAGCGATTTTTTGTCGTCTTGCCCGGTGCTTCTTGGCAGAAACAGCGTGATGTTGTGCATTTTGGGGATGTCATCGCCCATACATGCCATCAATTCGCTGCCCTTCCAGGTACTCAGCTTGGAGGCTTTTTCCTTGAGCCAATCAGCCGTCTCTTGCCCAGCGCAGTCGACTAACAACAGTGCCGCCCTGAAGTGCACGCCATTAAATTTCAGTTTATGCGTCCAACCAAGGGAGACTTCCTCAATAATGGCATCCTCCAATACCGACAATTCGTCAGCACTGAGGGAGACCTGAGGGTACTCCTTTGGCAGAACCGCAATCCTCAATGTACTGGCCACGCTCACGTACGAGAGCTGTTGTACGTCGGCTCCGATTTTAGCGGTGCTTGTTCCCGCTGTGGTTGCTGGCGACGTTCTGGCTTTTTTGACGTCTTGCCTTAGGGGAGGAGTTATAAGGTGGCTCTTCCTCTTACCCTGTTCTTGGCGTTGTGCAGGTTCCTTATTTGCATCCGCCTTTCTCTCGTCTACTTTCTTCCGGGCATCCTGCGGGGACATGCCCTCGGCTAGGAACCGGAGGTACCATCTTGCACCTGCACCGCTGAGTCCTTTTTCTTTTTCTCGGTGCATCATTTTCGTAGACTCAGAGACAGCTTTTGACAGCATCCTTCACCGGCTTGGGAGGTATTCTCCTCATGCTAGCTTCAGATGTGCCAGGAGTATCATCTGTAACTCGCCTGGGTGGTATTTTCCCCTGACTCGTTGTAGACGATTCTCCTTTAGCTGCCCGATTTTGCACTTGCCCATGAGGCTTTCTCTTGAAGAAGTGACTGATGCTCGGTCTCGAATCGTCACCACGGAGGTTAGACTCCATGCGATCCGCATACTCATTCGCGGTGACATCCCGCGGAATGTTGAATTTAATGTGGTTTGAGTTGTTTTTTTGTTTTTTGGCATATTGTTCCCACGAGTAGCTAGAGAAGGGTAGGTCCGCCATATCAGAGCTCCGCATGATATGGTAAGGTCATGGTTACTCTTCGATTCGACCTGGTGTCGAAGAGGTACCGTTAGAATACAGCCGGTATACCCTCTGGCTGCAAACCATCCAATAGGCACGGTTCACATAACACCCTGGATTAGGGGGGGCAGTTCTTAGTTCGTAACTCCTCAAAATCACTACCGGATTGGGGCTTCCCAAACCTGTAGGTCAGATGAATCTTTGAAACTTAAGCCTCCGCACCGCGGCAATTTTTTTTTTTTTTTTTTTTTATAATCTACCCGCGCTCAAGGGATTATGATTACCCTTTAAATGTTTCAACACAGCGCGGGCGTGAAGTTACGGAAGAGAAAGAAGGATAGGAAAGATGTGTGGCACGATGTTCTGAGACTGAAGGTTGTTGTCTCAGATATTTTATCTCCAGGGATGGCGGCTTTGCTAAAGCGGAGAATGCCGTGTCTTATTTCTATGTCGCTTATAATTCACATAATTTTATTCGTGTTCATCCTTGTTGGGCATACTAGTTTAACTCAATTACTTGTTGTTAGTGTTATGCCTGAACAACATGCAATGAGTAAACCAGCAACCCATTGATGACAATTTTAGAAGGTTTTTAATGGAATTAAAACGACATAGACGACGGCAGGGATCGAACCTGTGATCATGAGGTTCACAGGCGAGCACACATCCATCGCGCCACGGCCACCCGTTTATTATATATTTATTAATTTAATTAAAATTAGTTTTTGGAATAACCTAGAGGATCAAAAACAACACCGAAGACCGTTTAAATCATCCAAATCGAGCATGTAGTTTGGAAATGACGGGATGGCTTATCTACCATTTTCAAGAATTTCATGAAAAATTATATGATTTTCTTGGAAGTGATCGATACAATGTATATTGTTATTTCTAAACTAGTTGCTTCATTTGGATGATTGAAACGGTTCCGAGTGTTGTTTTTAATCCTCTAGGTGATTCCAAAAACTAATTTTAATTTTATCAAACACTTCGAAAAATTTGCATGTGGGTATCATTTCAACAGTTTCAATATGAATATGAAAATGTTGAAACGTCTCTGGCATGAATTTTTTTCGATATTCTCATCAAATTTCAAAATAATTTTCACAGCTACCTAGAGGACTTGAATCAATACTCGAAACCGTTTGAATCATCCAAATTAAGCAAGTAGTTTGGAAATAATAACATGGTTTATCCACCAATTTCAAGAATTTCATGAAAAATTCTATGATTTTCTTAAAAGTGATCGATAAACCATGTTGTCACTTCTGAAATAGTTGCTCCATTTACTAAAAACTTCGAAAAATTTTCATATGGATATCGTTTCAACAATTTCGATATGAATATGAAAATGTTGAAACGTCTCTGGCATGAAATTTTTTCGATGTTATTGTTAGATTTAAAAATAAAAAAAATTAACAAAATTCATTAAAAAGGAAAAACATAAAGATGAATTCATTTAAAATAATAAAAAATAACAATAAAAAACAATAAATTATTTTGCACGTTTGGTGCAAATTTTAATTTTGTGCTCGCCGCATATGCTCTCTATACATTTTTCTCATATTGATTTTGTTATACGCCGTTTTTGATATGGACAAAAATTACAGTTCTTCCTCTTTTTGGCTTTAACTGTAGTCTCGTTTTCCTCTGATGCAGTTCCTTCATTTTGAGCAATATTTTGGTGAATATTAGTCCTTATTTTAAAATTCCAATCCAACACTGAAAGTTACACATTTTTCCCTGAAAAGTACACTTAACTTTGAACATATGCCAATGAACGTCTGCACACAATGAGAACTCATGAATAACTAGAGCTACACGAAGAACAAAAGCGATCTCGAAAAAGAGTAAAGAGAAATTTTAAAAAGAAAAAATGATGTTCGTCTAATCGACGGAGATTACCTTTCTAGGGTTAAAATGGTTTTCAGAACTACCTAGAAGACTTAAAACAACACTCGGAACTGTTTCAATCATCCAAATGAAGCAAGTAGTTTGGAAATGACAACATGGTTTATCGATCATTTTCAAGAAAATCATGATTTTTCATGAAATTCTTGAGAATGGTAGATAAAAAAAATTTCGAAATTTTTGTTAAAATTGAAATTTGTTTTCAGAATCACTTAGAGAACTAAAAACAACACTCGGAACTGTTTCAATATTCCAAATGAAGTAACTAGCTCAGAAATGACAACTTGGTTTATCTACCATTTCCAAGAATTTGATGAAAAAATAATGTGATTTTCTTGAAAATTTTAGATAAACCATCAAGAAGGATCAACATAAAATTACTCCAACTGATATTCAGAGTTCAACTGTGTTCTTAATTCTTAATAAAATCACAAATCGGTGGTATTTTGTAATATTGGTGAGTCCAAATTGTAAAGTAAAAATTAATAGCATTAACAAAAATAAAAATAATACATTTTATCACTCTTTGTTCTTACATTACCTGCATGTGAGATTCAAAATTTATAAAAAATAGTGTAAAAGTAAGTATTGTTGTGAACAGAGGTTTATACTACTACAGCGCCATCTGTTGGAAAATTACATATCTAATTTATGGAAGAAACAAAAAGCTCTTTTCCAATGTCAAATGTATTTCCCCTTATTCCAACCATCTAGAACATTCCAAGACGAGAAGCTTCGCGAATTTTCGAGAACAACTAACATGAGTATATAAGGGAGTGCTCGTAGTGAGCACAAGACAGTTGATTTTTGATTACGGAAGTGTGCAAAACTCTGCTTATTGGATTGTGTAAAACAAGTGTGATTTTAATTTGAATAAAGTATTTGAATTGATTATAAGTTGAGATTTATTGTTGTGATTTCGAAAGTAAAAATAAAGAAGAAGTATTAGAAAGAGTAATAAGTTTTATTTAACGAACCTAGCAAAAATATTACATTGGTGTCAGAAAAGTGGAATAAAACTTATTGTGCAGTGAAGTGTGCGGAAAAAAAAATAATAAAAAAAAAATGAGCAAGTTATTGAAAGAGCTCAACTGTAATGAGCTGAAAAGTGAATTAGGCAAGCGAGAACTTTCTAGAGCAGGATCAAAAAATCAGCTTGTTCTGCGTTTGGCCGAATATTTGAAACAACAAAATGAAGACCCGGACATTTTCGTCTTTGAAGCTGACGCTGAGGAAGCAGACGTAAGTAAAAATGTAGATGTTTCAAATATGATTAGTCTTCTGCTTTAACAACAAAAGAATGTTCTCGAACGTCTCGAAGAGCAACGAAATGAACAAATGAAAGAACGAAATGAACAAAAGAAAGAACAAAAGAATGTTCTCGAACGTCTCGAAGAGCAACGAAATGAACAAATGAAAGAACGAAATGAACAAAAAAAAGAACAGAAGAATGTTCTCGAACGTCTCGAAGAGCAACGAAATGAACAGAAAAACGAACAAAAGAATATTCTCGAACGCCTTGATAAACAGCATACCGAACAAAAAGACCTTCTCGAAGAGCAGAGAAACATGCTAGAAGGCAAGCTTGTTAACATCGAGAATAATGTATCTGCACTTGATAGACGTGTTTCATTGCTGGAGAATCAAGCCGACAACAAAATGGAGACGTTTTCAAAAGTGTTAGATGAACGTGTTTCATTGCTAGTCGACAACAAAATGGAGACGTTTTCAAAAGAGTTAGACCGTGTTCGAAACATAAAGATTCGGGAAAGTTCTGGGGAAGCTTTGAGAAAAAAAGAAATGCAACCTCCAACTTTTGATGGACAAACTTCTTGGTCTATATACAAGAAGCAATTCGAGGCAGCTTCCACAACAAATGGCTGGGATGAGGCTGACAAGTATATAGCCTTAACTCTTGCTCTTAGAGGAGCAGCTGCTGAGTTGTTGCAAACCATACCAGCAGATAAGAGCGGCGACTTCAATTCCTTGGTTTTGGCTATAGACAAACGCTTTGGTAACAGCCACATGAAAGAAGTCTTCAAAGTGCAACTCAATTCCAGAGTTCAGAAGAGGGGCGAAACTCTACAACAACTGCAAGCGGACATTGAAAGGCTTGTTCATCTTGCATATCCAGATGTTGGAGAGGAAATTTGTAACCAGTTTGCAGTTGAGGCATTTGTTCGCGCCATTTCCGACATACATCTTCAAAGGGCCGTGCGAACTGCTGGAAAACGAACGCTTTCTGAAACATTAGCGTTTGCCTTGACAATGGAAGCAGCTGAGCAAGCTTCTCACGGAGTACATCGACTTAGAGAAGCCATCGTCGAAGAATGCTCATGCCAAAGAACTGATGTCCAAAGGAACCAACGAAAAGGACTTGCAAAGTGCTGGAATTGCAACAAGACCGGAAATTTACAGCGTCAATGTCGATTACCACCAAGAAGAGCTTGTCAACATTGTGGACACGGAGTTTCAAACCCAGAACAACGTAACAATAACAACAGTGTTACTTCCCGAACAGTTTCCCAACAGGGAAACGAGTAAGAACCAACTTCGAGGGGCCGAAGTTGGTTTCTGGTATCGATGGCCCCAGAAATACCATCCAGGTCTCCCAAACTAAACGAGACAATAAAAGTCTGACTGTCGAGGCAACTTTATATGGCAGCAAACGTGTGGTCACCATCGACACCGGTGCCACCGCCTCCATTGTGCGTCAAGACCTAGTGCACCTGAATTGGCTACACAACACCAATAGTTACCGTCTGAGAACTGCCACAGGAGAAGCAGCTAGGGTTTATGGTGAAGTCCGACTTAGAATTCATATTGCAGATCTAGAATTCTCACACAAATTTTTGGTGGCAGATATATGTGACGAATGCATCATAGGCATGGACTTCATGAAAGAACATCGAGTAATTTTGGATATTGGCAACCAGGTACTCAAATACCAGAATACAGAGATTCCAATGATCTATGGGCACGAAGGAACAACAACTCTAAGGACTGTCATCAAAGAAGACGTGATTATTCCTACTTCTTCTGAGGTATTCGTTTGGACAAAATTAGAAGGTGAGTGTTAACGCCATCGATACCTAATGGTGAAACCAGGCCCAGATTGTTCTTCCCAAAACGTCATCATTGGGAAGACACTTGTGGCTCCGAAGAACAATATGGTCCCCGTACGGATACTCAACACCAAACCGTACGATGTAAAGTTATCGAAAGGAGAAGTTATCGGTAAGTGCGAATCTGTCGCAGCCATAATACGAATTGACGCTGAAACACCGAGAAAGATATTAGATCCTGAGGAGCTCAATACCATCAAGGCAAAGATACTTAATTCATCTAACCTAGACCAACATCAGGTTAAAACGGCAGAAATCCTTCTGAATGAGTATGTCGACATTTTCGCTTCATCAAACGAGAAATATGGAAGTACACAAATGGTGCAGCACCGAATAAATACAGGAGATGCAAGACCCATTCGTCAGCCCGCAAGACGTCTGCCACTGGCCAAACAAGGCGAAGCTGAGGAAATGATTACCACCATGAAAAAGGATGGTTTGATTGAGAACTCTAAGAGTCCTTGGGCGTCACCAGTGGTCCTAGTCAAAAATAAGGACGGAAGTACACGGTTTTGTGTTGACTACCGAAGGCTGAATGATGTGACCAAGAAAGACAGCTATCCCCTGCCAAGAATCAGTGACACCTTAGATGCGATGGAAGGAGCACATTGGTTTTCCACACTGG
Source organism: Philhelius festivus (assembly GCA_963931855.1). NCBI lineage: Eukaryota > Metazoa > Arthropoda > Insecta > Diptera > Syrphidae > Philhelius > Philhelius festivus. Next base: position 135,366,685 of record OZ007554.1, on the reverse strand, counting down.
ACTTAAAAAGTAGATATTGGCAAGTTGAAATTCACCCCGAAGATCGAGAAAAGACAGCGTTCTCCACAGGTAATGGGCTCTGGCAGTTCAAGGTGATGCCATTTGGTCTTTGCAACGCTCCGGCAACGTCCGTCCTTCAAGGCCTGACGTGGAAAACTTGTCTTGTCTACTTGGATGATGTTATCGTTTACGGAAAAACATACGACCAACACTGCAAGAACCTAAAGGGTGTGTTCCAGAGACTTCGAGAGGCTAACCTTAAACTGAACCCAGAAAAATGTGCACTATTCAAGACTGAAGTGAAGTATTTGGGACATATCATCTCGTCCCAAGGAGTCAAGACTGATCCTGAAAAAGTTGACACCGTCAAAAATTGGCCAACACTACAGGACAGACATCAACTACGAAGTTTTCTTGGTCTTTCTACTTATTACATATGTTTTTTTAAGAACTTTGCCGGAATTGCGAAGAGTTTGCATCAGCTTACGGAAAAGAACAAGCAGTTTAGATGGTCAGGTGAGTGTGAAAAAGCCTTCCAAGAACTGAAATACCGTCTATGTAATGCTCCGGTGCTGATCTATCCGACTCCAGGCAAGTCTTTTATCATCGATGCTGATGCAAGCAATGTGGGAGTCGGCGCTGTTCTGTCACAAGTGCACAATGGCGAAGAAAAGGTTGTCGCCTATTTCAGCAAAGTACTGTCGAAGACCGAAAGAAACTACTGTGTGACCAGAAGAGAACTCTTGGCACTCATCTTGGCAACGAAAAACTTCCACAAATACATCTATGGACAGAAGTTTCTTTTACGAACCGATCATGGTGCTCTTAACTGGTTGTTGAACTTCAAGAACCCAGAAGGACAAGTCGCAAGGTGGATAGAAAGACTGCAGACTTACGATTACGAAATTCAACACCGAAGGGGAAAGCTGCATTCAAATGCCGACGCACTACCCCGAAGATCTTGTAAAATAGATTGCAAGCACTGCAGGCGACAAGAAGAAAAGGAATCCATCAACATTCTGCGAATAAGGGCTGACCCCATTTGTGGATGGAGCAATGAAGAAATAAGATCTGCTCAACAAGAAGACCCCGACATTGAACCTCATCCATGAACATGAAGAAAAACCCGCATGGAATGACATTTCCGATAGGAGTCCAGTTTTAAAGGCCTATTGGGCACAATGGGACTCACTTTATGTGCGAGAAGGTGTTCTTCGGCGAAAATAGGAGTCCGCTGATGGTAAATCCTATGTGATGCAGCTTGTATTACCTCAATCGAAAATCAAAGAGGTTCTTCGAGAGATGCATGATGGACCTTCAGGAGGCCATTTGGGAGTCAATAAGACTTTAGAAAAGGTGAGGCAACGATTCTACTGGTTGCATGCAAGAGACGACGTTGAAAAGTGGTGCCGAAATTGTGACGTTTGTGCTGCAACCAAAGGACCTGGTAGAAAACTGCAAGGAAAAATGATGCAATATAATGTCGGTTCACCGTTTGAAAGGATTGCTGTTGATGTAGCTGGAACATTTCCGGAAACGAATGATGGAAACAAATACATTCTGGTGGTAATGGATTACTTCAGCAAATGGCCTGAGGCATACGCTATCCCGAACCAAGAAGCCAAGACCGTGGCCGACCAGATTGTGTCTAACTGGGTAAGCAGGTTCGGTGTGCCTATGGAGCTTCATTCTGACCAAGGAAGGAACTTTGAGTCGAACATATTCCAAGAGGTGTGCGCGTTCCTTGGCATTAAGAAAACGAGAACCACACCACTTCACCCTCAATCTGATGGAATGGTTGAAAGATTCAACAGGACCTTAAAAGAGCACCTCACTAAAGTCGTAGGCGACTACCAAAGAAACTGGGATAGGCACATACCACTATTTTTGATGGCCTACCGAAGTGCAATACATAGCTCAACAGGACAAACACCATCTGAAATCCTCTTCGGAAGAAGCATACGGCTGCCTAGTGAGATAAGGTTTGGACACCCATCAGAAGAGTCTCAGGAAACTGGGGATTACGTGAGTGACCTAAACGAGAGGCTAATCGACATCCACGAAAGGACCAGGACTAGAATGAGCGCTTACAGCGATCGAATGAAGACAAGGTACGACACAAGAGCAAACACGACAGGATTCCAAGTAGGAGATCGTGCATGGCTGTATAATCCACACCGTCAAAAGGGATTGTCGCCGAAACTTCAACAAAACTGGGAAGGCCCTTATACTGTCGTCACGAAAATCAATGATGTCGTTTACCGAATTCAAAGAGGGTCACGAGGAAAGTTAAAAGTTGTGCATAGTGATCGACTGCACCGATACAGTGGCGAAGCTGGAGATAGAATTGTTCGGGACGAACAATCTTAAGAAGGGGGCAATGTTGTGAACAGAGCTTTATACTACTACAGCGCCATCTGTTGGAAAATTACATATCTAATTTCTGGAAGAAACAAAAAGCTCTTTTCCAATGTCAAATGTATTTCCCCTTATTCCAACCATCTAGAACATTCCAAGACGAGAAGCTTCGCGAATTTTCGAGAACAACTAACATGAGTATATAAGGGAGTGCTCGCGGTGAACACAAGACAGTTGATTTTTGATTACGGAAGTGTGCAAAACTCTGCTTATTGGATTGTGTAAAACAAGTGTGATTTTAATTTGAATAAAGTATTTGAGTTGATTATAAGTTGAGATTTATTGTTGTGATTTCGAAAGTAAAAATAAAGAAGAAGTATTAGAAAGAGTAATAAGTTTTATTTAACGAACCTAGCAAAAATATTACAGTATTATTATTTTGAAAAATGAATCCACTTTGCATGTACATCATGTTATAGTTTACCTTTTAACAAGTGTGTGTAAAATGTGAAAAAAAAACTTATTTCTTCTGTTCGCAAGATAGTACCTACTTGATTTTGATTACGGGTGAAGGCTGTCTCATTTGTCGTTTCTTAGCTCTTGTTACAGAAACCGTTTCAATTATTCAAATAAAGTAAGTAGTTTGGAAATGATGACATGGTTTATCTAACATTTTTAAGAATTTCATGAAAAATGATATTCTTGAAAGTGATCGATAACCCAGGTTGTCATTTCCAAACGACTTCCTTCATTTGGATGATTGAAACAGTTCCGAGTGTTGATTTAAGTCCTCTAGGTATTTCTGAAAACCATTTTTAACCCTAGAAAGGTAATCTCCGTCGATTAGACGAACATCATTTTTTCTTTTTAAAATTTCTCTTTACTCTTTTTCGAGATCGCTTTTGTTCTTCGTGTAGCTCTAGTTATCCATGAGTTCTCATTGTGTGCAGACGTTCATTGGCATATGTTCAAAGTTAAGTGTACTTTTCAGGGAAAAATGTGTAACTTTCAGTGTTGGATTGGAATTTTAAAATAAGGACTAATATTCACCAAAATATTGCTCAAAATGAAGGAACTGCATCAGAGGAAAACGAGACTGCAGTTAAAGCCAAAAAGAGGAAGAACTGTAATTTTTGTCCATATCAAAAACGGCGTATAACAAAATCAATATGAGAAAAATGTATAGAGAGCATATGCGGCGAGCACAAAATTAAAATTTGCACCAAACGCGCAAAATAATTTATTGTTTTTTATTGTTATTTTTTTATTTTAAATAAATTCATCTTTATGTTTTTCCTTTTTAATGAATTTTGTTAATTTTTTTTATTTATTTATTTAAAAAAACTTAAATGTTGTCAAAAAACGGTGTTCATAAATCTTTAAGGAGAATAAAAAGTCACAAATCTAAAAAAAAAATAAAATAAAATAAAAATATCTGAGACAACCACCAATAGTCTCAGAACATCGTGCCACACATCTTTCCTATCCTTCTTTCTCTTCATTAACTTCACGCCCGCGCTGTGTTGAAACATTTAAAGGGTAATCATAATCCCTTGAGCGCGGTTAGATTATAAAAAAAAAATCTAGGTGGTTCTGAAAATCATTTTCAGATTTGACAAGAATTTCGAAAAATTTTCATACAAGAGACGTTTCAACATTTTCATATTCGTATTAAAATTGTGAAAACGTTCCTTGTATTAAAATTTTTCGAAGTTTTCGTTAAATTTGAAATTGGTTTTCAGAATCACTTAGAGGACTGAAATCAACACTCGATACCGTTTCAATCATCCAAATAAAGCAAGTAGTTCAGAAATAACAACGTGGTTTATCGATCACTTTCAAGAAAATCATATAATTTTTCATGAAATTCTTGAAAATGGTAGATAAACCACCCGTCATTTCCAAGCTACTTGCTTGATTCGGATGATTTAAACGGCCTCGAGTGTTGATCTAAGTCCTCTAGGCGGTTTGAAAACCATTTTTAAATCTTTGAAGTTTGCTCATTATTTGATGCAATTTCAGTAGTGAACACTTAACATAAAACGTGCTGCTGGTTTAATGTTTGACTATGTGTTTGTAAATTAACATACTTGTCGGCTTTTAATGGTTACATTATTATTATGATTTACCACCACATGAAAAGTTGCTTTTTTTTATACACTCACTTTTGCTATAACAAACATGAAATACCGAATGTTCATAATTTTTTTTCCGAAAATAAGAACAGCATCGCTTCTTTCCATTATATATACTATATGTCATAAAAATACTGAACGTCTGAACCGATAAATACGTAATGGTTGCATTTATCAAGCATTTTATTTGATTGTTTTTTCGCGAAAATGTACATATTTTCCTAATTACCAAAATTTAGCTTACCAACTTTGGAATTTAGACAAACTTTTGTGTGGTCGTGTCAGTGGGTGGAAATAGTTTGTTGTCGTTTCTAAGACTATCCTTTTTAATATTTGAAAATATTATTCAAATCAGTTGTGTGTTTCCGATTTTATCGCAATAACAAAACCTGTCTACATACAAAACAAGTACAGGAAAGTTAAAAAAAAATGATTAAAAACCCCCCAAAAAGAGGGTGTGGAAAATGTGAATGGCCAACTTCCTTAAAAAAAGCACCATCTTTAACCTTGACTTGGAACAAAACCTGGATTTTTATCAATTTTGACGATTTTTTTGTTAGTGGGCGTGGCAGTGGGTGGAAATTTTTTGTGGAGCTTTCTTTCAAAAACTACTTTCATTTCTGAAAATTTCATCCAAATTGGTTAAGTGGTTCGGTTTTTATGGACTTTTTTCCGCTCTCCCATACAAGTCGCCCCACTGGGCGCCATGAAGAGGAACGAACGACGCGCCGCGCCGCCGTTGTGGAGAGTAAGGACAGTCGAAAATCAAGAAGGGGTGATAATATTTTCGGTAAAAGCAAACCGAAGGTGCAAAACAAAGCGACAACAAGAAAGCTATTTTCTGTTTTTTCTATACAAATAAGTACGATGTGGCATTTTTTGCTTCACGCATCACGCATAGAGAAAAAACGGTATATTGTTGGAATGAAGGTTTGATTTTTTTCGTTCACTGTGTTGTACCTATGTATGTTGGAGCAAATAAATATATGTATAGGATTTTTGATCAAATACAAGATTACCACTCAGAACAATTTTTTTTGTATAGTTAGATAATTATTTTTGTAAGCAGATTTTTCAAATGCAGAATTTTGAGAATTAGAGTTTTGAGTATTAGAGTTCTGAAATACATAGGTACAGGCATTGTATATATAAACTATAGTACTCTCATGAAGAGGAACGAACGACGCGGTGCCATCAGGGATGAGAATGCTTAGCCCAGAAAGTGAAACAAATTGCCCAAAAAAACGAAGTAGATTTGTTAAATATGTAGCAGATAATGACAAAAAAATATATATATAAAAAAAAAAACACTTTATTTTCATTTTATTTATTATTTAAATAACGAAAACAAACATTGACTAGAATAAGTCTAACAAATTCATAAATTAAGTAGCTTAATTGATAAACATAGGTAAATTATTATATTGAAATATATAGGAACTGTCTGTTTTAAATTTACCTGCTCGTAATTAGATTCTCCTCTAAGGGAAAGGTACATAACACAAATTAATACAATATTATTCTGTGTATATATATGTGATTACAATTCTAATCGGTTCTTATTTTCTTAACACATAGCCCTCCTGAACATATTTAAACTTTGAAAAATATCGTAATAATTTCTTAGGAGGTTCAAAATCTTCCAGCCCAGCCACAAACTCTCTTATTAGTAAAAGGGAAGAAGCGGTACTTATGTCTAGCTTATTTCTTTTTTTGGTTTTAACGTTATTGAAATCTGAAAATCGCCTTTCGACTGCTGCACTGCTATGCGGTAGACTAGCTAGTGTAAGCATATAGTAGGGCAAAACTTTAAACATGTCTTCTTCTAATATATTTTTCTGGAAGTATAAACGTGACCAAAAGTTAACAACGTCTTCGTCGTCCTTCATTTTGATATTTTTAGCAAACATAAGCGTTCTAAACTCGGAGTTCAGAGATTCTATGTTCGTTGTATTATTATCATAGTAAGGAAAATATAAATAATATCATTTAAATCAAACCGAAGTTTTAGTTGATCGCACAATTCGACATAAAATGAAACTAAATACATTTTAGTCTGAAATAAATCTACCTCCGTGTCCATATTTTGATTCGTGTTTAACTCTTCCTTATACAAAGCTGACTTTAATCCAAAAAATAATTGTTTTAGATCTAAATAATTGGATTTTTCTTTATACTCCACGAATTGTATTGAAGAGTCAGCGAGTAGTTCTGCCTTTACAAAATTTGATAAAAGGGTTTTAAAGACCATGAGCACACGTTTACGTAAAATGTGTATCTGTGTCTTTTCAGATTGAAATGCCTTATTAAAATTGTTAATAATTTCCAAAATGTAGGACAAAAAGAAAAGTGAAAATTTAATTTCTGGATTATTTAAATTGTTTAAGATTTTTTCAGCTTTTGAAATCGCTTGTTTTTAAGATTTATTTTCAAAAACTATTAGATGGAAATAATTAATGAGCGCCAACCACTGCTCCAAAATGCGGTCAACAGCCATATGGAGCTCCAACCACCTAGTCTTACTTAAGCGTAAAATTTTATGTATTTCAAGGCCAAAAGCTTTTTGAAATTCACAAAATTCAGTTTGTCTTTTAGAGCTGTGAGCAAAATGAAAATAAATATCTTGTAAGAATATTTCGATTTGATATTCAATTTTTTTTATTGCGGCTGATGCACATAAATGCAGTGAATGACAGACACATCCTAAATAAAATATATCTTTTTTTATTGCCTGAAGTCGAGTTTTTACCCCCATGAGCTCTCCCCTCATCACAGAAGCGTTGTCTGTGGCCAGGCCGATAAGATTTTCCAAAGGAATCTGGTTTTCCTTCAGAAAATTTATAATTTCATTAAATATATTTTCAGCATTAGACTGCTTCAGTCTTATATAAGTTAAAAGTTTATCAACTATCTTAGATGTACTTTGCTCATAATAATGAACTAATAACACTAAACATGTTTGCCTAGAGACATCTGTTGTTTCATCACAAATAATTGAAAATTTTCTTGTTCGCAATATGGAACATGTTTCTTGTAGAACAAATGGAGCGATCACCTGTTTAATCATAGACTGTGCCTTAAATTTTCCACATTTTATTGATTGAACGTGGGGTTCATTACACAAAGATTTCAAAAGTAATGGCAACGTTTCCATTGTGGAAAGAGGAAGAGAGTTTTTTGCCAGATAAAACACGCATTTTAGTTCACATATCAATTTTTTTGTCGATGTGCTACTTTCAAAGTTCTTGGTTATGATATTGCGTATATCGAATGTTACCTGATCTTCTTCAAGCCGTTTTTTATGAAGCGGTGACGACAAGTGCCGGTCAAAAAGACTTACATTATTTGATAATGTTTTTTTGCACAGTTTACAATATGCCAATCCTAATTTGTTCTTCAGCCATGGACGATTAATTTCCCAGGTTGATTTGTATTTTTGAAAATACCTGGATTTTTTGGGACCTTGCTTTTCTTCGGAAGCAGGTAACGTTGTAGGTTTTGGCGTATATGACGACGACGGTGGTGGCAACGATGACGGTGGTGGCAAAGGTGACGGTGCCGGCAGCAATGGTGATGTTGATGGCGATGGTTGTGATGGCGGTTGTGCTTTTGATGCTGGTTTCGTTTGAAAAGATTCATTTCTTCTCATTTTGGTAGTAATTTTTTCTTTCCTACTTACGTTTTTTTTTTGGTTTATCAGATACTTTTCCATTTTTGCTCATTTGCTATTGCTGACAAACTTACATTGATTTCACACTGCATCTAACTTTCATATTATTTATGTATTTATAGTTGGGCTGAAGTGTGATAGATATATATGTAGGATTTCCTTAATTCACTTTAAAAGAAACACTACTTTCTATTTTGTAATGATAATATGTTTATTAAATCTTTATTTTTAACACTTTTTGAACAATAAGAGGACGTGTGGCAACCGATTGATTCAAGATAACGCTTGGAATGAATAATCTTTATAACGACCAAATTTAAAGAAAGATTAAAAGAAAAGGAGAAATAATAGAGAGGGGCGCATGTTCCTTTTACTTCGTTGTTCGTTCGTTCGTTAAGTTGTAAGGTCTGTTCATGTCACGTTCAAGTACTAGTTCTGTTCGTCTTGTAATTTTGTAAAATGCTGCTTCAATGGTCAGGCCCCATCCCACATTCGGCCGTCCTGCTTCTTCATTCGGCCCCGAATGAACGATTCCATCTCTTCATAAACTCGGCGACTGTGTTAGTATGATTTGGTCCTTCATGGTCGCCTACTTTCTGGACTTCGTAGCGTCCATTTGCCAGCTTTCTTACGATTTTATAGGGTCCAAAAAATTTAGGACGTAATTTTAAACCTGCACCAAACTGAGTCCGCTTAATGGCGACCAACTCTCCCACTTTGTACGTCTGTGTGACGACTCGCGTTCTGTCGAAGGACCTTCGGTTCTCTTGCTGGATTACCTCAATGTTCCTACGAGCCTCCTCCCGCACCGCTGGGCGTTCCACTTCCAACCCCTCTACAACTTCTTCGTCCAACATCGCTTTTCCCTGCTCAAATCTGCCTTGGTTGACATCTACGTTTGTTTTGCTTTTCTCAAATATGTCTTTATTGACATCTGCATTACTAATGCCTGCTAGGGTTTCTTTACCCCTCAGTTCCTCAGAACTCTGCCTTTTCTCAAATATGTCTTTATTGACATCTGCATTACTAATGCCTGCTAGGGTTTCTTTACCCCTCAGTTCCTCAGAACTCTGCCTTTTCTCAAATATGTCTTTATTGACATCTGCATTACTAATGCCTGCTAGGGTTTCTTTACCCCTCAGTTCCTCAGAACTCTGCCTTTGACTCTGCGATGATGCATTTAATGCATCCTCTGACAACACTTTGTACTTTCTTTGCTATATTCGGAATGTAGAATTCTCTTTCCACAAGATCCTGTGTCTTTTTGATAGCAAAATGCCCCTGCTGGTGAGCTAAATTTATGATTTCTTGCTCCATTACTGATGGTATCACTATAAGTTCCTTGATGGGATCTTTAAATAGAACCCCTGCTTTCATGAAATAATTCTCATACGGCCCATTTTCTAAGATCTTTTTCACGGCTTTAGTCCAAGAATCCTCGGATTGTGCTTCTATGATTCGATGGTTTAACGACTCTTCGATCAATAGACATGCTACTCGACTTAAAGCATCCACATGCTTCATTTTAGTACCTGAACGATGTTCGATGATGTAGTCAAACTCTTGCAAGAACATTGCCCAACGGGATACTCTTAATGGAACATCTTTTTTAGACATCGTCATCGTAAATGCATTGCAGTCCGTTATAATCTTAATTTTACTACCCAATAAATAAACTCTCCACTTTTAAGCGCTTCGACGATAGCGAGAACTTCTAATTCATAACAATGATATTTTTCTTCGTAGACTTTTATCTTTCGGCTCATATATTGTATAGGATGGAACTGCTGATCTTCGCTGTCTTTTTGCAATAGAATTGCACCATAACCTTGCATGCTGGCATCGGTATGAACCTCGGTTGGCGCCTTAGGGTCAAACAATCTCAACACAGGTGCGCTGGTTAATGCCTCTTTCAACTGTTCTACTGCAACTATCTGTTCGACACCCATTTTGAATTCGATTCCTTTCCTCATCATATCGGATAAAGGCTTTGCTACAATCGCATATGCTTCAATAAATCGTCGAAAATACGATGTGAGACCAATGAATCGTTGAAGCGATTTCACGTCCACAGGCATCGGAAAGTCTCGAACTGCTCGTGTCTTTTCTTCTGATGGTCGTATAGTATTCTCTTCTAGAATGTAACCCAAAAAGTCAATTTTCCTCTTTAGAAACTGGCATTTGTCCCATTGGATTTTCAATCCATTTTCAGCTGCAACACTCAACACAGCCTCTAGTTTCTGCAAACCTTCGCTTTCTTCCTTGGCGGGAATAATGATATCATCCATGTACAGAATTATCGTTCCATTCGTAATGAGATCTCGCAACACTGAAGAGATATAGCGGCAAAACACCGCTGGTGAATTTGATATACCAAATGGCACGTAACAAAATTCATATTGACCGTTGTGTGTGACAAATGATGTATATTTCCTTGAATTTTGCTCAATGGGGACATGGAGGAATCCATTAGCTAGATCTAAGGTGGTATACACTTTTGCGCCTTGTAGTTTGTCCAGAACATCATCAATCATAACCATCGGGAAATTGTCTCGAATAATCTTCTCATTCAATTTTCTGTAGTCGCAACACAGGCGTTTCGTTCCATTTTTCTTTTGCACTAGGACGATTGGTGATGCATATTCTGAAGAACTAGGCTTTATTACTCCGTTTTGTATCCATTCTTCTACTTGTTGCTCCACAGCTTGTTGATCTGCATACGATATTCTCCTCGGTCTCTGGTACACTGGTACCTCATCTCTTAACACCAACTTCATCTCTACTGGTGACTTCCGGTTTTTCTTCGGTATGTAGCTATTTATCATTGCCATCACCCTCTTTTTCTCACCAACTCTCAGATGGTCAAGATCAATCAATGGTCCACTCTCAAAGTCTTCCTTCGCTGACAAACAAATCTCTTCAAACTCTACTAGAAGTTCACACACTTCTACTTCTCTAGCGACTGTGTTCTCGTAACCACCTCGATCCAATACTTCCAACTCCTGGCTCTCGTTGCCCCTGCTGGCAAAGTACTTATCGCCCATGTTAACCCCAACACACCTCGCTCTGCTATTCGCACACCCTCGTGTACCTGCTAGGCTACTGTTTTTAACCACAGTTTTAACCTCTGCCTCTAGGGTTTGTCTAACGGAAAACTCGGCACCATCTTCAGTGATCTTAACATCCAACTCTTTTAAAATTTCATTTCCCATTACAGCCGAATAGGGTATGTCGACCTCTCTAACTGCATGGAAAACTAGACTCAACTCAAACTCATCAATCTTAACAATAGTTTCAAAACTACCTAAGGTAAATACCTTCTTTTGGCCTATACCAGACAAACATTTTTTAATTGGACTTAATTCAACATAATCCAACCTAATCAAAACATCGTAACGTATTAAGTTCACGTCACTACCTGTGTCGAATAGTGCTGACACACTCTTCCCCTTAATTTCGATCTCTTTAAAGATTCGACGACTGCTTATTGCCAGTGACACTCGAACTTCGGGAACTTCGTCTGTCGTTGCCGTATGAACACGATTTGTATCCGTCCTCTTATTCCTCTGATCACCTCTATTATTTGCTTGTGTTTTTCCACACTCAAACGATCTGTGCCCCTCCTGTCCACAACGGAAACATTTAATATTGAGTACTTTGCAATCTTTGGCGAGATGTGAAGTCCCCGCACACTTAAAACATTTTCGCTCCTGCCTCTCCTGTTTAAAATATTGGGCACTTGTCCCAGCTTGTGTTCTTCCCCGCGAGTATGACGACTGTTGGTTCGGTCCACGTATTTTTTCATAAATGGGTATCTGACCTTTTAATTCTCTGATAGTCTTTGCTTGGTAAAGAGCGAGCTTATTCTGACGACTGTCAGGAATCCCTTCAATAAAATATTCGATGAGACTACTCTCATCTAGCTCAATCGCTTTCCCTATCTCTACTAATTCGTACAAATATTCTCTCAATGACTCCGCGGACCTCTTCTTTCTTGATCGGAGCTGACGATGTATCTCAGCTGGTGATAGAACAGTGCCAAATTCATCGATCAGCGCACTCTTTAAACTCTTCCAGTCCTTTATACTGGATTGACTTCGAACAAAAAGTCTGGCGGCCCCTTTAAGTAACTGTTTCCCATAAATAAATTTCTGTAAGTCATTCCACTCGACAGTTACAGCATTTTCTTCGAAACCCCGTAGCCAATGATTAATGTCGTAGCTACCACTTCCATGAAAAGGCATTAGAGAATCCTTGATATCTCTCAAGGTGAATATTGTCCCTCTTGACGGTGGGGCATTTATCAAGCGGATCGAAGAATAACTACCCCCGTCACTGTCTTCCTCACCTTCATTCGGCCTTGACAGACCGAAATGTTGGAGGAGCCTATCCTGAAGTGCCCTTTTCAACCCTATCGTCGTCAAGTTGAGTTCTTCCAACTTTGTCCTAAGTCCCTCTACCGTTAAGGCCAAAATTGCGTCCCTCTCCATTTTACAATAATAGAAAAGAATAATTTACTTTGAATTTAAGACAAAAAGTTTAAGCTACTTTATTTTTATATAATAATTAAAGCCACAATAGCGTCACTCACCATTTACATTTATTCTAATGATCTATCGATGTGATGACTGATGTGATGACTGATGCGATGACTGGATACGTCTCTTCGTTTATGTTGGAGCATCCAACAGCGAAAATTTCAATGAATTACGCTTTCTCGTTGGTGCCCTTTACTATTTCTTTTCTTTTTTATAGTTTATTTCTCAAATGTATTTCTTCCACTTATATATCTTTTTTTTTCACAGCAATGTTTTTCTTTAAATAACTTTTTTTTCACAGCACTGTTTAGTTTTCAAATGACTCTTCTGCCTTCTCTTCGCTTTTGCCTGTTATTGTTCACAACGCTCAAATAACATAGACATAGACACTTCTGCACATAGCCATATACATAGCTTGTTCGTCACGTAGGCACTGCGACTGTATATCCAGCATATAGTTTGTCCGTTATGTACGTTATGCACGCGACGCTCAAGAAAATCAAAGATTTCTTTTCTTTGTGTTTTATAATATTAACACTTTCACACTTCGCCCGTCACGTAGGCACTACAAAAAATGGGTATTTATTTCGATCGTTTCTCTAATTTCAATATACACTCTCTATATATTTTTTCGCTGTCGCGGCGGCACTAATATTTAGGGATGATGCCCTTTTTAGTTTCCAATCCCGGCTAGAGCTCCCAAAATGTAGGATTTCCTTAATTCACTTTAAAAGAAACACTACTTTCTATTTTGTAATGATAATATGTTTATTAAATCTTTATTTTTAACACTTTTTGAACAATAAGAGGACGTGTGGCAACCGATTGATTCAAGATAACGCTTGGAATGAATAATCTTTATAACGACCAAATTTAAAGAAAGATTAAAAGAAAAGGAGAAATAATAGAGAGGGGCGCATGTTCCTTTTACTTCGTTGTTCGTTCGTTCGTTAAGTTGTAAGGTCTGTTCATGTCACGTTCAAGTACTAGTTCTGTTCGTCTTGTAATTTTGTAAAATGCTGCTTCAATGGTCAGGCCCCATCCCACATATATATCGTTGAACAGAAGTACCTGTATCTATTCTTTTTTCTCATGATAATTGTGAATAGGGGTGTTCACATGGAAGAACATCTTGTACAACATGGTTCGATAGCCATCAATGTTCTATCATATGAACGCAAAACCAAACAATGTTGCATGGTTTTCAAAAGATTTTGAAAACCTGGGTGGTTCGTGCAACCAACCAACCTGTGTGAACAGATGTTGACAACTTTGATATTTTTGTTCATTCTGTATTGTCTCGGCCATAAAACATTCAACGGAAAAATGGCATCTATACCAAATAATGAGTTTTAAAAAGATTTTTTGAACTTTATAAATAGAAATTTACCAGAATTATGGAAAATAAAAAGTGAAATTTATAAAGAATAAATTTTATGAGAATAAAAGTCCTAACAAAATATAAAGAAGTGGAAGAAAATGCAAGTTTCATGCTTTCTCCCTATTCAAGAATATCGTTCATAATTACGGCTGCCAAAATTTGTATCGCCATATACTGCTTCCGTTCACTTCTAAGATATAAAAATAATGATGTTCGACAACATCAGTATCCTATGTGAACGTAAAGTAGTGTGTACAGTTATTTTCCCATGGAACCATGTTGTACAACCATGTTCTTCCATGTGAACTCCCCTAATGGAAAATTCACAATGAATGTAATAGATTTTCGGGATGAGTGCATCCAGATCTAAGAAAGTGACTTTCGATTTACAAAAATGAATCAATACAACACATCTTAAATTAAAATGTGTACGTTAAATAAAATTAAGTGAAACGAAGTAGAAATAAGTTGCTACGTAGCAGATGCATAAAAATAAATTAATGAAGTAGATCTGCTACATATGAAGTAAATACTCATCTCTGGGTGCCATACGAGCGTATTCCATAACTTTTTACGTAGAGTTGTGGAGAGTAAGGACAGACGATAATCAGGAAGGGGTGATAATATTTTCGGTAAAAGCAAACCGAAGGTGCAGAACAAAGCGACAACAAGAAAGCTATTTTTTGTTTTGTTTTTATTCATTTTCTATACAAATAAGTATGATGTGGCATTTTTTGCTTCACGCATAGAGAAAAACGGTATATTGTTGGAATGAAGGTTTTATTTTTTTCGTTCGCTGTGTTGTATCTACATATAGGTATGTTGGAGCAAATAAATATATGTATGTATGTAGGTACGAGTATAGGATTTTAATTCAAATACACGATTACCACTCAGAACAATTTTTTTGTATAGGTAGTTAGATAATTATTTTTGTAAGCAGATTTTTAAAATGCAGAATTTCGAGAATAAGAGTATTAGAGTTCTGAAATAGGTAGGTACAGAAAAATTATATTGAAAGCTAAAATTTTGAAGAGTAGAATTTTGGAATGCAGATTTTTGGGAAATGAAATTTTGAAATGCATAAAACTTAATAAGTAAAATTTTGAACAACAGATGTTTGAAAAAGGAATTTTGAAATGCAGAAAGCTTAGCACCTAAGTAAAATTTTAAAAAGCAAAACTTTGAAATTCAGAAATTTAGAAAATAAAATTTTTAAATGCAGAATTTTAGGAAATAAAATTTTGAAATGCAAAATTTTGGGAAATATAATTTTGAAAAATGTACTTTGAACAGTAGAATTCTGAAATACAGAAAACTTAATAAGTAAAATTTGAAAAGCAGAATTTTGAAAAAGAAATTTTGAGAAGTAAAATTTTGAAATGCCATATTTTGGGAAATTTTAATATGCACAAAACTTAGTAAGTAAAATTTGGAAATGCAGAATTTTGAGAAGTAGAATTTTGAAATGCACAATTTTGAGAAGTAGAGTTTCAAAATGCAGAATTTTGAAAACTTTAATTTTGACAAGTAGTATATTGAAAACTAAAATTTTATCAATTAGAATCTTGAAATTCAAAATTTTGAGAAGTAGAATTTTGAAATGTAAAATAACAAAAAAAAAATCATGTGATACATCACTCCCTACATCACGAATATGCAATTTTTAACTCGCTAAGATGCCTAGTTTAGCCAGAAATCACGTTTGAAAAAGTCAACTTTGGGGGGTCTACGAAGCTCCGTTTAGCCGCAAATCGCATTTAAAGATAAACATTTGTTTTTCGTTACATGCGATACGTGGATTGAAAGGTGGCACTCCCTAGACCATGAATATGCAATCTTTAACTCGCTGAGATGCCCAGTTTAGCCAGAAATCATATTTAAAAGTACATTGGGTGGCCCGCTCTGCAGGACTTAAGAATTTTAAGTCCCTTTTTCGGGGACACACCCTTTCACGCGACTCCATCGCTCCGCTTAGGGTATGTTAAGTCACCTGGCAGGCGCCAATGTAAACAATGTATGAAAAATAAAAATTTCTTCAATTTTTAAAATAAATATTTCAAAACTCAATATTTCGAAAAGCCCATGCTAGATTTTTTTTAAACTTGATAAATAAAAGTTTATCAATATAATCTACAAGATGTGAGAAAAAAAAATTATTTTACCTAAAAATAAAGGTACCATCCATACAAATGTAAAAAAAAATTAAAAATGGTTTTAAAAATCGTATTTTTCTCGAAAACGGCGCGCCTGGAATTTTGATACATTTTTTTTTGTATGATCTTTAATTTAATAAAATAAATTTTGAAATTAAGATATTACAGCTTGTACCTACCATAGAACCATTTTTCAAAATTTTGACATTTGACAATTTTCTCATTATGGAAATTTTTTATATATGTAGATGCTTCCAAAAAGTTTAGAAACATTGCGTCTCAAAGCTTTGAATTTTTTTAATTTTTGGAAAGAAATAATTTTTTTTCTTGGAAAATTCGATATCACAAAAACGGCTCAATATTTTATTTCGAAACCTAATTTCCATTCGTACAATAATAAAAAAAAGGTTGGTGTACCAAATTTTTTTTTATTTTATTTTCACTTACAAAATTATTTACATAATTGCAAAATTTGTATGTGGAAAAAATTTAACGCTAGATTTTGATCAAAGTTGACTTTACGATGATAGACAAAACGGAAAAACATTTTTTTATCTAAAATTTTTTTTTTTGAAAAATCAAATGTTTTAAAAAAGTTTGAGCGATTAATTTTTGAAAATATTTCTTAGAATCTTTTGTTTGTTCAAAATTCGCAGGGCAAATATCTTATTTTTTTACAAAATATATGGATAAAAACTATTTTTTATAAAAAAATGTTTATTTTTATTTTCAAAGTTTTTCATGTGGGGTGTATCAATAATTTTTTAAAATTGACACCAAATTTCTTTTTTTTTTAATTTTTCTAAAATTGCTTATGAGCAATATGTAAATGCATACAAAATATTTTTTCCAAAAAAGGTATCTGATTTTTTTTAAATACCTATTATGTCAATAATAATTTTATTCTATTTATTTTAATTTTTTTTAAATTAATTTAAGTTTTCTGAAATTATTTTTTTCTCGAAAAACTTATTTAATTTTTTTCACAATTGTTTTATGTGAATATTTATACATTTTTGAAATTGTTTATACACACATAAAAAGTATTAAAAATTTTCTATATTTTTTGCAAACAAAGTTTATATGAATAAATTTTAAGAACTGGTCTATACCTATATCAAATTTCTTTTTTTTATTTTTAATTATATAAATACCTATCAACGCATAAAAATATTTTTTTTTGTAATCAAAATTATTTTCTACCATACCATATTTTATATAGGTATGTACATATGTAAAAGCTATTTTCTTTAATACAAATAAAGGTATATATGTACGTACCTATTAGATTTGCTTAAAGAAATAGTTTTATACCTATATTATGTAGGTACATAATTATTTTAATTGCAAAAAAAAACAATTTCCACAACCTAACCACCCACTGCATCTAATGTAGGCAGTTAAAATAGTTGATTGCAATTATTATTTTTGTTCTTCAAAACTACTTCAATTATTATACTTTTGAATAACAAAAATAATAATAATTGCAATCAACATATAGATAAGTTACCTAATATATTAAGATAAAGTTCCTATGTAGATATGTAGGTATACTAAAATTCAAAAAAGCCTAATCCTATCAAGAATCAATTTTCAAAATTATTCCTACTTAAATCTTTTCAAATAGGTATGTGTGTCCATACAAATAAAAAGGAACGTTGTATTTTGGTTAGATATGCCGAAATTGAACAACGTTGCTTTGTTGCGTATGAAATAGCAAAAACAAAACAAATATTCTTGACAAAAAAATATACACACAGAAGATCCCTCAAAAGGAAAATGATACAAAACAAATTTTATTTTCTCTTTCTCGTCTTTCTCATTGCCAGAGCTGATAAAATTTTCTCGCTCTTCCTCAATTACTACCCCACCCTAAATTAAAAGTCTCCACGACAATAGTTTCCTACGACAGCGCCCTCGGTAGAGTGTATTCCATAACACTTTTTTCTGTTCCATGAGAGTACTAAAGTTTATATATACAATGGTACAGGTATTGTAAGCTAAAATTTTGAAGAGTAGAATTTTGGGATGCAGAATTTAGAGAAATGAAATTTTGAAATGCATAAAACTTAATAAGTAAAATTTTGTAAAGCAGAAGTTTGAAAAGAAATACAGAAAACTTAATAAGTAAAATTTTGAAAAGCAAAATTTGGAAATGCAGAATTTTAGGAAATAAAATTTTGAAATGCAGAAAACATAAAAAGTAAAATTTTGAAAAAGGTATTTTGAGAAGCAGAATTCTGAAATGCAGAAATCTTAGGTAATAGGTACAATATTGAAAAGCAGAATTTTGAGAAATATTTTGAAATGCAAAATTTTGGGAAATACAATTTTGAAAAAGGTATTTTGAGAAGTAGAATTCTGAAATGCAGAAAACTTAATAAGTAAAATTTTGAAAAAGGTATTTTGAGAAGTAGAATTTTGAAATGCAGAAAACTTAATATAAGCAAAATTTTGAAAAGCAGAATTTTGAAAAAGTAGAATTTTGAAATGCAAAATTTTGGGAAATTATATTTTGAAATGTAGAAAACTTAATAAGCAAAATTTTGAAAAGCAGAATTTTGAAAAAGGAATTTTGAGAAGTAGAATTTCGAAATGCAGAATTTTGAGAAGTAAAATTTTACAATTCAGAATTTTGATTAGTAGAATTTCGAAATGCAAAATAAGGATAAAAAGAACCAACCAATATGAAATCCATTTCCACTCAAATAAATATATGTGACCTGACCTATGAAAAGGTGGCTTATGGCTCAAAAAATTATTTTTCACTTTTTTTTTGGTTAGGATAGTTTTTGAGACGCTCTTTCACATGGTGAAAATCAGAAAGTCCTAAGTTGACCAACAGAAACAATTACACCAACGGGATAACGAAAAAAAGCCGGCTTGATAGTGATGATAGCTGATAACATTCTCAAACTCACTTCAGTATTACCGATACGAAAATCCGAAAGTAGCAACGTGAAGCAATCAACTAACATAATATTTGGAGCAAAAGCAACACTGCATCTTACTTGGTGCCCTTGAACAACGAGAGACACTGGGCAATGGGAAGGAAGGAGAACAGCTACCGAGAAACTGACGAAATGCATTGTTTATCTTAAACAGCCGATTTATCAAAATTTTATGTTTGAGTCATAAGCCACCTTTTAATAGACCTGGGGATCAATTCTCTATCTGTGAAACTATGAAGTGATAAAAAAGTTATCATTTCAGTTTTCACAGTCGTTTTCCATTTTTTCATTTCATGAACTCACATAATGCGATTCTGGAATTCATTCTGATAAATGTTTGTCAAAACATGTACTAAACAGTACTAAAATGAGAAACGCTCTCATTTTTGATACACGATTCTCATTTTTGAGTATAACTTTGTTTTTGTAATTTTCATATTTTATCAGGACTTTTCACAAAATTATTTGAGTGTGAAAACAAATTTAATATTTGAAAATATATTGACATTTTATTAATTTTTTTTTTTAAATTGCGAATCGGATAGTGTGTGAAGTTATGAAAAAACTTATCACTTCACAGTTTCACAGATAGAGAATCGACGCCCTGGTCACATATTTCAAATCATAGTATGTATGTATTTTAATTAAATAGGTAAGTTGGTATCTCATGTTGATAAATAAATTCCTATAGATTTTTCAAAATAACCTTTTTCAAAAATAAATGTTTGTTAGTAAAATCTACAAATTGCAACTGTTTTTTTATATATGGGGTTTCTTTTATCTTCTTCAACATGCAAATTAAAACCATTCCATACTAACCCAAACATAAAAATTCATTCATTGTTCATTGTTTTGAAAAAAAAAATAATTTTCATATTTTTTACTTTTAATTAAAGAAAAATATATGAATTTTGTTTGGTTAATTTATAATTAACTTCAACTACTAAATCAGAAAAAAAAACAATTTCTGCTAAAATAATTAATATGGCGATTTTTAAATGTGGCAATTATGTCTTATTTTTTAATAGTTCAACCTTTTTTAGAGGCATACAAATATTTTTTTTGTAAAAAAAGTTATTAGATTTTTTTTAATAGTTTATACGTGTGTATCAATAAGTTTTTAAGATTGGCTTACTATTTTTTTTTAATTTTTCAAAAATTACCTTTTTGATTTTTTTCCTAAATAATTTTTGTTAAAATTGGTACACAAACTATACAAATTTCTTTTTATTTTCACTTGCGATATACATACATATGTATGTAGGTACTGTAGTTCAAGTTTTGCATTTGAGAAAAAAAAATAACTCGAGATTTTGATCAAAGTTGACTTTACGATGATAGAGAGAATACGAAAAAATATATTTTTAAATAAAGAAAATTGTTTTTGAAAAATTAATGTGTTGAAAACGTTTGAGCGATTAATTTTTGAAAGTATTTCTTAGAATCTTTATTGTTAAATACTTAAAATTGGCATCCCAAATTTTTTTCTAGAACGATTTTAAATAAATTTCTTATACACAAAATTAGTTTAATAATAAAACGTTGTTTAAATTTTGTTCGTATAAATTCGAAGTTTTCGTATTTATGATAATAAAATGTATAGTTTAAGAATTTTTATTTTATTTTTATAAGTTACAAAAAATCTAGGTTAATAACTTTTTAAAATTGATATTTCGTCGGCTGAATACTTTAGTGCCCCATATACATACAAATTATTCTTCAGAAAACGAATTTTAAGTTTTGAAAAATAATATTCCCTTATTTTTTACTTTACAATTACGACTTGTGAATTTTAATATACATTAACTGAAAACTCCTTTTTTGTATTTTGAAGTCCTGATGTCAAAAAATGTCACGGTTATTTAAAAAAATTAAGTTTGAAAAAACTCAGAAATAGATATAGAATCCTCTTCCATACGAATGAAAACTAAACTTCAAATAAAATGCTAACTTGGTAGATAGAATACCTCTCATACCAAAAATAGAGGACAGGTAAATAGGTAGGAACATGTGTTCAAGTAAAAGGATAATACTTTTCAACTCTAAAAGTCATCAGATGTAGATGGTATCTTCCCAACTTTCTTGTAGAAGGGAAAAGAAAACCTTATGCCCTATCTCACTAATATTCTTCGTAGTAGCATTGCGTTTGGGTATATTCCAAGTATATGGAGAACAGAAAAGCTAATATTTATTCCCAAAATATAGAAAAAAGATACAACATTAGATGCGTTCTTAGACATAGAGGGAGCCTTCGACAACACATCCCACAAGGCTGTAGGCACAGCTTTTGTTAGGAAATGCGTACCCATCACCATAACTAGATGGAAATATTAGGTATTAAAAATACCGTCACAAAAAGGACAAAATGTAAAAAAAGTAATCACAACAAGAGACTGTCCTCAGGGTGGTGTATTATCACCCTTGTTGAAGAGTCTTATTAATTAACAATTTATTTATGAGCTTAATACAAGCAATCAAAATGGATGAATTGTTAGAAAATCTTACCTCCCAAGGTATATTATCCATTGGATTTGCTGATGATGTTGCTATCATAGCCATAGGTAATCCAAAGAGGACTAACAATTACACGGAAATGATGTATATCTGTAGGATTATCAATAAACCCCTCCAAGACGACAATCATACCATTTACAAGGAATAACTTCTGCCACATATGAAACCTATCCATCTAGTTGGTGAAGTGATTGAAACGCAGAGAGGGGTAAAATATCTTGGAATTCTACCAGATAGTAGACTCCTTTTGAACAAACACTTAAAAGCTATAGTCAGGAAAGCCACAAAAGCCCTAATGATTTGCAAGCGACTTGCAGTCAATTCATGCAGATGCAAACCGAACATCCTTAGCTGGATATACACTATTATGGTAAGACCAATCATTACATATGGGGCGGTGGCATGGCACAAAAGAACCGAATTATCAAGAACATGGAAAGCTCTAGAAAAGGTCTAAGGGCTCGCCTGTATCTGTATTACAGTAGCAATGAGAACCTGCCCTACCGCAGCTATAGAGGTTCTCCTCTATCTATCCCCTCTACACGAAACCATCAGAAGTGCGGCAATGGGAATTATATGTGATCCTCGAAACAAATATCATCAAGTGGCACACTGATGGCTCGAGTCCTAAGCAGAATAGTTTCAGATTTCTGAAACTGACTTCCATATCATCGCAATATCACTGAATCTTGTTGAAGTCACAGTGCAAAAGAATTCTGATGACTTCGACTTTGGGAGCTGTTCTGTACAATATTATGTCGACGGCATACACAATTGCCCGTGTTAGACTACCTATTAGATCGCTGGTGTAAATGCTGAATAGAATCAGCGAGTTAACCGCTCACAGCTGAAGACCATTTTTAATATCGAAGATTGCGGTATGCAATTGTTAATGACACAGAAACTGAAGATATCGACAATGAATGATAATATTGTAATATTTTTGCTAAGGTTCGTTAAATAAAACTTATTACTCTTTTTAGTATTTCTTCTTTATTCACACTTTCCAATTCAAAACAGTAAATCTCAATTTATAATCAACTCAAATACTTTTATTCAAACTTAAATCACACTTCTTTAATTACACTTCCACAATCCAATAGTTCAGCACACTTTCATAATCGAAAATAAACTGTCTCACTCACCGTGAACACTCCCTTATATACTCAAATTAGTTGTTCTCGAAAGTTCTTGTCTTGGAATGTTCTAGATGGTTGGAATAAGGGGAAATACATTTGACATTGGAAAAGAGCTTTTTGTTTCTTCCAGAAATTAGATACGTAATTTTCCAACAGATGGCGCTGTAGTAGTATAAAGCTCTGTTCACAACAATATTATATTATAAATTATATACTAAAGTTAATTTTTCTGTATTTTTATGTATTCAAATAAAAAATTATTCACTCGTAAATAAAAAAACCTTTGATTACATATCATGGATTATTCCTACGGGGGAAACCCTGTAAAAAAAACGCGCCCTGCATTCTACCTCGAAGGTGGTGAGGAAACGAGTGCATCGTCATAGTATATTCGCTTTCATAGCGCTCTACTCCAAAAACGGTTAATTTTACAGAAAAATGCAAGAGACATTTTTTGTAGACAATTTCACGACAAACAATTTTTATAATGACCTTTATTGACCTCTGAGCAATAGATCGCGAGATATTTGCGAAAAACTGATTTTTGTGACCTTTTGACCCTTATAACTTTTTTAGCCGGCACGATATCAATGTCGATTTTTGACATCTTCATTACAATGCCGTAATAAAGGTGTATACAAAAATTCAGCTCACTATGAACTTTTCCGCAGATAATGAGATAAAACCTAAAATGACTGGACTATGTGGATATAGGACACTTATACACTGGACATTCGGAAATCAACGAAAGCAAAAATAGTAAAAAACTCAAAATTTCTAGCATTATTAATTTTTATAATTTTACTTTGAGTGATAAAAACATAAAACAAAAAGTAATATTAATTTAGTGGATATGCCTTTCTCTATACCACATTGGATTATTCTTAAGTCTATAAGAAACGTATGAAAATGATAAAGTATTTTAACACTTAATTATGAAAAATACTGAACATGAACCTTGGTCCATAAAATTTTCTTGAAAAATACATTCAATTTTATTCGGAATTAGTTTTAAAAATACTTCAACATTCGTAAGAGTAAGTTTTGGTATTTTTTCACACTTTTTTTTATTAAATTAGTTTTTTTTTACCTTTTTTGTTTTATCCATTTTAGTAAAAAAAAATGCAGTGGGGCATTTAAGCATTAACCGTGTGTTTTTCAAACTTTTATACAAAAATTGCCCCACCTAGTACATATTTTGGAAATACGGCATAATAAGCATCAAAAGAACCCAAAAATGTATGTTTTATAGAGCAAAAGTGCTTTCTGTAACTTCGTTAATAATGAAGATAGAGCAACGGGGATAGCGCCAAACGATAGAGAATATTCGAATTAGTATAACTGCATCTTTAACTCAGTTTCCCGAAAAAGTGGTCTGTGGGGCACTTAAGTATTCGGTCGGCGATTTGCTCTGAGTTTAGAACAAACATCAATTTTATAAATAAAAAGGTCGCGATGAAAGAAAACAGTTATAACTTTTTTTATTTTAATGAATTAATAACTTTCAAATTGACTAAAATTCGTAGACAAGCATGAAAAGAAATATTTGTTTGTTCAAAATCGGCACGCCAAATATCTTTTTTTTTTTAATATTTGGATAAAACTTATTTTTTGTGAGAAAACTTTATTTTTATTTAAAAAACAAATCATGTGGGGTGCATCAATAAATTTTTAAAATTGATTAACTAAATTTCCTTTTTTTTAATTTTTCTAAAATTCTTTATAAGCAGGTACATACATATAGATGTATATTTTTTCCAAAAAAATGTATCTGATTTTTTTTTTTTCAAATATCATGTCAACAATAATTTTATTCTATTTATTCTAATTTTTTTTTAATTAATTTGACTTTTCTAAGCGAGTGAAAATTATTTTTTCTCGAAAAACCATTAAAGTATTGTTGCGAACAGCGCCATCTGTCGGAAAATTGCATATCTACTTTATGGAAGAAACAAAAAGCTCTTTTCCAATGTCAAATATATTTTCCTTTATTCCAACCATCTAGAACATTCCAAGATGAGAACCTTCGAGATGAACTAATTTGAGTATATAAGGGAGTGTTCACGGCAAGCGGAACACAGTTGATTTTGGATTATGAAAGTGTGCAAATGTATTGCTCATTGGATTGTGTTATTAAACAAGTGTGATATAAATTTGAATAAAAGTATTTGAGTTGATTATAAACTGAGATTTAGTGTTTTGAATTGGAAAGTGTTAATAAAGAAGAAATACTAAAAAGAGTAATAAGTTTTATTTAACGAACCTAGGAAAATATTACATTGGTATCAGAAAAGTGGAATAAAACTTATTGTGCAGTTAAGTGTGCGAAAAAAAAATAATAATAAAAATGAGCAAGTTACTAAAAGAGCTCAACTGTAATGAGCTGAAAAGTGAATCAGGCAAGCGAGAACTTTCTAGAGCAGGATCGAAAAATGAGCTTGTTCTGCGTTTGGCCGAATATTTGAAACAACAAAATGAAGACCCGAACATTTTCGTCTTTGAAACTGACGCTGAGTAAGCAGACGTAAGTAAAAATGTAGATGTTTCAAATATGATTAGTCTTCTGCTTCAACGTTTCGAAGAGCAACGAAATGAAAATAACGAACGTTTCAATGAACAGAAAACAAACAAAAGAATGTTCTCGAATGTCTCGAAGAGCAACGAAATGAACAGAAAAACGAACAAAAGAATGTTCTCGATCATCTCGAAGAGCAACGAAATGAACAGAAAAACGAACAAAAGAAGAGAAACATGCTAGAAGACAAGTTTGTTAACATCGAGAATAATGTGTCTGCACTTGATGAACGTGTTTCATTGCTAGAGAATCAAGTCGACAACAAAATGGAGATGTTTTCAAAAGAGTTAGACCGTATTCGAAATATAAAGATTCGGGAAACTTCTGGGGAAACTTTGAGAAAAAAAGAGATGCAACCTCCTACCTTTGGTAGACAAACTTCTTGGCCAATATACAAGAAGCAATTTGAGGCAGCTTCCACGACAAATAACTGGGATGAGGTTGACAAGTGTATAGCTCTAACCCCTGCTCTTAGAGGAGCAGCTGTTGAGTTATTGCAAACCATACCAACAGATAAGAGCGGTGACTTTAATTTCTTGGTTAAGGCTATAGACGAACGCTTTGGCAATAGCCATATGAAAGAAGTCTTTAAAGTACGACTCTATTCCAGAGTTCAGAAGAGAGGCGAAACTCTACAACAACTACAAGCGGACATTGAAAGGCTTGTTCATCTTGCATATCCAGATGTTGGAGAAGAAATCCGTAATCAGTTTGCAGTTGAGGCATTTTTTCGCGCCATTTCCGACATACATCTTCAAAGGGCCGTGCGAACTGCTGGAAAACGAACGCTTTCGGAAACATTAGCATGTGACAATGGAAGCAGCAGAGCAAGCTTCTCACAGAGTACATCGTCTTAGAGTGTACATCGTCAAAGAATGCTCATGCCGAAGAACTGATGTCCAAAGGAACCAACGAAACGGACTTACAAAGTGGTGGAATTGCAACAAGACCAGTCATTTACAGCGTCAATGTCGATTACCACCAAGAAAAGAGCTTGTCAACATTGTAGACACGGAGTTTCAAACTCAGAACAAGGTAACAAGAACACCAGTGTTACTTCCCGAACAAGTTTCCCAACAGAGAAACGAGTAAGAACCAACTTCGAGGGGCAGAAGCTGGTTTCTGGTATCGATGGCCTCAGAAGCACCATCCAGGTTTCTCAGACCAAACGAAACAATAAAAGTCTGACTGTCGAGGCAACGTCAAATGGCAACAAATGCATGGTCACCATCAACACTCTGCGAATAAGGGATGACCCCATTTATGGATGGAGCAATGAAGAAATAAGATCTGCTCAACAAGAAGACCCCGACATTGAACCTCTTCTGGCATGGAAGGAACATGAAGAAAAACCCGCATGGAATGACGTTTCTTATTTATTTATTTATTTATCATCAATCAGAGAATATATTCTCTTATAGACTTAGATATAATTATTATACATTAGTTTATTATTAAATAAATAACAAATTTTTAATTAAATAAACTTAACAATTACAATTGATTCGTTACTTCATTGCAAAACTATTTCGTTTAAAACATGTAATTTAAAAGTTTCTCTTGAACAGTTTCTAAAAATGTCTATTCTATAACAAACAACATTAGTTTCCCTGATGCAACGAGTAATTGGCTCATTCAGGCCATAGTTAGTCCGATGAAATAATTCATATAATATATTAGAATCCCGAACATTTCTTTGAGGAACTCGAATTTTAATAAGATTTAATAAATGTGGGCATTTTATGTGATACGTTAAAATATCTCTGATAAACATAACAGAGAAGCAAGAACGTCGACTTTCAAGAGTTTTGATACCAAATAATAAGCACCTTGTCTTGTAAGTTGGCATGTCAATTCGCCAATTTAATTTAAAGAACAAATATCTAGTAAAGCTTTTTTGAACTTTCTCAATTCTATTACAGGAGTTTCTGTAAAAAGGATTCCAAACTATACTCGAGTATTCCAAAACAGATCTTACTAGAGAGTTAAAAAGAGATTTGAGCGAATGAGGATCTTTGAATTCTCTTGTGTTTCTCTTTAAGAAACCGAGCATTTGATTAGCCTTATTGACCATATAATCAATATGTGGCAGAAACGAGAGTTTTACATCTAAGATTATTCCTAGATCCTTTTTACGATCAACGCGTTCTAAACATACATCATTTAGTTTATAATTGAACATAATAGGCGTAGAGTGTCTGATACAAGACAAAACTTGACATTTAGATACATTAAGATGAAGATCATTACTTTGACACCATTCAGTTAATCTAAGTAAATCTTCAAGAAGTAATTGACAATCTGCTAAACACTTAATTTTACGATACAACTTTAGATCATCTGCAAATAAAAGACATGGGGAAGATATAAAAATTGAAGGTATGTCATTAATAAATAATATAAATAATAATGGACCCAAATGACTACCTTGAGGTACGCCAGATGAGACAAATATATTATCAGAAAAGCAATCTTCAATTTTTACAATCTGAGTCCTATTAGATATATAAGATTTAAACCAACTCAGTAGCTTAGAATGAAATCCAAGCGAAGACAATTTGTGTAAAAGCACCCTATGATTCACACGATCAAATGCTTTTGCAAAATCTGTGAATATAACATCTGTTTGTATATGATCTTCAAAATTATTTATGATGTAATTAGTCATCAAAGATAAATTAGTAGCTGTTGATTTACCTGACACAAAACCATGTTGGTATTCCGATATATGATTTCTTAGTTGAAAAGATAACCTATTGCAAACAAGTTTTTCAAATAATTTAGGCATTGCAGAAAGTTTGCTAATAGGCCGGTAATTTCTGATATCTTGTTTTGATCCAGATTTGAATATAGGGGTTAAAACCGATATTTTCCAACAATCTAGAAATTTGCCCCCAGATAGTGATGCATTAAAGATGTCAGTGAGTGGTTTAGCCAGTGAAGTAGTACATTTAAGCAATATTAAAGGTGAAATACCATCAGGACCTTCATTTTTACTTGCATCAAGTTCAAGAAGTACTTCCTCTACTTCAGAGACATCCAAGACCATAGAGCCTATATCTAAAACCTTGGAAACAATTGGTAATTCGTGATTTGAAAAGCAGCCTAACGAGTAAACAGATTGAAAATATTTAGCAAATAGGTTGCATATTAAATGGATATCACTGGTTGTTGAATCTTGGAATTTCATACAGCTTGGATAACCAGTAGTTTTTCGCTTAGTATTGATAAAATTCCAAAAGCATTTACTATTATTCTTTATATTAAATTCGATCGTGAACATATACGAGTTATATAAAAATTTATTTAAGATATGAAATTCGCGTTGGATGACAATATAATTTTCTCTTAGTTCAGCGCTGTTATAATTTCTTTTATGCAATTTAAAAGCCTTATTTTTTTTATTTTTGAGATTTATTAATCTTTTGTTGAACCATACAGGATTTGAACTCATTTTCAAGGTCTTACTTGGAACAAATCGATGTATTGCTTCTTTGATAGCTTTCATTAGATTTTCATTAGCGATTTCTAATTGTACTTGTATATCGCTTTCGTATAAGAAAGAAGAAGCCCAAGGAAAATTAACAAAATAGTCATTCATTGCATCAAAGTTAGCTTTACTGTAGTTTGGAACAAAAGTATTATTAACATTATTTTTCTTAATAAAATCATAAAAATGAAAGTTACCCTCTAACGCAACATGGTGCATAGAATTATTGACAAGTGGCAAGTCAGATTTTTCAATGCAAATATCAAATTCTTTATCAACAAAAATCAAGTCAAGTAATCTCAAATTATCGTTAAAAAAAAGTATTGATTTGAGTTAAATTATATTGACTGTAAAAATCAATGATGTTTTCTTCAATTTCTGAATTAACATTGTATGGAATTAAATATTTTTCATCTAAATCTAGAATCCAGTTAATGTTACCCTGATTGAAATCTCCTAAACATATAACATGTTGTAAGTTATTAAGATTTTCCAAAATAATTTTACAATTTTTAAAATGCATATTGTACACCTCAAGAGAGCTATTTGGTGGAATATAACTTAATATAAGAAATAATTCAATATTATTATTAAAAAAAAGTGTTACAATTAATTGATCAATATCAAATTCATAGGTATTAATACTTGAAAATAAATCAACTTGTTTACATGATAAAGAAGAACGTATGGCAATCAAAATACCCCCTCCTCTTTCCATACTTGTTAATAAACTACATCTATCCTTTCTAAAAACTGTATAATTTCTAGAATCTAACAATTCAGATGTTAAATGATTAGAAGTCAACCAAGTTTCTGTTAACAGTATTATATCATATTCACAAGATGCAAACATCAAATATAAATAGTCTAATTTAGTTCTTATACCTCCTACATTTTGATAATAATTCCGATAGAAGTCCAGTTTCAAAGGCCTATTGGGCACAATGGAACTCACTTCATGTGCGAGAAAGGTGTTCTTCGGCGAAAATGGGAATCCGCTGGTGGTAAATCCTATGTGATGCATCTTGTGTTACCTCAATCGAAAATCATAGAGGTTTTTCGAGAGATGCATCATGGACCTTCAGGAGGCCATTTGGGAATCAACAAGATATTAGAAAAAGTGAGACAACGATTCTACTGGTTGCATGCAAGAGACGACGTTAAAAAGTGGTGCCGAAATTGTGACGCTTGTGCTGCAACCATAGGACCTGGTAGAAAACTGCAAGGAAAAATGATGCAATATAATGTTGGCTCACCGTTTGAGAGGATTGCTGTTGATGTGGCTGGCCCATTTCCGCAAAGGAATGCTTTAAACAAATACATTCTGGTAGTAATGGATTACTTCAGCAAATGGCCTGAGGCATACGCTATCCCGAACCAAGAAGCCAAGACCGTGGCCGACCAGATTGTGTCTAATTGGGTAAGCAGGTTCGGTGTGCCTATGGAGCTCCATTCTGAACAAAGAAGGAACTTTGAGTCGAACATATTCCAAGAGGTGTGCGCGTTCCTTAGCATTAAGAAAACGAGAACCACATCACTTCACCCGCAATCTGATGGAATGGTCGAGAGATTCAACAGGACCTTAAAAGAGCATCTCACTAAGGTCGTCGGCGACTACCAAAGAAATTAGGATAGGCACATACCACTATTTTTGATGGCCTACCGAAGTGCAATACATAGCTCAACAGAACAAACACCATCTGCCTAGTGAGATAAGGTTTGGAAACCCATCAGAAGAGTCTCAGGAAACAGGGGATTACGTGAGTGACCTAAAAGAGCGGCTAATTGACATCCACGAAAGGACCAGGACTAGAATGAGCGCTTAGAGCGATCGAATGGCTGTATAATCCATATCGTCAAAAGGGATTGTCGCCGAAACTTCAACAAAACTGGGAAGGTCCTTATAATGTCGTCACGAAAATCAATGATGACGTTTACCGAATTCAAAGAGGGTCAAAAGGAAAGTTAAAAGTTGTGCATAGCGATCGACTGCACCGATACAGTGGCGAAGCTGGAGATAGAATTGTTCGGGACGAACAATCTTAAGAAGGGGGCAATGTTGCGAACAGAGCTTCTTTATACTCCTACAGCGCCATCTGTCGGAAAATTGTATATCTACTTTATGGAAGAAACAAAAAGCTCTTTTCCAATGTCAAATATATTTCCCCTTATTCCAACCATCTAGGACATTCCAAGATGAGAACCTTCGAGAAGAACTAATTTGAGTATATAAGGGAGTGTTCACGGCGAGCGGAACACAGTTAATTTTGGATTATGAAAGTGTGCAAAAGTATTGCTCATTGGATTGTGTTATTAAAAAAGTGTGATATAAATTTGAATAAAAATATTTGAGTTGATTATAAATTGAGATTTAGTGTTTTGATTTGGAAAGTGTAAATAAAGAAGAAATACTAAAAAGAGTAATAAGTTTTATTTAACGAACCTAGGAAAAATGTTACAGTATTAAAAATTTTCTATATTTTTTGCAAACAAAGTTTATTTGAATAAATTTTAAAAACTGGTCTATACCTATATCAAATTTATTTTTTTTTATTTCTAATTATATAAATGTCTATCAACGCATACAAATATTTTTTTTTTTGTAATCAAAATTATTTTCTACAATACCAAATTTCTTCTATTTTATTTTATATACATATGTAGGTAGGTATGTACAAATGTAAAAGCTATTTTCTCTAATAAAAATATAGGTACATATACGTAGGTACCTATTAGATTTTCTTAAAGAAATAGTTTTATACCTATATATGTATCTACCTACATAATTATATTAATTGCAAAAAAAAAAAATTCCCACTGCACCACCCACCCACTGCATCTAATGTAGTCATTGGCACGAGTACGATAACTTGGCCGCCAAGATTTGATGACGGATTTTTTTAGAGGGGTCAAAAATAAGCACTTTTTACTATGGGAGGGGGGGGTCTATCTCCCCCCGTTTAGGAGGTAGGGGCACTTTTAGAAAAAATGGTTTAAATTGAAAAAAAAAAAATATTAAAAAACAACGGCAACACTTACAATAAAGTGCTATACTGCGTTTGAAAGCCAGAAGATTGTTCTATAATCCTGCATTTAAATTAAATTACTCATGTCAATGGTTTTTGAGAAATTCGCATTTAAAGTCCAAATTTTGATAAAATAACGTGAACAAAAAGTTTAGACCGATTGTTTTCAAAATTGTGAAATGAAATTGTAAATTAGCTTACAAGTGTTTTATGTATCTATCAGTTTTTAATCGAACACAAAAAACCGCATGGTTCTATGTCTTCTGGTTTTTGAGAAAATCGAAAATAACTAAAACTACTTTTCTACAAAATGTTTGATATTTTTTGCTTCCTTACATAAATAAATCAGTGCTAGCTTCTAACATTACAATATATAAACAGTAAAGTATGTATGGGGGGGCATGCTGCCCCCCTGCAACCCCCCTGCTTGGGCACACTATAGGATTTGGGGTAGGTGCGAGGTTGGGTGCAGGCAAAGTTTCTTTCGCATTCACAGAATCTGTATTTAAAAAAATTCAAATTTATTCTATTTATCCAATGTCCACTAAATACATATAAAATACAATAAACGATCTTGAAAACCAAAACAAACTTCTGACCATGTTCACCAATACATGGCACTATTTTTCTATCGAAAATATTGCCTAGAAAGGAAATATAAGGACGACTGGGCTTCGCAAATAATAGAGTTTTTATCAGATGTAAAAAAAGTTTACCCTTGTTATACCGATGGTGATATATGTGAGGGTTTACAGTTAAAAGACATCGATCCTCCCACCCTTCAGAGCGAAAATTTAGAAAGTGTTTTACCGCCAAAACATCCTCGGCTTCCCACGATAAAAGAGTAACTCAACGAACTCGACTGTTATAGTACGGACGATGGCTTTATTGACGAGACTTACACACCTTTTTAATACATTTTGATCATTTTTAACTAACTATGACTGACTAACTCCTGACTAACTGATAAAATAACTGACCCAGATGCAATTCTACCTCCTCATGGTGCATTCTGGGTAACGCTAAATGAATTGCGGTACTGAACTAACAAAGATTCATTATGTTTATTAACATTAATCCTTAAAATGGAATCACCGTCACCACCAAAAATCAAAAAAAGTAGTTTTGGTAATTTTCGATTTTCTCAAAAACTAGAAGACATAGAACCATGCGGTTTTTTGTGTTCGATTAAGAACTGATAGATACATGGATCACATATAAGTTAATTTACAATTTCATTTCAAAATTTTGAAAACAATCGGTCTAAACTTTTTTTTTCACGTTATTTTATCAAAATTTGGAATTTAAATGCGAATTTCTCAAAAACCGTTGACATGAGTAATTTAATTTAAATGCAGGATTATAGAACAATCTTCTGGCTTTCAAACGCAGTATAGCACTTTATTGTAAATGTTGCCGTTGTTTTTTAATATTTTTTTTTCAATTTAAACCATTTTTTCTAAAAGTGCCCCTACCTCCTAAACGGAGGTTTTCTCAAAAACCAAAAGACATAGAACCATGCGGTTTTTTGTGTTCGATTAAGAACTGATAGGTACATGAAACACATATCAGCTAATTTACAATTTCATTTCACAATTTTGAAAACAACCGGTCTAAACATTTTTTTTCACGTTTTTTTATCAAAATTTGGACTTTAAATGCGAATTTCTCAAACACAATTGATATGAGTAATTTAATTTAAATGCAGGATTATAGAACAATCTTCTGGCTTTCAAACGCAGTATAGCAGTTTATTGTAGGTGTTGCCGTTGTTTTTTAATATTTTTTTTTTCAATTTAAACCATTTTTTCTAAAAGTGCCCCTACCTCCTAAACGGGGGGAGATAGACCCCCCCCTCCCATAGTAAAAAGTGCTTATTTTTGACCCCCCTACAAAAACCCGTTATCAAATCTTGGCGGCCAAGTTATCGTACTCTCCCCTAGTCATTTAACCTAGCTGATTGCAATTATCATTTTTGTTCTTCAAAATTACACCAATTGTTATACTTTTGAATAACAAAAATAATAATACAGTATTCCCCGCTTAATTGCACTGACCATTTTGTCAGATTTATCGGTCAATTATCCGGGTGGTTCAATTAACGAAACCCCGCTTAATTGACCGACCTGTTCAATTAAACGAAACCCGTATAATTGCATGAGTCGGTCAACTAAAAATTAAAATATTCATCTCAGAAATTTACTATGAACATTTCATTGTCAACCTACGAAAACCTTGAAAAAACTGAAAAAGAATACACACACAAAAATATTTGAACACGTTTTATTTAAAAAATAAACATACATACATAATTAAAACTATGAAACAGAAATAAATTATGCTTAAAAAAAAGTCACTTTTAGCTTCGAAAAGGATAAAAAAAAATAATAAATACAATAGTATGTAGGTATGTACCTCGAAAGGCTCATAATGGTTATTTGCATACATTGGTTTGAAAAAATTTGTGATTTGATTTTGATTGATTGTTTTGTTTTGAACAATGTCTTCTTGTTTTTCAGCTCAACTGTAAATTTATTTAGTGGTAAGAAGTATAAACGTAGAATTGCAATGTCCTGAAGAATTTCGAAAGTCGATGGTAATATGGCTTCAACTTCTTCTTTTTCTTAAACCGTTTTTAAAATTTCGGCGTCTGTTAAGCATTGTACTTAAGTATGTTGTCTATGACCACGATATCATTTTCCGGCTTCTCTTCATCTTGAATGATACCTGTCTTTTAAAAAACCACTTCAGACGTAGGTTAAGTAATAACATATTTCTAATATTTGTTTCATTATAATTTTTTTGTACGTCCAATTATCCGAAAAATGTCCATATATTTTTTTTTTCGGGTGCATATTTTAAAGTTCAATTACCCGAGTAATTCAATTAAGCGGGGTTCAATTAACCATCTAAAAAGCTATGCTACTAATACGGGAAATTTTGCAATGCAACTTTTTCGGTCAATTAAGCGGGATGTTCAATTAAGCGAGGTGCAACTAAGCGGGGATTACTGTAATTGTACCTACATATGTAGATATACTGAAATTCAAAAAAGCCTACCAAGAATCAAATTTCAAAATTATACCTACTAAAATCGATTCAAATAGGAATGTGTTCATACAAATACAATACAACTTTGTAATTTGGTTAGATAATATCGAAATTGAACAACGTTGCTTAGTTGCGTATGAAATAGACAAAACAAAACAAATATTCTTGACACAAAAATATAACAACAAAACACAGAAGATCCCTCAAAAGGAAAATGCTACAAAACAAATTTGATTTTCTCATTCTCGTCTTTCTCATTGCCAGAGCTGATAAAATGTTCTCGCTCTATCCTGAATTAACAGTAGGCTCCTTAAAATTTTGCGTTAATATTGATCCATGTTCAGCCTGAAGAGAAGTATATTCAAGGGATTTACATTTGCTTCACAGACAAAAATTTGTATATCTACATACATTTTTTCTTAAAAAGAAATTGAAATTCGAATTATCACCTACATGCCCACATCAGAAGCCAAAATAGTTTCAATAAGCTCGAAGATGTCGAAGGGGAGGTTATATGAATTAAAAAAGTCAGTGGAGATTTTGGAACGAGTTCTTTGATATTTTGATAATATTATATACCCATACATTTCGGAGTGCGGTTTTGGGGTTGAAGAAGACTTATGAAAATTATTTTTTTAGTTAGACTAATGTCTTTGTAAGTGGGAAATTCTTTTAGAATTGATATAGGTAGTCAAAGGCAGAAAGATCATTTGCAAAACATATGAAGAACTAAGTTTAAGGATTTCAAGATAACGCAAAAAAAAATGCCTATGATCACCAGCGGAAGGCGGAAGAGTTGGTTATACCCAGGGCCGCCGCTACCATATGTGCAAAATGTGCGGCGCACAAGGGCGCCAACGTCTAGGGGCGGAAAATTAAGAGATCGATCTAACTCAACCTATAAGCTTTCCTGATTCAAATTAGCTTTTTTGGCCTTTAGTCCACAAAAATTGGCGTTTCGTCCGGGTGATCTCACATGGACTCATCAGTTGACTTGTGAGGACCTTGTCAATACGCAATTTTTGTTAAGTTCAGTTCATCTTATATGAATTTTTTGACAAAAATCCAATGTGAACTATATCCAACAAAGATTAGAATTGTAATCATTAATGTTGGAATTTTTTTTTTTGCCCGTGGCCTGGCATTGAATATTTATATGAAGGTTTTTAAAATACAAACTCTATATACTACTGCCACGGGCAAAAAAAAAATTCTAACATTAATGATTACAATTCTAATCTTTGTTGGATATAGTTCCCATTGGATTTTTGTCAAAAAAAGCTAATTTGAATCAATAATTCAACAAGTCCAATAATAGTGCTAAGTCTTCTACTTGGCTGATTTATTTCAGCAGTATATAGAGTTTGTATTATAAAAACTTTCATATATATACAGTTTTCCTTAAGCTTTTGGAACTTGTTTACATTTGACCGTTCACTACGTAGTTCCCACACACAATCTACTACAAATCTTTATTCATATTTTGTTTGTGACTGTCGCCTCTCACACCAAATAACCTCTTCGATTGCAGTCATAGTCTAAACTGCTTAACGCCATGTCGCCATAGATTGACACTTGGGAAATAGCTTTCAACGCAACCTTCATCTCAGACTTATAAACTCGAAAAGGATTTTGATTTTTTTTAGATTTACAGCCCATGTATTTTCCATAAAATAAAATGAAAACAGTGTCTCGAAAACATTAACTTTACTTATTGCTAGTATTTTTGTATGAATGGATAACAATATTCTGATTGCAATGATATAGCTAAATATCTTAAATCTAAGTTGGTAACTTAAGAACAAAATTAATCGAAGATGATTTAAAACATTGTAAACAAACCACCTTTACAACGAAAAAAAAAAAAACAACGACGGGTTCGTAGGTAAAAGGAAAAAAAAGTTTTGTGTCTCTAAATATTTATGTTTCTTTTTAAACAAGGATTTACGAATAGTTTTTAATTAATTTTAGAATTGAATTGATAAATAACTTAAATGTCAACAGATTGAACAAAATCAAGGGCCAAATTACCGCTTCAGTGACCGAGTGAGTAAGTCCCTTCAGTGATCGAATGAAAATGTCAAATTTGTGTAATCGATTGCTCGATGACGTAAGCGGTAATGTCAAACTCACATAATTCAGTCACGTATTACTCGAAAACTGATGCAGTAATTTGGCCCCAGAATAACCGAGAAATTTAACGTTTCTTTGATCTATCGAATTTGAGCTTACAATTGACATTCAGAGTTCAGACTCTATTTATATCAAAATATAGTTCCCATACAAGCCACAAAATGTCAAATTTCATCAAAGCATACCTAAGATGTCAAGGAAATATATATAATACTTCCAGATCCGGAAGTAAATGATTAAGTGTTTCAAAAAGAAAGTGAAAACAAAAACTTTTCAAAATATCAAAAATTACTTTGTCTTCTTTCTGTCTAGCTATAAACTATTGGTTTTTACCAAAGGATTGATTTGACATACATAAATTAAAAACTGTGCTAGGAACTCGAATATTTGCATTTTATATGAAAATGGTTTTGTTGAAGAAAATTATTCGCAATCGCCAATTTTTTTGTCTCCTTTTAAAATAAAATGCACGACTGGGTCGCACGAACTTGCTCTTATGTAAAAGACTAAGAATTTCAAAAATGAATGCTATTAGAGAAAAACTGTTCATAAACATAAAGTTCATATATTTAATGACTAAAACAACATTTTTAGTGGTAGCTGGTGCAGTCAGTAATATATTGATTTCAATTTTTTTTGTTTAATTATAGAACGTGAAAATTTATCAAAATTCTCGGAGACTTTTTCGAGAAAAACATGATTTTCGAAAACTTTTATTTATCAAGTTTAAAAAAAATCAAGCATGGGGTTTTCGAAATATTGAGTTTCGAAAAAAAAGTTTTGAAAATTTTAATGCACAGGAATATTTTAAATTTTGGGGCGCTTTAGCATAAAACAAATTACCAAAATCAGTTGTACCGATTCTTTAAATTTTTTGATTTTTGTTTAAATCTGTTGGACATTGTTTTAGAAATAAAATTTATAAAATTTCGAAAAAAATCGTATTGCAGGTACAGTTATTTTTGGTATTAAAAAAAAGAAAAAAAATAAACGTGTGGGGACAAAATTTCGAGACCCACTTTTTTCGTCTTCGTAATATCAACTTTGATCAAAATCTCGAGTTTGATTTTTTTACAAATGCATTACTTGCATTATATTGCCTATGAGTCTCAAATAAAAAGAGTAAATAATCTTAAAAGGATGCAAAAACTGTACATATATGCTATAATGACTACGTTCATTGTATAAGAATTTGGTGTACCTCGGAACGCGACAACAACAATGCGCATTTGCTTAAATTTTTCAACTGCGAAATGGAGAATAAATAAAACTTTCACTTATTCAACGTAAATACCCCCGTTCACCCGAGACATGGGGCGGCAATTTAAGGTTCTTGCACAAGGGCGCACGAACAACCAGCGGCGGCACTGGTTATACCTATCATCGACACATAAAAAGGGTGATGTTTGACATGAAGGTAACTATAATAATTAATATAAAGACGGAAATTTTAGTAGATTCTGAGGCGTGTAATATAGCGGCTTTCAGCGTTCAGCTCAAAAAATTGCTTTGTTACTCAACTATTGGTGGGGTGAATAGATCTTAATAAGGAACTGAGGTACCAAAAAGATTTGCAAAGAGACAGTGATTGAATGCAGATTGATTTTTGAGGTGGGAAGAGTTGCATAAACGACGAGAGGACGAACGCTCGGAATTGATTACGAGAGATCGCATAAATGTGTAGTTTGGGTAGTAGCAGATATGTGGCTGTTTCAAATTGGAAGATGAGGGGTCAGATGCATAAAGCCATGTACTTGTTGTTTTATTTATAGATTATTTGTGGTAGGTATGTGTTGAAGTTTTCAAACTTTCTTATTTCTTAAGAAGTTGTTACAATCTGCAATACTTTTCAAATTCTCGGCATCGTTAAGAGTTGCACAGTGACCTTAATTCTATAAAGACTATTAGACTATTTATCTAACAGTTACTTATTGGATCAAAAACTCGAGTTCATATTAATTTATCAAATTATTTATCAAATCAACATAGATACATAAACTTCCAAACTAATAACAATTAAATTATTCTGATCCTTTAGTTGTCAAATAGATTTTGTATATTTGTACGACCCATTCTTGAATACGCTTGTCAGGTTTGGTTCCTCCATTGTGACTGTTATAAATCCAGACAAGAGCAGATCCAAATGCCTCAGACTCAGAATTTTGGCTTGGAAAAACCTTAAAGAACTTACTCAATAAGACTATTCCTGAGAGCAGACGATCGTATTTATCTCTTGTCTTCATTAATTATTGGATCGGAAATCGGATAAGTAAATAATTACATTCGGCCCTATCAAGGTTACCTTCGGAACGGAACTTTCTCCGCAACGCATCCTTCGTCGGAAATTCACAGCCCGATTCTGGCGTTTTGAGGACTCACAAGTCACAAGCTCTTGTGAGGTTGATTTCTTGTGAGGTTGTTGTGATCGATAACATTTTTGGTATTCTCAGACAATACTCATAAGAAACCTCACAACAAATTCACCACAGTAAACTGAATCTCAACAGCTGATTATGAAATAAAAAAAGAGGCTGGGTGCGACCCACACTGATAACTTCCCATTTGTGGTCTTGAAGGCTTTATATTTAGTTTTTTTCAAATAACCAAATTTTCAGCGAAACAAACTTTAGCTGTAAAATTCAAACAAACATTATTTTAAGATTGAAAAGCATTTTAAGCAGTAGATGGAAGATCGAAGTAGATGGTTTCATAGTGTAATTGTTGTTGCGGTTTTTCCGGATTGAAAGGCTGTGATCTGCACTGGATACACAATGACTCCTGTTTTAAAAATCGATGATGCTTGTGGCATACTATGATATTAGGAAATTTGCTTTGTTTTGTTGATGACGAGGATACTTAGTCGCTCATTTTTTGTTTTTTTTTTTTTTTACAGAAAATGTGTTTAATTAATTTTAAACTTTTCTATTTAAAATGTTAAATTTCTTGTAATAATTACGAAGGTTGGTAGGTACATATTATATACTGAATTATAGATTTCCGCGTTTTTTTCGGTTATTGATGGAAGGGTACTTACAAAATATATCCGCTCTAAGACTAGATATATGTCAAATATAAACCATTTTTTAGAAATTATATTATTCATATCTAAAATTAAATAATGGCAAAGTCAATATCATTGCTCGTTCTCAAGATATTCTAGTCGAAAAACAAATATTACCACTTTTTAGTAGATTTTTTTTATATTTTTGCTAAAACTGTCAATTCGATACTTGTCAAAATTTAACCATATGTTAATAATTGTATTATGTCGATACCTTCCCGTAAGAATGTACTAAGGGACACTTTTTTCGAAGGAAAAAATGAGGAAATATACTATGTTAAGGGTCACGTTTTGGCCTGGGTTTCGCCAACCTATTATGCATGAAAAGGAAACTAGAGTACAAATAAAAAAATTTATCAACTGCCATGTTTTCTCATTAAAATAATGTTGCCCCCTGAAATTTGTATTATCCGCCAAAAAAATTATGTTAAGCGACATTAATAAAGATCTTATTGTCGTGAGCAACAAAAAATTTTGTTAGATGTCACTTAGTTTAACCAAAATTGTCTCTTAGCAAACTATGAACACTAGAACTTTCTTGGTTTTTTTCGTTTCCTGAACAATTTTAGAAATGTCGCTTAGTATACATTCTTACGGGAAGGTATCGATGTATAAAACAACATACTTTAGAAGGCACTATCGGTGTTCATTCCCAAGAAATTCGACTTGAAATACAATTTTAACTAGTTTTCACTAGAATTTTTAATATTTTTTTTATTTAAAAAAAAAACTATTAATTCAATATTTGTCAACATTTTGACAATTATTGTACAAAATTATACTATGTATAAAATAAACTAAATTAGAAGTCAATATCACTACTAGTTCTCGAGAAATTTGAGCCGAAAAACAATTTTTACTAATTTTCAATAGAATTTTATATAGTTTTTTTTATTTTTTGTAAAAAAAACTGTAAACTGATTTTTTTTGAAATTTTCACCAGTTGTCAAACACATTATTTTTCGTAAAATAAAATTATTTTGAGTTTCAAATTGTTTTCCGTTCTTAGAATATCTGGGTTATGAAATTTTTTTTCAGTCTTTTTTATTTAAAAAAATAACGGTATGTTCATTTTTTTCCAAATTCATACCAAATCTGTATGACCTTATAATGAGTACATTACATTTTATTTGAAATCAATAGCATTATTTTTTCGTGAGATATTTGAAACTAACCAAAATTTTTACTTTTTCTTTAAACCGTTAAAAAAAACTACTCACTGAATTTTAATAAACGCCCTTTCAGCCTCTTTCGAAGTTATTATCTATTAAACAAAATTTATTTGAAGTCGATATCTTTACTAGTTCTTGAGATATCGACGACGAAAAATGGTACCAGAACGTACGGACGTACGAACGTACGTACACACACACACACAGACATCTTTCTAAAAATGATTGATATAGCCTCTAGGGACCTTGAAACGTCGAGAAATGTCAAAAATTCCAATTTGACAAATCGGACCGATTACAATAACTCCCTATGGGAAGTTAAAAAAAAAACAAACAATTACCAAATTCAAGCGTAATCCAAGAAACAAATAAAATAATGGTAGGTAATTTTGTATTTTTAAGGAAAAAAAGACGATTTATAAATAAATATTGATTTTAGTGGGAGATTGTCAGGCAGCGTTGCCACAAAGTGCCCGATCGGGCCATTTGGCCCCCTCTTTTACATTTTGGCCCTTTGCCCGAACCAATTATAAATGGCCCCCAAATCTAAATTTTAGAAGATTAAACATCACATCATATCGTGCTTAATAATAATTAAAAAGCTTTACAAAATTAAATATAAACCATCGCGATTCATCACCACTACAATGTGTTTCCACAACATACAAATAACTAAACTTAAAATGGAACTGAATTTATTCATTTATCTCGTTTAATGATTTGACTTTTTTCTCACGTCATTTACTTTCATCATCTACCAAAGCGTTTATATAACTTAAATAACAAAAAAATAAATCTTACAAATTATATCGTAAATTTCCTAATAAAGAAGATCTTCTGATAAAACATTTGCGTTTGCAAAAAGAATTTTATTTTTTAAACAAATTTTTATATAAGGACTACTTAATTCGAACTGAATCTAGTCTAATTAACAGTAAATTTTGTTTGGTCATTTAGCAATGATACAAAATGTTCAAATGGTATCCCAATTGCATGCAATATTCTGGAAATACATCTACTAACATTTCAACAATTTGCAACTTTTTGCAGACTTTTTTCACTCCGTTTATAATCCCCAAAGTATTCCCTCTAACCTTTCTGCAATTTCATTTTTAAATTCAATCAATATCGGGTCACTTAAACTTAAGTGACAAACATGTTGAATTAGCCTTAATTGGACTAAATGATGATAAACAACCAGGACCCGATGGTATTCCTCCGATCATTTTGAAAAACTGGTCAGCTGCTCTATCGGGACCATTAACTTTTTTGTTTAATAGTTCTCTTAAAAAGGGTTATTTTCTTGATGATTGGAAAATCTCGTACGTTATTCCTATTCATAAATCAAGATCTAAGCAAGATGTTTCTAATTATCGCTCTATTAGCACATACATAAATGTACCAACAATTTTGGAAAAAATTGTCTCTGATAAGCTAAGGCGTTCGATAGAGTACACCACCATGTACTAATCAGGGCTGCCACTTTACTCCTTTAGCAGTAGATCTACTGCGTTTTGGCCCAAATGAATATCTACTGCGCAGCAAAACGAATCTACTCCTCTTTCAAAAATGTTAATAGTACTTAACCAAAGTTTGTTCTCAAACATGTTCACTCAGTCTGAATGCATTCAGTGAAAAATTCAAATTCATTTTGGAAGAATTTCCACATTCATCTGAAAATGCGGAAGTGCTCAATATGCAATGGAGTATGGAGGTTCTTGTTAGGCAATAATGATTTTGTTTAAAAATACAATGACCCTTCAGACACAACAAAGTTTTGGTCAAAAGCCAGAATATTTAAAAACTCGGTAGGTGAATTTGCATTGGTGGAGCTAGCAGAATTTATGCTTTTGTTATGCTCTTTACCGCATAGCAGCGCAGCTACTGAAAGGAAATTTTCGTCATGAAAACCGTCATGTTGAAGAAACGGTTGCTTCGTGTGTAGCTGTGTTGCCGATTTATTTTGAGTTGCTGCAACCGTTGCCAGAAATATCAAAATGTTTTGATATTTTCGGTCGGTTGCTCCAACTTTACTGTGGTTGCGGCAACAGTTGCCTCGTGTGTAGTAAACAAAAGAAACACGTTGCTGCATCACGTTGCTTCAACGGTTGCCTCGTGTGTAGCTAGCATAAGAATTCTCAAAATGAAATGTGATTTTTTGTTTATTTAGTTTTAGAAATTTGTTTATTTTTTTTTTACTGTTGAGTTAATTTTTTTAAGTTCTGTTGCTTTTATTCATAAATAAAATGTATTTCTATGATTTGAATTTTGTTTTGCATATTTTAAAATCTACTGCGGTGTATTGCAATCTACTGCGCTTTTTTCTGAAAAATACTTCGCTTGATTATCTTTAGGGTGGCAGCGCTGGTACTAATATGAGGTCACAGCAGGAGTATAGCTTGAACCAATTCAGTTGGCCAACGGCCGGTTGCGCAGAGAGAGGATTTAAGAGAACAAAAATGGTGCACAAGCTATTTAATGAGTAAACATTTTTCCTTAAATCTTACAGTGCCTAACTCAACTTTGCTTTGACAAATAGTTTAGGGATTATTGTTTATTTCTATGTTTTATGGTTTGTGGCTTAGCAACAGAAAGGTTCCGGGGGCGTTATGTTTATATTTATTCTATGGTGTTAGTGTTTATTTGATATATGTATTTATAATTTTTTGATCTGTGGGGTTTGGGGATTAATTGTAGATTAGTGTTAATTATTTAGATTAGTGTTTACAAGTTTGAATAATTTTTACCTACGAGTTTTTAAGAATTTATTTTACCTTAAAATAATTATTATAAATTTGTACTTCAGAGATAAGTATGAAACATAATAATAAAATAAAAATAATATAAATAAGAATAATATAATTTAAATAATAAATGTTTATTTACATATATGTACTTAGTTTTAAGAACTAATGTCGCTTTCATAGTCGGTTGAAGAATCGTCACCTGGATTAATTATAATAGAATCCGAAATTGTGTCCCACGTTAGGTCGTGAGAAAAGTATTCTTCCTCAGTTCTTATGGCTTTTTCACACACTTTTCGCCAGTCTTCAGCCGTTATTTTTGAAAATTCCTCCTCTGCTAATTTTTGAACATCCAATAAATTGAATGTTGTGTTTCGTGAACCTACTCTTGCCTTGACAGTTGCCCAAATATTTTCAATGGGATTGAGATCTGGA
The DNA here is from genome assembly GCA_963931855.1 of Philhelius festivus. Lineage (NCBI taxonomy): Eukaryota > Metazoa > Arthropoda > Insecta > Diptera > Syrphidae > Philhelius > Philhelius festivus. The sequence continues at coordinate 135,322,156 of OZ007554.1, read as the reverse complement.
TGATAGGGTGGTAAACGTAGAACCTCATGTCCCATGCCGTGAATGATATCGTCAATCTTATGCTTTGGGTTGTGTGTAGCTCGGTGTCCTTTTATTAGCTCATACAGTTCAAGTTTCAACATCTGTATAGTATGCGGAATATTCTTTTCGTTTAGCTATTGTATCATCTCGGATTTCTTGCTAGCAGAAGTAATTTGATTTTCTTCTAATTTATTGTGGTACGAGGCGTTGTCCATTACAATAACTGAAGGTTCCTCCAAGTTATTCAAAACTTGTTCTTGGATCCATTTGCAGAAATTTTCGAAGTTCATGTCGTCGTGATAGTCTCCCGTTTTCGTTCCAGATTTGAATAAAAGTAAGGAGTTTTTCACGAAACCTTTGTCACCACCTGCATGCGCCATTATCAGCCTCTTTCCCTTTGAAATTGGCGTCTTCAACGCACTGCTACTGTCATCAGTCCAAGCCCGTGGCCTTGTATGTGAGCTATGAATATGAAAGCTTTCGTCCAAATAAATGATATCATATCCTCTTGTTCTGTATTCCCGGATTTTTCTCAGATACTTCACTCGCATGAGTTTAATATCATTTCTTTCACAGAGAAGTTTCCGGTTGTTTTGAGTTTTTTTGTAGCTAAATCCGTTTCTTCTTAGAATCCTCTTGAGAGACGTAATACTTAAGTTAAACTCCAGATCTTCCTGTACTCGTTGTCTCAACATTTTTAAGGATATCATCACTTTTTCCTCCTGGTGAAAGTTGTGCATTATACGCCGAATAGCTGCGATGTCAAATTCGTCTAGTCTAGTCCAGTTTTCCACTTCGTATGCTGCACTTTTTTATTTGGTGACTGTACAACTCCTGTCTCTTCGTATTCCTTAATAATCCTTCTGATTGAACGTTTAGAAATTCCAGTAGTTTCCACTGCTTGCGTTGTTGCGTAACTCACAGGATTTTCAAGAAACGAATTCTTTGCTTCTTCCAGTTTGTCATTATATATCTTAACAACTATCTTACGCGCCTGGCTTCCAATAGGTTTTCCTTTTCTGAATGGATCCATTACAATTTCTTTTTAAATGTATTTCAATATATTATTCTTGGTTGTTTTTTTTAAACTGAATTGCAAACCAAAGCAAATATCATTTAAATACGTTAATTCCCTCTTTTGCAAAAATTGTTCAAACTCGTAAACACTAATCTAACTAATTAACACTAATCTACAATTAATCCCAACCCCACAGGTCAAAAAAAAAAATATATCAAATATACACTAACGCCATAAAATAAATATAAACACAACGCCCCCGGAACCTTTCTGTTACTAAGCCACAAATCATAAAACATAGAAATAAACAATAATCCCTAAGCTTTTTGTCATTAATCCTATGTCGCAGCTCGCAGGTAGTTTTTTTTTGTCTGACCCAATTGCATTTTGCAATAGACTTATTTTTTTATTATAGGTGCACTGAAATTTGTCCCAGTAATAAAAACAAAAATTATTAATTTTATTTTTTCGAAGTAAAGTTTACACCTAAAAATCTTTTCCTTTTATCTCACCTTTTTAGACATCAAGCTATGAAAGAAAAGTAAACCATGATCATATCTTATTCAAAGAAAGTCCATCACTGGAAATTCATTTCTATTTTACTCTGAGCGAAGCTATAAACAAAACTCACCCTCCTAAGCACTGCTGTCGAAGGGGCTACTATAGTAACATTTGGCTCCTTTGCTGAGTAAATGGCTACTGTGCTCCTCATATGTCAAAGTGGCTCCCCAAACCAAAACTAGAATTTACTGCAGTAGCAAAATGTTTTTTTACATATCATTGAAGAAAATAACGCTTACTACATTTTTACCGAGCACCAACCTGAAGATTGCACAACCCTGTTTAACTTTGAGAAATTCAAATCCAACAGAACTTCAGAATTATACCTTTGTATATATATCTTATAGTATTATCAATTGACGTGATTTTATGTTAGAGTCCCTAGCCTGTGGTGTCGCTGAAATCAGCAAAATTTGTCAGTGGAGAGTAGGATAAGAAAGATAGAAACAAATAGTAAGAAAGAGAAATTTTATTATTTTCATTTTTCAACGAAAGATAGAGTAAGGGAGTAGGGAGATTTCCGAATTCCGAGTGGTGGAAATGAAAAGCAATTTCTTTTTTGACCTTTTTCTGTTGGCCTGTTCTGTTTTCTTGTTTGTATGTTTTTGTGAGTATATATTGAGGTAGATATATTTTTCGCTTGAACTTGTTTGTCTGAACACATTTTCTTGTTTGCATGGTTTTTGTAGGTATTGAAAAAAAGGGATATGCCTATCATTTGATTTGAAATTTTCAATTCTGGTGAAAAATCAAATAATTACTATCTGAAGCGAGAACTCTCAACCAATGCTACAAAGATACAATGTGTTCTAGAAAACATAATAATTGCAATGATAAACTTTATAAAAAGTAGGTATATTGGCGATAAATTTTATGGTAATTAGTAGATACCTAATTAAACTGTTTTAATTTTAAATAAGTACCTATCTGCCATAAATTTTTTTTCCAAATTTTAGAAAAAAAAATTTTTTTCTCTAGAATGTTTTTGTTTTACTTTCGTATTTACGGCGGATTGATGAAAAAAATTTCGAGGATGAAAAAAATGTTAATTTATACTAGTTTCAGGGCTTCAAATGTTCATGTAAACGCACTTATTCACGTATAATTGTTGATAACTTTTTTACAAGCAATCGAATTAAGTTTTTATATTATATTCTAATTTTTTATTTTATGTTTTTCATAATCTACACAAAAAAGAAAAAACAAACAAATTAAAAAGAATCATTCGAAAATGTTGATTATTCATGTTTTTACAATTCAAAATAATAACAATTTCTCTCAAAACTTACCTTTTTCACATATCATTTGTACCTTTTTTATCAAGTAATTATCAAAGTAATCGTTTTTTTGTAGATTAACAAAAATAGCACGAACTTGCTCCTATGTAATAGACTAGGAATTTTAAAAACGAATGTTATTAGAGAAAACTGTTCATAAGCATAAAATTTATTTAATATTTAATATTTAATATTTATTTAAATGACTAAAACAACTCTTTTAGCAGTTGGAGCTAAAATAAGGATGCCATATGCTTTAAGCAAAGATTAGTTTATGTAAGAACAAAATTATAATTCCTTGTAGTGGTTTCTTAAAAATAAGCTTTTATGGTCGTTTTAAAAAAATTACATTTTTAGCGTTATATCTTCTATTTTTTTTTTTTGCATTTCAATTTAAAGACTTGAAATTTAGCATGAAACTGTGTTTATATGTCAGCATTATAAGAAAAAATTTGCAGATCGATTGATGGTAACGTATAGCCATGGTAATTAATAATGTGTAATCTCCGTGGCCTTTTTGGGATGTGATTTTCATGCTTAATCAGTCTTATTAATATTTTTCATGATGAAAATGATTTTTTATTTAATTTTGGGCCTTGTCGTTTGAAAGACTTCAATTTTATGATATGCCAAAAAAAAATTGTTTTGTTGTCCGAATTCTTAGTTGAACGAGTGTGACAAGATTTGGAAAAAAAAAACCTAATTAAACATTTTCGCTTTTTCACACAACTAAACAATTTTTAATAATTTTTTACGATGCATTATCTTATAGTACGTCAAAAAACCTTTAATTTCATGTTTTATTATAATTTAATTATTGCAGTTAATTCCTTTAAAATTTGCATACAAAATAATTTTTTCATCCGAGTAAAAATTTAATGTAATCTCCCGGGCCTTGTTATCTTTGTACCGTATAAATATTTTTTAGTCTAACCACCTCCAAAAGAAAGGTATTTACTCATACTTGAACCTAATATAATTTGGATGACATTGAATTACATTTACTATATTAAAATTAAGAAATAGTCGATTTTGTAATCT